>OX276452.1:21117041-21741838 GCA_946251905.1 Cryptocephalus moraei
TGGCTCTTCTGCATCGCGCCGCCGGCATTCGTCGGCAGACGAGGCAGAGAGTTCGTCGTCTGCGAGGAGCAGACCTGGAGGCTCCTCGGCAGGGTCGACCTGCTCTCGAGCTCCTCGTCCTCGTCCTCGCCGTCGGCGGAGCCTCCCGAGCCGCACGAGGCGTCCGGGACGCTCGACCGCCGCCTGTTCGGCCTGTTCACCCACAACTTGTCCTCACTGTTCCCGCCGCCGATGCTCCCGCAACTACGCACCCTGTCCAGTTGTTCGCGGCTGAGGCTCTTGTGGCTGAACAGGAGATCACCGGCCGACCGCCGTTTCGCCGCTATGGCGAGGGCGGACGCCGAGGAGGAGCCCTCGCCGCCCAGGAGGGACAGCTTGTTACGCGAGTCGGTCGCGAGAAGGGCGGACTCGAAGCTGCCGCGCCAACTGAAGCGTTCGCAGTCGCTCGCCTCACGTTCCTCGACGATGTCCGAGACACCGCCACTTGAATGGTTCAGGTTCCTGCCTTCCCCCACTAGTAGGTCATGGGATCTGCTCCTGGAAAGTAGATTGTAGGACGCCTCCTCGAAACCCTTGAAGGTGTCGTTTCCGGTATCGGGACAGTCGTCCTCTGTCGTGGTGCTCGAAGCTGAGGAGATTTTGTGTTGTAAACGGCGATGGTAGTGCTTCGCCCTTGGGCTGTTGCTGGCGTGGCTCTCGCCGCTCGACACCTCGTGCATCAAGGCGACCAGACGGCTCCCGATGTGATGCATCACTTTGGCGATGAGCGGTGGAGAGTTGTGAGGTGTCAACTTTGGTACGGTGGAGCTGTCTCCTGTAGCCATCTTCTCGAAAGAAGCGACTAACTTCTGGTAAACGAACGCGGTCTCTTTGTTCAGGCCGTGCAACTCGTCGACTATACCGCCGTCGCCTTCGTCTCCCTCGTCGTCGACGCTGTTATCAAACTTGCTGATGATTTGTTTGCAACTATCGGAGATCTGCTGTTGTAAAGCGCTCTTGGAACCGCCACCTTCCAAGTCCGAACTAGTATAATCCGAAGAGTCGTAGGAATCACTCCATGTATCTTCACTACTTAAATACTCCACTATCTCGCGTACTTGATCGTCTCTTATTCCCGGAACGGTTTTCATCAGTCTGGTGAGTTCGTTTTCGAAATACACTAACTGGGGAGGCTTGCAACGGTTCTTCGCCCTTGGACTCGCCAAGGGTTTAGGTGATAAGCGTGGATTTAAATTGGGAGTGCTCGGCTTGGAAGCGTTGTTCAGCTGCGAATTAGCTACCATCGTTTTGAAGAATTGTCTCATTTTACACATCATTAAGTTCGTTTCTTCGTCCGAGCTCCAGTTGTTGAAACTGTCTTTACGCGTCAGAGACGTCGCGGGAGGGGTTGAAAGACTCGCCACCGGTTTCTTCTCTTTCATTATGTCTTCCAAGTCGATCTTGAGCTCGTTCTTAGGTAACTCCGGTGTGCCGTTGATGTCGCGTTGCTCCTTCAGTAAATCGTCGCAACTGCCTATGAATCCGCTATCCCTGCTCTGCTGGTTCTTGTTCGTGGTCAGATTCGTGGGCAATTCTGGTTGCGGTGTCTTATGACCGTCCTCCCCGTCGTCGCTCTCGTTCTCGTTCTCGTCCGCCTCTTGCGGGGTCTCCAACGTCTTCATCTCGTCGGTCGACGTCGAATTCTTCTTCTTCCCCTTTTTTCGTTTGATGGTGTCGAACAGGCCGTCCGGCTTTTCGAAGCTGTTCGCCTCGTCGTACGTCTCGGAGTCCGAGCTGGATGAATCTTCGGAGTTCTGCGTCTCCGATATCGGATCGTTGGCGGCGTTGTCGAGGTTGTCCAGCGAGGAGGAGTGAGACCTGCCGGTCCCCCTCGCCCTCACCAACCTCTTCCTTCGTTGCTCCGGGCTCGGCCTGCCCTCGCTGTCGCTGCCGACGCTGCCGTCGGAGTCCCTCCGTTCCGCGGTGAAGCCCATGAAGCCGCTCAGGAAGTACTTTTCCAGTCTGGAGGAGGCGAGTTCGGCGGGGTCGTTCGCGTCGAGTGGCGGCTGGGCGTCCTCCGGACCACCGAGCGACTCCATGCCTTCGCTGTAGATGCTGCTCGTCTCGGAGAACACATCGTCCCGGTTCGAATTGGAGTTGATCGAAGGCGCGGTCCCGTCGCCGAGGCCGAAGAAGAAGTACTTCTCGAGGTCGGTCGCTGAAGCGGGGCGCTCCTTCTTCCTGCCGACATTCTGCTCCACTTCGCTCTCCTCGCAGCTCTCCTCCACGATGGTGTGGAGGGTGAAGTCTATGGCGGACCGGTGGTAGCCCCTTAGCTCGTCCTCCTGGTCCAAGGCGGCGGAGCAGGTGAGGGTGACCTCCTCGCCGGAGGAGGAGTCGTCGGTGGGCGAGTTGGTCGCGAACTCGTCCTCGTCGTGGCTGAGGTTCTCAACCCAGGAGTCGTCGTCTGCGAGGCCCTCCTCGAACGCGGACAACGTCTCGCCCCCGGTTATCACGGTCACGCTCTCTACGTTCGCTTGATTATCTGGAAGCAAAAGCGTGTCTGTTGTAGTGATCGGTAACCGTGACAGGCTTCGGATGAACGTTAAAAGTTACGAAACAATCGGCCGTGGTGCCTGTGGCAGCGCCGCGGGCGGGTAAACTCCGGCGGCGAGCGAATTTTAATCTGACAACGAATGTGGGTTTTATGAGTGCGGGCGCGTTTTGTTGCTATTCCTGTATCAAACTGTACTGTACTGTGCTGTACAAAACAAACAACTCCAAACGTCGTTTTAGTGAACAAAATGATAGTTTCACTATGGAATGATTTTGATGTCTCTGATGAACTGAAATCTATTGAAATATTGCATGGAAGACGGTATTTTTTTCCTTCAAACTGCACTGTATTGTGCTGTATCAAACAAACCACTTTAAAAGTCGTTATAATGAACAAAATGATAGTTTTACTATGAAAAGCTTCTGAGGTTACTGACTGACTCAAATCTACGAAGGAAGCTTTTTTTTAGTAGGTCTCAAAGACCTACCAAATTTTACTACTCTTTTTTAGTAGGTATCATGTAGAATAAAAACACCTTTTTTTATTGACATAAAACCTGTGCTAAACTTTTTATTAAGGAATTAATGTGATGAAACGGATATTTTAGGAAAAAGTTCAATAGCTCATTAACTAAACATCCCCTCAAAAAAATTCCTTAGTCTTTTGTTGTTCGTGCGAATTTACGTAAAAACAAGTCATTGCACAATATCTGTTTTTTTTTTCAGGCGCCTGGAAAATTGGGTGCAAAAAACTCGGTTTTTATAATTAAGTAAATGGGTTATCTTGCCGAAAATTCAATGAAAATTATTGAGACTACACCCTTTCACGAGTAGAATATAATCGCCAAGAACTTTCGCTGCCACTTTACTCTATTAGCACTAATCGCATTAGTGATTAAACATTTCGTAAACTTTCAAAACGTAAAATAGGTCTGGAAAGCTCCCAATACCATCTAATTTATTAGCATTACTGACTTTTAGCCTAAATATTACTACACTTTTTCCTTCAACATTTCGGTGTCTCTAAATGCGAATTGCGAATTCTACGTTTTAAACATAACGTTGATGGAACATTTAACCAACAAATAGAATAACTTCTAGAATTACCATTGCAGAGATTTCTAGTTT
Organism: Cryptocephalus moraei; assembly: GCA_946251905.1. NCBI lineage: Eukaryota > Metazoa > Arthropoda > Insecta > Coleoptera > Chrysomelidae > Cryptocephalus > Cryptocephalus moraei. The sequence goes on from OX276452.1 coordinate 21,120,705, forward strand.
CACTGATTGGATAATACTTTGACCGGAGCTCATTCTGAAAAAAAGTTTACCCAAAAGTGTTTGCTACTACCCTACGGTAGTAACAGATTTCAAATATAAATATAAAATACAGGTTTCAAAATAGCAAATTGTAATATAAATTTAATGGCAATAGCGGTACCTAAGCTCTTTTTCAGAATGAGTATAATTTCAAACACTAAAAGCCCCTGCGATTAAAATTATTAATTGTTTATCACAGTTTTAATGAACAATAAGTTTGAAGCTCTGAGGAATGATCACTTCTTGAAATATCGAAATTTTGAGAAAAGCGCAATAATCTTTATGCTAAAAGGTTACAATCCTCATAAATTAGATCAGATCGAGAACTTTTCCGAGCCTATATTATATATTGAAAATTTTCAAAGGTTTTAGTGTATAATGTAATTACTGATAAACTAATAATGTGAGAGCAACCTCGCTTAGAGGTTATATTCTATTCGTGAAAAATGTAGTCTTAGTGAGTTCCATTAAAAATTACTAAGATGTCAGCGGAATGGTATGACTTTCTGAAAGAGCTCAATGCAAAGTAGAATCGTACGAGGAACAAATAACTATAAGAAAATTTTTTGATCCGATGCTTAGTTGCTAAGCTATTTGCCATTTTCGTAAAATATGTCGATATTGGCACACTAATTCTCTGAGAAAAAGTTTAGCTTTAATTAAAAGATTAGTTCAAAAGTTAAAGTTAAGGGTTTACGTACAAAAGAAACAAATAGTCGTATTCCACATGTTATTTGAGACCTATTAAAAGAAGACAACTTCCTACACGCAAAGCGCGAACAATATTAAAAAAGTATTGAGCGACCTGAGCAACACCTCTACTTCTGTAAAAATTGAACATTTTTTTTAAATCGTAAATCAGTTGCATAGAGTTTCTAAATTAGTTTGAAATTTGTCAAGCCATAACAATGTTCCTAAAACTCAACAAATAGTAATTCAAACGTATAAAACAGAAAAATTGAAAACAAGCCCTACATTTGCAAGATTCCACCCCAAAATGTTATCACTCACACCACCAATGCTTGCTCGTAATACACGTCCACTTTTATAATTAAAATCTTCAACATTATCTGTCGTTTTATGATAACAGAGAACATTTGACATAACCACTGACCAATATCTGACCAACTTCTGCAAGAAACGTCATCGCTGACGTTGGTTTTATTGAATAATGACCCATATTCTGGATAAAGGGGTTAAACTAAGTTGGAACTACATTTCAATAAGCAAAGCAAAATTATGAAAGTCGAATAAGAAAAGTAGTATTAAAGAAGTAGAAAATTAAATTACTTCAGGGTAACGACAAATAGTACAATTGATACAACCGCTTCGGAAACAAAGAAAGCATATCAAGTCAATGAAGTACTGCTACCTACCAATTTTAGCACCAGAAGCACCAAACTTAATAAACTTAATAACTTACAATACCCTAATCATTCCCATAATCAAATATGCCTTGGAAGTTAATACTTATATTAGCGAAAAAATAAAAGGAAAAATTAAGAATGGCTGGGAGGAGCATTGTACGAAAAGCCCGATTGGAGCATCATTAACCCCAATGTAAATAAGAGAAAATAATTTTGAAGAGAAATAGAAATGCTGGAATTTCTACAAGAGGGTACCATAAATTAATAAAACAAAGAAAAGTGAAATGATTGGGCCATGCATGGAGAGCAGGAGAAGAAGCAGTTATGAATACAAAAATGAATTGGAGACCTTCAGGAAGAAGAGGGGAGATAATACTAAAAAGAAAACGCAGGAGAAAAGCAGAAGAGAATTATGAACTGATATCCATAATAATGTGATCTAGTGACTTCAATAGGGATTCGTTGCCATACATATATGGAAAGGTCAACATTTGGTGAGCGTTAAAATTTAACTACCATTAACATAACCTAACGGTTGCTTATTTTTCTTATCGAAAATCGCATTCTGCATAATATCTTGTGGTTAAAATTCAGAAGGTCTAGTCATTGCAAGGTTAATTTTAAACTATCCACTCCATACCAGGTAATATGGCTTCTAACGATTTATTACATTTTTGTTCATTAAAATTCATCAAGAAGTTTACACAATACAACCATACGTGGAAATTGAATTTTTTTAAACTTATCTCTTAATTTTAAAGTTTCACATTTCGAATAAGGATTAATACAAACTACAATAATTATTTCACGCGTTGGTCTAATTCGTCAGTTGTGTCAAATACTCTTTGTAATTGCAGTTGATAAATATCGAATAAATCAACAAACAGATCCATTCCGATTTTGTTGTGTTGTGCATTATTTGCGACTCCATGACGTATGTCTCATGTTGATAAAACACATGGCCATGATTTATTTTGACATCATTTAGTGTGAAATTATTTGTACATAGTTATAGTTGTAATATAATTAGATAAACTCCAGTTGTCAACTTGTGCATAATGACGGCTACCCACTTAGATAATTAAGATCAGGGTACACATTTCGTTCTGGTGGTAATAGTGATCATTACACCCTTAACTACCTACATTTTTACAACGATTTGTGTCATTAGCAGCATTGGTGGTGTATCCTTCAAATAGGAAACATTTTCGAGCGTTTTAAATACAATATTAAAAACACTATCATGTACTATCATTACATAAGTAGATACGTTTGGATATTTATAAATAACAGTTCTTACAATAAATTAATAAAAAAAATATCATTTTAATCCCCTTCACCGGAATTTTCAACAATCTACGATTAGAAAGGTAGACGACGACGTTGTGCGTAACACTAATGAGTTAAGTGACCGTTTCGATTCGGGAAGAGCAGTTAATAAGGGGAGAATTAAAACAAGTTTGCGGTCTGAAAATGATAGCAGTGAAGTATTGCGCTATTATGTATTGCGATGCCACACAAAGGCTTCCTTTGCGCTCTTGCATTTACATCGCTAATAGCGTGAGCCGTTTGCAACGCAAAGTTGCAACAATTATTTTCCATTTTGTGTACGGAACCGACTCATTATGAAACTCATTCGAGTCGATCCGCTTAACAGTGTTTCACTGGGTAAATTAAATAGACCAGTTTATAGAGCTTTTTTTGGTAATCAAAATTCAACAGCAAACTGACTAAACAGCTTTGTTTGAAATGGATCAGAGATGATAAAAACACAAAATACATCCAAATTTTAGCTTTTGCTTTTTTTTTAAACAATAAAAACTATTAAAAATAGGTCGTTTTTTCGTTTTTTCACCATAACGTGAAAATTATTGATGGAAACGCAATACGTTGCACAGAAGAACTGTAGAGGATTAAAAAACCTACAAAATGTGGGCTTCTAGAAGGTGATTAGTGCATTTCTTACCGAGAAAAGCTGGAAAATCCGTTAAAATGAACCTTTTTTCAAAAATTTATAACTTTGGCCGTTTTGAAGCTGAAGTGCTAGTTTTTGGTATAATACTCTATTGTAACGTGCACTTTAAGCACGCAAAAGTTGGATGCTGTCGGCTGAGTAGTTTTTGTACAATTGCAGTTTTAACAATTAACAGCGATATTTTACCAACTTTGGCGTATTAACTGAGATTGGCCGATTTTAATTTAGTAAACGGATTTTGAAAGAGGAGATCAATATCTACAACTTGGCTATCTTCGATTTTCATACATGTTTGGAGAAAAGTGTGAAAAACGTCCCCGAACATTGCGTTAAACGTGCACTTTTGCATTTCGAGGTCTGTGGTGGGGGCTTCAAACGGCAGAAGAGAGGAATACAGTGTGGTGCGTGCTGGTGAAGTAGGGGCTCGCTCGCTACACTCCACGCGTACCTACTTCTTCTGTTATTGCTTATCTACTGCAAATTGATCTTTTAATAATTTATTGACATGTATATTTTTATTTTTATTGTTTAGTGTATGGATTGGTATATATACACTAGGGAGCGGAACACACATAAAATCACAGTTAATTACATGTTTACGATAAACGATTACACACGTGTTATTTCTTTCTAGTTAATTATCGTTTAAGATTAAACATAAAAATATAAATTAAGAACCGTCACTAGATAGTCATACTTAATTATAGTGCAATTAAAACTGTCTTACGAAATATAATTTCTTGTCTTTGGATAAAAACGGGAAGTTACAAAATATAAGGATGATATCTCCCATTCATATTATTTTACTATTATTTTTACTTTTTTACCATATTATATGTTACTCATATATCACATTTAAAGGAAAAAATAATTTACACCTCGAGAGCGAATGACGAAAAAAAACCCATTACCAAAATGTATGCTGTTAAAAATAGAAATTGACCTGTCCGAGGATTTTCCTGAAATAATTTTATTTAGCGAGATAATGAATTTGTTCCAGACTTTTTAGGATCACTGTATACCGATACACATATTTACCTTTTATTATTGGAATCGTCGTTGGTAGTTGTAGGATCCATAATTATATGATTAGTGAATAACTTTGCTTTGCAATAATACAACTGCACTCAAAATTATCAATAACAAATTAAGAAGAAAGTATGTAAAACGTATTCTGTTGTTTACATGTCTGGAGTCTGGAGCGCGAGCGAGCGCTTGGCGCCTGTTGAGTCTGTTCACCAGCACGCACCTGTATCTCTCTCCCCCACCACAGACCTCGAAATGCAAAAGTGCACGTTTAGCGCAATATTCGGGGACATTTTTCGTACTTTTCTCCAAACATATATGAAAATCGAAGATAGCCATGTTGTAGATATTAATCTCCTCTTTCAAAATCCGTTTACTAAATTAAAATCGGTCAATCTCAGTTAATACGCCAAAGTTGGTAAAATATCGCTGTTAATTGTTAAAACTGCAATTGTGCAAAAACTACTCAGCCGACAGCATTCAACTTTTGCATGCTTAAAGTGCACGTTATAATAGAGCATTATACCAAAAACTAGCACTTCAGCTTCAAAACGGCCCAAGTTATAAATTTTTGGAAAAAGGTTCATTTTAACGGATTTTCCAGCTTTTCTCGGTAAAAAATGCACTAATCACCTTCTAGAAGCCCACATTTTGTAGGTTTTGTAATTCTCTACAGTTCTTCTGTGCAACGTATTGCGTTTCCATCAATAATTTTCACGTTATGATGAAAAAACGAAAAAATGGCCTATTTTTAATAGTTTTTATTGTTTAAATAAAAAGCAAAAGCTAAAATTTGGATGTATTTTGTGTTTTTATCATCTTTGATCCATTTCAAACAAAGCTGTTTAGTCAGTTTGCTGTTGAATTTTGATTACCAAAACAGCTTATTTTTCTCTCTATAAACTGGGCTAAAATTGCAAATTGTTCGAGGAGAGATCATCGTTTTCAAAGGTTTACGATACGTTTCAAGAAGTTTGCTTCGTAGTGAATACTTCCGCAAAGTGTTCCTATTTTCGAAAAATGACAATACCTTTGTATTAAAAATTGTTCAAACACGTTATCCTCAGCTACAACAGTATGATCTAGAGACCCCCATTTTTTTTCTTTTGATCGTGTTAGTGGTATTAAAATGCCATGTGTCTGTGTATATAATATTATTATATAAAATAATTAATACTGTCCTTTAACGAAATTATCATCAAGTTTTTAAATTCTCATCCTATCTTTTTGGCACTTTTATGGCTTAGATGGGTCTTACTGGAGTATTTTTTTGATCCCAGTGAAGACTTTAAGGGTGAAATCTGTTTTTTTGAAGAAATTTCGGTAGAAAATCAAATTGTGACAATAATTGACTTTTTAAACAAATATATCGTTTTTAGCGACATTTTGAGTAGATATTTCGATTTTTACTTATATTTTCAGCAAATTGATAGCTTTAACTGACAACTGAGAGAAAACTATCGTTTTTATAGACATTTTGAGTAGGTATTTCGATTTTTACTTTTATTTTCAGCAAATTTCTAGCTTTAACTGACAACTGAGAAAATAAATATATTGTTTTTAGAGACATTTTGAAAAAATATGTGGATTTTTACATATGTTTTCAGCAAATTCATGGCTTTAACTGATAATTGGAAAAATCTTTCATTGTTTAGCTACATTTTGAGCAAATTTTTAGTTGTTTAGTGACATTTTGAGCAAATCTTTTTTGTTTTTGTAGCATTCTGAGCAAGTTTTCAATAAATTTAGTAAGATTTTGAGCAAATAACCTGTTCTTGTTAACATGTGACAATAGTTTTTTCAACTTTTCCAAAAATTTTAAAATCTTCTATAACTGCTTAGCAAACAAAAACTGAGCCTACTTCTATATGGGCACTTCTTTATAAAATAAAATTCAGTTTTCATTGTCATAATAAGTCTTTAAAGGAATTAAAGAATTAACTTGTAATTAAGCACATATTGCAACATGTAACATATAAAACATATTGCAAGTAAGTGTGTATTCCGTGATAGTGAGGAACAAGATTCTGCATGACTAGACTTAGATACTTTTACAAGACTCGCCCGAGAAGCGAGACAAGACGAGACTGAGGGCTGCGAAACGAGAGTCGAAACGAGATCTCATATTTCACTGGCGAGACGAGACAAGACTTTTATAAATATTTATAACTGAACAATATTATTTGTAATTCATATAAAATTTATTTTCAATACTATTTAATAGCATTCAAGATATTTATAACAAAGATTTATAATCCTACAACTTCAATGATAACTAATAGGTAACGGCGGTATTTCCTTTTTGAAACTTAAGTGATGAAACATAATTTCGATCGTGAGTCAATTCATATTTTTAATTTCAAAACGGTTGATCCATAACAATAATTAAATTTTATTAAAATGGCCATTAATAGGGCTATACCAGGTTTGAAACAGTTTGTTTTCATATCAATAACACTGCACTGTTAACCAATTTCAACCTACATTATCATTAATAACGGAGCTGGCGAAAACTGACAATAACATTTGCCTGGGACATTTCTATCGAAAACGAATTAATCAAAACAGCATACACAGAATGTAAATTATCATTTTATCGTTGTTCATAGGTTTTAATTAGGTAAACAAACAGGACATTATAAACGATAATTCCATTGTTGTTTATAATAAAACACAGTATCAATTCAAAGAACCACACCAAATCAAAACAGGCGTACGTTTCCAACCGTTCGTTATTCAAAATTTAAATCTGAATAGTTCGAACTTCATCAGTGTAATTCGGTGTAGGGAGAAGCACAATGTATAAAACGATGTTAACAATAACATAATAAACACCACAAGAAGTAGTCCATTTACACATTGTGTACCCTTTGCATCCTAAGAAACAGGAGACTTCTACTATAATATTTTACTCTACACGACCAATGCACGCTGGATCGGTGAGAGGTATTAACATCGAAAAACCGAACGATCCGGAGGCCAATTATCGCGCAGCGCTGTTTGGTGGCAACTAGTGTTACAATTGTTTGTATTGTCGGTTGCCTGCTCCAGGGGTGGCAATTGAGGGCTGGATCGGTGAGAGGTATTAACGTCAAAAAAACGAATGACCCCGGATATATCATTATATTAGATATAATATATATACAAAGCTATGCTTTCCTTCTCGGCTATTCCCAGACAGCCTCATTTTAGTTGTTTTAATCTGATGGGGCGACTTTGAATGGTTCTTTCTCTTAATTATCCCTCTTCCCTTGAATCATAGACTTCTGTCGGAAAAAAGCATGTTAATTTTCCAAATTAACTTAATTTTTGTTGTAACATAAACATCCAGTAATATTTCTGGTTTCAAATTAAATCTAGTTAGTTTACTTTCGGGTTATTTGCACTTCCGAAAGGTGCACTGTATAATATGTATATATACTCTAGGTCAACAAACCGAATTTTTCAAAAATATTTTCGTTAACCTCACCTTTCGTAAATATTTATCTGAATTAAATGTGGCAAAAATAAATTTGATAACGACTACTCTTATCTGGAGATAATCGTAGGAACCTCACAAACTGTGAACGTAACTTGTTACACGTGGATGTGTAACGTGTAGTAACGCAATATTTGCCATGTTTTAGTTTTCAATTACATTTCCGTGACACATTTCGAAATCCCTCAACTATAACATTCCACAAATGGACCTTTTTACATGAAAGCCGAACTAATGGGATGATATGAACACATTTGTATTTATTTTTAAAAGGGGGTGGCGTATACAGAAAGTGATTTCGACGTGTGATTAATCAAATTTTAGTTTATGCGATTTATCGAAAATATGTATGTGATTTTTTTTCGTAAGAGTGTACAAGTACACGTTTTTGCGTCATGCGAATGTAATCTTATCAGGAAAAATTTTAATTGAGAAAGTCGATGATGTTGAATAATGATAAAAAGTGACACTCATGGTTAGTTTCGGAATCGTTTAATACACGAATATTGCACATTGCCTTCACCATAAATCTGTGTATCAATTTTTAGAATTAATTATTTATGTTAGTATATCGGCATATGTGGTATGTGTGCAAAATCATTTATTTCCGTTACGGTTTATAAAAAGTAACACATTTCTTAAGTAAAATAACCCGTTAAATAAACAAGTTTACTTAAGATATTAATTCATTAAACATAAATCAAACGTGGAACTATAAACTGATACACAGTCGTCGTATCTAGAGTGCACACAAGAAAACCAGACAGCTATTAAATTAGGGTTTACGATATTCATGCAAATAGACCAGTTCTCATTAAAAGATATTTTATTTTTCGGGCAATAATTGTGAGTGATGGAACTACTTTCCCTAAATATACATATGTATGCTCACACCTATACATGAGTGAACGTGTCTTGCACAACGATTTCTAAACGTATTTGCTCAAATTATCTACATAATATTAATTTTTACCTCAATATGGAAAGCATATTTCGCCTATGCCCGTAAAGAGTATTAGCGACGTCGACTATTAAATCAAACGAACAAGAAACGAGTACGTCCTTGTATACATAAACCATGTTAGAAGTCATCATTTGACAGGTCGTAAAATCGGTTTATGACAGACTGACATGATTGAATAATTCATAAGAACGAGCAAGGGAACGCGAGCATTTTTAACAAAGTTGCACAAATTACAGGTAAAGTAAGGTCTGCTGCGTCATATCAAGTGAATTTGACTGATCTGATAATTCGTTATCAACCGCAAGATCATCCTACAATCCTAAAGTAGGTTTCATTACATTTCCATCGCTATTAATAAAAACGAGGATATTTGAAAAGTAATAAGCCATACCGTTACTTTTTTGTCGGTTTGATTGTTGGAATATTAATTAAACATTTTGTTTAAAAGAACGGCTTTGTTTCTTCGTTAATCTTTTTTAATAATACCGGTTTACTTGGAAAAAACTCCCACAAAAGTGAAAACTGTGCCAAAAGGTTTCACTCGTATTGTTGAGAGGTAATAAAGTTTGATTGGGATAAATATACCTACAAGTTAAAGTTCGAAACAATGGAATTGTTATTGTTATGGAAATCCAGAAGGCGTTTTGATTAGAAGATATATAGGGCAGCAATTTAACTAGCGGAGTTGAAGAATGGTTTCACCAGTGGTTTGCATGTTTAATTGAAAATCAAATGGTCGTCAAGAATATTCTTAAAGCTAGTTTTGCAGAATGGTGAAGGTGAAATATTTTTAATGAATTTGTATATGTGCTGGTTCTTATAATATACTTGTATAGCAAATCGAGAGTATAAGTTTCTTTACGAAACAATCACGTTTAATATAATACCAATAATATCAAATTCGTACTAAATTAGACAATAAATTACACAACTACCGACATCAGTCCATTATTATTTATTGTATTACAACAGATTTTTACCATTATTACCTAACATCCTGTTTTCTATTCGGTAAATTCGACTACGAAGAAATTGATCTGAATGATACAATTAAACACAAAAGAGAATTAATTTAAAATATTTTAATATTTTCGATGTAGGTATGTATAAGTGAGTATATGAGTATATGAGTGAGTACTTTTACAATCATATTTTTGGATCACTTTTTTACAACATTTTTGCAGGATAATAGGAGAAAAGTCGTGTCGACCCAAGAAGTTACGTACCTTAGAACTCCCAAAATCATACGTTAGTCAAAGTGCGTGGGAAAGGGCCATTCGTTACATAAACACGCTATAAGGATAACAGTTTGGAGGACCCGACTTATTACTTTAAGGTTAACAGACAAAAAAGATTATGGAGAAGGGTGCTTAAGTGCTTAACAATCAATTTTTATTCGTGAATTCGGTAAATTATCCTTTTTTAAATTTTGGAGAAGATACTGATGCTATATGGTGCGGAAGAAAGATTCAGGTAAGGGTCAGTGGAATTAGACAGAAATAGAACAAAATTTACCTAATACATGACAGTTTTACTGTTTTGGTTTAATGGGTAGATGTACCAGTAAGGAAAATAGCCTTCAATTTGTTCGGGAACATAGTTAAATCTACGTTTAAATGTTCAAAAAATATGAAAGCTTTAAGATTATGGTCAATAGAAATATAAGTTTTTTAGTGTGTAGCTAATAAAAAAAGGTTAATTTGAGATATGTTTGATCCAAATTGGTGACTTGTGTTTAAATAATAACAAAATACTGTCAAGTTTTCAAAAATTTAAAGTATTTTTTAATTCGTGAAAAAAGCTCCAACTTCTTTGTCATTCTTTAAAAATCTCTGCCTTTCTAAGTAACCAAGAAAAATTCATCGAAAAATATTTATTCGTTAACGAGAAACCTATTTGTTTATTAAAAACACCTATTTCCCGTAAGCAAAAAGCATCCTGGTCTCCTTTTTTTCTTTAGCTAGAGTAACACTTTATGGAACTGTTGTGGAAATATCTTTCTTTATATTTTATACCTCCAAAATGGCGTCAGGAAAGGTGTTATTTTGTGGGGTGTGGTTTTTGCGAACAACAAATAAAATCAAACAAATGTAAGAGAATCTGAAAATGAAATTTGTGGCTCAGCCGGGATACGAACCCGGATCTCCCAATATCGCGTCAGGTGTTCTACCAATTGAACTACCGAGACACCTATCAGTACCGAAACAACCTATCTACCTAACACACTTAGGACCCATGACAATTTTTCCTCGTTAAATTAGCCAAGCATTTATCTATAAACATTAAATACCGAAATTGGTATTGTACATAGTCGAATACTTGAACTTCGTAATTATATCAACTTTAATACGAAACAGGCATTCTACAAGGGTAAAAACTAAGTGTAAAAGGACCATAGTCGTTGTAGAGAATAATAAGTCATCGTATAACCTTTTCAATTTTATTGCGAATTCTTCGAAATGTAGGAAGCTGGGAAAAGCACAAAATTCAAAAATAGTAAAATCATACTAAAAATAAATAAAAAGCACGTAATTATGTTAGTTAAGGTAATATTTTTAATAATAAGGTTGATATTTTGCTTTTTATTTTAACGCAATTTTGGTTTTTTACATTTTTTTTTTACATGCATCAGAATTACCTGCAGAGTATAGTAAACGAAAGTTTATAACAATCTTTTACAATATTTAAACAAAAACAACATGCCAGTTATTATTGTTTCCGAAAACTACCATAAATTTTAAAAGAAAATGTTGAATAGAAGGTATAAGTTTTCATTGAGACGTGAATTTGGACTAGCTTGAAAGAAAGCATTTATATTGCAGGACAGCTATGACTTATTATCTTCTCCAATGACAATGATGATAATGATAATGACAAATTAAAATATTTAACTAAATGTAGTATCATTCAACCATTAGTGTTTATCAATAGACATTTGGTGAATTTAACAAAAAAGAAATTGTATATTCTCCATATGTTTCAAATGAAATATCTGTTTTATCTCTATAACCCACTTCAATTTTAAAAACGGTGGACACGTTTCCAAAAAGTTCCCGTGAGAACAGAAATTTCTGTTCACAATCTTCATAAATAACGTATTTCTGAAAATTTAAGTCAAGGGCCACTCAGGGATGTCATAATCATAAAACTACACGGACGACTACGAGCTGAGCGCGCGGTCAAATTTTCTAGTGCGAGATCACGTCTAACTGAGCGCATTTGCGGGCGACTACTTGAAACACTTCTATGACGGTCACAACTTACCTGATAGAGCGCGCGCTTATTATTATTATTTTTATCTTATTACGGAATACATGTTTTAGTTGTATCATTGAAATAAAAACACATGGTCCAAGGACCAGATCCTGGAAGGCGAGCCAACTGGCCAGTTTATGACCCCTAGCGTTGATCAATCAACGCCCCTAGGTAAAATTTGCAATTAAGTTGGACAAGCCAACTGGACGGTGTCAATGAGTATCGACCGGCCAACTGGCCAGGGAAGATAGGTCAACTGAGCAGTGGAAGTTACTGCATTTTAGAGGTGCAATACTTGATCAAATAATTATCTACATTTTATGGTATAGTAGGTATCTGAATACGCAATATCTGAACGCAAGGGGACAAGGATCAAATACCGCAAATTATAACTAAGTTTTAATGAAAGTCCAAGTATTCCTCTTAAAATAGGAACAGTAATCCTTAAAAGGGACACAATTAATACCAGGTAGATACACGGGCTAGTTGGCCTGTCTCAAGAGGGTGCGCTGAAATTGACCTAATTTCGTCACGGTTCAGATGGCCGGTCGACTTTTATTATCCCAAGGGTTCACCGTCCAGTTGGCCTACACCCTCCTGGAAGGGCCAAAATCCGACCCAAGTAGGCGCGCTCAGTTCGACATACCTCTTCGCAGACATTGCGCTCAGTTGGTAGTGTTTTAAATTGACCGTACGCTCAGTTGGTATTTTCCCAACTACACTACTGTCAACACCGAAGTTGAATATTTAGGGAAAGTAACCTGGCGACCTAACTCAAGTTACCAACAAGAGGTAATAAGTGGTAGGGAAACAAACGATCCACAATAATCTTTTTACATAGATACATACATTCTCAGATTCGTCATTGTCACTTGTAATTTTCAAAGCTTGAAATAAATTTTAGTAAGCTAATGTGTGGAGTTTCAGTCAACTACAGACAACTACAGTCATTTATAATCCGAGGAAAATAGCAGGAAATTTGTTAAATTCTCTTCTTAACTAAGTTCTATTCTTTATAGTATTTTTGTTCTCTTCAATATTACAACAAAAGTGATTTTAATACAGGAAAAAAGTAAGGGCAGTTCTCCTCCACGCACTTTAAGCCAATATAAATTCATTTTTTTCAAAAATTAGTCTCAACATTTAAACATTATTTTTATTTCCTATTTATTTAGTAATTTTATTTATTGCAATTAAGTGAAATGAGTTATGACTTTTTTGTTTAGTAAGTTCGTGCGAAATAGCAATTTAAACTTAGCACAAAAGTATAGCACAATCCACGAAAATTATGTAAATAATTAAAAAGCCGAAAATAATAATTAACTAAATAATTAACACAATAATTTATAGCGTATCCTGTATGAAATTTTATCAAAAAAATTATCCTAATTCTGCTGTTTGCAAACGCAAAAAGGTGTGTGTTACTTGCCTTTTTCCAGTTGTTTCTTGAAACGTTTTCAAGGTGTGTAAGATAAGAGGCAAATTAAGTTTACTCGATGATAATTCAAACCGAACAAATGGCCCCTCATCAAATGATTAGAATTTTGCCATTAGTTAGTGAAAGGAGTTTTCTCACGTTGATAACATTATGGAAATCCATCAGTCTCGAAATGAAAGTAGATAGAGAAAAATTCGAAGTTTCCACAAAAAACCATCATTCATTCAGTCTCGCAAATGACAGTTTGAGAGATTGCCTGCACTGCGTACCAAACAAGACAGCTTTAAAACGATATTTTTATAGTCCGGAGCACCCATGTATGCATGAGTTTAAACTGTTGATTTTTAAACAAGTATGAATACAAAGTTTAAACCATTTGTGATTTCTAATTTTCCAAGAAAAAGTATCATAGACATACACACGCAGTAATATTTTACTTTCTCATATGAGACACTCATATATCAGAAGTATTGCAATCGGGTCGATTTTTCAAATTTCAGATATTAGTGTTTCTAGACGTTTTGAGGTCCCCTTTTTTTATACAGGGAAAACTCGTTTATGGAGGAAAAGTGAGATGGATATTGTCATTTGTTGAGATTATATAATCAAAAATGGTAATATCCACCGCACTTGACACTGTGGGGGTCCACGTTCGGTTACCCACTAAAAAACCCTGTCTTCTGACGTTACTCTATGTCTTTGGCTAGCTCTCATAGAGAACATGATCTTGAAAGACACATAGTATTAAGTAGTTAAATCCAAAGGAATATTTAAAATTTCGTAATTTCACAAAAAGTTGACGTCCCCTGATTTTTGTTGTACGTTTTTCCTTGAAAGCAAAAAATCACAAACAGCCTCAACTTTGAATTTAGACATTGTGTTACACCAAGACCTCCCAATAAGCTGTTTACTAAAATCGGCCAAGATAAAGGGATATACTCTTGTAATTTTTCGGTTTTTCAATATTTTCTTTAAAATTGTTATATGTATTTGTTCCACTGTCGAATATATATAATAAAGTTTAATCACATTTTCGGCTAAACCTTCTCTGAAGGGCACTTGTGGCACATTTGTCATTTTTGGGTTTTTAGAAATTTCCTCAAAATCTACTCGAATAATTTTTTTTAACTTTGAATATTTATTCTAATATCGAATGTGTATAATAAAGTTTAACAATATCTTTGGCTAAATCGATTCTGATGGGCACCTTATGGTTTTTCTAAATTTTCTCGAAATCCGCCTGAAGAATTGTGTTAAAACGTTAAATATTTATCCTACTATGGAATATTTATAATAACATGAATAAGTGGTGTGATGAACACACTGCCATTGTATATAAAATCTTTTTTGGATCGAGAGGACCTTATAAACGTCTAAAAATGCTTTTAATTCAAATTCACAAAATCAACACGATTAGTCTTTCTCATTATATGAGTGCCCCATATATGAGAAAGTAAAAAGAAAAACGACAACGTAAATTGTTGGCGAGAGAACATTTAGCAAAGAATGATATTAAACTTTATTATATATATTATATATTAGACAGTAGAGTAGAATACATAGTCAAAGTTAAAAAAGAAGTTTTGAGGCGAGTTTTAAGATCTCAACAAACAACAAGAGTAAAATGCCAATACCATTTAATCAAGAGTGGTTTTAAACAACATTTTGTATTATTCAGTAGTAGAAAACCTACTCAAAATTCAAAAAAAAATGTTGCAGTGGATTTCAAGAAAATTTCACAAACCCAAAAAAATGACAAGAGTAATCTACCCCTTTATCTCAGCTGATTTTAATAAAACGCATACTGGAAAGTCCTGGTACGGTAGAGAGTTAAAATGCAAAGTTTGTACCGTTTCTAACTATTAATTTCCAGAACAAAAACGTACATACAAGCATTTATTGAAAAATATGTTTTTTAGACTCATAGGATCTTAAAACATATGGAAATGCCAATAAATCAAGTCAGAAACATCGGCCTCATGACATGGCCTTGCACTTCTTATGTGTAAGTAAAAATTTAGTTGGAAGTCAATTATGCGACACTGGTACGTTTGATATGTTCCAATAGTGTTTTTTTTTTAAATTTAAAGATAGGTAATCACAAAAACCCGCCCGTCCAAATTTTTAATTATGAATAATATTTCCAAATTTACAATGTAAACGGTCTCGTTAAGAAAATGGAAGACATGTTGCAAAATAATAAAGAACTAAAAAAAAATTCAGTTGTCTTACGTTTTTGTTTTAAAAAGAACTATCCGAAAAATAAGGGAAATAATGTTTTCAATATTCAAAATTGTATGTACTCGTCTGGTGTGTTCCAATATATTATTTTATTATATTATTTTTATTTAAAAATAGGTAGTTCACAAAACTTGCCGTTCAAATACTCAATTATCACTAATATTTTTAAATTTACAAAGTGAACGGTCTCGTCAAGAAAATGGAAGACGACATATTGCAAAATAATACCGAACTAAAAAAAAATTAAGTCGTCACGTTTTTGTATTAAAAAGAATTATTCGAAAAATAAAGAAAACACTGTTTTCACTATTCAAAATTCCAGATCCGCATTGGACGTGTAAAGTGCGTTACACTATTTCTATTTCTGTCAGTGACGAATGACCGTTTAGAATTTCAAAAAAAAAACGTAATTTCCCACAGGACGGTCACTATTTTTCCGATTGTGGTTTATTTTCGACGTATAATTATTTGAAACACGTGTACACCTGAACGTCGTCTACCTTTCTGGCACTCGCCGCGCACGAACCCAGATAATGTCAAGGTTGAAAATTCGCGCCGAGAATCACGTACAGAATATAAATAAACAAAAGCGCCGTCCTAACAACTCACCGGTCAGCGGGGACACAGCAGCCGCCTTCCCCGGGACGCCGTCCGCCTCCTCCAGGCAGTTCGTGTGCCGGACGACGACGTCGTCGACGACGGTCGTCGTGTTCGACGTCACGACGCTCACCTGTTGATAGGTCGGAGCCGGCTCCTGCGTTATCATCACGAGGCTCGTGTACCGCGCCGCATGGCGTGCCGCCGCCAGAGACTCGAGACTCGAAACTGTCGCCGCCGCGGCCGCCGAGGATGGTCCACCAGGTTCGCGCGCTTCCACCTGCCGGCGCTCCCCCTCCACGGCGGCGGCTGCGGCACCTTCGCGCCTCTCGGACTTCTTCTCCGGCTCGACGTCGCTCGAGTTCAACGACTCCGCGCTCACGTCGGACAGGCCGGGGCTCGACGAGGTGTACGGGTCGAGGCTCAGGATTTTCGGGACGCCACCGCCGCCGCCGACGCCGCCGTCGCCCTTCTCCAGGTCCAGGAGCGCCGCCGGCAGGTACTCGTCGTTTCTTAACGAGTCCAAGCTGAACATGACCTCTTTGGTCTCGGATTCGTTCGTTTCGTTCTCGATCGTTCCGGTGTGGGTGCCGTTCCTGCCGGCACCGTCGTCGCTTTCTTCATCACAGCCTTGGTTCTTACCTAAGGTAGAAGAGAGGAAATGTAAAAACGAGTCGCACTTGCTTTTGGTTTGACCAAAATATTAGTATGTTATTAGCTAATATACTAAGAAAGTACTGGGTGATCAAGAATGACTGTTTGAGTTGGCAATCCTACCTGGAGATTTTTTTGCCTAAGGGTTTGCAACGCTACAACCAGATATGTTTATATGATAAAATTTTGACATAACAATTAGCGATAAGATTGTAGGTTATTATGTGAGTAAAAATTAACGCTTAAAAATGAAACTCGAAATACAGAACAATGATTTAATTAAACTGCTAAAGGTAATGTTCAAAATGCACCCCATTTTGGTCCAGACATAAATTAACTCTTGTTTTTAGGCTCTCGAAGATATATTCACCAGCATATTGGGGGTAATGTTTGCCACTTCCTGCACTTTTGCCTCTTGCAGCTCTTCTTCAGCATGCAATATGTTCCTAAAGACATTGTCCTTCAAGAGCACAAATAACGAAAAATCTAATGAAGTGAGATCTGGTGACCTGCTTGGTCAAATGCCCTGACTAATTACTCTGTCGCCAAAATTCTCTCTTAAATATCCCATAGTAGCACGAGCAGTATGTGCCCTTGCAGAGTCTTGTTGGAAATATCCAATTTGACGCTCTTCGTCTGTTAATTGGTTTATAAAAGACCTCAAAAGTCGTTGGATATATCTCTCCGAATTGACGGTGAAATTAAAAAATGTCGGCCCATACACCCGCGTCCTTGAGACTGCCAACCAAACACCAACTATAACCGGATGCAAATGTGTCTCCCTGATAGCATAAGGATTTTCACCTGACCAAATTCTGTAATTTTGTTTATGTACATAGCAGTTGAGATGAAATCAGGCTTCATCGTAAAAGAAGGCATTGTCAAGGATATCATTATTATGTAATATATCATTGAACCAATTGTAAAATAAAACTCTCTGAGGGTGATCAGGAGGGGTTATTGACTGGACGATGGAAATTTTGTAAGGGTGGTACTTTAATTTCTTTTTAAGCACAGTGGAGCAACTTCCATGTGATAAACCTGTAAAACCGTGAATTAGAACAACATGGAAAAGTGGAAGTCTTATGGGTAAGAATGAAAATTGGTTGAATAGGAAGCATAAGGACCAAACCTGTTTGAAGGGAGAGCTTTCTTGAGGATTTGGGAGGACTTCTTTGCGTTCGAGTTCTGATATCCTCGACAACTTCCTCGTTTAGAGTAGAAGGTCTACCAGTTGATTTTTGTTTGCTTACGCTCCCTGTATTTAAATAATGTTCAACTACTCGCATGCAATGTTGCAGAAAGACAGCAAAAGTGACCAAAGTCTCCGGAAACAACTCCTGAAATTGCTGGTATGTCGCTTCGAGAGAGTATTGCCAACCAGTAATTGGGTTATAAATCCCGGTTCGAAAGTACGCCATTCCAATGAAAATTTCGTGTTGTAACGTGAAAACTATTTTAAATAAGTAAATATGAAAAGAACACCAGAAATTTGAATTTGAAATAGCAAATTCAAATTACAAGTTGTACCATTTAAAAATGAAATTCAGTATTGCCAACTCAAACAGTCATTCTTGATCACGTTGTACTACTTATACTATATAGTCTATTGGCCAGGGGGGTAAAATCGGCCAAATGGTGTCCGAGGATAAAACCAATATGTTTTCGGGGTCGCTGAATCCGAATATGCAACTCATTTTGCCCTAACGGTGGGCCATCAATTGTTATTAACAATTTTAGATTAACAAATGAGCTATTGTTAATGGTTAATAACTTTTGAGGAAAGCGTCCAATTCAGAAACGGTCTTCGAAATTGGATTCGGGGGGAAAAATACGAAAGAAAAGCTTGGGTGGAGCTCTAGAATTTTTTCAAAACAAGTTGTTAAAAAATTGTTAATAACAATTGATGGCCCACCATTAGGGCAAAATGAGTTGCATATTCGGATTCAGCGACCCCGAAACCATAAAATCTAGTTGGTTTTATCCTCGGACACCAATTGGACGGTTTTACCACTTGGTTAGTATACTGATTGATTATAGTGATAGTGATCCCTCGTTGATTCGGGATTCCTCCATCCCCTGCCGATAAAACGCTTGCATGTAGTTTATGCTTTAGAACTGAATGTCTCACTCTTATATCCTATTTACATAAGGGTGCCTATTGCTTACGTTATTTTTCGCGTGTTCTCAACATTACAAGTTGTACCCGTCCTTTACAGGTAAGGGAAGGGCTTAAAGTATGAGGAGTTTTTAATGAATATTACAGAATTTTCTTGGAAAATTGTCGTAACTCAGGTAAGAACAACTTTACTTTAAAGGAAGAACAAGTTGTGCCTTTATTTCATTGTGTGTTTACATTCGAACAAGAGGTGTTTTAAAATCAGTGACAGTAACGAATCATGTTTTCCAACTTTTGATGTCTCATTACAAACAAAAACACAAGCCAGTAATAAAATTTGTCTTTATTCAAAAGATGTCAAAGAACTCATTCTAAATGTATACAAAGGTAAATATTCTTTACTTTAATTCAAAATTTAATTGAAATAAATTTGTATATAGATTGTTAAATACATTTTCTAATGATCATTGCGATTTTTCTATGCGATGCGCAACATTTGAAAAATGAGCGAATTTATGGGAAATTAATTTTTCCCAATGCTGCAAGCGACATTTTAAATTAGAAATTAATATCTTTAAAACGTATATCTTGGATTTTCACGCAGGAAGTGGAAAATGTACAAAAAGGCTCTGAAAGTTGCTCCAAACGCTCGAAATCGCATAAGAAGCAGCATGGTTTCACCATTACAGCTGCTATAGATGCCTTTTACGCTATTTCGCGCGTTTGGGGCAACTTCAGGGTCTTTTTCTATACATTTTCTACTTCCTACGTGAAAATCCAAGATATACATTTTAACGATTCAGATTTCTTTTAAAATGCCGCTTGCAGCATTGGGAAAAATTAATTTTCCATAAATTCTCGCATTTTGCCAAAAAATATGCGTAAATTGTTTATAACGCGATTTTGCAAAAACTATGTATTGCACAGAAACCATCTTCCGTACACTTAAATTAAACATCGCTATATCACGTCCCGCATGATAGTTTTTCCAGCTGCAAATTGGCCGAAATTATGAATTTTTCAAAAAAGGATAAGTTTTGGGGGTTTTCCAGGATTTTCTCAGTGAAAAATCGTCCGGTCGCGTTGTATCATAACGCAATCATATTTTGTAGGTTTTTTAATTCTCTACAAATGTTCTAGCGGTTGTATAGCCATCCCTTCATTACTTTTCGCAATATTTGCAAAAACCCAAAAAATACACTTTTTTGAACTTTAGTTTGTTTATAGAAATCCCAACACCGACTTTGCTGGTTCAAACAGGTGGGTTCTCATCTATGAATTGTCTTTTTGACGATAGTGTTGGTTTGGACCATCTAAATTTCAGTGTGCAGAACAATCTCTACTGGTTGGCATAATAAGGGAACAACGAAAGAAGAAATAAACACCAGACTTGGTCAAATAATGAACTGTATCAAACAACTGAACCCAGTTTTTTGGGACGGGCATATCACCAGAAAAACAAAAACAAAGATCTATAACACTATGGTGAGGAGAATAATGACGTATGGCTCAGAAAACTGGGTGATAAATAAGAAAATACCAAAATAAGAAAGGCAACGGAGATGGAGTTTTGGCTAAGAAGCTGCAGCTAACTAGACCAGACAAAATACGAAATGATGGAATAGAACGAAGAATGGGGGTCGAAAAAGATTTCGAAAAAAAGGCTGATTTCGAGAAAATTAAAAAAAAAACGGAAAATAATAATAGTAAAGTGCTTTTCACGGACGATTTAGTCAAAAATGTGATTAAACTTTATTATACATATTGAATAGTAAAATCAATATTTAAATTTAAAAACGATTCTCGGCGCGACTTTGGAGAAAACTTAAAAAACTGAAAAATGACAAGAGTAAAGTGCTCTCTAGAGTCGAATTAGCCATACATGTTATTACACTTTATTATACATATTCGATAGTGAAATAAATTTTCAAATTTAATAATAATTCTTCAAGCTGATTTCGAGAAAATTTCACAAAAACTTGACACACAAACACAAAAGACACAAATTTGATATGAACATTTTATAATTTAGTACTTTTGGTGTACCTATATAGCAAACTAGGTTAAAATTATTTTACAACTTTCCGATGAATATCTTATTAGTATTCTAGGCGAGAATCTTCAACTTACAGCCATTCCATTGTCATTAGAAATCATTTTTAAATTAAAAATAATGAACTACTTGTTCAAAACAACTGCCAAAGTATTGTAAAGCATATTTTATTCAATTAGTCTGATTTAGTCTCATTTAGTGATGTGTGGACAATTTCTATTTCAATTTCTAGTTTAAATGACTTTTAAATATTTTTCAAACATTTGCAAGTAAATTGACAACGTCAAATCTAATAATTCTATTATAGAAGCATTCACAAATTCTGTGACGCAATCTTCCCACATTTTTAAACCTCCCTCTTCCTAAGTGTCACACATGGTGACTCCTTAACTCCTTAACGTTGCGTGACTCTAATTCGTAACGTAATTCTATGAACTCCACCTCCAAAAATTTTAAAAAAAATTTATGCAGAAAGAATTTTACTTTTAAACGTTACGTGACGGCTGGTTGGAATGATGACATAAGACATAGGAACGGTCCTACGTGACAATGAGTGACGCGTCACGTAATTTGTGAACAGCCCCTAGTGTTGCATCTTTTAGCTTTACTAAACCAAAAGTTAGTGTTCATTCATGTAACTGTCTGTTTCTCCAGCCAAAGGGCCAATAAATTTCAATAAAAGGTGAACCAAGTTTTGACACGTTAAATTTACAGCACATATTAATATTGGTCTGGGAGGAAAGTTGTTTTATGAATTTTTTATATTCCATAAAAATGGGGCGGTTTTGTGCAGTGCTTATTATTTTGCAGTAATCTTTTGTGTTTGTTTGATGTTTGCTGTATTTAATATTCACTTCGTTGAATAGAATCTCTAAATCATATTGCATTTCTATTGTTATGATCTGTAGTGTTCATTGTTAAATTGCATCTTTAAAAATAATTGACAATTAACTCATAACATGCATGTAGAAAGTAGAACTGCATTAAACATAAGAGGGACAATTACAGCAAGAATTTGGAATTGATAAAATAACGTTAGTCTCACCCCAAAATACCAAGCAATTCAATGAGTTTCTTAATCATAACACCGACTATTAAATTCACTTTGGAATTAAAAAATAACAAATATGTATACCTCCCCCCGAACTTTCAGTTGAAAAATTACATTTAGCACAAGATACTGCTTTTACAAATCAAACACACAGATAGATATCTAGATTTCAATTCAAATCACAGAATATCATTAGGAATGGTATATTTAAAATACCTATTGCATAGCAGAACTTAAAAAAAATTATTCAACAGAAGAGACATATCGAAAACACGAATAGGAGTATTAAATCATTGCTCATTGATAACGTCTTTACAGAACAATACACAGAAAAGGAAAACAATGCTATAAATTGAAAACAAAACTATAAAAGAACAACAATCCAAACCCCACACAACCAATACTATACATGCCTCGTTACCCTGACCTTTCAGGTACTATGGGAAATAAATTTAACGTACGAACAGTATTTAACAGGAAACACTTCAAGGGTTACCAGTGTCGGACTGACGAAGTTTTGTCTACCGGGTATACGTGTAGGTGGCCACCTATTACTATTTTTTAATCCGTCGTTGACTCATGGTAACCATACTAATATTTTTTAGAAAATTTTAATGGAGAATACGCGTGAAGGTACTTCGAAATATGTATGAATGCCCCGCCATTTGATGGGCTAGACCAACACTGTCACAACCTAAAATTTGTGACCAAATCTAATAAAATAGACGCAACGTAAACGGACAAATTAAAATCGGATGAGCACGCTCCCACTAAAAACAAAAACCACCAAATCCACTGGGAAAGCATGAAAATGTGTCCAAGAAGAACGGAAAAAAACGCCGGACACTTAAGAAAAACACATTTATTTTCCCTAATGGAAACATGAACATCTCCTCGTAGGCTGTCGATATGGAAAGAACGTGACTTTCAGTACTTCGGGAGATTCAGGAGATTTACATAGCAGATAGCGATCACTATGGCAACATACAGCATCTCAACGCTTTCAATTTTTGTGTTGTTTCTTTCTCCGGCGCCATCGACCAAGATAGGTGGGATATAGATGAAGTTATATTATACTAGACAATTAAAATAAAAATTACAGCCTTTTAATAAATTTAACAAGAGGTAAACTCCTTAGGTTTCAAATTGTCCATTTATCAAAATTAAAAGTACATCTTAACGTAAATAATTTTCTTGTTTAATACGCAACATCTGGTAACTAGTCCGCTATAACTGTGATTTCCATTCAATTAACATTTCGATACGTGTAGATTTTAAATAATACCGTTAGATGCTTTTTTAATTGGCCATTTCACAAAAAAATAAAATCCATTTCTTTAACCTTCACAACAGACTTATTATTCATAAATATGGCATAAGTCCAACGTGACGACTACAGGACCGTTCACATTTAAATATAAAATAACATAGATCCTATGTGAATCTTCATAAATTCAATTTTACGAAGTTAATACATTTTATAAAACTCGCAGCAAATCAGCACTCGAACTTTAAATAATATTTGAATTGAGTTACAAAGTTTTAATTGAAAGCAGAAAATTAAGGAATTTAATATGAGAGCTGAATCTTTCTAATACATTTCCATGGCAATTACACACGAAGCAAAGCGGTAATTGTGGGTTTTACTCGTGAAGGGGAGGGGGGTCATTTCTAGGCTGTCGAGTTTAACGTTAAATATGGCAACTTTGCGTGAAATAGAACAGGAAACAGTCGTATA
Source organism: Cryptocephalus moraei (assembly GCA_946251905.1). Classification (NCBI taxonomy): domain Eukaryota; kingdom Metazoa; phylum Arthropoda; class Insecta; order Coleoptera; family Chrysomelidae; genus Cryptocephalus; species Cryptocephalus moraei. The sequence continues at coordinate 21,144,700 of OX276452.1, forward strand.
TCGTCGGCCTTCTCCAATTGGAAATTGAGAAGAGGCAAGTGTTCAGAAAAACTGATTTTACAGGAAGTATAAAAAGACACTTTAATCATTTAGTCGATACCCTTTATTGCATTCAGGTCTTTCGTTAATAGCATAGGTAGTTTTGTCAAATCTTCAATGAATTCAATATATCACGTCAATACGATCTACCACTTTATTTAAATGAATTCAATTAGTAACGCTTTGGTATTTTGAATAAAAGGGGGAAGCTTTCTGTAAACTCAACGGTTTGTCGACCATTTGATATTCACTTAATTGTGACACAAGATGCTTTAATTAGTCTTTCTTGTGTGAATTTATGTAGTGAACGAATTCGTTCAAGTATTAACCCCAAGGCGCGACATTCATCCTTTCTCCCAAAACTCTCACAGTCGAGTTAGTGATGCTTTAATTGGTCTCTTGTAAGTACATATCAACCAACGTTATTTTAAGTCCAAAGGTTATGGTTTTAAATTTGGCAACAAGGAATGCTCTGTGTGTAAATAAACATGCTAAACCACCTGCCCTGGTGTGTGCTTGTAGTAAGCGACCCTCCATAAATTACTTAAAACACTTAAGGGACGCAAATAAGGTGAACCCCCACACACAACCAGTGCGTGTCACTTAAAAATTACTGGGCTAGTATAACAGATGGTTGTAATTCAGTGTCGTGCTTGGTTATTTTCTCCATTTGTCTATCGAGAAAGCTTCTTAGCTTCTCGATTTGCGTCTCCAATGGCTCGAATTTACCATGGTAGGTCGCCTTGATTTTCTGGATTCGCTTTTGGAGGTTGGCCTATTGGAGTTACCACTGGTTAGACCCCAGATGAGTCAAATGCTGCTTCAGCTCATTACTCAATTTCTCGAATGTTTGGTATCTTTATATGAGGAACATGAATATCTACATAACATGACATTTCTAGATTCTAATGGATTTTCTAGAATCTCTCTTGTAACGCCCATTTATCTTCTACAACTAGTGAGGTTGCTAGTTGAGTGATCCACACCTTTCTTCTTTTACTTCGAGACACGAGACAGTTTCTAGAATTGAGGGGAATGTTACACCCTAGTGATCACCCTTATTTTATACTCCACCTCGTTCGTATTTAGCGAGGTTCCCTAAGTCACCCTTCTAAATTTAAAACGTAAGGGTAGAAACTGTATCGGTTGTATACTGATTGTGAGCCTTTTCAGAGAATAACTTAATGACGTTATTTGGTGTTTTTGGTTGAGATTTTTTTCGTTAATTATTGATAGGTGTCACAAAATAGGTGAGCTGGATGCACAGTTGATCGAATGACCGGAAATAAGAAAAAGTGTACCTACTATTCACGAGATGCATTCATTTGAAGGCTCAATTAGTAATTACTATATACAATCTTAATCGAATAATCCTCGGCATTTTCGTCATTGCCACAGTATAATGTGATACGTACTTGCAATTACTAAATTGTGCAAAATGGAATATATTCTTGGAATAAAAAATTCTTTAGAAACACGTATCTTCAGCTAGGTACCTATATATTAATGCAAAATTTTGCAGAATAATTATTTTGTGCATTTATCCTTCAAATGGTATAAACTGTTTTCTTTGATATTGTCAACGCTTTGCTACGGTCGTGATCACCTTGACGTCGACATTAGCAACCAATGTGTACTTGTATGAATCAAATTCCATGTAAAGTAAAAATACCGCTTTTTTAAAGAATGAGTTAAATTGTTAGATGCATAACATCCTTGGTGTGATTTATTAAATGGGAACGTGAAAATGGAACGCTAATTCTACTAACCAGGGCCGATGAGATACGAATTTGTAAATATAGCCCAAGTCTGTGTAGATTTTTCACGACATTAATTCATAACCGGATGGGAGCAGTCAAATGTTGTAGGCTCTGATTAGTTGATCATGCCTATATAGTTTTAAACATTCAAAAAGTGTGCATTAACAAATGGGAGGGGTCCAAAGTTAGCAAAAACAAGTTTTTTGATTCTACAAGCCAAAGTATGCATTTTGACGAGAAAAGTTTCAAACATAAGTTGTAGTGAATTTGAAACCCTACAATTTGAGCTGCAGCACGATTAATTTTGTTAAATATTTATTGCAAAAATGCCAAAAAAACACTGAAAATGGTCATTTTTTGCATATTGATTATTTATTGCAAAAATAATATGATTTAGGTTTTTACTACTTTAAAAGCTAGCTTTTAAAATTCCAAACCTAAACAGCTTTTATAAAAGTTAATTGGTTAATTTGTTGCTGAGATATTGCTATTTGTTTATCCCAAGACGCATAATGTTCATTGCTGTTACGTCTTTTTGGATAAACATTTCGAGGTACACAAAAACTTATTCTCTTCATAAATAACCCAATTTTCATATCCCCTTAAGAAAATATAATAAAAACAATTGTCAACCCCTTATTTATCGCTTTAAAAAAGGGGGTGTATTTTTTATAAAGAAATAGAGCTGGAGCCATTTTCATAACTTGTACAAATTTCTGACTTACAAATTCGGATAGCTGGATTCAAAACGGAGAATTAAAAAAAGACTTTTTTCGACCAACAGGAGCCGAGATAGGAATTTTTTTTAAGACTGAGGTACGGATATTTTGTCCGCCCTTTGCGGATTTAAACGCTTCAACTCGGTCGTCTCAGCGCGAGCGATTGCCAACTGCCATCCCCACCACGCGCACTATTGCGTAGTCCGAGAGTACCTATACACCTTTATTCTGCATATACTGCATAATACAGCTTTTTTAACAAAAACAATCGTTTTTTTTCTTTTCTAATAAACATTTAAAAAAATATAAATATTTAACTATCGAATAGGGCAAAATTCATTTCTTAATTATCATAACTAAAAGGGCTGCGACGTAAAACAAATCATATCTCGTCTCCTATTGGTCGAAAAAAGTTGTTGTTTCTATTCAATTCTCCGCTTTCAATCCAGCTATCCGAATTTGTAAGTCAGAAATTTGTACAAGTTATGAAAATGGCTCCAGGTCTATTTCTTTATAAAAAATACACCCCCTTTTTTAAAGCGATAAATAAGGGGTTGACAATTGTTTTTATTATATTTTCTTAAGGGGATATGAAAATTTGGTTATTTATGAAGAGAATAAGTTTTTGTGTACCTCGAAATGTTTATCCAAAAAGACGTAACAGCAATGAACATTATGCGTCTTGGGATAAACAAATAGCAATATCTCAGCAACAAATTAACCAATTAGCTTTTATGAAAGCTGTTTAGGTTTGGAATTTTAAAAGCTAGCTTTGAAAGTAGTAAAAACCTAAATCACATTATTTTTGCAATAAATAATCAATATGCAAAAACGACCATTTTCAGTGTTTTTTTTTGCATTTTTGCAATAAATATTTAATAAAATTAATCGTGCTGCAGCTCAAATTGTAGGGTTTCAAATTCACTACAACTTATATTTGAAACTTTTCTCGTCAAAATGCATACTTTGGCTTGTAGAATCAAAAAACTTGTTTTTGCTAACTTTGGACCCCTCCCATTTGTTAATGCACACTTTTTGAATGTTTAAAACTATATAGGCATGATCAACTAATCAGAGCCTACAACAGTTGACCACTCCCATCCGGTTATGAATTAATGTCGTAAAACGTTAAAAAATGACTACGTTGACTGGATTAATAATAAACATAACTTCACCAGTAACTTTCATATTATTTGATTTATATAGGGTGATTTACACCGCCGCAAAAGAAACACCTATCGTAAGAATTACTTGGTGAATTTAACCAAGATGTAATAAATCACCTTCATTCAAATCCAAGTTTTGGAATAATTGGTGTCTTCAACCAGTTAGTGTATAGATAGCCAGCTCAGCATTTCTGTGCCAGTTTGTATGGATTCATAAAATATTAACTTAATCGCTAAATCGCGTAAAACCAAAAAAAGGGATGCGAAATATGACGTTTAATAAAGTCAAAACTGGAGTAGGTTAAGCATGAAGTTAGCAATTGCCATAAAAAATGTAACAATACGAACCATTTTCCCCATGTTCTATGAAATCAAAATACAAGTTCCTAGTCTTATAACGGCATCACAGACATTTAATCCAAACGCTGGCATGGTTACCAGGCTTGATTGCCTCGACATTTTGTCTCAATTAAAAATTATCTAAATTATAGATCACAGATCATAATCACAGAATAATAAAAAACCATTTCATACAATACTTTGATAAACACTACAGCTTAAATCGTAATATTAAATAATTATATACTGTAAATATTAAATGTAATTTTTTTAACTCCAAAATAATAATAAAATTCCCATATGTTGCGGTTGTCATATGTTGTATGACACTGTATACACCTTGGTTTCTCTTTTTTTTTATTTATTAATACTGTTCTCACGTACTTTCCACATAAAAAATTACACGAATCAATCTTTAAAACTGTACTTCTTGTACCTCATTTAACGTCTTCAGTAATGTCAATTTTGTCATTACCCATCCAACTATTCTTCTTTCCTCCGTTCCAACAATTTACAAAGTATGGGGGGTTTTTGTCAGATTCGGCAATTATGTCGTATTTGTGCACATTTTAGAAGGACAACTGCACATATATGAATGTATTTCAATCCATGAATAATTACAACTATAAATTTATTCGCTGTCTTCCAAGAATTATTAAGTTGCTTGGTGAAAGAAGAATTGCCCCTGAGAGATAACCTCCTTTCAAAGAAACTTTCAATTTTATTAATGACTCTCATTGGTATTTGACAAATGTCAAATCAAAAACTCCAAGTTAAATGAAATCAATAAATTTGCAGTAATTAAAATTTAAGTTGCGTCAACACACCACGACGATCGAGTTATCGATTTGAAAAATAAAATCACGAATTTTATTATGAATAAAATGCACGAATCCAACGTCCTAAAATGTAATAGAATTTAATTTAATAGAAAGGACGTGAAGCAACTACAGCCTATAGTCAGATTTAATCTTCATAATTGAGATTCGATTCAAATCTATATAAAGCTACAAATATATCTTTAATTATTTATCTAATGATTGCATAATAGCAATCTCATTAAAGTACTAATGCAACATTTATAGAGTCTGGCTTAAAATGTTTTTTAACCTTTCCTACTTTGCTTAATTCGAATTTGTAATACATTTAAATTTCTAAAAACAGGCAACTTCCATGTTGCTCACCTTTGTTAAACATTTAAAATTTAAATTTCCAATATCGTTTCTCAATGGGACTCAATCAAATAGTAATTCACATTTTTATCATGGATGCTAGAATTACTTCATACCAATTCATCAACCTCTTAAAAATATATTAGCGTTTGTACAGCTGATCGATATTAAGTAACAAAAATAAGTACAATTGCACCTGTAGAAAAAAATCAGTGATAAAGTCAATATAGTTAATTCAAAACTTTAATCCGAAATCTCGTAAAGTGAACGGACGTGAGTTTGTTTTCATTGCATTTATGTAATGAAATGTTTGAAATTTTTTTGGGATTGATTATAACTTGCAGCGATTTATTTTAGTATATGAATTTTATATGATTTCATTTACTTTGCGTGAGCCAAATCTACAGTAAAATGTTTGACAAGTATAACATCTTTCTATTAAACATTTATCTTATTTATTTTAATACATTCTAATGCTATAATATACTGTTTTTACGGTTAATAATCATGTAAAAACCATTCTGCCTTTCAGAAACTCCGAAGGGTTTTGTTGTTTTGACCAGCGCCGTGTAGCCTTCTTTATTTTATAGGGTTAAAATTTTGTTATAGGCATGCCAAAGGCAATACAATATTTTATCCTATCGAAGTGAATTTTTGGATAAGTAGGTGTATGTTAAGTATGGTGGAACTGTTTGAGATTTGTCCTATTACTTACCTCTTTTATTTAATGCTAAGCAGGTTAGTGTACTGCAATTTTAGGTTCGTTGTGTTGACCATGGTTTTTATATGTTTATTTAACTGACCTATAGATCTGATGATGGCATGACACGCCGAAACCGGTCACCATTTCTATCACAAGATTTAATATAAACTGTAAAAGTAGATTTGGGATGCTCCGAACCGGAGGAGCAGTCGCGGACGCGAATCTTAGAAGAACACTAAGACCGCTACCACACCGTCTCTGAAGATGTCTGCCGCAGATGTAGACGAAACGTCAGGCTCAAGAAACCTGCATGGACCACGGCCTAATAGCCCGGGAATCTACTTTTACAGTGACTCCGGCCGTGAAAGCCTACGATCTTGGATTAATATAAACTTTCAGACATTTTGATATTTGGCCACTTAAAGAATTTGGAAGATTTGCATCGTTTTTTAGGTGTTTTTGTCAATGTAGTTTTTCTTTTTTTCAATGTGTTACTTAGATTATTTTTTTAATAATAAAATGTTATATATATAGTAACAAAGTTGAAGTTGTAGTTTTATTTAAAAAAAAATCCTATTTAAAGGAAGTTTACAACTTATTTAAAAAATAATTATACGGCTCTGAGTGCCTCTCACCGCCCACTCTTCTCACTTTGGGGAAACCCGGCTCATGTTAATTACTAATTACTTTTAAAGAGTATTCTTTTAATCTTCAAGGTCATCAAATGTGTTTGGAGAAATATAAAAGAGACCGACCAAGATCTTCACTACTGTATAATCCTTATAGTGTGGTACTACTTTTTGCTAATAGGTACTAGTCCAATTTTTACCAGAAATTGCGCAACTAGACGAGATAAAAGCTAAGAAACCATATGGAGCGAATTTTGCGCTGTCTATTTCAGGTCCAAATCACACGAAGATTATTTTTTTTCCTTTAAACTTTTATAATGAAAAGTATTATAGGCGCAAAGTATGATGATTGAACAATAAGGAAGCTCGGGTCAAATATTCTGTAGGAACAATATACAGCGCCCACCATAAAATCGTACAGTATAGGATCGATAGTACAGTGGTGGACGTAGTCTAATCAGATCAGTATAATTTTTAGTGAAGACAGGAATTTGTTTGATTCTGGGTAATGTCACAAATTTGTAACAAAAAAGGGCTTAAGTATTACATTGTTCGTCCCACATGTGACTTAAAGTCATAAATAAACCTAAACTTATAAGACCAGTGGCTAATTAGCTTTAAACCTAAAGCAATTTGCTTATTAGGTTTAAACTTTGCTGCAAATTTTTTGCGTTTTTTAATACGATTAAATTTTCTTAAATTAATGGGATATTGCGAAATTATCAGAGTGATCAAGACTCTTTGCGTTTGATGAATTGATCGAGTAAATTTTTTCCAACATATTTCATTCATCTTCTAAAGATTACACTTTTGGTCAGTCTTGGCCATATTTGTATATTGTTTTATAGTATTATTTTTTAATCTGAATTCTGACCTATAGTCACATATTGTAATCACGACTTTAATTAACTGTAAATCTTTTAAACTGCAATAGTGTTATAAACCCAACATTGGCATTTCATTATTTTTTTTTTATTGGTACGCTATTTTGCCTATTTATAACATGCTTTGGCGTGCGTAAATCGGGCTTTATCGCACGCGCGTGTTTTAAAGTCGCCATGGAAACGTATCAACAACGGCCATATCAACCAATAGCAGAGCGTTTTTGGCCGTAGCCGGACAAGCCGATTGGTCGCACGACGTGCGACGGGCCGTCACGAAGCGTCCCGAGTGTCATTCAAATTAATCATATTGGGTATGCATTTGGTTTTGGTATAAAAAATGGTACCAATAAAAAAAATAGCGTAAAGTATTCGTGGATAACTGCTCTTTCAAACACTTGCTCTATTTCGAGCACTCCGGCTACGCTGTCGTGCTCGAAAACTCGCTCGTGTTTGAAAGAGCTCAATATCCACTCATACTTTAATATACTATTATAGAGCCATAATTTTGTTACAGGCATGCCAAAGGGAACGTAATATTTCATCCTATGGAAGAGCATTTTTAGCCCATTCATTCACGGTAAAATATTGTAAAACACTGAATTTTATAATACCGCACCGATTTTAATGAAATTTTGCAAGTGAGCTTGTCTTACCATCCCTTTAAAAAACTATACGATTTTTATTTTTAAGGGGTAAAACTACCCATTTTTATCAAAAATTAAAAACTGCATATTTAAGCGTTATTTGTATCTTAATAATGTTTAAGTAGTTAAATAAAGATTTGTTTCTCATATTGCAATTCATTTGATAATACATAACTATTTTTCAACCCTTAAAAACTACCCTTTAGGTTAAAATTTGCAACAATATTATTATTTGCAGCTTTAAATTATTTAGTGAAGCATTGTACAGTGAATTAAAATCTAGTCAATATTCATAGTATAATTTCCTAACTATTTAATAGTTTCAACGTTTATAAAGCACCCCTTACAGTGAAATTTATTTAAAAAATTGCATTTCGATATTTCAAAATAGTAAATGGTCTATTTATGATACATTGCATTTCATTTACCATTTATAAATCTACCTTGTGGTATAATACATTTAATCAACTCTTAAAATCCACCCTTTATAGGGTAATGTATAAAAATTGTTTACTATAATTTCAAATTGGATAATGTTGTGAGCGCAATTAAATTAAATCTCCTCATTATTTTTAATATTATTTCTCAAATATTACGCTGTTTCAACCCAAAAAAATCATCTCTTCTTACAAAACACAATAAAAAAAAATTAAAATACCAGAAAAAAATTAAAAAAAATATATTTTTTCGTATCTTTAAAACTATAATTGCTATTTTGCTGTACCAAAATAGTTGAAACTGGACATATTTGTACCCTCTGAAAAAAATTATGGGAAAACGTGTATGGATTTTTTAATGATAATTTTTTTAATTTTATTAGTTTTCATCGTAGAAAAATAAGAAAAATTGGAAAAATTTCAACCAAAATATACTACATTTTAGTATTCGCTCATATTTTTCATATCTCTTTTAGTTTTTGAGTAATTTTGAAAAAAGTGGAAATTTTTTATAAAATTTCAAAAACTAACTGAATCTAAATTGAAGTTTTTTCAAATGTAAGCATTTCACACTGGTTCAAATTTTAGGACAAGTTGTTGGTACACAAATAAAGCTAATTATACATATATTAAGAGTTGTTTTTTTGAGTTTCATTTTTGTGAAAAATTCATACATTTATTTTCTTTTGTTTTTTTTAATGATATAATTGTTTTGTTTTTGTAATAACTCGGTTATTTTCCATCCAAATCACTTTCACCTTAGCTCATGTTAAACGTCTCATTAAGGCCGGTAAAAAACATCCTAAACATTATTTTTTTTTGAAAAACCACTCCTGATGATAAAACGTTCGATTCTAGGTGAATTCAAATAAACCCTCACCTTCATCAGGCTGTAACTCGGGTTATGTAGCTGCGATAAAAATTTAATGAAAGCCAGTCGATTCGTTGTTTTAAAAGGTTTTTTTATTCCTATGACTTTTTTTGTTAAAATTTACTGTTTTAGAGTTATTTTTGAAAAACCACTCAAAAACATGCATTTTCTAGGTAAAAAATCAACAATTCCAATCGTGAATAACTCGGAAAATATTAACTTACCGAGGAAAGTTTATAGGTACTTATAACATTTTTTGCTTGAAATTGATCACATTATCGATTTCCTGGGTTATTCTGAGGGGTAGCACTCACCCCCAGGGTAAAAGCACACATCGGCACTATATAACTTTTTTCTTTGACATTTTTCCTATATATATTTCAAATTTTAGCTCAATCGAAGCGGTACTTTAAAATCCTGAGCAAAAACCGTGAAAGACTGGACTATTTTGGTTAAGTTGGTGTATGTTAAGTATGGTGGAACTGTTTGGGATTTATGTAATAACTGTTTCTTTTATTTATTACTAAGCAGGTTAGTGTGCTATAATTTTACGTTCGTTGTCTTGACCATTGTATTTATAAGTTGTTTTAACTGATCTACATATTTGATGATGTTATGACTTGCTGAAACCGGTCACCTTGTTTATCACAAGTTTAAAATAAAATTTCACATGTGGCGGAGAGATTTTCATTTTAATCACGAAAAGCCACTTAAAGGATTTACATCTTTTTTTTTTAGTGTGTGTCAATGTAGTGTTTTCTTTTTTTTCAGTGCATTATTCAGACTATTTTTTGTAATTAATAAATGTTATGTATACTATGTATTAGTATGTTATGTACAAGTAACAGCATTAAAGTTGTAGTTTTATTAAAACAATAGTTATTTAAGTCACAAGGAATGTAAAGACGTGTTTACCATCGAGGCAAGTGTGTACGAGCTGAGACGAAGCCGAGGCTTGTCACTTGCCGAAGTTGTTAACAGTCTATACATTCCGTGTTACTTATTACATTTTTCACGCTGCCGTTGAAAATTTCCTCATAATTCCTCAAAAAATAAAATGTTTGCTTTAGTTTGGACGTACGTTACTCTGACATAAGTTGACTGACATACGTCAGACTGACATATGTCAGTCTGGCATATGCGTAACTAGGGTTACCCGATGCGAAAAATTTAAACAAAAGACTATAAACATCCTCGGCAAGATAATAAATCAACTTGATTTACTCATTTGATTTTCCTAAGAATGTAAATGACAGTATTTACACCCCGTCGTCAAGGAAAATAATACATGAATGCTATGTGCCATTTTCATGCTACGTATCTATGTATATAAGAGCTATCTCCGATAGTCGCAGCGTGCAAAATTATTTAAACTATTTTAAATCATTTTTTTCAGGTAAAAATATGAAATAATACGCTTTTTAAAGAAAAAGTAAAAAATAGAGGAAAAAATGACTGAATTCAAACGTTTATATCTCAGTCAATAGTAAACATATAAGTTTTATAACCCACCGTTTAAAGAGAATTTTATAAACTTTCTTTTTTATGAAGCAATGCCTATACCTAAATTCACTCAGAAAAAAAGTTATAGCCAAAAATTAAAAGAAAATGTTTTTGAAATTTTTCCATTTTTCTTAACTTGGTTTTTTGAATTTATTTCAATAATAAAAAAATATTTTGGATTCAAAAAATATCATTTTCATAGGAAATTTTATTCTCTACAAGAAATCATACCGCATATATTTTCGAAAAATGCATAGTTTTTGTGCTATAGCCGAAAAATCGAAAAGTGGACAAACCTACCCCGTTCTCAAAAACGCATTGCTAAATTTAGTAGCACTTTGGATTTTATTTCTATAGTGGTCAATTGACCGTATGAAAAAATAAAATACCTTACACGCGTTAGTTCCTTTTAGCCCTGTTATTTTCGACATAGTCAATAGCCTATTATCTAAAAAATGATTAATACGGCTCTGACAGCCTTTGACAGCCCCTTCGCAATTTGGGGAAAGCCGGCCCATGTTAATTACTTTTAAAGAGTAATCTTTTACTCTTCAAGGTCATCAAAATGTTTGGAGAAAGATGAAAGGGACCGACTTTTACTAAGAAGTTCACTGGTGTATAATCTATACCGCGGTACTACTACTTCTTGCTGGTAAATACTAGCCCATTCTACGCAACTAGCCGAGATGAAATCTATCTAAGGAGCTAATCACACGAGGATGGAATTCTTTTGATTTAAACGGGAACCATGAAAATGAGGTAAACGCGCCGACTACATATACTTATGTGGGTGGTATGTATGAAAGATTCTTACCGTCATCGATGGTGTCCCCGTCGTCCAACAATTTGATGTTCGTGAGGACGACGGTGCAGTCCATCTCGGTGTCGGTATCGTCGTCGGAGGTGTCGGTGTCGGTGCTCGCGAGCGAGCCGTCATCGTCGCTGCTCGACGAGACGTTCTTATTGACGACGAACGTCCTGGAGAACATCTTCGGTTTCTGGTCGGCGACCGTGCCGGTATCGTCGCTGTCGGTCTCCGCCGAGCCGGAGGAGGAGCTCGTCATGTCGTCATCCTCCCTCGTCGAGCTGTTCGCCTCCTCGTCGCTGGTCGCGGTACTACTCGGCAGGGCGTCGTCGCTCTGACGGCCGTCGCCGGCGGCGCCGCTCACGTTGTACACCCTGCGCACCCCCGGCGGGCCGCCCGCTCCCCCCGCCCCTCCCTCGCTGGACGACGAGTCGCCGTCGCTGGTGGTACCGCCGTCGGCCGTCGCGTCCCTCTCGCTCGCCCCGGCCTTCGGCGATGGCACGGGCGGCATCGCGTCCGTCGCGTCTCTCGGCGCAGAGTGCAACGCGCTCGCACTTATCAGGGGCAAGATAAGGGTCTGGTACTGCCAAAGGCTGCGCGGCAGGATCCGCAGCCGAGCCTGGTCCCCACCGTAGAACGTCACGGCCGGCACCGGGAACGGTATCGGTACCGGTACGGGGATGGGGACGTACTGCATCGACGAGCCGCAAGCGTGGCACGGGCTCCTCACCGACTGTAGCGGCTCGGTCTCCGACGAGTGGAGGCATTTCAACTGCTGCTGCTGCTGCTGCTGTTGGGGGTGAGGCTCCTCCTGGTAGAGGGGCTCGTCGGAGGGGTGGCGCGACTGGAAGAGGCTGTCCGAGGACGCGGGGGAGCCGCTGTCGAAGCGGGTCGTGTCGTCGTCGGTGCCGGTGTCGGATTCGCGCGTGCGACGCCTGAAAGACGTCGGAACGGTGACAAATCTGCGGCGTCGCGAGACGCAAGGATCCGCCTCGAATGCGTTGACCCTCGCGTCTATTTTCATATAGTTCGAATACTATTCCATAAAAAATTGTTTTTCGAACCCGAGTCGGTTCATTAAACATTTTTATATCAAACGTGGAACCAGATACCTTTTTAAGTTTTTTATCCTCGGTTTACTAAAAAACTTCTTTTTCCGCATCGTTTGCGTTAATCCCAATTCAACAATTAATTTCTTTAAATTTTGCACGGCAGTTTGCTGTCGCACTTGACGGTAATATAGTCTAGTCGAGAAGTGTGTTTTCTGTGAAAAATAGTTAGAAGGTTCCGAAAAATATGAGCGATAGCTCATTCAACGCGGAATGCAAATCATCTATCTCTATCTATCTCTATCTAATTTCTATCTCTAATATTTTTATAACTGTAATTTTTTGCTAAAACTAAGGTTCCGCGCGATCGTTACGGCATGCGCTCGCTGCCTCTGAAGCGAGTATGTCATAAAATAATTTTTTTTTGGTATTAAGTATTAGGTAGTATAAAAATTTAAAAAAAAGTGTATTCTATACACTAAAACAATAAAGTCCGGTTGGAAAAAAATTTTAAATGCATTTTTCAAAAAGTTGGCCTATTGTTAATGAACTATGTTTTTTCGTACTTCCGTCTTCATTGTAATTATGCTAAATGTTTAAACAAATTCGCAATAAATTTTTTGCTTCTTGGAGTCATTTCTATGATTGTACTCAATAAGATGGCATCATACATTCATTTAAAATTTTTCTATTTTGTTTACAACGAATTTTTAACGATCAGAAGCTGTCCCTTCTTAGAAAACAAGTAAAATTTACACCAATTAAGCTTAAGGGATTACGATAAATTTGTCCCTTTAGGCTTAAAATAACGTAAAACCAAAATAAAGTGTACACATTTGCCGCAAATAAAGTGTCCATGTCCACATTAGAGAGGGTCCCTATTGTATAGGAAATTTTACTTAACATCTTATGGCAAATTGGATGGTTACATAGAAAAAGTGTCCATAAACCTATGTGACCACATTACAGAGGTGTCCACAAAGGGAGGTCTCACTGTGTTAGAAAAAAAAAATGATTTGTACAGTCAAAAATTGTTTATAACAAATTGTTAACTTAATAAACAATGAAATTGTCAAATAAAAATTTTTTTTTACTATTCTATTAAGAGCCATTAATAATGACTTTTAAAAACAAAATCATTAATTGCATATATTAAATAAACGATTATATAAGCTGTAACAAAACTATCTCAAGAAAAATATTTTATTTTAAAAATTATAATTAATCCTAAAGAATAGAATGTTAAAAAAATATTAAACTAAGCTGTATATTTATAGACAATTCTTAAACAAATAGCAGTAAAAAAATGTATCCACAATTATTTAAACCTTAGTTTGAATATAAAACAGCCATACCATAATATATAAGAGAAAAAAATTAACAATTTCTGAGTTTTTCGTTTTTTGTTGATTTTAGTAATTCGCTTTAAACAAAATAGAGAAAATTTAAAGAAATGTATGAGGCCATCTTATTGAGTAAACGCATAGAAAGGACTCCAAGAAGCAAAATATTTATAGAGAATTTATTTAAACATTTAGCCTGCTTTCAATGAAGACGGAAGTACGAAAATAAATAGTTCATCAACAATAAGCTAGCCTATTGAAAAATGCATTAAATTTTCTTTTCCAACGGGACATTCTTTTTTCAAGGGTCTAGAATATACCAAATTGTTTTTAAATTTTTAATTTTATACCTTAAAAAATATTTTCTGACATACTCGCTTCAGAGACGTCCGCGAGGAGCCTTACTTTCAGCAACAAATTAAAATTATAAATATTAGAAATAGAAATCCGGGAGTGGAGCCTTTTTAATGGGAAATTTCCTCATCTTTTTTGCGATTTCCGCTATCTCTTATGGTTTTTGAGGTATCATCAAAAAATCGAAACAACTTTTTTTTCCTTCGTTTTTTGTTAATAACAATTGCAATTTTCATTGGCAGAAAAAAATTCTCAAAACGACTTTCTCAGATTTGCATTCCGCGTCGAATGAGCTATCGCTCATATTTTTCGGAGCCTTCTAATTACTATTTTTCGCAGGAAACACATTTCTCGACTAGACTAATAATGGGAGTTTCAAATAGGAAATACAGTATGTCCCCGGACTGAGTTTACAAGAGGGAAAAAAATTATTTTTGATTTTACAAAGGAATGCTAAAGGGACATTTTTTTTTGCTTTATTTCAAAATGACCAAATCTGCAATTAAAATTTAAAAACTACATATCTATGTTCAAAAAAAAATTCGTTCATTTTTTTCATCGCATTACATCTATTATTTTTTGTGGTAGACGGCTTTGATTTGAAAACGTTAAATACTAATTTATTTGTCAAAAATAACTTCAAACTGTAAATCTGTAATTTTTGGTGAGAATGTTAACGTTATGACAAAAAATATATTTAATGCAATGTTATAATATTGGGGAAAAGAACTATCGTCGCATTACGGATGAATTTAATGAAACATTTTCCGGAGTAACTTTTCTATACCGCCCCTGTTGTACTAAATACCGTCACTTTTGCAATAATTGACCCTACCTCGTATTTAATAATTATTTTTTTATAAAATATAATTACTTTTCAAATCTAATAATGGATTTTTATTTTTATCCCCAACTTTTGACAGTTTTCGTATCCTTTTTTCCAAGTAATATGAAATTATGATTTCTCATCAAATTGAATTTTATATTAAGGCTAACACTCAGTTTGCTAAGTATAAACTAGCAATTAATCTAGGAAAAAATATTTTACGTTATTTTTACACCACTCTTAAATAAGGGCAAATAATGCCAAAGAGTAAATGTCAAGTTTTATGGCTTTCTCATAGAAAATAATCCAAAATCTTTTATTTTACTTATGGGTATTTACATAAGATACGTGTTAAAGCTTTGGGACAATTTTCCATATACCCTTTCTACTCAAGAAACTACCAGAAGCTAAATTTGAAAATTTTATATTTTGGAAGACATATAACAGATGATTAATATTTTCCGCAAAATTCTTATTTCACCGGTTTCTTGTTAGAATGCTCTGTACTCTGGGGTTAATACATTTGAAGCCGATAAGAGGTATAACATAATAAATTACAGTTTAGTGCCATTCATCATTTTAAACGACACCGTCAAAGCTCACATTAATATTAAAGTTGCTTAAATTTCTTAGGAAAGCGGCTATAAGCAGGCATATTTTCTAACTTTGCTATCATTGTTAATATCAGAAAATAATGGGGGAAACGCGTTTCCGAGAGATTTAAAAATGTTTTCTTGTTTATAGACCTGTAGTCCATGTGCGTCAACATTGAAAGAACTCAGGTATTTTTAAAAAACGAAGCTAACGAAGGTATTTAAATATGTATTATCAAATGTTTGAAATTAATTCACTTTTCCTTACCAATGAAAAATTTTAAGTTTATTACTTATTGATTGAATTCGTAACAAAATACTGCGTGATTTCTAGATGGGCAATTAGGTATTTGCCATATATTTTAAATTAAACGAAATATATCTAAATTCATAGGGACGAACCCTCAGACAAATTTTATAATCATAAAAAATCGTGTAATAGGCCCAGCATCAAGTATTTCAGGTATAAAAAGCAGTAAATGTGCGAGGACCAGCGAAACGACCGCTCATCGTGACGTCACTCCGTATATAAACACGGGTCCGTTCTGCAGTCCACAAATAGATTTTTCGAGTATTTTGGACTTTATTGTTGTTTCCGCTGGAGTGTAGGAGTTAAATTGCGACTAAATATAATAATTTGTATTATTCGCGTCGTAAAATAGTGTTTTCACTACACTGTTTATATGCGATGTGACGTCAGACGGCGTTTTGGCGCCAATTCGTAGCGTTTGAATTCCAAATGACTTTTTTTGATTGAATGATTGTAATTTTTTTTTAATATTAACCTAAGATTTATAGGCATATAACCTCTCATTTAGCCAGTTTTCAAAAATGTGAAAATACCTAATTATGTAGGATGTCATAAAATTAAAGGAACGCAGCTTAAATAGACATTCCACGTATTAAATGGAACTACTTAAAAATTGCAGACAGTGGGTCAGGTAGAGAGATCTTCTTTATACTTTGAACAATAATACATAAGTGAAATATACTCATTTAACCGCAATCATGTAAATTTGAATTTCAAGTTACTACTTATTGGTAAATAAGGAGCTATTCTGTGTTCCTAATGGATAGATCAATATATCAGAATCAAAACATAATAGACATATCATAGAAAAATAAAAGAAAAAACTGTGTATACTTTCTTTTCAAATCTCTATCACTAATTTTTTTTTTTTTTCAACTAACCTTCTATAGACGATAGGTGATCCCAGTGGCGATTCTATGACACTCCTTCTGTAAACCCTTGGTGATCCAAATGGCGAATTCCAACTGAGAACAGTGGGATGATGACGACTTCCCGACCCAGATCCTGGTTCGAAGTAATCCCAGTCACATTCGTCGATAGGAAAACTTTAAAGAGATAATATTTCAGTTTTGACTAATTTTCAGTTATATAGACTCGACTTGTTGTCGACTTGTATAATATTACTATATTATAATATGGTCAACATATTTATTAATAATTATTCCGAATTTAACTCGAATTTGTAACAAGAATCAACTAAATTACCTCATTTTAAATTTTCACAATCTCTTTACTAACCTGGATGCCGTGGAAGAGCTGTCATTGTCGTCGACATCCTCCTCTTTCGAGGAGCTGTCTGAACTTATGAACACCAGTTTGTAATCGTCTCCTTCTGGCAAGAGAAAATCTAATCCTGCCGAATAAAAGAAAAGACCATGATAGAATTCATTAAAAATTTCATAATAGAAACTGGTGTGTTTATTTATTTATTTTTTTTGTTCTGCTAAGGAAATCTGATTAAATTTTCGAAATCACTTTTCCATTTGCTGGCAAATGGAAATTTTAACGGTTTAATAAACTCGAAGGATGCTATTTCGTTCAGATGTGAAAAGTAGGTTGATGTACTTAGAGATTATTAGATTCAATTTTCCTGTTTTCTCTTCACGTAATAATGCAATTTTTAGCTAAAAGTGGTTATTATTATTTAAATTTTGAAATAGGCAGCATCTCATGTGATTAAATATTTATAGAATGAGTATTTACTGTTAGGATACTATTATGATTTTTCCAAGCTTTAAAATTGTTGATTAGTGTATAGGATTACTAATTACCTTCTACGGATTATTGCATTCAATTACGTAGTGTAATTCAAATTAATAAGGAATTGCCAGAGAATCAGTCTACCGCGTACATCGAGGATAACTGTGGTTAATTACTTAATTAACATAGTCAATTACCAATTTTGACAAAAACAGAACTTTCCACGTTTCAGCAACAACTCGTAGCAGAACAAAAGCAATTAAAAGTCGTTAGGTAATTAAAAGAAAGCCTACGTACCTGTTAGATAACTAAGTTAATTAAATTTCGTATGATAGGTTAATTGTTAAACACCTCCACCAAGTCAGATTCGAACAGTGATATTTTTCTACGCGTAATTTTAAAGAATAGCATGCAATGAGTTGCAAGGTTTACTCAATTTATTTTTTCACTCCCGGTAATTAAAAAAGTGTAACTTTCCCAGCACGGTATATACAATTTTTATAGGTAAATCGCGTTTATTTTTAGAAACTTGTTGCAACCTTTATTGTAGGGTACGTTCACTCACGTCTGCTGAAAGTTCGGCACAGTAATTGGTATACAATGTGTTCTGTAGTCGCTAAGGGACGTTTCAAAAAGTTTTTAACGTAGTCCATGGAAATTTCGTAAAACTTAAGTTGTTAAATTACAGATGGAAAGGGTCAAAGTTTAAAGTTCCGCGTAAGGGATTATCGCCTGGGTAAATTTAAATATATCACGGTTCCCACTAATTCTTTTTTATTCTCGTACTTCAGATTTCCCCCCCGAGGAAGAATTTTAAATATTCAACACACGGAAGCCATAAAACTCTTGATTTAGTTCATTTAACTGAAAAAAATCCCTAATGAGATCCGCCTCCGCGGTAAAATCATGTTATTCTCGACGGAATACAGTGAGAGCAAGAGAGACGGACATAACGGCGCTCTCATTTTATTCGCCTCGCGGTTTATCGTCCCGTAGGCCCGCTCGAGAGCTGTTGTGTATTGTTTATTTATTTTCGATTTTTTGGGCCTACCGGAGATATTTTAAGCAAGATTTGTAGGCGGTTGCTGGGCAGAAAAAACTGTGGGGGATTATCCGTATTGATGGCGATATAACTCATTAAAAGCGTATGCTATGGATTTTTATAACCGAGGAAAATCGTCTCGAGTATTCTTAATCGAAAATAAAGTGATGTGACGTTAACATTAATGTGCTTAATAATTCCGGCGCTTCTAAACATTTGCGAGACATGCTAGATTCAATTGGGTATGTCCAACTTATTGATACGCCTACAAGAATTGCTAGTTCTAATGCTACTTTGATAGATATTGTTTGTAGGTCTGATAAGCACATTGTTGATAATTGCGACGTACATAGAATTTCTAATCAGGAATTGGTATTCTGTAATTTCTTTTCTTTTCCAAAAATGTTTCCTCAATATAAAATCCTGCCCTCTTCCGAATGGTTTGATCATTAACTCTTTTTAAGGCAGTCGTATCAAATTCCATTTTTTCCTTGGTTGACTTTCCCAACATAGATGATAAGGTGCAAATTTTACTCTTTAGCATCTATATTTAACTGATATTCAAACGCCAAAAAGACGGTTGCGTTTCACAATACCTCCTGCATCGTGGCTTACAAGTATTATCAGGGCAATGAAGAAACTCCGAAACCTTTGAAAATTACTAAAGTTATAAAACTGTAGACAAATGGAATCATTTTAACAACTACGGAATGTTATTAATAATGCTATTGACAAAGGGAAAAGGCATTCCTGGGTTACCACGTGCGAAGCGCAGGTAGCAATGTCTGGACACCTGTGAGAACTATCGGTATGTCTAGTACTAAATCTTATGATATTCCCATGTGCTTGCAAAATTCGAATGGGATTATAAAGCACTTTGGTAGCTCCGCTATTCCTGCACTGATAGATTTTTACAGTTCTAACAGGATCCTTCACATCGTTTTAACTGAATAAGGTAGTGATGCTGACGTTATGGAAATAACTAATTCCATTAGAAGCGAAGGGGTGACGGCACACATGTAAGCTGGCCCAAAAATCACAACCTCACCTACACATTGGTGCACCCTGTTAGAAACTGACGAGGCTCTGTCGACCGAGTGATTACCGGGATAAGTAATCCCCCTCTTAATAGCCAACAGCTTCGGGTGGAGAAGCAGTTAAGAGGCAGGGCCATCTCTGGTCCTTGGACTGAGAAATCGGTCCAAATGGCGGATGAACCTATACGGTCAAGGGCAGGGGAATGCAGAAGGCAAGGGGAAACCACCGCATTAAGGATCATATTGATTTTACTTAGTACAGATCATCATGGATATGTTCAGATCAAATCACAAGTCCGGAGTAACCAGCTCCCTGAACGGATCTCCGGGGGGAGCGGTTATGAACAGAAACATGAATCACAACAACAAGACCAACACGAACCAAATTAAGAGAATATGCACATGGAATGTAAAAACAATGGCTCAAGCTGGAAAAATCCAATGTGCACTAAAGGAGATGGGGCGTATGAAAATCAGCATAATGGGTGTAAGTGAAATGAGATGGCCCGACTCAAGCTACTACGACGTAGATGGACACAGAGTCTACTATTCAGGATCCATGAATGGCAAATACGAACACGGAGTGGGAATGCTTGTTCACAAAAGCGTAGTAAAGCACGTACGTAATTTTGTTCCAGTAAACGACAAAATCCTGCTCATACAAATCAACGCACCAGTGAACACTAATATCATTCAAGTCTATGCACCTACAACCGATCATAGCGACGAAGAAATACAAGAATTCTACGACCAGATTCACAGTATTATAAATAACCTACAGAAACATGAACTTCTTATATTGATGGGAGATTTTAACGCAAAAATAGGTACAAGAAGGGAAGAACAGCATGTTGGACTACATGGGCTCGGAGAGAAAAACGACAGAGGAGAAACTCTGAGTATGTTTGCGGCGGAACACAATTTAATTGTTCTGAACACCTTTTTCAAACTCCCACCTAGACGCCTGTACACGTGGAAGTCGTCTAGAGATAATGGTGAAGACGTTATCATAAGGAACCAAATAGATTATATCTTGGTAAACGCAAGGTATAGAAACAGCTTCACAAGTGTAAAAAGCTACCCTGGCGCCGACATCCAGTCCGATCATAACCCTCTGGTGGGAGAATACAAAACCAGGTATAAGAAACTACAACGAAAAATTCCTAAGAAACATGACATCAGAAAACTGAAGGACAGAATAATGAAGTACAAAGTAAGTAAAGCCATGAATGAGAATTGGAGGGAGATCGAAGAAAAAGCCGGAAACACGGAAGAGAAAATACATTCACTTAACAGAGTGGTAGAGGAGGTCAAGGACACATTTCTGAAGAATGAAGGAAGGCAAAACAAGACGTGGATGACAGAGGAAAAATTACAGATGATGGAAGAGAGGAGAAAACACAAGAATGACATAACCACATACAGGGAGATACACCGTGAAATGCAAAGAAAGATCAGAGAAGCCAAACAAAAAGAAATGGAAGAAAAATGCCACGAAATAGAAGCACAGCAACGAAGGTTTGATGACTTCAACGTACATAAAAAAGTGAGAGAAATAACTGGCAAGTACAAAAAGAGAACAGTAGGAAAACTCGTCAATGACAACGGAGAACTTATTGTGGACCAAGGAAGCATTAAAGACACTTGGAAGGAATACATAGAGAATTTGTTCTTCGATGAGAGAGGAGACCCCCCCCTCCTTATCAACAGAAACTGGACCACCAATACTAACAAGCGAGATAGAAGCAGCCATAGGATCGATGAGAGAAGGCAAAGCTCCAGGACCGAACGGAATACAGACAGAGTACCTTAAGCTTTTGGATGAAGAATCAATAAAAATGATCTGCAAAATATTTAACAATATATATGACACCGGCAACATCCCGAAAGAATGGCTCATTTCTGAATTTATATTGCTGCCCAAGAAACAAGGGGCAAAGAAATGCGGAGAATACAGAACCATAAGCTTAATGAGCCATTTACTAAAGCTTTTCCTTAAGGTTATCCATCGCAGAATATACAAGATGTGTGAAGAGAGAGTAGCAGACACACAATTTGGCTTCATGAAAGGAGTGGGAACAAGGGAAGCACTGTTCAATATACAAGTATTATTCCAACGGTGTAGGGACATGAATTGCGACAGTTATACCTGCTTTGTAGACTACCAAAATGCGTTTGACAAAGTCCAACACCAGAATATGATACAAGTGCTGAAAGGCACCGGAATGGATGATAAAGACCTCAGAATTATACAAAACCTGTACTGGAACCAGACAGCCACCATAAAAATAAACGCTGGAGATAAAACAACAGAGGCAGCATTCTGCGGAGCGTACGACAAGGGTGTATTATCTCCCCTCTGATATTCAATCTGTATTCAGAAGAGATATTTAGAGAAGCTCTAGAAAACGATGATAATGGAATTCTTGTAAACGGAGAACGACTGAATAATATCCGATATGCAGATGATACCGTCATATTTGCAGGTGGTATAGAAGGTCTACAACAGCTAATGCACATTGTGAATCAAGTAAGTGAACGATATGGGCTTGAAATGAACATCAACAAAACAAAATTTATGATCATAAGTAAAAAGAAGAGAGAAAACTGCCAACTATATATTAAAAATATACCAATAGAACGGGTATTCAAACTTGTCTACCTGGGAACCTTAATAAACGAACAATGGGACCACTCACAAGAAATAAGATGTAGAATAGAAAAAGCAAGAGATGCCTACATCCAAATGTCTAAGACCTTCAAAAGCCATAACCTCAAATTAGATATCAAAGTAACTCCTGCGATGCTATGTGTTCTCCATTTTGTACTATGGCATGGAATCCTGGACATTGACCCAAGCAACACAAAAGAAGATCGAATCCTTCGAGATGTGGCTATACAGAAGGATCCTTAGAATATCATGGGTAGATAGAGTGACCAACGAAAAAATACTGGAAAGAATGAGGAAGGAAAAAGAGGTGATGAAAACGATTAAGAGAAGGAAACTGGAATATCTCGGACATATAATGAGAAATGACAACAAATACAAACTCTTAAAATCCATCCTCCAAGGAAAAGTGTTTGGAAAGAGAGGGCCCGGAAGAAGAAGGATATTATGGCTCAAGAACCTAAGGACATGGTATTCAAAAACAACCACAGAACTGTTTAAAGCAGCAGTCAACAAGGTCACCATAGCCAGGATGGTCGCCAATATTCGAAACGAATAGGCACTAGAAGAAGAAGATTACAAGCAACTCTACTGATATCGATGGGTTGACTATTAGGATTATTCGACATGCAAGACCCCATATCATACCATATTATTAACGAAATTATTATAACTGGTGTTTGTCTATTTGATTGGAAAAAGGCATTGATTAGATCACTACCAAAAGTAAAAAATCCTCTTTCTTTTGCGCATTTACAACTAATAAGCATTCTTTCAGTATTATCGAAAGATGCTAAAACAATTCTAGCATAACAATTACAAAACTTTCTTCTTAACAATAAAATTATCTTGAATGAATGAAAACTATCTCACATGTATCTAGTTTTGTGATGGCGCTTTTGAATATTATTATTCTTCTAGAGTGCGATAAGGTTATAGCTAACTCCTATGACCTTATGACTTACGTCAAAAGCATTCGATGGAAAAGTCCCTAAGCTCTACATTTTGGTGTTCCACATGGCTCAGTTCTGGGTCCACTCTTGTTTATCATTTATAATAGTTATTTGAAAATTATATTAATACTACAGATGTCAAGTTTTCGCCGATGACACAGAAATCTATTTTGCTTTTTCATCAACAGATATTCATACTGCTTGCAATAATATGAATACAGACCTTACGAATGTCGCTGATCTTGCCCAGCGACATGCTCTTGGTATCAATCCAGGAAAATCTCAAAAGATGGTATTTGCACAGCCAAATCAAAAAACCTGATAATTCCCTATTATTTACTACTTGTAATAATATAATTTAATATATAGTACAATAATTACGTCACAGGCTATTTTACCCATTGTACTCGATAGAAAATCATTAATTTTTAGCGGAAATTCGACAAAAGTGATGCCAGTTTTCAGGTCAAATTTACGCAAATAATTAGTAAATTTGCTGGTAGTCATAGGTCACAATTTCTGTCATAAAGTATTAATTCACCGATGACCTATTAACTAAAGTGCCACGTCGAAATTACGTCCTCGTTATGCCTTATTTGTTAAATACTCACCTTCCAGTTTACGATTGTCACAGAAATATGTCGATTTATGTTAAAAATGTACTTCATTGTGAAAATTAGGAATGGTACCCTATACTTATACTTTTCATCGACATCAGTACATATCAGGAATCGTAATATACATACTTCAAAGACGGATGTAATTAAATGAGATAAACGTAACGTCGTAAATTCGTCTAGGTACGTAAAGAATTTTATTGTCAAGTCTTATAATTGCATTTGGAAAAATAGCAACACACCTCAAAAACAATCGTCATTAAAATAAATTTTTTAAATGTTTTATCAAATGTAATATATAGTTGTATTACTTCAGTGCTTCGATATGTTGTTTAACCCGAATATTGCTATGTCGAATATGTTGTGTTCAAAGTTTGTAGCAATTTTTTGGTTAATTTGGAAAATGCGGTTATTCCGAAATTAAATGTATAACATATATTCGCCATATTGTTTTCAAAATATCTAAGTTTCACTTAAATTGCTTACAAGTTAAGTAAATTGGAAACACCTATTGGGAATAATAATTAATAGGTATCGAAATTGAGTAATTGTATGTCAATATTACACCACTTTAGTCAAAGAACAATATTTTTGGTGTAATTTGCCCACTTAAATAGTGAAAGAGGAATCTTCAATTTATGTCACCTATTAGGTGGTGTTCGCGACACCTACTAAATTAACTTCATATGTAACATAGCGAAAGTGTGACCTAATAGTTGAAATATGGTGGCGTACATATTTCACCGATTCGCTACCAGCAAGTGAACTGTAACCTATTAGGTGATATAAGTTATGTAGTATCATGAGCCATGTTCAACTAATTGGTAATTATGTTCTTGTACGACCCGTTAGATGCTCTGATACGAGTATTACTTAACATTATATTGCGAGTTATTAGGAATATTTTCTCGTCAGAATTTCATATCACTTATTTGGTTACCTAAAACGATTTCAACTAGTTCATTGGAATGTAACTCAATTTAGGTAAAATTACTTTTGAAATAGGTGAACAACACCTACATTGTTAGCTGGGTAGCAAGTCAATACATCGCAGTGCATCCATTGGAAATATATTAAACTACCATTTGATGAGTAAGAGGAACACCGTCTGTGAACTGTTTAGCTTGATCGATAATTTTCCTAATTGGAGGGTTAAAACGGCATGTTACAAACAATATGTGAGCAATACGATCGGGTTAATTTTCAGGGATTAAATGAGATGTAAGTGTTCGATTGGAAATACATATTACGCCTGTATATTTTAACAAGGAATAGTGAAATTTTGGTTAATGGGTATCCAGGTACCAACCAACCTAAGTTTATGGTAAAAAGTTTTGTTAAAATGACGGGCGTGGTTTAATATGTAACAAAATTGCTGAAAAGTATTCCCTGTTGAAGTCGCTTATGTGTTACATGTTATACGCAATGGAGAAAATCTTTAAAAGCAACGATGAATCGTAAAGATTTCGACTCCGACCAATCCTACCATGCTATTAGTATTCAGTATTTAAACGTCACGAACCCTTAGGCGATCCCGTAACGAAAAAACCTCCTCGGTTCGCTTCTCGCAGCGTCCATCCTACTGACTAAATTTCCGAAAGTCCAAGGAATCCGCCAGGAGAAAAATCACGGAGAGCCGAACACGATCCGCCTTCTAGCCATACAACTAGTTAGTAGGTACTAACGTCCTCCTCGGCGGGTACCACACAATCGTGTCGCGCGATATAGCGCCCACCTCGAGAAAGACCCGCCTGGGCGCTCTTTATGGTCATATGCAGATGGCCGGTACACCTCCGTGTGGTACCATGTTACATTTTTTTCTCTCCTCTGCCTCGCCGACGACAACAACGGCGATCGCGAGTTTATTGTTCGGTTTATCGGGTATTGGCTGGACGCTGCACGTACAGAGCGACACGAAAATAAATGATTGTGCGTCTAAAGTAGCTTAATGTAAAAATTGGGCTGACATGATGTCGAAAATAAGATCATGGCTCAGCCAACAAAACACAATATTCCATTTTTAAGAATCCCACAGAAACGTGTGTAACGTCCCTATCGACGTTGATGAACGACGTGGTTCGTTCCAATTTTTTAAAGATAATATATCCAAAGATATTCTCTACCTATGAATAAGCAGCCACTATTCGTTCGAATTTTTCTCATCTTATAGTTTTGTACGTTCAAACCAAAGCGTGGAGGTCATGTGGTTCTTAATGTAGAAAGTGCCATTTGCACAAATTTATTACTGGGATCTTCTACATAGCAATGAAACCCTCATTTCCATGGTCATGGTTCCTAATGATTAAAATATCCCGAATGAAATATTTCTGATCAGAAAACAAAACCGTTCTTCCGATGTGTTCGGTTGTTATTCCCAAAACCATTCACCAAAAAGTATGTTTAAGGGTTAAAGCTTATAGGGGACCTAAATCATATTGCTGTATAAAAACACAATTCACTCTTTCATACTGTACTCCGCGATGCGTTTCGATTTTGTAAGATATCCTCAGGTAGTAGATTCGTTATTAAATTTTGAAGAACGGTAAACTTTGAACGTTGAACCAAAAGATACAACGCGTAAACTAGAACATGAACCAGCACCTACACATTTAATGAGTCATATTTAAAAAGAGAAAGTTTTACATTTCCGAATGAAGTTGGTAAAGGTAAGATAAGATTTTTACATGTTTCCAATTAGTTGTCAACTTGTCAACATCAGCATTAAATGCCTCTCAATTTCTACATATCAATTTGTATAGAAACTAATGGAAAGTAAGTAATTCAGACGTTACACGCAATATTTTTTTTTCTCCCAAGACATTTTTTAAGTGACATATTGACCTATGGCCATTGAAGGCGATCACAAAGTAAAAGTAAGCTCATATCCTTTTTGCTTTTGCTCTCATATACTGTACAGTCCAGGATGCAAAATTTCGAAATCTGGTCGCATCTAAGGTCCTTTGTAGGTCTTGCCTAGAACGTACCAGGCACATATGACTTCCAAATTGTAGCACATTATAATAACCAGAAATAAGTGTCTAGCTTCTGCTAGGATATAATAGAATACCGAGACTTTAACCTCAAAATAACTTAAAATAAGTCAATAATATTTTGTACCTATCTATGTTGTACTTTCATGGATGTTCCAGAAAATGGGTTGTGTCAAAGTAACATTCTAGCATATTTCATGTTGCATTAATTCAATGTTTTATTATAATCTATATACAGTATAGATTTCACTAGAATATTCTAGATTCTAGACTTTAGCACAGTTCACATCCTAAAATACTACGCGATTCTAATGAATATCTCAGCACAGCTCTTTTCCAGATTATAGTAGTGTCCCGTCAGAATTAGCATATTCCAGGTACAAATGAATTATAGATTTTAGCACACTCTGGCTGCTACTAACTGGTATCTATATACTCCTATTAAGATTCTCTAGAATAAGTTTCTTTCTTTAGTATAAGCCGGTACTTATCACATTTCATATTGTTACGTTTAGGGGTATAATGACTTCTTATGGGTGCATAATTTGGAGGATAAAACTGGATCACAGGGAGTGTTATATAACCCAGCATCAACGACCTTAACTATGGGAGATAGAGTGACATAGGATACCAGAGCCAACAATTCATAATGTAAGTTAAATTAATGACATAAATCCCAAACTGCTCCCGTTCGTGACAATATCTCATAGTTTTACATTACATATAAAGAAACGCATTTATAAAAATTGCCTATTGTGTGAATGTTTAGTAATTTACAAATTTTTCCGAAAACTGCATACAATATATAAAATACAGAAAAATGTAGTTTCCAAAGAACTCATATTGATTTATTAAGTGCATATTTTATTTGATCATGAGGCTATACTTAACAACTCTAATTTGTTTTTACTTTTGATTTGACAAATAACAGTTCTCAATTTCTTCTGCAAACCAAGGAAGTACTACAAAAACCATTTTCTTAAACGGATGTGTCCATGTATTAAATGTATAGTGTTATTTAAAATTTAATCACAATCATCTAATTTGTTAAATTCAGAAGGCACAAAAGTAAAATAAGACGGCAAAACAGCTTTTAAAAATTCTTAGAGGCAAACAAAAGTGGGTAAGATGAGTTTAAAATTATGACTTAAAAAATATATCACTTAAATTAATCTTTAAAATCTTAAAAAATCACTAAAAATTTTTTTTAATAAATAAGGGATATATAATGGGTTTCTGCCTGAAGTGAATGACGTTTTACTACAATGACAATGATTACTCTTGTTCAATTAGAAAAGGAGTTTTTCCATTTAAAAAAGAATACATTTAGGTAAAAACCAAACCAAAATCAATGAAAAATTTCGAGTGTTACAAATAGTTTTAATAATGTACCCGAATGTCATAATTTGATAACACTAACAACGAATCAAAGTCCTTGATTTTGACTTTGAGTTACTTACCTCGATTAAACGAGATAATATGTAATAGAGGATGCTTCTCAAAACGTTTTCAAGAAATCTGAACGTTCGTTTGTATTTGGGGTGGAATAATTAATTTAGATTTACAAGGGAAACGTGACTATGATAGTAACCAAACTTTCACCCCTTTGCACTTTGAACAAAAACTAAGTTAACTAAATTTGTTGAAGACTTTGGAAATACTTACTCATTTAAAAAGTCAAGATGAGATATTTATCGTTTCATTCAACGCTATGTTCGTCATTTTAAGATCTAATGTATTAAACTATATTCGTGTTATCTTTTATAATTTCAGTTATCTTATACTTTTAAACTAGTCTGAAGTACAACGTGATCAAGAATGACTGTTTGAGTTGGCAATGCTGAATTTCATTTTTAAATGGTACAACTGGCAATTTGAATTTGCTATTGCAAATTCAAATTTCTGGTATTCTTTTCAAATTTATTTATTTAAAATGGTTTCAACGTTACAACATGAAATTTTCATTGGAATGGCTTACTTTCGAAGCGGGATTTATAACCCAATTACTGGTTGGCAGTACTCTCTCGAAGCGACATACCAGCAATTTCAGGAGTTGTTTCCGGAGACTTTGGTCACTTTTGCTGTCTTTCTGCAACATCGCATGAGAGTAGTTGAACGTTATTCAAACACAGGGATCGTAAGCAAACAAAAATCAACTGGTAGACCTTCTACTCTAAACGAGGAAGTTGTCGAGGATATCAGAACTCGAATGCAAAGAAGTGCTCCCAAATCCTTAAGAAAGCTCTCCCTTCAAACAGGTTTGGTCCTTATGCCTCCTATTCAACCAATTTTCATTCTTACCCATAAGACTTCCACTTTTCCATATTGTTCTAATTCACGGTTTTACAGTTTAATCATATGGAAGTTGCTCCACTGTGCCTAAAAAGAAATTAAAGTACCACCCTTACAAAATTTCCATCGTCCAGTCATTAACCCCACCTCATCACCCGCAGAGAGTTTTATTTTGCAATTAGTTCAATGACATATTAAATAATAATGATATCCTTGACAATACCTTTTTTTCCGACGAAGCCTGCTTTCATCTCAACGGCTATGTGAATAAACAAAATTACAGAATTTGGTCAGGTGAAAATCCTTACGCTATCAGAGAGACACATTTACACCCGATTAAAGTTGGTGTTTGGTTGGCAGTCTCAAGGACGCGGGTGTATGAGCCAATATTTTTTAATTTCACCGTCAATTCGGAGTGATATGTCTAACACCTTTTGAGGCCTTTTATAAACCAATTAACAGACAAAGAGCGTCAAATTGGATATCCCCAACAAGACTCTGCAAGGGCACATACGGCTCGTGATACTATGGGATATTTAAGAGAGAATTTTGGCGACAGAGTAATTAGTCAGGGCATTTGTCCAAGCAGGTCAAGATCTCACTCCATTAGATTTTTCGTTATTTGGGCTCTTGAAGGACAATGTCTCTAGGAACATATTGCATACTGAAGAAGAGCTGCGAGAGGCAATAGTTCAAGAAGTGGCAAACATTACCCCCAATATGCTGGTGAATATCTTCGAGAGCCTAAAAAGAAGAGTTAATTTATGTCTGGACCAAAATGGGGGGCATTTTGAGCATTACCTTTAGCTGTTTAATTAAATCATTGTTCTGTATTTCGAGTTTCATTTTTTAAGCGTTAATTTTTATTCACATAACCTATAATCTTATCGCTGATTGTTATGTAATTTTTTTGTTAAATAAACATATCTGGTTGTAGCGTTGCAAACCCTTAGGCAAAAAAATCCTCCAGGTAGGATTGCCAACTCAAACAGTCATTCTTGATCACCCAGTATATTAGCTAAACTAATTTAATTTCTTTAATTTAATTTTAATTAATAAAACACATATGAAAAAGTGGTTAAGAAGCCATTTTTTTGTCCTTTAATACTCGAATTGTTATATGTAGAAGGACATAATGTGTAGCCCAAAAAGTTTTGGAACGTTAGGGTTTGTTCACTTTTACTGTAGGGTTTCACGTTCAAGGTAAAACAGGCTTGACTCTTAGAGGCATGAAAGGAACCTGTGAAGTGTTACATTTAATGTGAAGTAGAGCTACTCAAATGAGCAACTTAAAAAGTTTTTAGAAGTCTGCACCATATTAAGGGTGGAATAAAGTCTTTTTAAGGACAACTTATGACAAGATTCCAAATATTCCAAACAAGAGTGAATTCTATAATATTTTAGCACATTACACAGCTATGATTAGATTTAAAATTTTTTTACAAGGATATTTTAGAATATATATTTCTAGAATAGATGGTACAGATACACAGTTTGCATATTAAAATATGCTCCGATTTTATTAAGTTACTTATTTCCCTACGGGCGTAGGGGGCCATTGCTCAGAGTGGAAAACCCTAAAGGGATGGCAAAGTGAAAAATTTTCATTTGCCAGCTCATAGGTCTTTTCGCTCTTGACACTGGGATGGTTATTTTTGTTCACCCAGGGAGCAAACTTAGTAATACGTCGCTGCAAATAGTAATATTTTCTATTTTAATTAATTTTCAATATAGTATTACAAATTTAGTAGCTATTTCGGAAACAATATTTTTTTAAATTTGTGGCATACTTTTCAGCTTAGCTAAACCTCTTTCCTCGTGGTAACGTTCCACTTTTTGCAGCCTTTCGTCGATACATTATTCTATTAATTCATTCAAGTAAGATCATTACACCCACTGATTCATAACGACCATTCATAAATCTCGGAAACCGTTAGAGTAAAAGTGAAGGTTTCGGTTTATTTTGATACCCCCGTACGCCACTTTAATATTACAAAACCAAGCCACAGGTGTGTACATACATTTATAAGTTACAAGAGCGAAATTGCATTTTAACGCGAGAACGCTGCTACGCGCCATGTTTAAGGAACGATGACTCACTCCAAGCTATTACAATTTAAAATTTTTATTGCACAAGGTGGATGCATCCTTTTATCTCCTCTATATGGGTATGATAGATGTACGTCTTCCGTTGGCATTGCGAGTTGGCAAACTTATTTTTTTCAACATATTACATTTGTCTTGTCTGCATACGAAGGAAATAGGATTTAGGTCGTGGACTTTAGCAAAGGTATACGCGAATTATTTGCCAGGATAAATGGAGGTGTATGCTTACTTCAATTTTTGTGGGATTAAAGTTTCGAAAAGAAGGAAACATATTTAACAGTGTAATAGCTGGGTTATGACTCAACTTCACTAGTGAACGTGGCGCATGCACATGCTATTAAAAGTTTCAAAATTGATTGAGTTTCTTACATTTTTATGAGAATTTTGTTATCATTCTTGTGGGCTGTTGTAAAAAAATATAAATCTTTCAATTTATTCGTATTTTATATTTGAAACCAATCACAATGTTGATAAATTTAAATTACACTAAGTGAAAGTTTCGACTATCGACGTCGTTATTACAAGCTGTAGGTATATTGAGACGGAGATAGGAAAGTCTGATTGGAAGACAGAAGAAGACACTGAAGACAATGCAAAAAATTAAAATTATAGTGACGCGACAATATTGAGTAAGCATTATTTTAGCGTTTTAAGGACGGAAGAAGTAAAGAAATTGACATTAGTAGCCCAATATTGCAGGCAAATCTAGGCAGTTTGGCAAAATAGTGGACCGGAATATAAATGCTAACCAAAGCTGCTTTAAATGTTTTCGACAAAGGCACAATAATTTGTGTGGAATAATTAGTAGCTGTGTAGCTGCTGGTGGCCTTGGAGTCGCAGAAAACTGGCTCCAAACTGTCTGACTCAAAATACGAAAAAGTTACTTATTAAACCAGATGAAACTGGTATTTTCTATAAAGTGATTTGACATAAGGCGCTAAACTTCAAAGCCTAACATTTCCCATGAAGGAAAATATCTCAGGAAATTACCACACTATGTGTTGCTATCAATAGAACATTTGTAATATAATAACTTGTAGCACTTGGATACCGAACTAAAGAGGAAAAATGATTTTGCAAGACTTTTAATGAACATTAACATTGATTTTTTCCCGCCAAACACCATATCAGTTCTGCAGGCAAATTCACCTTTCAGATGCAATATCCATCATTTTCAGAACATCGATAAAGGTGTCACCTCTAACGATCCAGAATTGTTTTAGTTATGGGAAACGGTGCTTCAACAGATGAATAAATCGAAAGTGAAGTGCTGACCATTCGACAAATGCAACATGAAAGTGAAGAAGACGCATCTCAGTTAGAATGCCGCCATCTATCATTGAAGCACGTCAGATTTCTACAGCTGTAAAAACCCTAAACAATTTTGCCCATACAATCATTCCAATGACAATTGTACGATGACATATTCGTACAAGTGATGCTGGAAAATGTTTATAATCATCAAATATACGCATAATTAAAAAATTCACTACTAATAAAAAGGTCACGTCAGTAAATTAATGAATGTCGCCATGCTTTTCAAAATCCATGTCAAAAAAACGCTAAAAATATAGAGACGATATTACTGAAATATTAGTGTAGCGGACTAAGAGAAATCGACTTCTCTATTTATTACATCCTACGCCGATCACCAAACAATTTAAGCGAAAAACGCGTACCATCTTAAATATGGTACTTACGTCTATTCAATATTGTTCTATGAAATTGATGTTTCTTTAATGTGAATAAATATCATTTTATTTCTTTTGAGACACCAGGAAAATACATAAGGTACGTCAATATCACAATGATGTTACATAAATTACTGGAAATATAATTATCCAGATATTATCAAATGTAACAACTAAGTCAAAGGATATATAAAGTACATACATATATACTTATAAACGTCATTACGTCATACAATGGGTACATAATTTAGTTAAATTTAAAAAAAAAACTTTGGACGGTGCATAGAGAGTTATCAGTAATATGCATTTTCAGTTTATATTTAAGAAATTAAATGATGGTACATTCTAACTTTTTTACTCTCTAGTTAAAAAATATGGGTAGTCGATGATTTAACAGATGTACATAGTTAGAGGAACGGAGGGTAAGTTCAAAATTAGTAAAAGATGCATGAAAATTTCTATTTAAGTAGAAATAGTTTGATCGTGTACTTAATTGCTTACTGTGTGGTACAATTTCAAAACTGTACAAATATGTTTCTAAAATATATAGGGAAGGTTCAATGAGTATTCTCAATCATCTTGTATGATATCCCACTTGGTATTTTTACGGTAGATCTCAACATTAATTTCTGAGCAATTAATAATAGTAGAAATTAGTAGATAAGCCCATGAAGTTGTGCCTATTCTGATAATGCTTTCCACCCTGGCATTGAACAAACTAAAAGTTGTTCAAGTACGTACCGTTCGATGAACCCAATTTCAAATTATATTGGCAAAAATGAAGAAAGAATGTGTTCATGACAATTAGTTAAGGTTATAGTATTAACATTTGCAAGTACATCAGAAATTGTCACTTGAGTATTTAAGAATAGGTCCAAGTTACCAAATGAGTCTGTAATGAGTCAAACTTTGGTAAACTATTTTTATATTTGGAGTGCTTGTGCCACTCACAATCACAAAAGATTGGAGTCATATAGAGGATAAACAAAAGAGATCCCAAACGTGATGCTTGGAGAACGCCCATTGTAGTACGAAGTATCTGTGAGTTAACATTTCAAAACGTATTTCGCCTTTAATTGGATAAATTGGTTCAACGAGCAACATGACGAAGTTAGAAGTATACACATGAACCCTCCCAAGTATCAAGAACCTACTTTTGGAATTATGTCTGTCCGATCTGGTGATTGGTCCATTCGTCATTGCTCAAATTTCCTCAAAAAGGCTAACAGATTTTGATAAATTTTGTATTTTAATTTCAAATCATTAAAAGGTTTTATGGGCATTTTAAAAGGAGACGTGTTTCAAAAAGACGTGGGACGGCCATGCGTTACTCACATTAACTAGTTTTAAAGTATTTTATTTATTCTATAAATTGTTTGGAACTGGAATGCCAATACCTGCCGGGTTATCGAATTATAACAAAGCTTGTTAAAATTTGACAAATTACACAACTAATGAATGAGTAAATTACCATTACACATGTCTAATAAAACAAACAAACGATTCACACTATTTTCTGAATGTGGGTCCTACAATGAACCCTTGTAAAATTTTAAGAAAACGAATTGATTACCCTGAAAATGCGCAGTTATAGCTGCAAATTTCACCATTTATCGTCCATACTGGTTTAACAGAATGAGCTTGCCGGATACGGCTTTTATTATCATTTTACCTGTACTTTCGTCATTCATGGCTCTGGGGGTTTTACAAACAGGAGAACGCAGATAAAAAACTTGAGACCTAAATTAGATCGCCATTCTTATGGAAACATATTCTCTCGTCTTGTCTCGAATTTCTAGGCAAAACGAGATGAGTTCCAGTCAAGTCTCAATCTCGTTCACTACACAATAATAATACACTACAAAAATAGACGTCTATTGAAAGCATCATACTGTATGGACCAGAAGTCTCACATATAAATAACGTTTCGTAGCTATAAAATATAATAAATATGGGTATATTAGAGGATATACTGAAACCAAAAGGCGTAATGGAGGAGTAATAAAGTTGTATGCACTCCACTAAGAAGAAGAGAATACGATAGCACAGAGCGCAGTTGGAGAGGGGAAATAACTGATGCTATGACAGCTAGATATATAAAGTGTAGAAATATAAATCGGGGTAATAAAAGCTCGCAAATCCGTCGCTAT
This sequence comes from Cryptocephalus moraei, assembly GCA_946251905.1. NCBI lineage: Eukaryota > Metazoa > Arthropoda > Insecta > Coleoptera > Chrysomelidae > Cryptocephalus > Cryptocephalus moraei. Next base: position 21,180,093 of record OX276452.1, read on the forward strand.
GAAATGCGACGGATCATTTTGCAAATAAAAGTACACATTTATCTAAATTCAAAAATACTGTTATATTAACTAAGATAAGACACGTTTGTTAAATAAATCCGCAGGACGCTTATAAATAATGCATTCCAAATAACTTATGTAACATCTAAATAACGGTCTTAATTGTCGATCCGCGTGTTAATCAAGATGTTTGTACGTTTACTAAATCGTCGACGAGTTGCAATGTCGATACATACTGAATGTGACTAGTTCGAAACTAGTTTTAGAATCTCGATAAAATATGGACATAATTACATTCAGCCTCGTACTTTACAATGGCTGATGGAATTTATGATTATAAGTGCATTGGGAATTGTTTCTTCGATAAACGAATAAACTCGTTATGGGGCCGTCATAACTTCGGTTTGCTATACATTAAATTTATGTCACCGCAAAATTAACGCAGACGCGAGTTGAGGTTTTATTAGGTAATGAATGGAGCTTTCAAACGTGGCATTTTGATTATTAAATTTACTAGCAGAGTTTTATGACGTGTTACGGTCAAATGATTTATGAAACGTATTACGGGAAAGGATCGAGGAAATTCGAAACGTATTCTTTGCGAAGTTGGAATTCGATCTAAAGCCCATCACCGCGAAAGGTCCCAACCAGCTCCGACTCGACGATACGTAAGCCTTCACCTAAAAGTTAAAAGCTCGAATTTTCCTATGTAATAATGATACTTCTGGGACCGACGTCGTCGTCATAAAGTTGGACGCCAGCCGCTTCCTGTTTCCACCCTAATACTAGTAATTTCGTATTTGCACACAGAGGGTTCGCCAAAAAGGGGGGCAAAAGTTTATCAAACACGGAGATAATGAGGGTGAAATAGATAAACAGCTCGCCTTTCGTTGCAAACAAACACACATGAGGTGAAGGAAGGTTCAAGTTAACGGCACACGTCGACGTTTCGTATTAAAGAATAAACGAAAGCTGTTTCATGAAATCTAAATCTGTTTCCTTGGGTGACATAAAGAAATATTTGAAAGAAATGTTGTCTGAAATTTGGTTAAATGGATATTCAAATCAAATATACCATTTAGTACCTTGTAAATACAAATGGAACGGAATGGCGTATGCGCTTTCCATGAATTCGCCATTTCATATACATTAGGTAGATATACAGAAACAATAATTTTTATTACATTGTACTCATCATTACCAATACGTTTAATAAAACTGAATAATAAGGAACTTGTTTTATTTGTTTCATATAAATAATTCCATATTCGAATAATTCTATTCTGACCTCAAATCAACCCATATAGTTACCAGATATCTAACTGAACACAAACACTGCCTTCATATAATATAATTTGGAGCCAATTTCATTACTAAAATTAATTAACTAATTTCCCTTCTCTCTTCTTCGTACTCCTAATTGACCATTTTTTTCTCTGTTAACCGGTGCCCTAGTACTTTATACAATCTAGCCAACATGAAGCGATGTGTCAACACAGTGATGACGGCGTTTCAGTTAATTAAAGAGGGTCACACCGAATGTATGTGTATGTGATAATTAGTGATGAATTAAGTTTCGATATTAAACATCAATTTCGAAATCAGAGAGCTGGTTGTATAACTTGATGGACTGTTTTAGAATCTGTCAATATGGAAAGGCAGAATTTTGCAACGACGATAGTGTGAGATTACTAAACTAATCTTTAATATCGCCACGAAAGAAGTGTTGATTTCAAAGGTTTAATATATTAAATTTTTGTTTATGTTTTCGGGTAGAGACTTTTTGGCGAACCCTCCACCTATGTACCCACATGCCTAAACTTCTCTACTTGTATATCTAACACACCTAACTCACCGGTATCTACAGCAGCGACTTTTCTCAAGTTTTCCTGACGTCTCCTTCTCACTGTCACTTTTCGAAAAACTGTGCCACTAATGGGTTCGATATCGCAAAGTTCGACTGGAGTCGGCTCTTCTTTAGTCTCCTGCAATAAAAATAAGAAGGATCAAATCTCGTAATATTAGATTACAAATCAATTGCCGTCGTCTATGATGTAGTAATCGTACACCTAATCCATATCCAGATCATTTGGTTGTTTAAATATCAACTGCATTAAGGTCACAAGAAGTAATATCGCGGTTGTTATGTTTGTGCTCAGTCATAGCATTTTTCCACTTCTCCATTTGGTGAGGGGAGGGGGTTCCTTAAGAACTCCATGATAGTACGTACTTACGTAATAAATTTGATAAGTCGTTTTATTCTTTATTTTTATAATCATAATTCTCATAAATTTTTAATCAATAAGATTGGTCATTTTTCATTCTGGTCAATAAGCTTTTTAGGAAGATCACTGTTTAAAACAACAATGTTCAAAGCAAGGTTTATATTTCTATTTTCTTTTCTTTTTTTAGATTTGACGAAGCAAGTCAAGAGAAGTACAATCAGCAAGAGATAAATTAGTTGCTATATTAGAATTTTTTATTAAACTTGTTTTACACACAAACTTAAATTATTTCCCCCATCAGAATTGCTAACAGTGGACAAATCTTTGGATAGTCCATGTCCATTTAAAATGTACCAAGTAGGAGGCCAGAAAAATGCGGGATAAAGCTTATATTATTTTGTGATGCGAAATCTCTACAACGAATTTGTGAATTCTGGCAAAACAAATGCATTCCATCCTCACAAACTAAGTATTACCCATTTGCCTGTACTACATTTAGTTAGAGGAGTCATGAATTTCAACCACAAGAGGTGGAAGTTGGTTATTTCTGACGAACTCACAAGGAAGTTATAAAATATTAGCCTTAGAAAGAAACAATGGAAGAGTAAATACACTAGTGAATTTTTAGCCAGAATGAAATTATTTAATAGGTAGATATGTAGGTAGGAATTTGACGATTTTACTAGTGATTTCACTACAACGTCATATGTAGAAAACAAAAGAGCTATTCTGAAAGTTTCATATCCTCGAATTCTGGAATGATTTTAATTTACAATTGCACAAAAGACGGAGTAGAAGTTTGTGGTGTGTGAGGAAGAATGTGGTTCGCACCAATGAATATGGCTTCGGTAAATGGACACATACTATTGAAAGGATCGGCCGCAGAAAAGGAAACATCTCGCTCTGGGTTTATTGGAAATCTTGGAGAAGAGCTAGTAAAATCGTGTTCTAATTACGAATTTCTCTAAAGAACTATATTTGAAACAAAGAGAAGAGAGTCTGCCATTAGAAGCTGCACCAGAATAATTAAAATTTCAAAAATGATATATATATATATATATACATATATATATGTATACAGTGTGTCCCGCTTTTCATGAATACACCCTAATATCTCAGTTATTAATAATGCGATTTCCTTGAAATTTTGATGGTGATTATATGTTAGGAAAATAAAGTATTTGGCATAGTGAACATATTCATCGACCATTGGCGTGCGGTGTTGGGGGGTGAAAAAAAGCTGTTTTTTGGGAAAATAATATTAGGGCTCATTTTAGATAACTTTTTTTATCAGATTCAGAATCAGCATCCCCAAAGACCCCTTAATTCATACTTGCGAAATCTCAAAAGCTAATTTGAGCAGAAAAAAAATTGTTTATTTCTATCTTTTTAGTTCAAATGCTCTGATCCTATTGAATATCAAACACCTCCGTTTCGTTACATTCAGTATCCTGTGCAACTGACCTTATACTACAATTTAGGTATTTTCGAAGATACGCACTCTTTGTTACCGTTGGCTTGCCGATTTGTGTTTTTAAGCAAATTAATGCAAAGAGTGCTTTGAAACAAAAGTTTTTGTTTGACATTCGGTAATCAGTACGAATTGTCAAAAAGTCAAGCAGTGTTAATAAGACGGCACACAACCGAAGAGTAGTTCTTACAATTGGAGAAAAAGTAGAGATTATCCGCTTATTTGGTGATAATGAAAGATCTACGCGTCAGGTTGCTGGAATATTCAATGGAAGGCATCATGATCGAGAACCAATTTCTCACGACACAGTTGCCAAAACCAACAGATTGTTCGCAAGGACTGGAGCGGTTTTCAAGACAAGACCGGGGAAGTACAATTTAAATCAGAGACACTATCCAGACGACGAACGTATCTTAGCAGAATTTCGAAACAACCCAATTGGGACACTGAATTTAACGAAAAACAAAGTATGAAGATGTTTGAAACGCAATAGGATTAGGGCATTTAAACCAAAATTTCTACATACTCTGTTAAATGGTGATTTTGAACGACGGTTTGAATTTTGCTTATGGTTGCAGGGTAACTATCTTAACGACAGACTTTTTCTGAAAAACATGATGTTTACGGACGAGGCAACGTTTACAACAAACGGTGTGGTATCTAGTCAAAATTGTAGGTTTTGGGCAGCTGAAAATCCGAATTGGGTAATTCATTGTAAAAACCAGTACAGTGAAAAAATTAACGTGTGGTGTGGCATATTTAACGAACAAATTGTTGGTCCTTTTTTCCTGGATAACCTGACCTGACAAAATTTTCTACATTTTTTACAAAATGATCTCTATGATTTTCTCATGGAATTGCCATTAGCACAGAGACAAAACTTAATCTTTCAATTAGATGGTGCCCCGCACATAATTCTCTGATAGTTCGGAACTTTTTAAATGCAATTTTCTCTATGAAATGGATAGGTAGAAATTCTGCTTTAGAACCATGGCCCCCTAGATCGCCAGATATTACCCCTTGTGACTTTTTTCTGTGGGGGCATTTGAAAAATAAAGTGTATGCTACTCGGCCTCGTAATAGAGAGGAACTTTGTTTTGCAATTAGGCAAGCGTGTCAGGAAATACCTTCCCAAACTTTAAGAAAAGTGAATGTACGTTTGAGAAGAATTGTTGAAAAGTGTATTGTTTCTGAAGGTAGTTATGTTGAAAACACAAGAATCTGAAATAATGTAATTTGTAATCTTGTTACCACATCAGTTACAAATAAAGAACTTATTAAAAATAGACTTTAATTTATTCTGCTCAAATTAGCTCTTGAGATTTCGAAAATATGATCAAGAGGTCTTTGGGGATGCTGATTCTGAATCTGATAAAAAAAGTTATCTAAAATGAGCCCTAATATTATTTTCCCAAAAAACAGCTTTTTTTCACCCCCCAACACCGCACGCCAATGGTCGATGAATATGTTCACTATGCCAAATACTTTATTTTCCTAACATATAATCACCATCAAAATTTCAAGGAAATCGCATTATTAATAACTGAGATATTAGGGTGTATTCATGAAAAGCGGGACACACTGTATATATATATATATATGTATATACATATATATATATGTATGTATACACATATGTATATATGTATACATATATACATATATATGTATATATGTATATACATATATATACATATATATATATATATATATATATATATATGTAAGAGAAAATTCAAGACTTACCCGTTTAATTCCGTTAAGAAACGGTAACCACCGACAAGTGCTTCTGCTTATTAGCTTCTTCAGGGTGATATAACCATTGGTTATACTTTTGGTTATATTTTATTGTTCTTCACCACACCCAAACATAAAAATTAAAATATGTTTTAACTGCTTTGAACAATATGCAAAAAGATACATACACCAAAATTAATAGTGTAAACTGTAGAGAATCTAACACCCTACGATCTAGGACACTAAGCAATTCAAAATTTATACATGACAAAATTATACAATATCAAAATAAAATGATTAAAGATATGATTTTGTAAAACGTGTATCAATCAAATTTGGCACAATAGTTTGCTAAAATGTCATGTAAATATGTAATATTTGTATTTGACATCCACGCACTAGACTAATTTTTGTTGAAAAATTTTTTTTTGTAATAGCACAGCTGATTTTAAATTGGTGTCATATTCATAACATAACTAGTACTTTACTTTTCCTTAAGAACATTTAATAATTTTATGAGGTCAATTTGGGCCACCGACTACGATGGGAGCTCGCAACGACACAGGTAAGTTTGCCTTTACGGGAGTTCGTGCAGGGGATCATAAAGAGTCAGGTATATGATTTCTTCACCCGAAACCCTTACGGGAGTTCTAGTGCACCCGACGCGCGACGAATCCCCTCTTACGATTTGCGTGTATAAAATATATTAAGTATTCTCGTATTAACAAAAGTTTACGCTTTTTATAGAAATATTTTTTATTAATAACCACATATGTACCTATTTCAAATAACATGTATAATATTTTATTAGACGTATTCTATTTGTAAAATGAACAATTACTGGTATTAAATAAAATAAAGAAATAGTTACTTGGTTCTAGTATTTTTTCAATATTCAAAATATGGAATGATATGAGACCGCGATTATTTGGGGGAATAGTTCGTCTAATAATTATCTCTTGGCCCTCTTAATATTCTAACGACTATAAGCCGTTAATTCCCTCCAGAGCGACATTCGTGGTACAACGGTAGAATAGGCTTATCGGTTTCATACCCTCCGTGGTACAACTGACGGCCTCCGGTAACATCAATTCACATGCTTTCAACGTGACGTTTGTGTGTTTATATAGAACTTCATGAAGTATTTTAGTTAAAACTAAAAAAACACAATGGTTAATAACGGAGGGCGAACTTTGGGCCGCAAATAATGAGGGTACCTGCTTTAATAGAAGGGTCAAATAATCTTACAAGAAATTTGGGGCACGCCTTAAGACAGGTAGGTAGCAAGTGTATCGGTAGGAACGGTTAGGAAGAATTTCCCTTGCCCTTTTAGATGGGATTTCCCGTAATATGCGTATTCCCTTGGCCTTATCAATTTTCCTTGCCCTTTAATATTGTCGTGATAAAGATTCCTACTTCAACGACCAATGCGCCAGGGTTAAATTTCTTTACTGCCAATAATATGGGTACAATAAAACCACCTTTTCGGCCATGCTGCCCAAAATTCCCAACAGCTTATCAGCCTCACCTGGTCGCGGCCCAAACTTCCTACGCCCGTTAATAGGTGCCTGATGTGCAAAGTGTATAACAATGAAGAAAAGTCGTTTGGATTATTCTTTCATAGCTAAACATGACAAATGAATAAGGAAATGTATAGCAGCTATGTATCATCTCGGTGGTTTTCTCTGATTTTGATGTAATTTTGCTCTAAAAATAGCAAGTAAAACAGAGAAATTTTACGAAAGTTTTACAAAAAGCCACAGAATATGTCCAGATTCTGTTACTATACCGATGTAGAATTATTTCTGTTTATATTGAACCCTGTATCTCTGTTTTGACAAGGTAATACATTATCCTGCTAGCGATAGTAAGGGGATAGGATAAACATGTTCTTAGGATAGTGCATTATCCTATCAAAGCGAAACAGGGTTTCAGGGTTAATAAAGGGACAAAACAAAATTCTATATCGGTATGGTAACAAGATTTAAATATATTTTTTAAATTTTTTCCTAAAATTGTCTTATTTTCGTCTTATTTAGCCTCGAACGGAATCCGAGGAACAATCCTCACCTCAGCGTTGGCGGCGCCGTCGTCCTGCTCGTCCCCTGGGACGCCGATCGAGCGTCGCTCCTTCTGCGTCCTGGCGTCGTTCGGCCTGGGGGCGACGAGCGCCGGTTTCTCCACCGCCAGCCGGTTGGCGGCGAGGGTGTTGTCGAAACTGACCCGTTTCTCGATGGATTTGCGGGGCGAGTCGGGCGACAGGCAAGCAGGAGAGACGCCTCCGGGAGAGAGACGCGTCGGGGACAGACGGCTCGGCGACAGCCGGATCGGGGAGAGACCGCCTGGAAAAGGTATTGTTTAGAGACGATGGGAAAGTTAATGATAAAGTCAGTAACAAGATATAAGTGCATCGGCCAACTCAATTCGCTTCCGTTTAAAGTAAAGGGTGTTCAAGAATGACTGTTTGAGTTGGCAATCCTACCTGGAGGATTTTTTGTCTAAGGGTTTGCAACGCTACAACCAGGGCCGCGCCAACCGGGGGTGCAAAGGGTGCACCGCACCCGGGCGGCAATCGTAGAGAGGCGGCATTTATTGACATTATACGTAGAAACGCCTTTTTGAAAATTTTTATTGGGTATGGGGGGGCGGCAAATTTCTACTTGCACCCGGGCGGCATAGACTCCTGGTGCGGCCCTGGCTACAACCAGATATGTTTATTTGATAAAAATTTGACATAACAATCAGCGATAACATTGTAGGTTATGTGAATAAATATTAACGCTTAAAAAGTGAAACTCGAAATACAGAACAATAATAATTAAACAGCTAAAGGTAATGCTCAAAATGCTTCCCATTTTGGTCCAGACATAAATTAACTCTCCTTTTTAGGCTCTCGAAGATATTAACCAGCATATTGGGGGTAATGTTTGCCACTTCCTGAACTATTGCCTCTTGCAGTTCTTCTTCAGTATGCAATATGTTCCTAAAGACATTGTCCTTCAAGAGCCCAAATAACGAAAAATCTAATGGAGTGAGATCTGGTGACCTGCTTTGCCGGTCGAGCCAGGACGAGCCGTATGTGGCCTTGCAGAGTCTTGTTAGAAATATCCAATTTGACGCTCTTCGTCTGTTAATTGGTTTATAAAAGGCCTCAAAAGGTGTCGGATATATCTCTCCGAATTGACGGTAAAATTAAAAAATATGGGCGCACCCGAATTCCGAACCGCGGTCAGAAATAGATAAGGTGCCAATAGCGGACCACTAATCCCTTATCCGAATTCCGTACTCGACGTGCGGTACCTACCCTACGCTCTACTTGCGTACAAACCGACCCGGGGACCGACCTACCCAATCTTCAAAAAATTTTTGAATTACATTAATATACATATAACATATTACAGTCTTTGATATTACGTAGAATATAAAGAAAATTTCATCTAGAAGCACTTGTCATCGACGTCATAGTGGTATAAATGGAACATTCTTTCACTTGCGTTACAACTTATTAGGGCAATATTTTGTACCTATAACTGGATTCTGCTAAGATTCTTAAAAGATTTCAGTGCAAAGGCGATGATTGGGCGGGTGGGTTCGAATACAGTTGTCTCGATCACCCAGGTGTCTTATGTTTAAGCTTCTGTTACTTAACAGAAATATTCGCGTGAAATGCAGGGAAGCCAAGGAGAGTCGGTTGACAGGCAACTGTGATGAAACAGAAAATTTCCGAAGGAAACATGATCTTTTTAACGTACATAGAAATATCAAAGAACTTACAGGGACAATGGCACAAAGGCATAGCGGCATCATGAAGAATTCCAATAACAAAATATTAGTAGGAGTCGAAGAAAAACTAAAACGGTGGAAGAAATATGTCGGGAATTTTTTTAGTGACACACGATCGGATTCTCCCCCACATCCAAATAAACGTAACGTAGAGAGTCGCGAAATCACTAAAGACGAAATTAAGGGTGTAGTAAAACTTCAGAACGACGGAAGAGCTATAGGCCCAGACAGTGTACATGTGAAAACTCTTAAGCTCATAGCTTCCCAAGATGGCACTGGTCTAAACTTCATAACGGCAAATTTTCAACTTATTATACCGGACCGGCAATATCCCGTCAGAGGGGCTTAAGTCCACATTTGTTACTCTGTCGAAGAAAAACAATGCATCACACAGCGACCACTATCGCGTGATTAGCCTAATGTGCCATGTTCTAAAAGTGTTCCACGAGCCATTCATACTCGTATATACAAGAGATGTGAGCTTTTGGTTGATCGTTCCCAGTTCGGCTTTAGGAACGGAACAGGAACACGCGAAGCCCTCTTTTCACTGAATGTGCTGAATCAGAGATGCAGCGACATGAATGTAGATGTATTCACATGTTTCATTGACTACAAAATAGCTTTTGATTGCGTCTCACATCAAAAACTGTTTAAATTCTCAAATCGACCGGGATTGATGCACAAGATCTAAATATTATAAGCGAACTTTACTGTTACCAAAGAGCAACGTAGAACCAACTTACAGATTCTGGACCCATGGGAAAAACAAAGAACTTCTAAGAATCAAGGAAAGAAAACTGCAGTACCTAGGTCACATCATGAGAGACGAATGTTATGAGATGTTATGAATGTTATGTATGAGGCACCCATACAAAGTTCCCTAAAATATCACCAGTGAAAACTTAAATAATGTTATGAGTAAATGTGACAGAAATGTTGTTCATCCACGCTATTGAATTTACAGGACTTGTCATCCCGATATACAATGTACCTACTACATTCTGTAGATACTGCAGTGTTATATCTAGTCACCCTGCTGAATCGTGTTGCAGCGACGACCATATCGAGGTTATGTCAACTATATACACCATGCTCAACCATATCGAGCATCGTCTATAGAGAAAAAATATAGGTTTCGGAAATGTGGATGTATATCGACGTGTCTTTAACATCTCCTGGACTAATAGCATAACGAATGGAAAAGTTATTATTAGGATAGGGCAGAAGCCAGAACTCGTGAGTACTGTCATACGTAGAAAACCTACAAAGACCAAATTATGAGGAGTAATCGAAAATGTGAGCTTCTGCGGAACATTACAAGCGGTAAAATCGAAGATTTTAGAGGCGGAAGACGAATTTACCTTATTTTAGAAAACTGAAGAAGGTGGTTTGGAGTAACATCCGAAGAGCAGCGAATAAAACGTACATAAATTGTTATTGTGATAGCAAACACCCAAATGGATAAAATACCAAAACAAGAAGATTCAGTCATATTCTCATTGAAGGTATTTTAAGATGCCAAAAGAACTTTAGGTAAATCTAAACCAGATTATGTTTCATTCCATTATAAACTTCCACTGTTTTTATTATAAGAAAACAAACACAATATAATTTTTACCTTTACTCCTCTCGCCACTTTCGTCGCTCGACCCCTCAATCTCTCTCCTCTCCCGCCTCCTCGGCGACGTCTTCCTCTCCTTCTCCATCTCCTTCTCCTTCTGCCTCATCTCCGCCAGTTTGATCAGGGGGTTAACCCTGACGGATCTCCCACCACCTGCTTGCTCTTCCGTCGTCCCGGCCTGCGGTGACTTCAGGACCAGGGGGGAAGCCCTCCCGCTCGAGGCCCTCTCGTTGTAGACGTCTTCGGATTGCGTCCTGCGGGTCGGGGACCGCCTCCTGAAGGTCGTCGGGGAGACGGCTTCGACGGAGAGCTGCTGGTTCTTCAGGTTCGTCTGGTTCAGGGCTAAGGAGGGGTAGTTGTTGACGTCTTGGCCCCTGGGGAGGCTGTTATAGGGGCGCATCTCCGGGGAGGAACGCATGGCGCTCCATCGTGGAGTTGGATCTATAAAATGGTAAAATGGTTTAATAAAACATTCAAAACAGTGAATGGAAGACAAGTACGAAATGGTGGTGTGTCATAGTTTTAAATATGCAATGAAATTGTTAGCTTTCTGCTCAATTTACCGTTACACATGACCCAAGAAGATGAGAAAAATACCTAATTAAGAAGGGATAAAAGGAAGCAAAATTTAACACTGGACATGTGAATACAAAATGGACTAAGGGACAAGTATTAGAAAGCGGGAAAAAGGTAATATTTCACGGGTACAAAAATCTTCCAAAAAAGATTCAAAAGAACATTCAAAGGTATATAAAAGAACATAGAACTGGAATTAAGATCGAAAATCAATTAAAACCCACAAGTATAATACAACAATAATAGGGAAGAAGGGATAAAAATTTGCAATTTATAAAAGGTATTAAATGATTACTACGAGAAATAAAAACTATGATAGATTAAACAATTTGCAATTCGAAGATTTTCGAGTAGAACTTAATTTAAAGCAAGAATAGATATTAAGCCCTACACTGGTCTTAAGTGCAATCTGGGAGAATTATTAGGAAACTAACACAAACAGCGCACTATGTTAACACCATATGTGGGAAACTGCGATTGGCGATCTACCTCATAGAGTACGCATTTGCCTTTATATGTTTAGAAGCATTGGAGCATCGACAGAAAATTTTAAACATGTGAGGTGAGAAAACAAAAATATATGTGTACGAGTTGTACTGCGATTGTCGCTTCCTAATTTTCATTTGGGCCTGATAAGCCCTTAACGAAGATCTGTGGCAGCTATTGATTCACGAACATCTTGATGCCATCTACTCAGTGACCATCCTCATTTTCTTCTTTCCGCAGGCACCCACTGCCACACTCGTTTAAGCCATGGAAATTCCTCCATTGTTTCCAGGTGGACATACTATAATAACAGTTTTGTCTCTACGGCGTCCATAATTGTTTTATTGACGTTCATGATTTGTCTAATTTTGTTATTCCTTACGTGCTCTAATCTAGATTAGCCACTACTTCTCCTCCAGGACTCCATCTCAAGAGAAAGTAACCTATCAATTTCTCGTTCATTTAATTACAAAGTTTCTGTACCATATATTATTATAATTTCGACAACCGAGTTATGGATTTCATGTTTAGCTCTTTTGTAATTTTTCAGATCCACGGGATGGAGTTTAATTGTATTATTACTCTTTTCCCCTGGCCTATTTTATTAACTATACCATCTCTACTTTTACCATTAGATGGTCCATCTATTCCATCGTCAACGTGTAAATCTTCTATTATCTCCAATCTTTAGGCATTCGGTTTTTGACGAGTTTGTTGTTAGATAGACCCCATCTCTCGTACTCATATTTCAACTTCCGACTCACATAACTTGCATCATTTTGTCTCCGGCTATGATGACTTGATCATCGGCGAATAGAAGTGTGTACAAGATATGGTCTCCAACGGGTATTCCCATGCCTTGACATTTATTTTTCCAATTTTTAAGGGCTTCTCCTACGTAGATCTTAACTAGAGTGGGTGCCATAATGCACCCTTGTCTAAGTCCCTTTCTAACTGCAAATTCTGAGGAAAGTGTGTTTCTATCTTTGATGGTACTGGTACAAACAGAATAAAATTGGTTTATTGCGTTAATATAGATATTTGATAAACTACTATTACTCATATTGGTTCACAACTTGTTTTGTGGAACAGTTTTGTGAGTCAGTGTCACATTTTCAAGTCTACAAATACTAAATGCGGAACTACTCCTCTGGCTGCTGTTTTCTCTATAAGATTCCATAGAGAGAATATACCATCAACACATAAACGTCCTGGTCTGAATCTATTCTGCTCTTCTGATTCAGTCACCTCTAGTTCTATCCTCTTTTCGTCAAAATCTGTCCATGTTGGTATTACACTAAGTCCTCGATAATTATTGCAATTTCATCTATATATATATAGCAAAAATATAGTATTGGCTGATTAGTCTAAAAACTTAAAACTTTTGAGGATGTCAGGGCTGCAGCCTGGTGGCGGAGAAATTATATTAGGTATATAGATGACTGTGTAAGAAAATGAATGCACCTCTTGGAATAGAGCTAACTCGAAATGAATTCTTACATACAATGTTTTTGCCGACGACCAAGTCACAATCCAAAATAACAACGATAAATTACAATTGGCTATCCATAAAATAAATGTGCTAGTTAAAGAGTATACTTTAAAAATCTCCAAATAAAAAACCAAGACCATGGCGTTTATGTTGAAAGATCCAATCCGCACAAAAATAGTACCCAATTGAGAACCACACCTTAGACCAATTATTACATTTTAAGTATGTGGGATGCGACATTACTTACGAGGAAGACAATGATATATCCAACAAAATTAGCTGTTATCAGAAAATGTGTGGGACTCTAAAGAGAACACTGAAAGAAAAAACAACGCGAGAAACACAAATCAAATTTTACAAAGTAATGGCAGTTCCCAATTTATTGTACGGATCGGAAGCGTGGGCGCCATGAAGGGAGGATTTCATAAGAAAGGAATAATCAGAAATGAAATTTCTTAGATCTGTGAAAGGTCGTACATGCTTAAACTATATCAGAAACAAAGAAATAAGACGTGAGTTAAATGTACAACCAATAACTGAATTAATAAAACACTATAAAAGAAGATGGGCAGAACATATGGAAGGTATGCCTACAGAAACAATTCCCAAAAAGCCCTCGATTACAAGCCTTCAGGACTCAGAAGCATAGGCAGTCTGAGAAAAGATGGTGAAGCCGGAACAAGCAGTGTGCCTAATCCTGGAAAGATGAAAGAAGAAGAAGAAGATTAGCCGATCGATCATAATTAAATGAGCCAAGTTCCAAAATAGATCAACGTATCGGTTAGAACCGGTTTGATATAAAATTAAAATAAGGGGAATGTCATATTCAAAAAGCATATTCGTTTAAAGGGATTTTGGTTAAATCAGCATAAAATTACCTTGTGGCCTTTCTTGTCAGGACTTCATGGGCATCATGTATGTAATACTATGATAATAACATAGTAATGAGATAATGGGTTAACATAATGTATCGTAGAATCATGTAGCCTGGAAAGTAAGAGTCGAGAAGCAGTAGAAAATGACCGTGTACGTCACATGCAACGAGAAAGAAGTAGCTTTAGTAATAAAGGGAGAAAACTGTTTCCCATTGTCACCCCACAGGGTGGTCCACAAGGTGTGGATTATGATTTGAAAAATTGACCAATGGAAAATCTACTTTAAGGTAATAAAACCAAATACAAATGTAAACTAGTGACAAAGATGATTATAACATGAACTGAGGAAGCGTTCCATAGTAGCAATAAAGTTTTTTCATATCAAAAACAGGGAAGACGTTACACTATTCAAAATCACCAAGTTGCATCACAGTACCCCAATCAGTTCATGAGGTATTTACTCGCCAAAATCTTGTAGACTACCCGGAATAAGCATACGTTACAGAAGCCTATACACGAGAATTGTCTCCAAAAATTTGTCTTAACTGACTCGGAAAATTTACCCTAAGCCTGAATTAAAGATATTCCCGCCTTCGTTTTCAAAACAAGTTTGCCAGTAACCCCCTTAGTCACTTAGTTATTAATAATATTAGTAATTATCGCAAGATATTTAAAACAATCCTGTACCCACACCGTCTGCATAATATCCCTCTCAAATTAGAATCATTTCTATCCCAATTTCCCTCCAATTAACGGCCTAATCTAATAAAGTGCGGAGCTTCAGTTTTCCACCGTCTGAACGGAAACGGACATGCCCCGTTATCCGGCGTGTACGCCGATGGAAAGATAACATTTACTCACTGGAGATGGTCCACGATCTCCGGATCGTCCTCTTGATGATATCGGCAGCCGGTACGTAAACCCTGTTGTCCCTCCTGCGGCTGGGACGTCTCACGAACTCGTTCATCCATTCCCCGCTAGCCGCCTGGATCTCCCTGGAAAAAGTTATAAAGCACATCATCACACACGAGTCTGTGCGTGGAAGTTCCTCGTGAAACCCTAGAGACGCATTCTGCGGAGAAGGAAAGTGCTGAACTTTGAGATATTTCGGTATTTGGAAAGAAACATGAAATGAAGTACCGAACTGCCGCCAAATAATATA
The DNA here is from genome assembly GCA_946251905.1 of Cryptocephalus moraei. Taxonomy (NCBI): domain Eukaryota; kingdom Metazoa; phylum Arthropoda; class Insecta; order Coleoptera; family Chrysomelidae; genus Cryptocephalus; species Cryptocephalus moraei. The sequence continues at coordinate 21,195,521 of OX276452.1, forward strand.
GGAGTTTGCTGAATTCGCCAGAATTAACAGGGATTACGAAGCGTATGATATTTTGGGAAAGTATATTATTTTTTTGTCATGATTTTAAAAACAAATTTACACATTTTTAAAATAAAATGAGAACGACTATGTCAACCTCGCAATATGTATAAATTTACAAAAAAAAACACAGAACGTAGTTTATTAGTGAAGCAAATGCGATCCGCTGATTCAGTGCAGCGGAAAATTAACGCTCGAAAAACTGTGAAACGTAAAGTAAATTTCCAATTACTGATAGCAGATATATAGCTTTTCACTATTATATTTATTGGAAAAACATGTATCTGAAATGTAAACTGATCAGGCCCAATTAGTTGCAATTAAGTCAAATTTAAACAGCAATCCGAAGAAACTATGAAACAGAACTAAAGAGTGGAATTTTTATTTCAATTAATGTAATAATTAGGTATACGCATGTATCAATTATAAAAAATTTTCATCGCACTTCGCCCAAGCTTATATTTATATACTTTGCAAAATTTTGATGTCAAAATTAAAACAATTTTTCGAAAACATTAAGGTATTTAAAGAATAACAAGTATTAGTTATAAAATTGGGCCAATAAAAATAGAAATATGTACTGGTCAATTGAAATTTCCACAGCTGTCCTCAGCAAAATTTGATGATTGATAATATCCTTTACAAGTTGGCTTCTCATAGAACATGTTTTAACAACTTTTCCAATTTTCATGATTATCTTCTTACTCATACCTTTAAACTCCCATTTACAAATGCATTCTCGCTCATTTTCCAATAGTAGGAATTTATCAGAAAGTTTCTACGTCTTCAGAGATAAATGTCAAGTCATTAAACAACAATCTTCGGTCTCCTAAAGATATTAATATTTTGGTTCAACATATTACACAAGAGAGCCATCAGTAAAATTAGGAAAAATATTGGGATGTAATGTAATTTTAGAGTATTTGTAATAGCTGATGACGTAAAATTAAACCTGCTTAATTATTTCAGTCTCAGTATCGGTGGTTAAGCCATGGCTTAAACTCCCAGGAACAGCAGTAGTCATTCAAAACCTTACCTATTGAATTACTCTACTATATCTATTTTTCATTGTTTCTAGATCTTCTCAAGACGAAACTAGGAATAAAATAGTCTCGCCTCGGTCTCGAAAAATTCCTAAAAATGATGTTTCGTATCGATCTTAAAAAATCTCGATATAAATGAATTTGCTCTTTCTTGACAATATTCAATGATTTTACCAATGATCATTGAACCTATACAGGTATGACAAAGTTGAGCGAACAGATATTATCGATTTCATGTTTTGAGGCAGAGAGCTTAATTTTTAAAAGATAAATCAAATTGTTGGTTTTTCGTAACAGGATTTATTTATGTGTGCGTACACCACTTACAGTTATTTGACAATTACTGTTATAAAAAAATGAACTACTATGGAAACTAAACTTTCCAATGGTGACTAGAGTTATTCCCGGTACACGGCAGTGCTGCCAACTCCAACGTGGAGAATAACCCTACAATCCCCCCTCGGAAGGATCTCTGTTTCATCACGATGATCGTTCCGCCGGCCTGCTAACTTCTTCAATGGGGTTACTGCAGCATCCGGGCGCGATGATCTTCATGAAGAATCCGGTTCAGCGGCTTCGTTAATAGGTCTGCTGGATTCTGGCTCGTGGGTACATACTTCAATTGTATGGTTCCACTCATGGCCTTCTCGCGGATGAAATGATGCTTTATAGCGATAGGCTTAGTGCTGGACTTGTCGATGTGATTGGTTGAGTGTGCGATGGGCGCTTGGCTGTCTCACCAGATCAGGGTCGATTCTCCAACCAAGTCTCCCAGGTCCAACACTCCTTCATCCACCTGACCTCCCTCGAGCAGGCGGCCAGCGAGATATACTCGGCTTCCATGGTGCTCAGCGCGACTGTTGTCTGCTTTGCGCTCCTCCAGTAGACAGGGGCCCCAGCTAACGTGATCAGTTACTCGCTGGTACTCTTTCTTTCGTTCACGCATGTGGCAAAATCAGCATCGGAGTACGCTGACATTGCCTGTCCTCTGGGCCAGTAAACGATTTTGTACTGCTTCGTCTCCTTTACATACCTCAATATTCTTTTTGCTGCATTCCAATGCAGTCCGTTGAAGCGTGAACAGTACTGCGATAGCTTACAGTACAGTATGCAGTACAGCTAGCGATAGCGGCGAACGCGATGTCGGGTCGAGTCCTCTGAGAAAGATAAAGCAGCCCGCCAATTAGTTCTCGATACGGAACGTCTGGATGATCTTCATCTACGTCTCCGTCCAGAAACGTTGGCTTGACTTCCATCGGCGTTGAGACCCCTCTCGCGTGCTGCAGCCCGAATCGGTTGATCAGCTGCTCGATGTATTCCTCTTGAGAAAGTGCGAGACTGTTGTCCTCCCTCTTCTCAAACTTGACTCCTAGCACGTGAGAAATCTCTCCAACATGCTTAACCTCAAAACATCTGCTAAGTAGGGAAGCTACCTTCTGTCTTGTTAATTTGGCCAAAGTAACATTCCATTGACTCGCAGGCTATCATTTTGCACGAGTACAATTTTCGTCGTAGTTGAACCTTCCTGAACTTGCTGTCTTTCGGAGCATACAACCTCTGAAATTCCTCCCAAACCAGCTTCGCTGTCGTCAGCTGACGGATATGGATCTGCTGTTCGTCGCAGATCGCAAGAGCAATTTTTGCGAGAGCTCTACCCTGACTTGCGATGTAGTCCTTTTTGTCCTTTGCGGAGGCATCTTCCGCAGGCTCCGCTTCTCCAGGATTGATGGTCGACCACAGGTCGCACTCAGTCAGCACCATCTTCATCTGGTACTACCACGATGTATAATTTGCGCAGTTCAGCTTCTCTATTGTGTACCTTGTCTCTGCCATGTTTGTTGGCACTTGAACTCGATTTACCAAAGTACGGCTGACGATGTCTACCCTTGTGTACACACACCACGCCTATTGCGTCCCTGGGCCCATAACCATTGTTGGTTTTTTCGTAACAGGATTTATTTATGTGTGCGTACACCACTTACAGTTATTTGACAACTACTGTTATAAAAAAAACGAACTACTATGGAAACTAAACTTTCCAATGGCGACTAGAGTTATTCCCGGCACACGGCAGTGCTGCCAACTACAACGTTGGAGAATAACCCTACACAAATAAATTGAATTATAGAGAACAAATAAAAAATAGCAAATAAATTTATTTGTTAGACCACAAACGAAACTTGTGATTATTTTAATTATAAAAACAACTAGGAAATTAATGTTAACTGTATCAGTAACTGTATTAACTGTAATTATCGTTTTATTTTCAATTGATCTATATTTAGTTTTCCGAAATAAAATCGGATGGTACTAATTAATTAGACCTTTTTTCAATATCAAAATTTTTGGAATTATCTTTATTCAATCGGGCAATTCGTCCGTTTGTCTGTGGTGAAACTTCCTTAATAAGGCCTAAACAGACTTTGATCAAATTTTATATTTAAGCTTCTATCTGGTGTCGCAAGATTTGAACTAGGTACTCATGTCACTAATAGGTTTTATGAGCATTCCAAATTGAAGATATCTTTGTAAAACACGTGGGTCGAGCATATATTAGTCACATCAGCTAGTTTTATCCTACTCTAGTAATAATTTTTCACTGGAAATTTGTCATGCCGTTACCAGCCGGATTACTGGATTACCTATAACAAAATTTGTTAAAATTTGGGACACTACGCTACTAAAGAATAAATATATTACTGTTAAATATGTCTATTATGCAATCAGATCATCCACACCACTTTCCGAATGTCAGTCCTATAGCCCTTTTGAAATTGTAAGAAATCGAAGTGATAGCCGTAAATGTACAGTAATATCGATAAAAGCCGCCAACTTTACTATCTACCATCTATACTGGTTTAGTGATTCGACGAATGAGCTTGTCCCACATTGCTTTCATTATCATTTTGCGGGTTTTACAAAAAGGAGAACGCAGATATAAATTTCGAGACTTCGACAGTTTTCGGGATGAGACAAAAATTATTTTTGGGTTTGTTTAACATGTTTTTCTGTCCCACCGTCTGAGATAACCCAAACGTGCACCTTTAAGTGCCCCCTCAGGTCTTAGGCGTGAAAATATTTTTATTTAATTTTTTTTCTTGAAAATTGCTGCTATAAGCCAAAAACGATTTATTTCACGCCCGAAGATAGGAAAACTTATAGTCGCCAAAATAAAACAAACTACAAATAAGCGATGCGGGAGAGCAGACCAGCGATATCCTGCTCACCAGACACTACAGTAAAAAGCACAGGGGACGGTTGCTGTGATTGGTCATCTCACTTTGGTAGGCGTGTATCTATTCAAACATTTGGCGGGCTACTCGAGAAATGTTCACAATGCGACTATTGAAAATTTTGTTAATACATTAAAAAATCTTTAGCCATAAAAACGAAAAATCGGTAAGGAGTACATTTTAAATGATTTCTAAGAAGTTATAACTGTTCATATTTTATATGCAATGTAGACACTTTTTACGAAAACATTAGCAAAAAAATGAATAATTTATGGATTTACTAATAACTCTAAAGGAGCCACTTTGTATAAAAATAAGGTATACTGTGATAAAAAGTTGTATTGGAAACTATGAATTTTGAAATTAATTAGTAAGGATTCGTTAATAATTAGGTGTTTACTAATGTAAATAAAAGTCTGTTAATTGACAATGGGGTTTATTAAAAAGTAAATCAAAGCATCAAATACATTTTAAAATCACTGAGATAAATAAAAACCATATTATCTTACAATAAATTTATACCTGTTGACATAATAGGTATATATCCAATATCCAAAAAGATAAAATTTCTTGTATAGCTTAATTTATATACAGTAAAAAAATTAGTCCTCCTCTACACACTGCTCCTACTGATATTATCATTATGAAATATCTATTTTATATCTATTAACATCTACTCTATATCTGTAACACATCTATTAACATTATGAAAAGACTATCAAATTAACAAAATCTACTTAATGCTATTGCTATTTTCAACTTAGGTATGAAATATTCAACTAGCATCAATGAAGTTTGGATTTCCTTTCTCCTAATCCTAGAGCTGAAAAAAATAACATGAAAGCTGATATGACAAAAGATTTTCATTGGTTTTGAATTACAGTGAAACTCCCATAAGTTAAATCTGAAGGGACATAAGAAAAATCGAGTTAAAAAAATATTTTTTATAATTTCCAAACTCAAGGGACTCGAATTTTTATTCACGTTACAGAAATATTCGACTTAAGGAAGTTCGACTCATGTTCTGCTGTATTAGGTACTTCTGGACGTTTCTTAGAAGGGAAATAATTTTGTGTCTCCATTTTTCGTTTTCTTGTAGCCTTGTTCATTTTTTCTCTATACCTCTGCACAGTTACTTCAAAGCCTTTCACAATAGTTGTAAAACCGTTCTCATCCAAGCTTTTAACAAAGTTCTGTAGGTTTTGCCACTGAATATTTCGATGACTTTGCGCCTGAAGGATCTCGTCCTGCTGATTTGTCTCTTCTATTTTCTCGCTGATAAATTTCTTGATTTCCTCTTGTTGCTGCAGTTTAATGAGTGAATTTTCTCCGAAACACTTTACAGCTTCATCTACAACAGAATTAGCATCCATTCGCTCCTCATGCATTCTTACCAAGTGCACATGCTTACACAAGGTATTCCTCACTAAATATTCAGGACACTCACATTGGTACCGATGTATGCAAATTTTGCAAACTCTGCAGTATAGCGTCCTACATTCACTTTCACATAACATACTTGCTTTATATTTATATTATAAGATATATTAGGATTTCTAAATGATGTTACCTGAAAATGTCCAAATACCACATTGTTCTTTTTTATCTTAATTTTGTTCTTCATCGCAGCAGCCTGTTTGTGAGCTTTAATTATGATTCTGTCCTGGTAATTGTTTGTGTTTGGTCGTTCAATGTCCACTATCCTCTTCAACATTTTGATGTCCACTAGATCGTCGATTGTATCCAGTAGTTTCTCGATTGTCACTCTTGCATTCCTCTTTAGTTGATTTGTTTTTAGTAAGTTGTTCAGTGATTCTATTGCCATGTTTGTGTTGATTCCAGAATTTCTTTTATAACAATGGGTCCACATTTTTATCCCTTATTCATCTTGAAAATAATATCTAGAACAAAAAATATTTATGATTAAGGCTACAGGAACACTACTAACATACTAAATTATGAATTATTGGTCCATACCTAGTCAAATAGTTGACAAAATCCATTTCATTTGCTTGTAAGTTTTCCTAAAGACGTCTTTGTTTTGTTTATACAGTAATCGCATCATAACCTAGAAACTCTAGAAAGCCTAGAAAGTTGTCCGCTGTCGCTGTCACAACACAAATCCCAATATCGACACAACGCGCATACTCATGAACAACCAATCAGAATGACCGTCCCCTGTGCTTTTTACTGTAGTCTCTGCTCACCTATTCTCACTCCCAACTTCCTGGAATTTAACGGCTCTGGTTGAGGGAATAATGGGCTGGATGTAAATATATTCTCCTCGTAACAATTGTGCCATTGACCCAGGTGGTTTAAGTGGCAGACTACTGCTAATACAAGAAGTTGGATATGCATCCTGCTGAGGGTTGTTCATTTTTTAAAATAAAGGGTGAAATTACTGCGGTAATAAGGAGGGGAAATTAGGGCTGCCTATAACTCAACTTCAGATGGGGTATAAGCCTCGAAGTAATTGTTTCTCTTAATTCCCCATGTCTCGCCTATATGACAGAAACACATAACTCTCGTATATTTTTAACGAAACCTATTTTTTTGAGGCCACTGTCGGGTTAATCCGAGATCTATCACAGGTTTATTTTCCGGCAGCTCCCTTTGCAAAGAAAAATGATAATCCTCGATCGATCCTGTTAAAGCGTATCCGAAATGGGATTTGTCTGGTATGGGGTCGGTCAGACTGATCGTCGAGTGTTGAGGCGGAAAAACTCTTGTTCAATGGAACGTGAAAAAGGAAAGGAATGAACACTCGAGGTTTATACAAAGTAGATCGGTCGATCTAGTGCATATATTGAGGAAAGGGTTACGATGGGTCAGGATCTCTTGTGGATGAGACACATTTTCAAAATTTGGGTTTTCAAGAAGTAACTGACACAAGTTGAAAACCAATTTTCTTAAATAAATGACATATTTTCGGTAACATGCGTCATTTTTCACGTAAACGAGTCGTAAATTGCTCCATGTCTCTTCAATCGCTCCTTCATTTAGGCAACTTCCGTCTTAATTCGATAAGATAAATAAATCAACCGCTTTTCACTCCGTACAGTGTCTTCAAGTTACACTGAAACATTCAGAAAACACATTTTGACTGCCGCCGAAACTTCCACAAATATCAATATTACCTGACATTAATGCCAACAACTCTGCTGTAATGACAATTTATAGGAGTCATTAATCCCACGAACAATTTATTGCAGAACTGTAAATCCCCTACCTATAACGGTCTCCACAGTAAATGGAGCCTCTTGTAGTAATAACGAATGTATGAAGCGTGGAATTTCATATTTAACGCTCTTGTTTATGATCTGATTGAGCGAGAAATTGCGTAGTACAAAAAACATGAAACCAATACTGTTTTTAGTATTATTTAATCTGAAAATCTCTCGGATTTTGTACGATAAAGTCCCTTAAAATCCCCTCAATTATAAACATTCCGCCAGAAAACCCGTCGCAAAGGCGCATTCAGATATTCACTATTCCTCAGATCCCAAATGAAGTTAAAACACGCCCCTCTAGAAATTCCTTGTGCTCAAATAAGAGAGATAAAAACCAATTAAGCCATCCACTTAATCATCTTGCCTAAAAACCACGTTATAGCAATTATTTCCCAACCGGAAAATTGCCCGGAGAAAGGACGAAACGGGATACAAGGGGAATTTATACCGGAAGGGGCTATTAGCACAGATTGAATTTTAATGGATCGAATTTTTCGTTACACCTGACGTTTCTCGTAAAGTACTTTTGTTTGGTTTATATATCAAGGAAAAATATTTATTTCAAAATATTGGAAGGAAAACAAATAAGAACAATAAAGTCTGCTTCCAGGATAGGGAGCTTGCCAGAACAATTTTCTACAAGGAAATTCAATTTTGTTCTTGTAAATAATTAAGTCAAATCTTGCACCGACCTTCGGGGTGAACTAGTATATTGATATAACTTAGTATTTAGCAGTATGGCGTTATAGTATCTAGCGTAATTTAAAATTTTGTTGGTTCGTCGCAAATTTCACCTTAGAATAAGTGGTGGATCCGAATCTAGGAAAAAATTCCCCGAGGAAATAATTCCCCGGAAATAATTCCCCCAGGAAAAAAATCCCCCGGAAAAAAATCCCCTAGAAAACAGATCCCCCGGGAGAAAGGCTTGAGAAATGAATTCGAATTGAATTTTACTTTAACGAATTACGTTTATTGCACCGCCAACTTATATGTTTATTACACGTTTTATGAAGATTTTACATGTATCCTTCAAAGCACAGATTTGAGTGTTTACCTTTATTACTTGGAACAAGTCCATTTTCGTATTTATTAGTTAAAACTTCACACAAACAGTAGTTTTTAACTAGATAGAACAGCTCCACGGTAACTTGAAAACTGATTCATCTAATTAAATTAATGTACAACGAAGGGTAGCAAAAATTTCTTCATACCTCTTTTAAACCTCTTTTAAAACTTTTAAATTATCAGAACTATCCCCATTTGTGTTGGAAATTCCCTAAAATCCCATTTGTAGTTTTGTTCCGCGCTTCAGGTAAAACCCTTAAATATCAGAGGTACACACGATTTAAAATCCTCGTTAAGGGTTTATGGACACATTAAACATCATACCCAGGAAAATTTGCTATTCTACCAAAATAACACAAACTGCGGTTTAACGAGATGGTGATTGCAGTTTGGGTCAGTGAAATCAATTTGTATTATTAATATCTTAGCTTTATCGAATTGTCAATGTTCGGTTAATCGAACAAATGTAACATTATTGAACGGAATTTACAAATGATTTCGTATTATCGAATTTCCGCTGTATTTACATATGTGGAATTTTTTAAGGGGGAATTATTTCCGGGGGAATTTTTTTCTGGGGGAATTTTTTCCGGGGGCATTTTTTCCAGGGGGAATTTTTTCCGGGGGCATTTTTTCCGGGGGAATTTTTTCCCCGGGGAATTATTTCCGTTTACCGGTGGATCCATATACCATTTATAGTCCAGTCATCTTAGGCCAAATTAGGTGAATATCTCGAAAAATCGACATACCCAGTATATTAACACGTAAAAACTTATATTTTGTCATCCTAAAACTTTCCTCAAAATTCACATATAATTCGATTGCCACAAGTTTTAATAGTCGGGGGTCAAAAGTCACAAAAATCGATTTTTTGTATATTTTTTGCAAATATCTCGTTTTCTATGGGTTTTACGCTATTTATATTTATTATCTATATTGTAGAGAATCAAATTCTCTACATCTTTTGTATTTAACATTTCTTCATATCTTGAACTGTTTTCGAGATAGAGGGCGGAGAGCGCTGGTCAGAGAATCATGTGAAGTCAACTGGTACTACTGGTAGTCCCGATCAAAAACTCGTAATATTAAGGTTATAAATTATTGCTAGATATATAAATATCATTTTTTATTAACATTTTCATTAAATTCATTTTGTTTGGTTACTTATCTATTTTTAGTTAAGTGTCAAGTTATTTAATAACACTTACCTGGCCATGTAAGTAAAAAATTGTTGAGGAAAATATTAAATTATATTTTAATTGTAATCTAATTTATACTAGTAACTTTCTAAATAAATAAAAAAGAAAAGAATTACATTTGTAATTAACGTTTTTAGTAAAAATGTCATTTGATTGATTTAATATTGTCAAAATTAATATAAAAGAATAGAAATTTCGAGAAGAACAAGTTCTAAATTCAATTGTCATTTTCTTCTTCTTCTGACTATAAATTTTTAAAGATATGAAAGAATTTAAGAGTTTACGGATTTTAAACAAGATTTACTTAATTATTTTTTACTTAAAATGCAATTAGTGTAAATGAGAATATCATTAAAATGTAATTAAAGTATGTCCCTTAATAATTTTTCAATTACAGAAAGAGATAATAAGTGTTATTGAATTGATAAATTTTAGAATTATTAGAAAGAAAGGTTGAACTAAATGTAAAAGTTAATAATGAATGCTAATTAAATATTTAGCAATAATTTATAACCGTAATATAAGAGTTTTTGATCGGGACTACCAGTTGACCTCACATGATTCTCTGACCAGCGCTCTCCGCCCTCTATCTCGAAAACACTTCGAGATATGAAGAAATGTTAAATACAAAAGTTGTAGAGAATTTGATTTTCTACAACATCGATAATAAATACAAATAGCGTAAAACCCATAGAAAACGAGATATTTGCAAAATATGCAGAAAAAATCAATTTTTGTGACTTTTGACCCCCGACTTTAAAACTTGCGGGCCATCCCATTATATGTGAATTTTGGGGAACGTTTTAGGATGCCAAAATAGAAGTTTTTACGTTTTAATATATTGGGTCTGTCGATTTTCCTAGGTGAACCCCCTATAACGACTGGACTATTATCAAGACAGACTTCATTATTAGAAGATAAAACCGACCGGCTTTCTTTAAATTCAGAACGACCTAAAGGGGGTAGTTTCTGGGAAGTGACCATCGTAAACTAAGTGCTTTTTAACTACTTAATGACGCTGCCTAATATTCTCTCCGATAAGACCAAATGGCATTAAGTTAATACAGGTAAAACCTTTTAGGAAGACCATGGGATTTTTAATCCCTTTCCATAACTTAAGTACTCAATAAAAGGGGCCCAATAGGGGAATTTTGAAAAGCCACAAGACTTAAATGGTACAATTTTATTTGTAGTACTATTATGTTAATTTTTAATTACTCTCCATTATTCGGTTTTGACTCAACAAATTGTATTTATTTGTAAATTGGATTTCTTAATAATGCATAATTAAAATTTTTAACAAAACAAAAGATAAGTGGTCCGATAAAGATATCTCTTCGTTCATTGTTTACAAAATGTCGATCAAGAACCATAAAAGGAACAAGTATGACTTAGATGACTTTGGAGATACATGGGCGACAAAAATAGAAGCAAACATGAAGTCTGAAAATGAAGAGGAGAGTGAAGCTGAGGATGATTTTTAATCGGTGAAGAAGCAAGTAATGAGTTAGAAAAGAAAGTCTAAAATGGTTTCAAATATGAGCAGAAGTTTGAAGATCTCCAAAAACTGCGAAGAAATTTGCAGGAACAAATGCTAAAAAACAGGAAAACACGAAGGAAACCAGAGCACTACGAGATAAAAAGTACTGGGAAGATAATGCGTTAAAGAGGAAATGACAATAATATAGAGTTGATATCAATGTTAGCTCTACCCACTATGACTACTTTGTGCTTTAGTATAGGGCAAAACTCACTTTTTGAATGCGCTCGGTACATTGGCATTTTCCTTTACAATCCAAGTGACTTTGTAAAGACGATAATATGAATGAAGTTATGCGTATCGTAGAAATCAAAATATGTTCAAAACATATGAATCATTTAAAAGATTTATATAACAACCATATGTATATGTATATACATATTATTTGTAAATTTCTTTATATACATATACATTTATAGACGGTTATAAAATGTTGTGAACGTATTCTAGTTTATATCAAATTTTCCTAAAACGTTTACAATAATTTGAGTAATACTAAGAAACTGTGAATTTATTCTATAATTAGCCTAAATTTCTCTTCACGAACATTTTTAGTACGTCGAAACCATCAAAAACCCACATGATTTTCAAAATTGACTGACAATCCAAAATTTGAACCAGCCTACTAGGATCAAACTTCTCTAATTTTTACACTTCCAAATTCAAATATTTCTGGAGGTCGAATATTGAGAGCAAAGTTTGCTTTAGACGACCTATTTCCTTGCAATATAATTTCTACAACTCGAATTTCTTTGAGTCAAAGTTAATACAAATTTCAAAAAATTCCTACAACCCTTCGATAAGAGATCCAAAGAATGTATATCTGCAGTGTTATAGAATAGATAAATATAAAAGAGTGATTGTTAATTTTTAAACACGCCAAAATATAAACCAGTATTTCTCGTTCCGCTAGGATTCTTCTAACTGTCACATATTTGTATATGACATATTGAAGCTAATTACTTTAATTAATTACTTAATGAATTGCTCAATTATTACTTATTTAATTTACTTTAATTACTGCAACTTCAATTTTTTTTTAAACTCATCGCAATTGTTAACTGTATTTCATTTACATTGTTCAGTTTCAACTGTCTTAGCTCATTATCTAGTATTTTTTTCTGAAATACGACACGTATATCACCAGCATGATTTTATACTCATGCTTCACTCTTGTTCAAAAGTTAGTAAATTAAATATTACAACTCCAATTTAGTTGAAACTTCACAGAGATACTAACTAAAGTATATTTAAGAAGTTAAGTAGGTTTCAACCCAGCATCTATCGAATGTTACAGAATATGAATTTGCATTTTTTTCAGGTAATCTAGGTTTATTATGATTTTCAAAAATTTATACAAAAATTACTACAACTCTAATTTTACTGAAACTCCACCCAAGTATTAGCTAATGTATATTTAACACGTTTTTATCGGTTATAAACTAAACATTTTGTATTAAAATTTTCTGGACAAGGAAAGTTGTCTCTCATTTCATAGATTATGTGAGGATGATTTTCCAAAATTCGTTAAAAACGGTTACTGCAATTTCACTTTTTTTAAACATCTGGCAATATCCAATTGAACTTTATTTACGATAGTTCAATTGCTAGTAAAATTCAAAAAAATTGTTAAGTTAAAACTGAACAATGTCCAGTTTTAACCGGCAAATTTTGAGCAATATCTACGGCTGATAAAGAAAAAAAGAAGACAAGAGGAAGTGTTGAAAATAAGAAAATGTTAAATCCCAACTAACAAGTTATTGACCTTATTAAAAAAAAACTGGAAGAAATTTATCAATAAACGGAAAATGGTGATTATTATGGTGGAAAATGGTGATGATTATCGCCGAAAGACAAAAAAATAAAAACTTAAACAAAAGTAAATATTAAGTCAGCAAGATTGGAATGGATGAATGAGTGGATAAAAATTTTGAGCGTTTTGTAACTCTCATCTTTCTTAATGCAAATTGTCTTGAAATTCCATGAAGATTTCACTTAGAGAAGTTTGAGAAAAAACTCGAATTTTCCCTTACTCTAAATTTCTGTAATTTGTACTTTTCTTGTTCCACGGTGTTTTACAGAAATACATTTATAAAATTTGTTAAAAAAGGCTTAATTCTACAAGGACTGAACTCTCGCTGGAATAAATTTACATTAAAACCAGATCATGCCTGAGAAGACCGTTGTTTAACTTGGTAGAATATAAAGTGTCGCCATGGCAGCAAAACTAATTACTATATCACTTGGGCGAACTCTAGAAAAAATATGTCAATAAAAACATCATCATTTATCTCAAATAGCGTAATGGTGTTTACTTCAAGAATTTTTTAATAATATTTAAAACCACTCAATTCTCTAACGCCCCACAAAAGTACAATCTTTCATCTGTCACGGCCAGAGGACCCTCTCATTTTTCTTACACTGCTGAACCATAAATTTAACAAAAAGGGAAAGCGAGAACGGAAACTCCACCCGAATTCGCGGTTTTCATGATTCGAGTCTATAATCTTCTCCCCGATTCCAAAATATATGCATATAGAAATCGACCTATTACATAGGTAGGTAGGTATATTGTAATCAGTATAATCACTGTTCATCCAGTCTAAAGGACTTTCTCCGTCCCGTGCAATTTTTACCAAACGATACGGATTGTCGGCCTACGCGAGGGGAAAGTCGTACCAATGTACGAGAGAAAGATAAATATTGACATCAAGACGGATTTTTCTCAATGCCTGATTAATGGAGTCGGTACCGAATGGACTTCGGCATTTCTTTCGTGTTCGATAATAATGTAAACGTACGATTTCGCAATCTTAAGACAGGGAAATACAAATATAATTTAACCGGCCGTATCGGAGGAGATTAGACCACTTACTTTTGTTTTTGAAAGAAGGAATAATGACATAAAAAAAAATTCCGACTAAGAGATTCACATGGGTCAGCTGAGGTCACGTGGAGATTACATGCCGGAGATCGAAACAGGAATTTATGATCAACAGCTGATGCATAATTTCGAAAAATATTTCATTGTTTAGTTCCAAAAAAATTGTAATCATAAAACACATCTTACAATAATTGTAAGCTTTACTAAAAAAATATTATTGTCCGTAAATTGTTTATAAAAGTAGCTCTATAGGGCTGAAGCAAATTACACCAGTTGTTTTTATAAAAGGTTAGTCAATGTTCAACAATGTCTTATAACTTCGTCCATGAAGATTGTACAAGAGCTATATAGACATTGCTACAGTACACAGTACACTATGTAACTCAAAGAGGGGAGAATTATGTTAAACCATCATACCAGTAAGAACTTGATTTTATATGCCAGTTCGATTCCTTTTGTGGCATTTACGGCGTAGAAAATGTTGAGTACGGTTTAAGTATAAGTTTTTACATGAAATATTTCCTAAAAGTGAGACTGCACAAAATGGCTTAACAATGGGACGTTCTTCCTGAATAGCCAATTTAAATTCGCTTAAATTTGATATTATCGGTGGCCCTTTGGATCTTATTCTAATTGTATGGCTACACAAATTGGTTGAACCACGGGATTTGACTCTATTGGTTATTTTCTTCAAATTTGCTAAAATGTTCCTATTGATCTTTTGGTTCTTTGTCAAGAACTTAAGCATTAAACTAAGGATATTTTAATTCGTTCCGTGGCATTTTCGGAGTAAATGCAATAATTACTTTCGCTTTTAAATACTTAAAATCCCCCAATAAGGATGCTACAAAAATTGGGTAAAAATGCAGGGGATTAATACCGATTGGACAGCATGTTGAAATTGGCTCAAATTGAGCTATTTTGATGATATTTCGTTGTTTGTTAGAACATGAATTTGTCCGCCTACTTCAATTCATTTTAATACACCTCTGCGGCGTAGAAACTGTAAGGCTGCAAAGATTGTTTGACAACGGGATTTTATCCCCGCTGGTTGTTTTCTTCAAAATTTAATTAAAGTAATTTATAATAATTTATTATTATTATTAATTATTCTTCAATAATTTAAATTCCTTTTGTTGTATGCTCAAACTTGCTATATAATTCTGCTATCCTAAGCGATCCGTTATTGGCTCTTTGTTAAGAACTTAAATTTGCTTAGTTAGATTTTTTTCCGTGACACTTACAGCTTAAAAGTACTTCTGTAATATTAATTACAAGCCGTACCCGGCATGCCAATACCACGTAAAGTTTAAAGAAAAAAGATAAGTAAAAATTATAGATGACCCGGTGAAATTCCTATCATCTACATATATGTTTGAAAAATAATGTCAAAACAATACAAAATTTTTATCTACATTAAATTAAATGCAACACAGTTATACACATAATCAATTTAAGGCTTTCTGATCTACTATATTTTCCGTATTTTTTTGTGGTGCGTAAATTTATAAAGATGATGGTTTTACGACTCGCGAACACGCGACGTATAATTGTCCATGCGCGAAACCGGGAAACTCCAAGTTTATTCCGCAAACTGTCCTTGTATTAGCAATTGTATATTATCTTTTTAAATTTTTAATAAATAATTTATGAAAAACTACCCTGAAATTAGGTATGAAATTTTCCTGTACAATATGCGTTGCACCAAACGACGTCATTTAAAAGCAATTATTATACGTTTGGATGTTGGCCAAGAAATATTTAGAGTCATTTCCCACCCCAGAAACTAAAGAAGGTAATGGATCTGGTGGTGGGAACAATTACGGCAATTTTACTTTACCACCAGCACAACATAATGCAGTAGCTTCACCGCTGCATTTTAACGCTTTACAATATTGACAAACGATTGTCATTTTTCCAATCGTTACGGATTCTTCGGCACAATAATCTATTTCCGGGTCGTAGTGGAATGCTACTCATTCCAGGTTTAAAGGAACACTGCGTCTGCGGAATCGCTCTATTTCATTGTGTCTTGAAGTGCGCTCCATGTTTTGGGCATTTGATGCTCGTAGTACGTGCATGACCATCTTGGTGTTGATTCTGCCATGTCTTTTTCAGCTTGTCTAAGTAGTTTTTTGTTTGTTTGTTATTTTTACCTCTAGTTCGATTCGTCGGTAATTCTGTTCGGTCTGTTGTTTGGGTTTATTCACTTCCGGTTTTGGGTCTTGTATTTGTACCTCATAGACTTGTTTCTTGGGTGTTTTATTCGTTTGACGTCAGGTAGAGTCGAATTGTCTTGTAGTTTTCCTCGATCCTTTTGAAATAGTGTGGTCTTATATAATTGTGCTGATCGTCAAACCCAAGTTCATGGAACGCCTCGTTGTTCTCTTGGGCTTTCCCCCATAGTGCTTCTAGGTGATCAATCCTTTTTTGTAAAGTATTCCTTGGTTTTTCTTGCACTTCCGTTTTTCTTGCAATTATTTTGTAGTTATATGATTTCTTGGGCTATTTTTTCTGGTTCTTGAATCAACTCATCTGCTTGTTATATCTTGTCGTAGTTGAAATTGTGAATTTTTTAACTTAATTCTCTGGAAAAGGTGGTTGTGACTTACTCAGGACTTTGCTTGTCTTCTTGAGTTCCCGACGTTGTGTTGGTGTCGAAGTTCTTGAAGTTTTGGAGTTGTAATCACTGGCGGTTTTTCCTCCGGCTGCAGTGACTGGATATGTCCGTCGTATCAAATTTGTAGAATTTGTAGACTTGGTGTCCTGGTGAAGTTGCTTTGACTTACTCAGGACTTTTCTTGGTTTCTTGACTTTCCGCTTTTGTGTTGGCGTCGTGTAGACTTTGTAGACTCGGTGCCCTGTCGATCTAAATGCTGTTGTATAAGATGTGCCCGAACTCGTTCGATTCCATTATTTACTGTTAAACGTAATTCTGTCATACCAATACAATATCTGTCTCTCACCGGTCGTCAGTCCTCAGTGCGATTTGGACGTGAGAGCTCGTCTCGGTGCACATTTGATTAACTTCGACGACCTAAGTCCATCTTCTCCTTGGCATTTTAAAATCAATAAAGTTCTTGCGCACTGACAAACTGATGATAGATTGTAATAATCGTCTTGACATTTATTTATTTGACAACCAACTGACACTATACTTTCATTTGTTTGATTATAAATGTCAAATTACAAAACGTACCTTCTTCAGTATTTCCCTTACTTATTATTTATGTTTCTCACCGAACTTCCCTGAACTTCCACAAATATTTCAAGATCAAAATTAGCAAAATCCGTCCAGCCGTTCTCGAGTTCAAGCTAGACAAACGAACAGCAATCCATTTTTATATATATAGAGATAACTATTAATATTGATTGGCCATCATGTTGGAATGTGATCAAATTCAGCTTTGTTTTTTGGTTCTTCTGATAGATCATACAACGAGTTTGCTCGAATTTTGCTCTTCTGATCGGTCCTTTGACTATTGATCAGGAACTTAATTTGCATAGTTTTGACATTGACATTTGTAGCTCAAAAGTACTTCTGTAACATTGATATATTGATTGAGCATCATGTTGAAATGTAATCAAATTTAGATTTTCGGTTGGTTTTCTTCTTCTGTTGTATTTGGGGGTGCAGAAAAATTTCAGTTTCATTAAAATTAAACAAAACTTAATAACAATGATTAATAATAAATAGATTAAACTAAATAAAATATTTTTTTATTATAATCGTTAAAATGTAAATAATAATAATTTATTTAAATTATATGGTAAAAAATATTTTTATTTCTGTCAATTATATCAATGTGTATTGAAAGAAAAACAGAAAAAATAATAATAATAAAATTACTAACAACAATCAATACATTAAGAATCCTTTTTCTCAGTTTTTTCCAGATTTGGTGCTGGCAGTGAGTTTGTAAAATTTTTCCTAACGTATTTCAGAAGTCTGAAATCTGGTGTGATTAAAACTATCTTAATTAACGCTAGTCAGTTGTACAATATATAACAAAGAAAACAAAGCTAGGTTAGGTCTGTTAAATTTATTATAGAACCTAGCCTCCCTGCAATTAAGTACAGGTAGGTCAATAAGTTTCCAACTTTAATAAGCTTAGTAGTATAATACAATTCGTTTAACTCTGTAAAATAGCCATTTGCCTTTTCTTTAACATCAGTATTTGAAGTAAATCTTTCGAATCAAAAACAAAAATAAAATAAATCTTAAAACAAATTAGACGAACTTAACCTTTAGATTTTAAGATTGTTTATTTTCGGCAAGAAAACATGTATCCTCAACCTGAACGAATTCTATCATTCTGAGCAGCATTCCTAACCTATAATATATGGCAACCGTTATAGGGTCCTAACCACTTAGACTATTTTGGTGTGGTGAAAATAACTTTTTGGCCTCCTTAACCATTACAATTTTCTGTACCAATTAAATAAACTAAATATTTTGTAGTAGAAATATGTGGACTATAGCTCCTTTTCGTGCTGATAGAGTGTGTATGTATACAAATCAGTTTTCCGAGTAACACGTGAAATCTTTAAACGTCAATGAATCGACGTCACCACGTTCAAAAAATCGGGCAAGTACGCACGAGACGAAATTTGACATAATTAAACAACCAATCATAACATCAAATAAAACAAAATAAACAATTTGTGTTATCAGGCCGCGCCAGGAATATTTCCGATATAAACGATCGAGAGAAATTACACCTACATAAATATACCTATTCTCACGTTTAATAACTTTCAATTACGCTAATTAACTCGGAGCCATGAGAGGTGCGCACGTGGCCTTACCATCCAATCTAATCTAATGAAATTCCTAGGAACTTCGCCAGTTTAAATTTCAATTTATTGTGATTCAGTGAACCTTTGTGACGTCATAGCATCATCGTCCATCTATCAATGTTGCTTAACACAGAACCTTATTATTTCCAACTGATAAAGGCGGAACAGGACCGGAACCGAAGAATTAATGGTAACAGTAATCGGAATGCGACGCAATAAGTGTTTCAGCGTGAGTGTAACAAAAATTGTATGGAAGTGTGTCTATGTTAATAAATTGAAATAATAATAATAATAATCTCCCACATTTCTAATAAAGTAAAAAAAAATAAGTTTTTATTAGATCGAAGCAGGTAAATACAACGTGATCAAGAATGACTGTTTGAGTTGGCAATACTGAATTTCATTTTTAAATGGTACAACAGGTAATTTGAATTTGCTATTTGAAATTTAAATTTCTGGTATTCTTTTCAAATTTATTTATTTAAAATGGTTTTCACGTTACAACACGAAATTTTCATTGGAATAGCGTACTTTCGAAGCGGGATTTATAACCCAATTACTGGTTGGTAGTACTCTCTCGAAGCGATATACCAGCAATTTCAGGAGTTGTTTCCGGAGACTTTGGTCACTTTTGCTGTCTTTCTGCAACATTGCATGCGAGTAGTTGAACGTTATTTAAACACAGAGAGCGTAAGCAAACAAAAATCAACTGGTAGACCTTCTACTCTAAACGAGGAAGTTGTCGAGGATATCAGAACTCGAAAGCAAAGAAGTCCTCCCAAATTCTTAAGAAAGCTCTCCCTTCAAACAGGTTTGGTCCTTATGCCTCCTATTCAACCAATTTTCATTCTTACCCGTAAGACTTCCACTTTTCCATGTTGTTCTAATTCACGGTTTTACAGGTTTATCATATGGAAGTTGCTCCACTGGGCTTACAAAGTACGTACCACTCTTACAAAATTTCCAACGTCCAGTCATTAACCCCTCCTGATCACCAAGAGAGAGTTTTATTTTGCAATTAGTTCAATGACATATTAAATAATAATGATACCCTTGACAATACCTTATTTTCCGACGAAGCCTGGTTTCATCTCAACGGCTATGTGAATAAACAAAATCCTTACGCTTTCAGAGAGACACATTTGCACCCGATTAAAGTTGGTGTTTGGTTGGCAGTCTCAAGGACGCGGGTGTATGGGCCAATATTTTTTAATTTCACCGTCACTTCGGAGAGATATGTCCAACACCTTTTGAGGCCTTTTATGAACCAATTAACAGACGAAGAGCGTCAAATTGGATATCTCCAACAAGACTCTGCAAGGGCACATACGGCTCTTGCTCCTAGGGGATATTCAAGAGAGAATTTTGGCGACAGAGTAATTAGTCAGGGCATTTGGCCAAGCAGGTCACCAGATCTCACTCCATTAGATTTTTCAATATTTGGGCTCTTGAAGGACAATGTCTTTAGGAACATAATGCATACTGAAAAGCTTCAGCTAGTTCAGGAAGTGGCAAACATTACCCCCAATATGCTGGTGAATATCTTCGAGAGCCTAATAAGGAGAGTTAATTTATGTCTGGACCAAAATGGGGGCATTTTGAGCATTACCTTTAGCTGTTTAATTAAATTATTGTTCTGTATTTCGAGTTTCATTTTTTAAGCGTTAATTTTTATTCACATAACCTACAATCTTATCGCTGATTGTTATGTTAAATTTTTGCCAAATAAACATATCTGGTTGTAGCGTTGCAAACCCTTAGGCAAAAAAATCCTCCAGGTAGGATTGGCAACTCAAACAGTCATTCTTGATCACCCAGTAGTTTTAACGATAAATGGTTAGTTTGCAGTAAATTAAATTGCCTAATTTCAACTGGCTCCATATAAATTTAAATTAGATTTTTAAATCGCACCTTTGCACCTGCCACTTTTATAGTAAAATAGTAAAATGTAAAATCCATTTCTAAACGACGAACTGCTTTGATCTGTTTCCCCTTCCTCGGTCCCTCCCTGTCCGTTCAAAGAAGACCATTGATTACGAACATGTTTACGATATGCAATACAAATTAAAATTGGTCAATATTAATTTTGGTCAAATGCGTAGTTGAGGGTCGTTAAATGAGTAACCGTCCTGTCCTATGAGTGGTCATAACGTTCGCGGTAGTTAAAAGCGGAAAACCGTAAGAGAAAACAGGGAAAATGTTCGGAAAAGTTATCGTCGTGTTAGGAGCTTTTATGGTGTCTGTCGACGGGTTCCTTGACACGGACCACGTCAAGGGCATCCAGATAAAGAACAGGGGGTACGAAAAGCTCTTGATACAGATGACGGGGGAGGAAAGTTTCTTTCTACCACCGCGTCAGATGGTAAGTAGTCCGTCGACCCGTCAAATTTCATGAAATTTTCGAATCTTGTCCATTGTTCAAAATATCGCAATAATATAAATAAACGTTATCACCTCATACCGCCGATAAAAAATTCATTTTTAGCATCCGCAAGTAAAATTTCCGCGGCTCGTTGAGAATTTAATTAAAATTTTATGTTTGAACTTGGAGTTTAGAGTGCTATGGCTCCTCTGGGAAACGTTTCAGCACACTTATTGTTCGCATAATCAAACCGCTGAAGGACTTTCGCGCTAGCGAAAAATGTACCAGATTTCCCTCGTTTAAACCAGAGGGGAGCAGTGCTGCTCAAAGGGTTAAAATCGACGTTACTTATTTATTTTATTGATACCCCATTGGGAACTCTTTGGTATACATAATTAAATGTAAAGGTAAAATACTAAAATTAAATTAACAAACTGGTCAAGTAGTTACAGACCACACAAACATTCTTCCATGAACGTCCTTTAGTGACCAAAATCATGCCTAAATTTCATCATCGACAAGTGATAAGACATATTTATATTGAACCATTTAGATATAAATGTAAAAACTATTAATGTACTGATTCCGCTTTTATGCCCTATTTCTAGGCGTCTTTAATAGTCGATTCGAACTGGACCGGAACCATCTCCTCCAGATCGGAACACTGTAAATACAGGAAGTGCAATACACCTTTTACAGCTGCTGAGTTGAAATTCGGTGGTGATGACGGCCAGGACCAATATCGAGTGTCTGTGAAGGACGGATTCAATAGACCGATAGTGGTAAGTCGTTAAAAAATAAAATTCATTTTAATTAATTTTCAATGTGAAATGATTGTCTCAAACAGGCAGTAATACAAGCGATAATTAGACGATAATCAGAAAGAGATATGGAAAGGATGACGCGGGTTTTAAGGATTGCTTTATTATTTAAGTTTGTAGCAGACGGAGGAGCCATATTAGAGTGTATAGTAACTTTAATGTACATTATATATGGTATGTTAAAGTATAGTAAGTTTAATATACATTAAAGTTGCTATTCATAAACATGCTTTGAAGTTAAAGTCGCATTTGTAGACTATTGGGTAAAATATAACAGAGTCCTTAAGATTTCCTCCTAATTTAGGGACAGAAAATTCCAGCAGTTCCAACAGATTTATCTCGCTATTTTATCACAATCTCTCAAATATTTTTCAACTGAAGACTTACTGACATGTTTCCAAAGTATTACATTTCATTAAAAAGCATAATGTAAATGAATATTTTAATAATAATTTAAATAAACGAAGTGCACAAATTGTGAAGTTATATCAGGGACCACTAGGTGATTTCAATTCTATATAAAATTGTATAAAATTTAAATAAAAATATATAAATGGTATATCAAGGTGAAAAAATTTTTTTGTCACAAATTTTAAAAAATTATTATTTTCATGACAGCTACGGAACTGAATTTCGGCATAAGTGCAGTTTAGGCGCATAAACAGCGATGGAGGTCCGAAAAACCTCGAAATTTCACTTGGTTATCGAAATACAAGATTATTTATAATTATTTTACTCGGTAGAGAGGGAGACGGATACATATACGAAACAACGCATTAAAATGAGACTGTTTTAAATAGGGTGAAACGTCATTCGAGTTGTTTTCGTCATAATATCCCCTAAAAGTAACATTTCACGACAGATCGGTAAGAACGCGTACATGATATAAAGGGGAGGCATTTCTTGGAAAGTTAATATTATTTTTCATTTAGTGATTGAATTTATCTTGATTTTGAGAACTATTTAAAACTCCAAAATTTTCCTTGCTGCGGGGGTAGAAATGGGGATGTATTTTATAGGTATAGCTTAGTGATTGAATTTATCTTGATTTTGAGAACTATTTAAAACTCCGAAATTTTCCTTGCAGCGGGGGTAGAAATGGGGATGTATTTTATGGGGATAGCTTTAGCTCCAAGATAGTTCGGAAAAATAGGTACTATAATTCCGAATTCCCTTTTCCGAGGGGTGAAAACTGGGAGAGAAATTCATGTTTGTCGATTTTATTCTGAGATACTTCTGGGGAACTTCAAAGTCTGAAAAATTATAACTTATACCTTCTAATGGCACCGAAAATTTTTAAATTTCTGTTATTTGGGAGTGAAAAATGTGGGGAAGTTTCTGCCACAGTTAATTTACAACTAGAGTAGTAGGAATGGAATCGACACAAAACGCTTTTGAGATGGCTCCGCCCAATTACTCAGCTGCTTGTATTGGTAACTCCGTCATACCCACAGAACACAAAATGAACTAATGCTTTAAGCTGCTTAAAGTTTGTCTTTGTAAGCTTTCCAAACCTGAATTTCGAATAAATTGGTAGCTATTTTTTAGAAACAGCTGCTTAGTTTCCATAAAACTGATTTATTCAGGCGTTTCTTTGTTGCGAGGAACAGAAAAGTCACTGCTATTTAGATTTTACTCTAAAATTGAAAACTTGATATGGTTATACGTAAGACTCGCAGATGATTTAAAAAAGTAATATAACTTCGAATTCGCTATTCGGGAGGGGTGAAAATGGGGGTGAAATTTCTAAATGAAGTTTCTCTTTAGTTCCATTTTGTTTTTAAATAATTTTATTACAATATTTTAATTTCCATTATTTTATTAGTATGAAGTACTACTTGAACCATAATTGAATAGTTAGAAACTTAAAATTTGCCGTTTCAGAGAAATTCATCAATTCTAAATTTCACTCTCTGAGGGTATGGAGAAAAGGGTGAGATTAGGCTTTATAATTTATTTTTATTTATTGGTACGCTATTTTGCCTATTTAAAACATGGTTCGGCGTGCGTAAATCGGGCTTTTTCGCACGCGCGTGTTTTAAAGTCGCCATGGAAACGTGTCAACAACGGCCATATCAACCAATAACAGAGCGTTTTTGGCCGTAGCGGGACAAGCCCATTGGTGGCACGACGTGCGACGGGCCGTCACGAAGCGTCCCGAATGTCATTCAAGTTAATCATATTGGGTATGCATTTGGTTTTGGTATAAAAAATGGTACCAATAAAAAAAATCGCGTAAAGTATTCGTGGATAACTGCTCTTTCAAGCACTTGCTCTATTTCGAGCACTCCGGCTACGCCGTCGTGCTCGAAAACTCGCGCGTGTTTGAAAGAGCTCAATATCCACTCATACTTTAATATACTATTATAATACCTCTTTTAAATATTTTGATCGTTTTGAGCATACTGAAATAAATAACTAGAAAAATAAAGAAGTAGTTCTGAGAAAATAATATTTTTTTCTAAGAGTGACATTCTTTTCGAGTATTTAGAAATTTACATATACCAATCCAAATACATAAATACTTCATTTTCGTGAGAGATTGGTGCGTTTCAATTAAAGCTATACTAGTTAATTTAGTTAAAGAAACTTAAAAAGTTAATGAAAGTTAAAGTTAGTTAAGAACACTGGTGCAACTTTACACAATTTGTTGTACAACAAACTCATTATTTTTTTTTTGGTAATTACGAGATTTATTGCCCAATTATATAGTCTCCACAAGAGGATTTTTAATCATGCATTTTGCTACCTTCTCTGAAAACTATTGAATTCGTTTATATTCTTTAAATTAAAGTAATAGATATAGATAATAATTAGAGTAATAAAGACACCATTTTACTAAATAATTGTTAAATGGTGGACAAATTCATAATTTAATTATCGAATTGAATAGGTCCCTTTAAAGTTTATGATGTACCAGATCCTGAACATATTCCTTTCAGAAAGTTAAAAGAAATTTTTTGAATATTAAAAGAGCTTGCTGGAGGATTACCTTACCTCACCTCATAAATATCTTCAAACAAATACAATCGAGTCTATTTGTCTACATTCTTCTGGTAATTAAACTATTGTTCACTTTCATGTATTCAAAGCAAGCTCAAGCAGTAATTAACTCCAAACGTATTAGAGCCAATTTAGCGTATATCTGTGAAAATTAAAACATTTTTCAAAATAAAATTTGTGTGGAACAAAGGCAGTAGGTATTTAGTGGAACGTCTGGGTTTTCTCCCAAATTAAACAAACCTTTAAACTGCTGCTGGCTATGACGAAACGAAAATTAAATCAAAAATAAAATATAGGACAATATGAAAATGGAGAGCAATTCATGATTACCAATTCTAAAAATTGTGATGTGTTCATCAGAGTACTTTCTCATATATAGGGGTTGATTTAAGCAACAAACCGAAAAACGACAAGTACCTATAAAGTACTCCTCGCAGTAGATTTAGCCAAAAACGTTACAAAACTTTTTTATACATTATATTTAATATAGAATAGGTACTCAAAATTTTATAAAAATTCTTGGAGCAAATTTCGGGAAAAATTCAAAAAATTGAAGAATGATATATAGTGCCTTTAACAGAAGATTTTGCAAAAAACGATAGAAAAGTTGATTTTATACTAATTCACTGGTGAAATATATATTCTAAATTTAAAATAAATTATTTTAGCAAATTTTGAAAAAAAATTCAAAAACCAAAAAACCAGAAGTATAAAGTGCTCTTCATAGAAG
Source organism: Cryptocephalus moraei (assembly GCA_946251905.1). NCBI lineage: Eukaryota > Metazoa > Arthropoda > Insecta > Coleoptera > Chrysomelidae > Cryptocephalus > Cryptocephalus moraei. The sequence goes on from OX276452.1 coordinate 21,221,470, forward strand.
ATTTAGCCGAAAACGTTACAAACCTTTTTATACATATTAAATTGCACAATAAATTTTCAAAGTTTAAAAAGAATTCTTGGAACGAATTCCGAGAATGATACAAAAAACCAAAAATCGACAAGTATAAAGTATCCTCCACAGAAAATTTACCCAAAAACGTTAGAAAACTTTTTCAATAGTAGAATAAATCTTCAAAGTTTAAAAAAAATTGTAGAGTGAATTTCGAGAAAAATTGGAAAAACAGAAAATTGACAAGTATAAAGTGCCCTTCACAGAACATTTAGCCAAAAACGCTAGAAAACTTTCTATACATGTATTTAACAGTACAATAAATATTCAAAGTTTAAAAATATTCTTGGAGTGAATTTCGAGAAAAATTAAAAAAACCGAAAAATGACAAGAGTAAACTACCCTTCTATCCTGGCCTATTTTAATGAAAAGCTTATTTTCACGTCCTGGTATGGTACAAAGTCTAAATACAAAGTTTTGACCGTTTGTGGTTTTTGGTTTTTGAGAAAATCCTACCACAGACATACATATACACACATATATACATACATCCACACATACATACAGACGGTTTTCCAAAAACATGTCTTTTGGACTCAGGGGACCTCAAAACGTTCAGAAATACTAATAACTCAATTTCGATAAATCGACCCGATTACAATACTCTCATATAGAGTACCTCATATGAGAAAGTAAAAAACAAAAAATGTGTAGAGTACCTTAAGATTTTGAAGAAGACATGGGCTTGAGTGTACATAAATAACAGCAATAAAGTTACGACATTTGTGATCTAAAGAGAATCTACCTCGATTTATAAAATATTCTTCTCAGCTAAAAGACAAAATTTTTTAATACAATATATAGGAAGTGTTATGTAGTTATTTTATAGAAGTTAATAATTATTTCTGTTACTATAATTAAACAGTATTGTCAGTATTATTTATTTTAAAAATAATAATAATATTTGGATATCCTGGACCATCTTTGCCTATTTGTCTGTTTAGCTTGTTCAGATTTTTCGTCCTGATATAACTGATCTCAATTTCGGGAATACCCAACCCCATATGAAGCACACACGGGACTAAAAAGCCTATAAAGTCAATTTTTTTCCAGATTCAGCCTACCAGCCTGTTCGAGTACTGTAAACCAGCAGGTTGCACGATCGACCTGAAGAAGCACTGCCCTCAAAGCCTACAGGTCAAGAACGAGGACGGTAAGGTAGTCGCCTGCAAGGGATCTACAGAGAGTTTCACGAAGTTATGCCCTAACGTCATCACTTCCGACGAAAACGAGAAGAGCAATACGTTGTATTGCAAAACCGACGAATATGTTATAACTATAGATCAGGCAAATAACGCGTGAAGAATTAGAAAATGAGAATTGTAAATATTTTACGTTTTGATGTAAGGGACAGTATTTTAGGATAGCGTTCACAGGCCTGGAAATTTGATGCTACTGCAACGAGCTCCTTTTAAACCCCAAATATCTACCTGGGATGGTTTAGGCTTCAGTTGGATGTTATCCGTGGCTACTAACCTGATCTCATCTCCGTATGTAGGTGTACCCATTCTAATTTTAATTTCCACTATCCTTTTCGGTTTTAATAAATATTAGACATCATTACCGTCAGAGATGGGGTTTTGAATGTTACATACAGACAAAAAATACTTTCTGTTTACCTTTGAAATCAGTATTGATGGGTCAGCTACAATTGGACACTAAATTTCAGGACATTTACAGGGAAATCTGATTGATTGTCGGAATCATCTTGTAAAACCAAATATTTACTAGCTATTCTGTCTATTTGAAAAATAACTTTATTATTTATTTATTCATCTTCGTAAGACTACGCCAATATTTTTACATGAGATGACTGTAGCGTTTCGCGCGTCTATGTTATGTATTCAAAATGGAATAAAAGCTTTTTGTTTGATTTTGTAATTTTTATTCTCTCCGAGTGTGTTTTAGTGTATCCCCCCGAAGCGGAATTAACTCCCTTGAACAGACCTCGATGGTAAAAACAGATGAAGGAATTATGTTCCCACCCTGGGAGCTCCGTATTGTTATTCTCGTAATTACATTTTTAATCATACGTCAGTGAAATGGATCAAATGATGTCTAAAAACTGCCGGGAAATGAGAAACGTTATATCATCAGGATGTTTTGTTATTCTTATATCTATCCCAGGGGAGTATAGCGCATACGTGGAATAAATCCATTAATGAATCTCAATGTTTTTTAATCGAGCTAAGCTTCGTTTTTCTCTTAATCTAGATCTATTCAATAAAATGTTGATCCTCCTATACATGATTAAACCTCTCCGGATCCCTTCCGCTCGAAAGCCACTAAGTTAATAGGTTACTCGGGTAAATCCGTCCAGCACGTGTATTCTAACATATTTAGTTAATTACCTGTTCACATGCACATTTCCATCCATCCAACTCTCCATGGCCTAATCCAGTGTTCCCTAGATTGAATTAGAAGCGAGCTAATCCATCATCGGTATACATTGTGCCGCAAATGCATTGGAAGCACTAAATTAGGTCTTGAGTGCATGCCTGTAGGAAAGTTAGATTTCTTGCGGTAATACCGCATGGCAAATCGCCCCTGGGAAGGTTCTAATTACAATTAGAATGCGATTGATAACACAAAACGATTAATATTCTGTCCTTGTCCTTCAAAGTGGGGGGGAGGGGGGTTACAATTTCAAAAACAATCTTTAATGTCAAAAAAATACATTCTTAAATGGTGATTACTAAATATAAACGGATCTAATGGTCTAAATCTATGATGAGATAAAAAACATTAATAAACAAAAGTTCACCCTTAAATTCAAGATGGCGGATGACGCAACGGGTCTGGTACCCCGGCAATCTAAATTTAGACTGCCAATGACCCCCCCCCCTCTAAACAATTCCGAAGGAAAATTGCTGTCAAAAATTTTTGCATGGTTTGCCCCCTTTTGGAGCTAATTCGATTGGGCTATAAGTAAACTGGTGATGTAAAATTCCTGACAAGTAGGAATTATCATGACGTCCTTACTGTGTTATGGGTAAAAACAAAAATTTCATTGGGTGATGTTGAAAATAAACTAGACAGTCAAGTCAACAGTTATAAATTGAAATAGGTGCATCGCTTGGCACATTAGTTAAAAAAGAAACAAGATCAAAATGTAACAAAAAAAAAAAACATTAGGTGTGTTCCCTGCATCAATAAGTTACTGTGAAAATGTAGGAAGGAAACTATGTAGTAGGTAATAGACAAGGGTACAGGCCTTTCTTAAAAATAGCGCCTATATGAGATGAAAAATGACTGCGAATGTTATACCTTTACATTTTTTAAATTGGAATCAAAACTCCTAACAAATTAGACAAATGAAAAATTCAACGCAATTAAGAATCAGTTTATCATTAATTAGAGTACGTCCAGGTTCGTTAATCTTACACTCCATGATTTCTAGTAAGTTGAGTTTTTGGTTTTGTTGTAAAAACGTAAAATATCGTATTCAAGATGATTTGGGAGAGGGATGGGGATAAACTTATTCATTATCATATGGTTGGCTACAGAACTCGCGGTCCTCGAAGGATTTGTTAGACCGGATTAAGGATTAAGGAACTATCCCTGTAGAATCGGTAGTTTCCTGTTTCGGACACTGCAAAATGTTTACCTGAAATATTGATGACCCATCTCTGCAGAGGAGTTATGGTGTTACATGCTGCAGCCCTTGTATTATTACAGTTGGCTGAATAAAATAAAATAAAATAAAATAAAATATTCACGTTTCGGACACCGATTTTGCAAAAGGGATCACTGAATCTCGTTTCGGACATCAATTTTCGTGGTCCTCTACCTGACCTCTTGCGAGCAGTAATTCCAAATATTTCCATTAATATTTTGGGTAAAAATTTTTGTGCATTTATTGATGTAATGAATCTTTTTTTTTTAATTTTCATTATTCATCACACGAATTGAGCCAAAAATGGTTCGACGTAGAAAAGTAATTAATAAAGTTGTTATTACAAAAACAATTATTTTAATTTTCATCATTTATTAAAAGAAAAAATAACACATTTTTAATCTAACTTGACAACATAGAGTGTGCGATTTAATGTTCCATCAATGTCTCCTGTTCTATGTAAGTACTCCTCCAATATATTCTTCAGCTTTGTGTCCAAATTTACATGTATTTTATAACGTTTTGGTGGAGCTATATACAAATCACAACGCTGGTGTAGTGTATTGTAGTATTGGATTTCTTCTGTCAGTATTTTAAGCAATTCACAAATGTTTGGGTGGCACTTTACAATACGCCTGTTTAATCTGTTATGCTACCATTCAACATTGGACTGTGTCTTTGGATGTAGCAGGTCAATATACAGCTATCCTTTAACCATTGATCCAAGAAAAAATCTTTGAATTTCACAACGGAGCTTTCGTTTGGTGACTTTACCATTACAGGCTGGTAGTCACTGGATGTTGCCAATGTTCCTGGACATATCCTCCTGTTGCATCTCCACAGAATGTTCGTAGCCTTGAAAACGCGTTTAACCGTTTAGTGATGTCCTTCACACAAAAATGCTAGTTTTCCTCTTTTGTTTCCACAACCTGAACGTCCACGGTGAAATATAATATCACAATGTCGCACGTGAAATTGAGAATGACACAAACATCGAAAATCCCAGTATTAAAATATATCTAGAAAGTGATTAGATTGGTGAAATTATGGGGGAAACCGTACAAAGCTAATTTTCTTTAGAATATTGACTGACTTAAAGTACCAATTAACTAATACCAACCAACCAACCAAAACCAATGAGTAGTTAAGCACCAATTCCAGGCACTTGGTAGGAAATCATGTTCATCCTATGTACATACCCAAGTTGTAATACCTGAGTTAACTACATTGAAATAGTCAGTCATTACTCAAAATATTAATGCAAATATTTGGAATTACTGCTTGCAAGAGGTCAGGTACAGAACCGCGAGAGTTAGTGTCGGAAACGGGATTCAGCAATCCCTTTCGCAAAATTGGTGTCCGAATCGTAGATTTTTCAGTAAACATTTTGCAATGTCCGAAACAGCCCTAAATCGTAGAATCCATTTTGATTTCTTTTGATGTAGATTACCTTGTACTTTGTGTTCCTTCTCACGAATGTATTGAACAGGTATGAAATTTCCCTTTTGAATTAAATTGCCCTACTGTACTTTCTGAATTTGTGTCTCCCATTGGATAATGCCCTTTGACAGATTTTTGAGAAACAATTTTTTATACAAAAGATAGGTTTAGTCATGCGTTCTATCATTTCTTCGTTATTAGCTGACATTTTCATAAAGAGCTTAGAAGAAAAGATTAAAACGCCACATTTGTATAATAAAATAATTTTTTTGGTATCGCAATGTAGATGACATGATAGTTTTGTTCAAGGCCGATAGGGTTGAGTTAAGTGAATTTTTAACCTTTCTTAATGATATCCGTTCGGCCATTATGTTTGCAATGGAAGTTGAAGTTGATAGTTTCCTTTCGTTTTTGAGCCTAAGAATCTCTATATATATAAAAATGAATTGCTGCTCGTTTGTCTCGCTTAAACTAGAGAATGGTTGGACCAATTTTGTTAATATTGATTTTGAAATATTTGTGGAAGTTTAGAGAAGGTTTAAGCGGCGAGAAACATAAATGATAAGTAACACAAATACTAAAAAAGCACGTTTTGTAATGTGACATTTGTAATCAAACAAATGAAAATATAGTATCAGTTGGTTGTGAAAAAAAATAAATATCAAGATGATTATTAAAGTCTACCATAATTGATTTTAAAATGCCAAGGAGAAGACGACCTGACATAGGTCGCCGAAGTAAATCAAATGTGCGACGAGCTACCTCACGTGCAAATCGCACTGACCACCAGCGAGAGACAGATAATGATAATATTCGTGGTATGACAGAATTGCGTTCAACAGTAAATAATTATGAAGTAGATAGGCTTAGAATGGAACGAGTTCGGGCACATCAAACACAACAGCAGCGAGCACGACACAATGAAATAGGGCAATTCCGCAGAAGCAGTGTTCCTGTAAATCTGGAACGAGTAGCATTCCACTACGACCCGGAAACAGATTATTGTGCCGACCAATCCGTAACGATTGGAGAAATGACAATCATTTGTCAATATTGTAAAGCATAAAGATACAGCGGTGAATCTACTCGATTATGTTGTGCTGGTGGAAAAGTAAAATTGCCACAATTGTTCCCACCACCAGATCCATTACGCTCATTAGTTTCTGGGGTGGGAAATGATTTTAAACATTTCTTGACCAACATCCAAAAATATAATAATTGCTTTCAAATGACGTCGTTTGGTGCAACGCATATTGTACAGGAAAATTTCATGACCAATTTCAAAGTAGTTTTTATAAATTACTTATTAAAAATTTTAAAAGATAATATACAATTGCAGATACAAAGACAGTTTGCGGAATCAACTTGCAGTTTCCCTGTTTCGCGCATGGGCAATTATACGTCGCCTGTTCGCGAGTCGTAAAACCATCATATTTATATATTTACGCACCGCAAAAAAGACAAAAAAATATAGTACATCAGAAAGCCTTAAATTGATTATGTGTATAACTGTGTTGAATTTAATGAAATCTAGATAAAAAATTTGTATTAAGTTTTGACCATATTTTTCAAAAATATATGTAGGTGATACGAAGTTCACCGGGTCATCTATAGTTTTTATTTATCTTTCTTTTTTTAAACTTTACGTGGCATTGCAACGCATGCCGGGTACGGCTTGTCCATAAAAAAATCGATTTATAACTTTATAGAAAATCTACTGATACAGATTCTGTCATCCCATATCAATATGTTCATCCTCTCGTAAGAACGTTGGTTTTTACACATTATTCTATAGCTCATTCAATATTCCTCTCTTTCCATATAATTTTAACCCAGGATTGTCAATAATTCAATTATAACAAATCAACAATTTTTAAACCAATATATCAAGTGAAGCCCCTATTTCAATTTTTATTTATTGAATCGACTGTTTACTTTCAACATCATCCTATGGTTTGTTGTCTTTACCCATAAGACAATAAGGACGTCATATTAATTTTTCTTCGTCAGGAATTTTGTATAGTGCTTGCAAATTTTTAAATGCACAATTTTATATCAGAGAGCAGAATTGTAAATTTTAGTGACTAATAATTATTATACACTATATTAATATATTACACTTGATGGGAAAGACAGCTCGAAATACAACGAAAATAACTTCAAATACTTATATCATATAAGTGCGTCCCTGATACAAAATACTACTTGATGTTAAGTACAAAGTTCTGTAACGAAAGTAATTCTTAATATTTATACTAATTTACAAGTGGATTAAGGGCCAGTTTTCTTAGAAGGGATTCGAAGTCTATGTCATAAAGGAAGTTAACCCGTCGGCATTCAACTACCTGCAAATCCCGTCCGAAATCATTTGCAACGGACTATAAATAGGTTTTAATTGTCTGATAAATCTGATGATGGATACTAGTGGCCCGAAACATGTCCATTCAAATTTAGTAAACACCATTTAAAAATGTATTGTTTTAATTTGGTGGAGTGGCATTGCGGATATTTTTTGAAATAAAAATTATTACGTAAGAGAATTCAAGCTTGTATTTAATTTTCAGAATTTATATGAATTATTCTAGAAAATATCACGGATTCGCCATTCGCGTCCACTCTTGCGAGTTTCTTTTGTTTCCCATCTCAATGCCTAAAATGCTGTTTTGTTGATCTTATGACGGCTCTAACCGTAAAACGAGACAATGGATGAACACAAGCGAAACCAAACTTACAAAGTAGACCAAAAGTCGCGACGTTTATTACTGCAACGTCAGTTAAGAAACTCCCAAACAAACCTATCACGTAAAACAATAAATTATCGACTCGAATCTTACCGAGGCAAATTCAGTTAATTCATCAAACATGTATTTCCATTACACGTATTTATTTAGTCTATTTTCGATTGCATTGTGGACGCGTCACTATGCGGAGGGAGGCGCACTGATAGGGGATGTCGAGGTTCAATTTGCGAAATGTGACGATCTCGCCATGTGTTTTCGCACAGTGTCACGAAGCATTAATTAATAGGATGGTAATGGTGGAGACTTGAATCGGGATCGAGATGTATTATACTGCAGAAACAAAAGAAACACTGTATCTAAATGGGAAAAAACCGACAAAGATTATTGATGCTTCATATTGTGAAAAGGGATTCCTGGGAGGGAATAAATACTTTTGTATGGTTACTAAGGGTGTCCTGGACGTGGTCGATCAAAGGAAAATGAGGTGATGGAAGGTGTGGAATATGTATGTTGGTGTGCATAATTGTTCATTACAGAAAAGTTATTTAAATTTTCATAATTAGGGAGTAAAATAAAGGGAGTATATACTTCATGATAATGAAAACGATGGTCACTTCCCCCCACATTAGCATAGTTCGGTCACAAAATTCGGCGAGAAAATAAACGCTATGAAACTTGAGAAATTGTAAAGAATGTAACAGTACATTTATTTCTGTGAATAGTTCACATAAAACCAAGTACCTAGCTATCACGTATCTTCCAGTAATAGTCCTGCGTACTAACGGAAAATTGCACAATGCAGTGTAATAAGAGTTTACACTAGCGTTATAAAATTCAAATACATCTCCGAAGTTTGCATACATCAATGTAAAATTACTGCGATGTATGATCGTGAAACGAAGGCAAAACGTTATGGTTTAAATAGGATAAATAAATACAGTGTGTTTAAAGATACTTGTTATGGAGATATTGTAGTTTCAATCACATTAATAAAATACCAAAATTGTTAGAGCCCCTAAAACCATCTTGACAAAGTCTAGTTCATACATGACAATAGCGTGGATTTCAATGTGCTCCAATATTTTATGGAATTTAATAATTTCATAAAGTCATATGTGACTAATTCCGATGAAGATTCCAGAGATCTTGAAGTTTCCGGATGTAATTAATTTTGTTACTTATCCAACACACGACTGGTATTTGCAGAATTTAATAAAGCTGTAACTAATTCGAGTCAAGGAAACATTCAAACCTCACGAATTCAACACGTTTCTTAGGATTTTAAAGAAATCCTAAAAAATATCACAACAATCGGGCGTTCTCCCCATTCCCTACTATTCCTCGTGTAACCTATTCACCCGCTCCTACGCCGGATTGTCAGGCCACAATAAAGACATAACATTCACCAGTATATCCACCTATCAATTGTTCATTCGTGACGGCGTGTCCCCGACCAACTTATTGAATTGTTGAAATTGAAATACGTTTCAGAAACTGATTGAAACTATGCGAAACAGGAACAGGATACGTTTCTCGACGCGCTCCTATCTAACATTTATATCTCATGCCTACCCACTTGCAGTCGCGACGTGAATGGAGGCGACGTGAATGGGAAGGTTTGATAACGCGCCACAACGAATGGGGAGGAAAAGTGGAAAATTCGCGAGTAGTCGGACGCTCTTTTCCTCCATTGTGCCCGGTTGATAGTTCGATTCGTGGATTTGGAAACGGGAGGAATTTAATATAAACATTGGATACGATTCGATAAAGGTCGTTGGGCTCATAACTTGCTTTGGTCAGGCAATGGTCGGTAGAAGGAATTTCCATTAATCTCGGCGAGTAGTTTTAAGGAAGTTCTCTTTTAAATACGTTGCGTTAAGAGCATTTTACGAAGGTGAATTCTAACATTGTAATACAATAATGTAAAATTATTTCCTTCGTAAACTTGTATCCCAGACAACTTTCTAGAGAAGGTTTTGTTATTATTTAACATAAGTTGAAGTAGGAGCAAATTAACATTTATTCCATGTAAGCATTCGTCCATCTTTAAGGCAACTTTTCTTGAAAATAGGTGGTGATAAAACAATCACTCTGTTGAAGATATTTGATAGTCAATAGTTACGTGTTGTTAAAATTTAACAAACATATCAAACAAAAAGACGACACTTAGATGTTCATCCAAATTCTAAGAAAAGTTAAGGTTCTATGACGTTCAAAGATAATTTCAAATTGTGAACAGTACCACAATTAAACATTACTGGTATGTGAGAGAAAAAAGTTTCCACATTACACCAGTACTAGGCTAAAGAATTCAATTCAGTACAAAAATATAAATAATGAGTTGAATACTGATTTGAATCCAATCATAATTTGAATATAATTCACATTACAATACTTCATATTATTACAAACACAGAAGATTAGCATAGCTAAACCCAGCGTTGTCATAAGAAACTATTATTTGCCATGCCAACATAGGTGATGGGTGTGGTGTAAAGGGGGGGAAGCAAATATGTCCACCGTTGACGAATTGTGATAGGCAACAAAACAGTTCTCCATAGGCGTATCAATAATAAGGGTCGAAAGAAAGCAAAATTAAGAAATTAAAAATATTATTTTCTATTCAATACGAAACTAAATTAATTTTGTCCAGATGCATCTTATTCTATTTTGATGCGACCTATTCAAGTTTCTTGTTGTTCCATACTACATTTGAATCGTGATATACTTTTTGAAAAAAAAACTTTATTGAAAAAGGAGCGTGACCGTCAATAGAACCATCATCGATAAAATATTTAAAAAATCGAGTCTATCAGAAGTTATACTCATACTTGAAGTAATAAACCTTTCAAATCGACCACACGATTAATATTTCTGTAAAAAGTACTTGTAGTTTTATTAATAAATCTAAACTATTTCTTGTCCATTTTACATTATATCTGAACTAAAACTAAAAAGTACTTGTAGTTTTATTAAAAAATCTGAACTATTTCTTGCCCATTTTATACTATGTCCAGTCACAATTGGAACACCAAAAAAAAAAACACTTAATGGCTTTTTAAGTAGTGAAGAGCGATACCGCCTTGTCCTCCATGGGCGTATCATCACGGATAATAACTCTAACAATGAATTCACTTCCAAATCGCACAAATAAATGGCACACACATTCACACACCACTGCTTTCTCGAGTATAAGTGAGGAAGAAGACATCACAAAGAAAGCACACGTGGCCGCTGTGTTATGGTCCAGTGGACCATCCAGTATCTGTAGAGTCTCGCGTACTTCCTCGTACACGATTTCACTGATCGACTGTACACCTGCACCTTAGAAGAAGAAGAAGAAGAAGAAGAAGAAGAAGAAGAAGATACAAACGAAGTGCCGCTGTCGTAAACAAAATTTTCCAATGGACCCTCTAGTTCTTTATCTGTACATATCCATACATTCACATATATGATTTCACTTGGGCAACTGAACACCTGCATTTTAAAAATACCAGTGCGTTTCTGAATAAGCAAAAAGATAAGTCCCATGGTTTTGTAAAATAAGGAAACCGCTAGAACTTCACTGAGACGATACATAACCTCTATAAATTTTCTTATTAATTTGTCATATTTTGTTATGAAAGAAATCAAAACGTCTTTTCTTCCTTGTTATACACTTTGCGCATCATGCACCTATTATTTGAATTTTATCTAAAACACTTCACGAAGTGTAATGTAAGCAAATAAATGTCACGTTAGAATAATACAAATCGATGTTAAATTCGTTTGCTTAGAATGGGCTGTCATCGTCGCAATATATTACTTTATAAATAAACGAGTGTGGTTATAAATAATTAGGTTTTTGCCATATATTTAAAATTAAACGAAATATATCTAAATTCATAGGGACGAGCCCTCAGACAAATTTTATAATCATAAAAAATCGTGCAATAGGTCCAGCACCAAGTATTTCAGCTATAAAAAGCAGTAAATGTGCGAAAAGTTAGAGGACCAGCAAAACGACCGCTCATCGTGACGTCACTTCGCGTGTAAACACGGGTCCGTTCTGCAGTCCACAAATAGCTTTTTTCGCGTATTTTGGACTTTATTCTTGTTTCCGCTGGAGTGTAGGAGTTGAATTGCGAACAAATCTAGTAATTTGTATTATTCGCGTCGTAAAATATTGTTTTCACTACACTGTTTACATACGGTGTGACGTCAGACGGCGTTTTGGCGCCAATTCCTAGCATTTGAATTTCAAATGAGTATTTTTGCTTGGATGCTTTTAATTTTTTGTTTTTAATATTAACCTAAGATTTATAGGCACATAATCTCTCATTTAGCCAGTTTTCAAAAAATGTGGAAATACCTAATTATGGAATTTTGAAAACGTTTTGGCCTTAAGCCGTAGGAAATCACGTCTACGTTCTGGTCTTACTTGCGTTATATATGGAAGCAATGTTGTAACATAAACATCGCTGTGTGGATTTGCAGCTGTTTTGCGTTTAGGTTCTCCGTTCTCCGCTCAGTAAAGATACATTCTAAATTTAGAGAAAAATTACTTTTCCCCTCATAATCACACTTAGACATGAATACCACCTTCTGACAAAACTTCTACAGTTAGATTCAGACTTACATGTGTTTATGGCAGACCGTGCACACCCAGTCGGTGGTCCTGAACGAGTACTCCCTGCAACTCTTACACACTTTCAACCTGCAGGCCCTGCAGTAGGCGCCTCTGTTGATGACACGTCCTAGTTCTATCCTGCATCGTCCGCAGGTCCTGTCCGGGTCCGGGCCAGTGCTGTCCCAGTCCGCCGATGGTCTTAAGGCTCCCTTCCGTCTCAGGTTTTGCAATTCGGCCTTTAGGTGCCTGGAAAAATGTTAGAAAATTAGGGATTTCTTCAAGTAATTCTCGTATACCCCTTATTATTACAACACCAGTTAGGTTTCTTCAAAAGCAACCTTTCCCGTTGAAACTAGACATGACTCCAAAAGCGATTCTCATAGAAAATGCTTACAAGACAACGACACCCTCCAAAGATGATTAGGATTAAACGTTTGCAAAAATATTTCTGTGGGATGTAATTGCGGTCTTATATGCTATTTTGTCCAAAAGTCACCAAAAGATTATTTGGATTGTTAAAGCACGTTATGTTATGTATCGAGAAAAGTGGCAAAGAACCGATAAAATACGGCAAAAATGCTGTTTTCGATTACCGTTAATTACATTTCACAGTTCTGTAAAAATATCCGTGATATCAAAAATTACCTTGGTCAAGGGTGGTCATGGATTTTAAAATGATTGTCGCAGCTCCCATCCTACATTTATGTCAAGCATTTTTCGAGTGTAAAAATCTGTCGTCATTGTGCTAAAGTTTTCTAATTCTACGCAGTTTTCCAATTATTACTGTAATTTAGTTTTTCTTCTTAATAAAAACGTTATTTCATAACTTGCAGTTCATTACGATTTTACAGCTGAAATAAGTAGGTAACAAATTTATAAGTTATTCATGATGTCAGTGTAGCTTAACAATGACAAAATTATTTCAAAAGGATGATTTAAGGTAAGACAACCGTTTGCATTCCATGGCAACCTTTGACCATGATAATTTTTGATATCACGGTATCTTTATAGCATAACACAAGTTTAAAAAAAATGATAGAACCTTTCGCTAGTGAAAAAAAAACTTTCAAAAATCACATGCAGTTTAGTGATGCCCACGATATTCTCGTTTGCGAGAGTCTCGTCTCGTCTCGTTTTCGAGACAAGACTCGAGACGATTAGTCTCGAATCTCGCACGAGAGTCTCGCAAAATTCTCGAAGTATCGCAGATAAAAATGGCAAATATCAGTTAGACATTTTTACGAAAGAAACGACGTCGCACCGCCTTTTGTCCCGGCTTTCGGCATTATTTCATGGTTTTATTGTTGTTTTGGCTATACTATTAGGTATATAGGTTTCAAATATATTATATTATGTTGGTGGTGTAAAATAACATAGGTCCTCGTGTCGCTACCTGATTCAGTATTAATTTACTTTTGCTTGGGACGGAACGTATTTTTTTTTTAATTATTAAATATGAGTGCGCGAAAACGGAAGCGAAATGATATTAATCTTAGTAATCCAGAGCCAGAAGAATTAATGGATAAACCGTTAGATTCAGAAGACTCATTATTAACATGTGGAAGCAGTGATAATAATTTTTAACCTTAAGAACAGGAGCAAGAAGTGGATACTGCTAGGTCTGCTAGTGAAACTTCAACAGTTAACGAATCTGTTATTAGTCCAAGCAGTAGTTTCTGCAGGTAAATAATTGTAAATTAAGTTAGTTTTTAATTGAATTGTGGTAGAAGTCTTAGGAATAGAAATATTTACAACATTTTTATGTTGGATAAAATAGTTTTTTATTTCTGTAACGGGAAAAAAGTTTAACATTTTATCCTTGTTGACAGGGTTTTTAGTTAAGTTTTTACGAGTATTAATTTTTAATATGTATCTCTACGACAATTTATTTTATATTCACCGACCTTTGGAGATCGTCTACCTATTTCTCACCCAACTTCTCATGATATAATCGACCTATTATAATAATAAATTGGTTTATTTCAGTTCTTGTGGAAAAAGCAAATTTGAAAAGCATTTCGATATAATTGAGGAGCAATCGAACGTAATAAAACGGCAAAATGCAAGATATGCACGAAATCGCGAGATTTTGCGAAACTTTTGCGAGACTCTCGCGCGAGACACGAGACGAGACGAGACTTTTATTGCGAGACGAGACTCAAGACGAGACTTTCAACTTTTTTTGCGAGACAAGACGAGATTTTTCAAAGTCTCGTCTCATCTCGTCTCGTGGGCAACACTAATGCAGTTTTTGACTTTTGTAATCACCACTGTTCCACTAACTAAAAGAATCCGGAAAAAATTATATTCATTATTTACATAAATATACGTAACATATAGTATTTTCAGTATTTCTAATATTTTCATTTTGGAAATATCGCGGTCTAACGTCTCAAATAATTTGAATTTCGCCTATATTTTAAAAATCTAAAAACAGAAATTACGGCTGAATTTAATTTTTTGATGTAAGGTGTAAGAGTTTAAAATTAGGCTAAAATTTTACTTCTTGATGTACTACATATCATGTATTTTTTGTTTTCAATAGAACCATGGGCAATTGTTACCATTGAAAGAATTTAATGCTTTATTTACAAACCGTTTGGAGAACGCGAAGCGACAGTTTACGTGAAGGACATCATTTCTAGCACCTACTACTACTACTACTACTACTATTATTGTAGTAAGTTTACAGAACAAATTTATTTGAATATCATAAGCACATTTAACTTTTTGTTCCCTGTTGATTTTCAAGGAAATTGATTGAAATAAGTTTTGACATACATTTACCAAAAACAAACTTTTCATATATTCTTCCCTCGAAAGTAAAATACTGGAATTAACTATACAACTGCCTAGTTTACAGAACCATATGTCTTTTGAAAATATTGCGTCATTGATGATAGTTAACATGATTTTCAGAATGGTTCTGACAACCCCCAACAAGAGTTAGTTATTTTATAAGGGTTTTCAAAATTCGGCGAATTCCATTGTAAGAAAAAAGAGTGTTGCTGAGATACATGAACCAAACAAAGCAATCTTTAGAAATTTCTAAACCACCATGGAAATCTCTCACGGATAGTAATTATCGCCAATAATTCTTATAGATGGAAATTATTTGGTCCCATCATAATACTCACTAGAGCTTTACGTTGTCGAGATAAAGCTTGGGTCTCGTCTCGGTCTCGAAACGAGACCAATTTTCCGAGACCGAGACGAGACTAAATCAAACGAGTGCGTCGTCGAGACGACATAAGATTTTAACAATACTCGCAGTCCCGTTAAAATTTACGATTAACTCATTAATTCAGATATTGTACCAATATTATTTATATTTTATAAAAAATAGTTATGTAATCAGATACTGAATTAGCAAATTTTTGAATATTCCAATTTCATTAAATAGGTATGTTATGTTATGGGATAAAACAAAGTAGAGATATATATTTACGTAATACAAAGGACTCTCCAATTTTCAATTACTACTGGAAGTATTGTAACTATTGAAATATCAAGTGACAACTAGTCAGCTCGTGGTTTTGTGGTTATGGTTATGTTTGTTAGTTGTTGTTGTTATAGACCTGTGTTATAGACTGTTAGAGCCGTTAGAGCTAGACTGTTGCTCCTAAAAACTTAACGCAAATATGATGAAATGCCAACTAAATAATCAAGAAATATTTATTATTTTACATATTGTATAAGATACAAATCACAAGGATATTCTAAATGTTCCTCAATTTCTTCCAACAACAAAAGTGTCGTTGCTTTCGAGATTAGAAATCTTTAATAATAGGTAACATCATCAAATGAATAAAAATATTCTTCTCTGATGTAGATTCTACGTGGTATTTCAAATTCTATTAAATTAACTGCATTTTATTCAAAAATATCATCATCATCTTCAAATATTTGCAACATTTCTTTGCTTCTCAAAATAAACAGCACAAAACCTCTATACACAACAAGGTTAAGCCAAAGTTAAACCGAGAATATTCTTGGCTTAGTTAAACCTCATACTAAAGTGAGCTTAGTGGTGAAATGTCACCATGTGCAAACCATTTTTTGACTTAAAGTGTTACTTAGGGTTAAGTGTAACTGGTGCAAACGGGCATAAGTTGTGTACTATTAAATTCCGTTTTCTCGTTGGTATACGTAGCTGAAGTACCAGTGTAAAGATTGGCTTAAACACGATGTGTTTAATCAAGCTTTTTGTGAAGATAAATGGAAAAACGCATCCTTGCATGTTTTCGGTAAAGGAAAGTTCTAATTCTTCTGTGACAACTTGTATTTATTTTCTGTTGCATATTCTAACTTTAGGCAAAGCTGTCAAATAAATGTTCCACATTACTGTTTACGGCAAACATTGCCAGAAGGAATTTCATCTACAAAAGCAATAAGATGAATCCATCGACCGGATTCAGTTAAAAAAGGTTTACAACAAAATTGAAATATGTTCGCCAGGTACTTGACAATTATTTCAAGTTCATAAATCGCAATTCAAGTTTATTATACTAACACGAAAAGCATCGATTATTTAAAAGTTTATTCGCAAGTGATTCACGATTTACCAATTAACAAATCCGCGATTTTCGCTCTGAAATCACCTAGAGAGAAATAATTTGGCGGTTACGGGATGGGAAAAAGTACCAACTTCATTTGTGGATGCAACAAAAGCAGAGCAAAGGGTTAAAATGCGAAACTGGACATAATGTACGTAGCCAACTCCGAAGCCTAAATCGAGAGACTCCATGGTCAACTATAAGGTCGTTCGATCTAATGGTATGCTTCATTAAATAGACCTTCGTTTTAATAAAGAAGTTTGTCGGTATGTCCAATCGTGACACTTTTAAAGGCCACTAGCAAAACTCCTAATATGTCCGACAGGAAATGGGACGTTACCTTATCTCTCAATTACAATACCACCAACCGATAGGTAACATTATTATTACACCTCCAACCCACTGGAATGATAGATCGTTTCAAAGAAATAATCTCGAATGCTTCTGTTTCGTAACGTGTGCATGTATAAAAAAACAATTAAACATTCTCGAACATCTACCCACGCCAATCAATTAAAGGCAAAAACCCCTCCTGCACATTCTTCGTTTGCATTTAAAGTTATGGAAAAACTAAATATAGAAACGTTTGATGAGGTAAAATGATCGATGCGTAATACACGAGAATTGTCGCAATAACGTCGGTAAATGAAGATGGTAATGACGGTAGCGCTTTAGTGTTATCGTCGCCTGCATTCGCAATAATGGTTTGGAGTGAAAATTTAGAAAATGGCTGCTTTACGTTGTAGTTGTTGAGTTTAACGATGCTCTCCTCGAAGTGCTGAATTTATGTTTTGAAGCAACGCCGTAAATACATTAAAATGTTATTGTTAACTATTTT
This sequence comes from Cryptocephalus moraei, assembly GCA_946251905.1. NCBI lineage: Eukaryota > Metazoa > Arthropoda > Insecta > Coleoptera > Chrysomelidae > Cryptocephalus > Cryptocephalus moraei. The sequence continues at coordinate 21,239,339 of OX276452.1, forward strand.
CCATCTATAGTGATATTAAAATATTTTTAAATTACGTAAAATTACTTCCACTAACACGCTGTCTTTAAAATGTCTATTAAGTCACTTCATAAGTCAGCATTATTTACTATAGGCTCATATTTCATTGCTAATTTATTACGCAAACCATGGTTTTATTGCTCCATCCCTTAGCGAGAAAAAGGGAGAGATAATCCGTCTTAAGACTTAAGACACATCATCCATACCATGTATCTCCGGAACCACAGGAGATATATAAGTAAACCAAGAGGCATATTTTATTGCTAATCTATTGCTGACGATAGGGACTAGTAACGTTATCCCAGAACCACCCCTTCAACCCTTAGCATTAAACTCACCCCCGAAATATTAGAAAAAGTGTAAAAAATGTATTTTCGTTAAATACAGCCTGTGCTCTTTATAACTGTTTAATTGATCAACTTTTAAGCAAAGTATGATTTTATTGCTCTACCCCTTAGCGAGAAATAGGGGATAATCTGACTTAGGAAACAACATCCACTCCTGTATCTCCGGAACAGCAGGAGATATATACATAAACCAAGCGGCATATTTATGGCTAATTTATTGCTGAGGATAGCAACTAGTAACGCAATCCCAGAACCACCCCTTCAACCCTTAACATTAAACTTACCCACGAAATATCAGAAAAATGCTTGAGAGTTGAGCAACCAAATGGTAAAAAAGAGCCCAGGATGCTTTTAACGGAAATACATTTTTTCAATTTTTCTGATATTTCTGGGGTGAGTTTAATGCTAAGGGTTGAAGGAGATGACTCTGGGATTGTACTACTAGTCCCTATCGCCAGCAATAATTTAGCAATAATAGATGCCGCTTGGTTTGTGTATATATCTCCTGTAGTTTCGCAAATACAGGTGTGGATGATGTAGCATAAGTCTTAAGTCAGATTATCCCCTTTTTCTCACTAAGGGATGGAACAGTAAAATCGTGGTTTGCGTAGTAAAATAGCAATGAATTAGTAATAAAATATGGGCCTATAGTAAATGATGACTTATGAAGTGGTTGATGTGGCTTAATAGACATGTTTTGAAACATATTTCGATCAGTTCAGCTGTACCAAAAGTACTTATTCGTCTTTAACAATCTTCGATACGATTTCCTTATTGATTATCGAATTTTTCCTCTTTCGAACATATCTTTTAATTGAACGCTATTATAGAAACACGAGATCAACATGGATTTCTCTCAAAGATGAACCACGGATCGGTCATTATTTGAATTCGACTTCCTGCCGTATACCTACCAGCGAATATTTCAGTTAACGCGCAATTGTCAATATTCCAACTACGTTATGTAGATATCTGGAAATTAATAACGGCACCGAAACGGGATTAAATCGTCGTTACGCCAACATTCATCGAGTCTATTAATTTACACATGCTGCTTCCTATTGAACCGTCCCAAAGCGTCAATTTACTGTTCCCAAGGAAATGCACTTGAATGTATACGTCGAGCGGAACGAAGTTAGATGATGCGGTGGTTGCAGTTAATTAATGTTAACTAGGTTGGTTACGAGGTTCGGAAAATGTTATGTGCGGGTAGTTTATAAGTGATACAAACCCTTTCTCTTCAGTTAAGAGACAAGCCGTTATCGATGACATTTCAAGTTAATCTCATTGTCGTCGTCGTCGTCTTAGATGTCATATCGTGGATATTATTCTTCTTCTGGAAATAAATAGAAACAATGTTTATGTTCATCCATCATGACGAACATCTCTCTCGTATACGATTCAAGGTATTAAATAATGATAAACGAGTAAAATACCGTTACTCAAATTAACCGTTACTTTCGCCATTGCCACCAATACTTTCACCAATTTCGTATAAAACACCATTAATTTGAATAATACAATTTTGATAATGATATAAAAAAGTGTTTTTTAATTCAAAAGCTGCATAATTATTGTAATACATATATATATTATCTTTTAGGCGTAAAAAAATAAAATTACCCATCGTAAAGTTAAAAAACAATTGCAAGTTTCCTTCTGTTTAATGATCAAACATCTCTTTTCACTGATTTAGAGTATTTATTACTCGTCTACATTGAATCTAGCCGTTGCTGAACAATTTTGTGTTTAAAATTTTAATGCATTGAATTGATGGATGACATGATTGATCAAGTGGGACAAACGTTCCGCATACTTGAATGAGACATATGGATCTTATTACATTAACTTTAAACGTCGGTAAGGAAAATGACTTATTCGGAGGAAGAAAAACTTCAAGTTGTCCATCTTCAGCACTCTAATAACAACAAAATTGCCGCAGTAACAGCAATATCGTTAAATTAATCCTGAACGATGGGAACCATCAAGTGATAAACTCAAACAAATTGTATTGATATAAACAGATTGTCCGGAGATTTAGATAACGATATCCGTCTTCCAAGATTATTTAAAGATATTGCATATTAATTCAAAGTATTGAAATTTTAAAAGTAAATCTTTCAAAAACGGCTAGATTGAATGTTAAAATGTACAGGGCGTTCCATTCACAAAAGGGAATTTTTGCAATTGTTTTCAAACTCAAATTTTCAAAAATGATACTTATGTAATATTTGTATTAAAAGTTTCCTTGTGTCAACTTATTTTAATCTGAATAGGTATAGTCCATAGCTTTTCGGACGTTCTTCTATGGTTCTTATTGAAAGTAAACATAATGATTTTCAATTCTTTAGAACGTTGTTCTTTAGGTTTCTAATATTGGCAGTTCAGTTTTGTAATTTTTAAGGCTGCTTTTGAAGAACTCGTAAAAAATCAGTTTAGAATTATTCAAATAAATATTTGCTGTAAAGTGAGGAAATGTAATGAGTTTTGTAAGTATTAACTCGATCAATATTTTGATGGACGTTCTAATTCAGAAGACGAATATAGTGCTATCGAAATAGTTTTGTCTAAATTTAAAACAGTTCAGTGCAAAAAATAACAATTTCATTGAAAACATGTTTCTTCCTTATAAACAACAATTCATAAATCAATTTAAGTCTATACATTACTGTTCCATACCTATAGAATTAATAGCGCAGTTAGCTTTCAGAAAATTATTCATTTTATGTTTCATCTATGAAAACGATATAAAAATAGGGGCAGTATTCTAAATGTGACACATTTTAAAAATCCCTGCTAAGTATTGGTACCATATGGTATACCTGCCATCATTCAGAATCTTGGCTAACCGACTCTTCGTATCCCGGAGTACTCTGTACGCTACTATTGAAAAGATCACAGTGTTTTTGCAAACCTTTTATTAGAGGGAATAAAATCACCATTATAACATCAAGAAATATTTTTCTTAAGATATTCTATATAATGGTTTCCTAATGTGATGGAATGTCTACATGGTTTCTACTTTAGCTTCTATGTAAAACTGCAAGAATGCTATATCTGTGTGTGACCAACTTCGAAATATCATAAGTTCTAGAATAGCTAGGAACATGAATTTCGACACATTCAAAATGGCATGGAGATTCACAAATTCCAAAACTGCATCTCGTTATCAAGAGGGTAGAGAGACAGAAAGAGAGAGAATGTGACGTATGCGAGAAAGATACGTATACGAAACTGTAAAACAAAATTAGAAGTAGACGCTTACCGTTTCAGATCTTATTTGACTTATTTTAATCGTAATGTGTTTGAATTATAATAGCCATCTCACAAAATTGGCATTTAATAATTATTGATTCTTAATGAACGCGTACATAAATAATGAAGACAACAACGACAACAATAGTGTTAACAATACATCGTACAATTGATTAACAAATCACTAATATTATTTTTTGTTTACTGACAGTTTATATTTTTGTTTTGAAAACTATCTAATAACACCGAATTTGCCTACCGCGGTAAGTTACCGCAGTAAAGAATTAGTTATTTATGGTACTAGTGTGTTATGTTGAAAATAAGTCACGCGAGATTTATACCACGAGGCCGAGGGCCAAGTGATATAAATTTTCAAGTGACTTATGAAACATAACACGCGAATGGCATACAATGTTTTATCCAACAAATGGAAGAAATCGTTTTTTATGAGATAACAAATAATAAGCTTTGTGATCAAATCAAAGCTACTTGCGCCTCAGTACCCTATAAATGTCAGAATGACTTAACAGTGACTTTTTACATTTTGGTTAAAGTAAGTTGTTTGTAGTACTTTAAAAATGAACGTCAGTTATAATCCATAACTCTCTAGTGAGTTATGGATTATAACACACTAGTGTGTTATCTGATAGTTCACTTGTCTGAAATGACATTAATAATGACAGTCATAACTGTCATGTGTTGGATAAATGTAAATTATTTAACGGTGCCCGAATAGCTAGAAACTATAAACTTGGCACGGTTATAGCTTCGGCTCCACGATGGTTCTGAAAAATACTATAACTCTGAATTTCCCACTCCGAGGGGTGAAAAATGTATGCAATAGTTACCATACAGCTAAAAACTGTGGATTTGATGGATTATAGATTGGGTATAACCGATAATCCCAAATTGCGAGGGGGGAGAAAAATAGGGGTGAAATTTATTTTCGTCGGTTTTACTCTTAAGTACTACTCGAGAAATTATAAAATTATAAGTTATAAAATATGTACGGTTACGGGTTAGGCCTTCGAATGATACAAAAAAAAATTACCAAGTTACCGAATTACCGAGGGGTAGAAAATGGGGTAAAATTAATTCAATAGGTACTGAATAGCTAGAAACTGTAAATTGGGTAACGTTATAAATAGGGCTCCCAGATGATTCAGAAAAATCCGACAACCTTAAATTTCACTTTCTGTGGAGGAGGAGAAAAGGGATGAATTTAGATAGTTAGATGGAAGTAATTTCTTTAAACACAATAAGGAACAAAGCCGCTGCAGGATTCAGCTAGTGATAATCTCAATAATGTTGACCCAAAACTTCTATATCAATAGGAAGGAATTGAAAGGGTCATTTCGTTTTTTGTTTGGAATATAATTATAATTTGTTACTTTCCAATATCTCCAAAAATGTACACCACAGCATTTATATCACTTTCAGATTCCTCACAAAACTAAAGTTTTCGAAGCACGGAATGATCATGTCAAATCTATTTTAAAAAATCTAGTTTTTCCATTTTTAGAACCATCAGTTTCGAATTTCACCTACTTCACACAAATATCGAATACGAAGAAACCACTGGAGAAACAAGTCTCAATACCAGCATCTTAGCAGCCCGTGTACCTTCAACACATATTATGTTTTTTTAATATCATTAATAACTAAGTATAATTTTAAGCTACAAAGATGATTAATGGTGTTTATTAATGTTGTTATCACTATTACCATATTACAAAGTATTGTACGGAAACAATACTTTATTTACTTACCAACCTAATATTTTTGTGTCCATACAGTTACTGACTGAGATGTTAGGAACTAAGTTTGACGTGAGAAACACATTAATCATCCAATACGCTGCTACTCGTCAGGCGGAAACAAATATCTATAGAGCTCAGAGTTTAGCAAATTGCTTACAAATTACTTCGAAATTAACTTTCCACTTTCAGTTGAATTCAATTTAAAACATTTCGATCCGACTTCGGTTAATGAATAACCCCTTCGGACTCTTTTCAGGTTCGAACGGGTATTTACATACGTGCGAATCTCGACAAACGTAACTCCGCAAGTGAAATCGATTAATTACTCCCGAATAAACATTAACCGATTTTCATTTGCATTTATACGGTTTCATAAATTTTATGTCGAACCGCCGAACGTTAAATCACACAGTAAACCGTTCGGACTTATTCCCATGAGAAATCGGACTACGGGAGATTGAAAAAAAGGAGAGGACGCGGATTGGGGCGATGTGAATTTTACGGTACGCGGCCGATGTTTGTTCCTTTAGTTATATGAGACCTTTTGTTCAAAGATTAAGACGTCTTTTAAGGTTACCGTTATCGCTTGTTACGGTTACTTTTTTGGGAACTCGTTCGGATTCACTAGTGGTGTAATTAGTTGAGATCTTTTGTTTCTGTCGCAAATGTTTACGATTGTTGGCAATTGTTATATTATCTAAGTGGGTTTGTTAAGTGATGTTGAAAATTATTTCTTTTAAGGTATAGCGAGGCGGACATGATTGTTAAAATTAGTTCTTTTTCAATGTACTTACATTTGAATAGTTTGTTTACCAACGGTCTTTGTTCCACAAGTTAACATTTTTGCTCAAGAAACTAAGATTAGTTCCCAGATTTTTTCAAAAGTAATTATTCTCGAGAATAACAACATAAAACCATTCAATAAGAAAATTAAGGATGTCCGAAACCTATTTATAGTACTCTGCAGCGTAATGCACATTTACTTGAACGATTTAGAACAAGCCGATAGATAGCCAAATTTCATTCTTTATTCATTTCTTCCTACAGATACTAACTGGCCCCGGCGTTCTCATTAGAAATTATTATTTATTTATATATCAACATAGCCGTTGCGCGCGATGCAGAGAAGAAGCAAATATGGCTGCCGTTGAAAAATTGTGATAGGCAACAAAACAACTGTCCATAGGCGTATCAATAAGAAGGGTCAAAAGGAAACAAAAAAAAATAGTTTCTATTCATCATGCAAAATAAATTAATTTTGTCCAAATGCGTCTTATTCTATTTTGTTGAGACGTATTCGTCTATCGTCATATTATTTAACAGAATATTTTAATTACGAAATACTCCATTAAAAGCAAATTTACTAAAATAGAAATGTGGTCGTTGTAACGTTATGTTTTTTGAGAAGTGGCATGAATCTACAACCGTAGCCAGATAATAGGAAATTATTCAAGATCCTTTGATATGCAACCAACTTAGCTCTTTACTTAGCAACACCACTTAACTTTATACTCACACATTTTATGCAATTCACCTCCCCGGGAGCCAGAATAACCTGTAAACATAGCTCGTTTGCCCGTAAGGCCAACAGGAGTCAGGTAGTGGAGGTAAATGTAAATTATAACCTCTAACAGGCCACATGTAATTAAATACCAGGAATAGGGCCGGTGTAACAGGACTGGTGTCGCAAGGGATAGGGTATCATGTTGTCCCTCATTAAGGGTTAAGTTATTAGTTTCGTCTCCCTTCCTTTGTGAACACATTTCTGGTTCATAAGAGGTCATGTGAGGGAACTAGCTTAAACACGAATAACGTCAGAGAAGGCTCCGGGAGAATAAGTAGTAATACAAGAACGAACTTATCTTAGCTAGGATTGTGTGGACTAGGTAGAGAACAGGTTAGGGAGGATAAATTGTAACATATAGGTTGGTTGCATATCCGAGAGTTGGGTATCGAATTTCTCTTTACAAGCAAGTACTGGCTATTAAATTCATTCATTAGATTTGCTTAAGTATTATTTAACGAATCTAACCTCAACCTCTCTCTCGGATTCGAATAAGCTTTCGTAAAGGTAAGTGAGACGTTTGATAGCTGTGAGACATTGATCGACTCCCCTTAACAACTAGAGGGGGTTCGAGATATCAGTCAGGGCCGGGCTTTGTAGTTGTTGGCGCCCTTTACCATCGAGTATCTGGTCATATTGTAGTTCACCCACGACCACTCACCGACGAGTTGAGCTAGTCGGGCCCCGTTAATAAGAACGTCTAACGTTTTGTAACGTCGATAAGATTTAACGTTGCATCGTCGACAGGACAATCATCCATAAAATGTTCAAGAAAGTTGGTTATATCAAAAGTGGACATACTCATACTTGAAATATTGAACCCTGAAAGTACTTGAAATGAACAATATTTTCAACATTTCTGTAAAAAAATATTTGTAGTTTATTAAGAAAATCTAAAATATTTCTCTATCTTCTGAAGATATTGAAATACTTATGTTTTTTTGTAAGTCAACGATTCAGATATTTTAAGAAAACGAGGACTTGTCAATATCATCAACAAAGTCAATAAGTGACTATTCATAAATTTAAATTCAGACGACGGAATTAAATACGACAACGTAATCCACACCTTAGAGTGAATTTAAAAAACAATAATCCACAAAACTAACCTCTAATGAACTCTCTTTAACTATTTTATCACAAAAACCCAATAAATCTAACGAAAATCTAAACTGATTTCAGAGGTCATACATATATGAGATGTAGCGGGTGGTAGCCATACAACTGGTCTGTTAAAATCTAAATTCGCCCCGTATTATATGTTGACAACAAAGAACAAAGTTGTCTTACTGTCCTATGTTCGGCCACATTTGCCGAACAGCTGATTTTGTTTACATCATCGTTTGTTGATTTTAATTTTGCAGTTTGCGTCAAGTACAATCGGAAACATGTTTTAATTAATCAATTGTTCTTTTACATACATATTTATGATACCTGTGAACTGACTACTCAGTTCGTATGCATTTATCTCCATGTAAAGGGTAATAGACCAAGAGCTGGGGACGAGATTTCAACATCATCAGTAATATGGAATTTGTAAACAGGAATAAACTCTATTACCATCATTTATTAAAGTTCCGAGCAGGCGAACAGCTTACTTGTTGCGGAGGGTAGTTATAAGGGGTGAAAGTGGTTAATTTTTCGGGGAAATTTCGGCATCGATAATAAGCTTAAAAATGTGTGTAATGATAGGTCTTACCATACCTAAACGAAATTCCAAGCTGCGCACACATGAGTAGGTGCAAACGGGGCGGCGGACAAGGGAAAAGGGGGTGGAAACGCGGAGAGGTAGAGCCGAAATTTCAACGTCAACATCATCAGTAATATGGAATTTGTAAACAGGAATAAACTCTATTACCATCAGTTATTAAAGTTCCGAGCAGGCGGACAGCTTACTTGTTGCGGAGGGTGAAAGTGGTTAATTTTTCGGGGAAATTTCGGCATCGATAATAAGCTTAAAAATGTATGTAATGATAGGTCTTACCATTCCTAAACCAAATTCCAAGCGGCGCACACATGAGTAGGTGCAAAGGGGGCGGCGTACAAGGGTAAGGGGGTGGAAACGTGGAGAGGTAGAACCAAAATTTCAACGTCATCGTCATCAGTAATATGGAATTCGTAAACAGGAATAAACTCTATTACCATCAGTTATTAAAGTCTCGAGCAGGCGGACAGATTACTCGTTGCGGTGGGTAGTTATAAGGGGTGAAAATGGTTCATTTTTCGGGGAAATTTTGGCATCGATAATACTCTTGAAAATTTATGTAATAATAGGTTAGCCCAAATTAATTCTATGGGATTAAAAATACAGTAGTAGGGAGGTAGTCGAAGAACATAATGATCTTTATCCTCAGCAAGCTTATCAACAGCATACTCCTTTTTGAAAGTACCCAATTTAACAATTTCAAGAAGCTTTTTTTTGTACGGATGTTTGAAGCTATAGGAATATTTATGCTGTGAAGAAATTCGATGATAAGTGATTTCCTGGAACTACTATTAGGAATTTTATTATTTGACGAGAATGATATGAAGCGTTATCAAGAACTATAACTGTATTATTAGGAATATTGGGCAGAAGTCGATCTTTAAACCACTTTTAAAACAATTCGGCGTCCATATCCTGATGATAATCGGCGAAACTCTTATCGATATTCTTGGCGGAAAGAAGCAAAGCATTAGGCACAAAACCGTTTTCGTTTCCTGCGTGTAAAATTACCATCCGATTTCCCCTAGAACTGGGTGTATTTAATTGACATTTGTTGCTGTCATCAACCCAACCACGTTGAATTACTTCATGGGTGTCAAACCATGTTTCTTCTAAATATACAATGTTGCTCCCTGATTCCACAAATGTCCTAATTTGTCTCAAATAATCCTGACGCGAAGCAACAATACGAGGTGACTCCATGATGACCATTCGAGAATCTAATTTTTTGTGTTTAAATTCGCAATTTAACAGAATTGACCTTAAAGTGTCTAAAGATTTATATTTATATTCCTCAAAAGACTGTAATTTTTTAAAAATTGAAGTAAAGTGGGCACCTCGTTTCTAGCATAAAAATCGTAAACGGTTCTACGTATAACGTCTTTAGCAGCGTCATCTAATGCTTTGAACTTCTTATGTTTACCTAATCTATTTTGATGAAGATCTACAATTCCTTGCTGAATTATTTTATAAATTGAAAAATATGGAATTAATGTCATGTCTGAAATTCCTAAAATTAAGCAGCGAACCGATTGTTCTGGGTGTCTTTGTTGGAGGCGCTTAACATATTTAAAATTACTGTTTGTAATTGAGGATGTAGATCCTTATTTGCAAACTCCCAAGAAGGAGACAAGGAAGAGCAAGAGGGTTGAGTAGTCACGTTTTCCACATCAACTCGCACTGTTTCTGTCGCCCACGGTCTCCAAAACGCCATTCCGATTACAATTGATTATTATTATAAATATAAAAACGAACGGCAAATTATATGATTATGAAATTAACTTAAAAACAAACAAAATACCTCTATAACCTGTCTCGGTGATGTAAACCGTGCCAACACTGGTAAAAGACTGAAGACACGTGTTCGAGACGTTCTAGGAAAGATCCAGTCGTCCAAAACGTTTATGAATCCACTACAGCACAAGCGAGAAAAGTATTAGTAACTATTGACAATATTTAGGCGTGTGACTTGCTCGGCGTGGAACTGGAGTAGGAGGATTCTACAGGACGAGTTCGCTAAATAATGTATCATGTATCAAGCATGCCGTATATGTTGTTATTGATCGATACCCGTATAAGCTTGTATATATGTTGGTTGTTACACTGGCTTCGTAAAGACTATACACGACTAAAATGTGTGTGACATTTAAAAAAATTGAGACCAACGTGGCTTTCCTCCCTGATAATTTTAAAAGAGCAGTTGTTACATACATTATATCTCGGTGAACGTATGACATTAAAGTAAAAACAACACTAAGTTGTAAAATGTTTAAGTAATATTCAACTCTAATCGATGTTAAACTAAATAACTTTAATATCTAACGTACTGCATGTTCGTTGGAGGCGTTGCTAATTATTGTTATGACCTTATGACATTATCTATGCGTAACATTTTGGGATAATCATTTCGCATTTGAATTTACAGGACCTTTTGATGACGTGGATATAATCAGTATTTACTTCAACTCCAACGATTGAAATATAAATTAGATTTAGTAAGAATAGAAGTCTAGAAATAGATACTCGTTTGAATATAGTTTTCGAGTGGAATTTGCTAGTAATCAAACTCATTCTACCATCAAAGGCATTATGAAATCCTGCATTATTTCTTAAACGAATATCTGCCTCTATTCTACAACTCTCAAAGTACAAAAGTTACCATAGAAACGTATGATATAAACGCTGGTCTAATTTTAATTTACAAATATTATTCATAAGTAACGAAATATAAATTCCGGTTATTGCAATATATAAATTCGCTGCATTATATGTAATATTATTTATGATTCTTGATATCATGGGACATTTTTAAAAGCTTATAATAATTTATTCATTTATAATAGCTGCAATATTCCTAGCTAATATTAGCTAAAAATTTTTAATAACTCCAATAACTTGATTTTTGACGAATAATGTAGTTTTAATGGTAAGTTTAATACAGGAAATTGTTTAAAACTATATTAAACATATTTCAATTTACATAACACTATTCTACACTTGTTAAAGTTGATAATAAAAAATATGTTGAAATGTTTGAATCAATCATTTGATTAATTTACAAGTTTAGTAAAAAAACAAATTGCATATATGTATTGTGTACAAAAAGCTAGCACGGATTAAAAAAATATCGACATATGATAATTAGTTTCCGAGATATAATAAACATCGTGAATTTGAATATGCAATTTCAATTTTGTGAGCTTTAAAATTATAGTTCTCCCACCAGGCCTCCAGCTGCTTAATTAAAAACCCTGCGTTATAAAAGCTTCGCCAAGGGCTTATTTTTAAAGGTGTCCTTTTGAAATTTTTTGCAGTAAAACTGTACTCTTGAGCTTCAAAATGGCGTTTCTATTGTTACTTAATTTTTATAAACAAAGCTGTGGTGATTTTAAAAGAAAAGTAACTTCGTTCCAAAGGATCTGAGTGCAAATTTCTTTTAAAATTTGTGAGACATACCAGATTTTTGGACAAAAAAGTATGACTCCATACGTCGATACAGTAAGATTATTCAATTTATATACAGCGTGTTAGGGGTTTGACTGCCTTTATTTTAATAGGTGATAGTATTCATCAAAATAAACAAAAAAACCTTATATAACGGGGGTCTTAAAACCAACCGTTTTCGAGTAAAGTCGAATTATTTTATCAAGGCATTTCACCACAACTTGGCAACACCGAGAAGAAAAGATACGTATACATGTAAACAGCTGTGCGGGGTCAATGTTTCGCGACCTGTGCGATAAATTTGCGGTGTTGCCATACCACACCATAGCCACTTTATCGAGTTGTATTGTTTGAAATATTTTTTAATCTTTAAAGAAAAAAATGTTTTGTCAAAAATTAAACATAAATACATTAAAAGACTACATGATATGGTTATTTCATGTACAAGATTATTTTAGATTCTTTAATAAAACTGAATTTTTACACCTTAGAATTAGAAGTTTGCTAATTTTTTTCTCGAAAACGGTTGTTCTTAGGACCCCTGTTATAAGGTTTTTTTGTTTATTTTGGTGAATACTATCGCCTGTTAAAATAAAGGCAGTCAAACCCCTAACACCCTGTATGTACTAATAGTTATTTATTATACAAGCGGATAAAATGAACGTTTAACGAGCGATATGTTTCAAAGCGCGCGCGGCACAGCCGCAAACGCGTTAATATCGCGAGTTAAACGTTCATTGTATCCGCGAGTGTATTACAACGTTCTATTCAATTTTGCCATATATAAACTGACGTTTACCGGAGTAAGTCCAATTTTGAAGAGAAAATTTGACAGATGACAACTTCAGTGCCGCAAACTTGACAACGACGAAAACAATTTTAAACATATAAAACGTCACTTTATACGGCAAAATTGAATAGGCAGCGGATTAAAACATTTTAATCCGTTGCCTAAATAAACAAAATATACAATGACTTTATAGGTTCGATTTGACGTCAATAAACGTCAGTTTATATAACAAAATTGAATAAAAATTATTATGCTTTTGCAATAAACTTGTACGATTGTTGAAGTGAAATTATAGGTTATTTAGGGATGGAAATTGATAGAACCACTCTTCTTCTTTAATTGGGACCTTATACAATTATTCTATACAGAAATTTTGTTATTAAGTAACTTATATTATTGAACAATTATGGCGCCTGTGACAAACAAATTAGATTTTGCATAAACTACTTGATGAATCGTTTTAAAAATTTTATCACATATTGTGCACCTCAAGAGCTTATTTTTTACGCATAATCAAAGACGTACATTACTGTTTTGACGGCGTTTTTATTAATTGAATTTAAACTCACTTTTAAAGTCATTGAAGGTATTATTAAGCAACAAATTCACGAGATAAAAACATGCAATTTTTTTTAAAACCCTGCAGAATAGTTATTTCAGTTTCATTGTTCGGATGTAGTAATTTTCCTTACAGGCAAATATGCGTTAAAACTATACATTTTCTACTTTTAATTGGCAATGAATAACAAAACTACAAAAAAATTGTCTAGCATTATGACTTTTGTTTCTCTTCAACTAAAGTACTAAAAATATAATCGGAGATTTGTTACAGCCGCGGTCTACAACACGCTGTTCTTTGCTAATTTTCCTGTATAAAATGTAAAGAACACGAGTTGTAATTTCGTTTTTTAAAAGTTTTGGGCCAAAAGAACCGACAAAACTCTAAAATGAATTCAACATAAATATGTGGTAAATTTCCGGTTTACGAAAGAAGAATTTGTTTACTTTTTCTTTACTCGGTAGATATGGTCCCATGCATTTTGTGTGCACTGCGTATTAATTACGATGGTATATTATATTTGTTCTAAAAATACAGATAAGTCATGTGTTAATTTTTCTTCTATATATAATATATCTAATATATTATCCCAATCAAATAAAATTTTAATACATGTAAATCGAAAAGTAATTCGCTTCAAGATGAGACTTTTTTAAAATCAAAATTAAGGTGAAAGAAATGATATTTTTCAAAAAGTATCAGTTTTTCAATCAAGATTTTTATAAACAGTTTTATCAAGATCATTGTTTAAACATTGAGTAAATGGCGAAAATTGCAAAATAAAAATAATTTTTTAACTAAGTTTAAAAAACACGTTGTTGACTCTCCAATCAACATTAAAGAGAGTTAAGTAGAATTGTAGGGATTTAAATAGGGATTTAGGGAACATAATCATCTTGTAGGGATTTAATAAGGAATTTAGGGAACATATTCATCAATTAGGGATTAATAACCATTAAATAGGGAATTAGAGCAACTTGTTATTAAAAATATCTTATGTGAAATTTCCACTTGCAAATTAAGTAATCAAACATTAATTAGAACAACTAAGTCAGAAAAATAATCTAGTGTGCTTGCTGATAAAGTAATCAATTATTAAGTAATTAATAACTATTAAAGAGGGTATTAAAACAACTGAGTCGCTTAGGTGGACGAAAGAGCGCGGATCAAAGTGATAATTTCAAAATCTTACAACAATAATCAGTCACGCAAGCATAACACCAGTTCTCGTAATATGATAACAAACGCGCTCCGTAAGGTCAAGCACACAGCTAGGTCAGGGAAATTACAATCTAGGACGCCGAAAGATAACAAAACTTAATTTGCCATTTAACCAATGTAATTTGAAGAGGTATAAAAGCTTGTGAATTTTTGGTAATAAACCAGTATACCCTAGTATGCTCAAAACGACAGTGTGTTGTGATCTTTCTTCACGCCACTTAACCCGACAACCCAAAACCTAACAAACTTCAACCCGGAGAGTACGTCACGCCCTCTCTCCAAACTACTAGAACCTCAAACCCCGGATCTGCACGATACGCCCTCAGATCCAAACCCGGAGAAGTACGTCACGTCCTCTCTCCAAACTACAAGAACTTCAAGAACTTCAAAAAGATCACGTCAAGCCCTGATCTTCAATCTACAAGAACGTCTTCAGCCTTACAACCTGGAGACAAGATTTATCTTATTATTTATATATCTACATACAGTCCATTCTCTAGAGATCATTGCACACTTGGTTCACACGTACAACCAGAAGTATTTCACTTTTTTCTTCTTATAGGATTTTGAAAATAGTTTCATTTTAGACCAGCTATAAAAAATTAAACATAGTTTATTTAAATAATTACTAAAACCAGTCGAAATTTGAATTTGCAATAAACAAAGAAAAATAAAATAAATTATCTCGCAACTTGCATAAAAAGTTGTCTTTTTCTATTCTTAAGAATCCCTTAAAATTTGGTTAAAAAATGTTAGTTAGTTTAAGAGTTTTTACTGTTGTTCATTAAAAAGTGCTTTTTATTAACTTAAATAACATGGTTGTTACGATCATGGGGGGTTAGGGGGTCCGCATAGTAGAGAACTTTACAAGGCCACATTTGTCTAATTTGTTCATAAGGTTTTTCGGTAATAACATTGGAAGGAATAAATTTATTTCAATGTTGTTTTGATAATAGATTTCGATATCGATAGACGATTTCGATTTGAAGATATGATTTTCACTTTTGAACGCTGCTGCATGATTCCCCCACCACTTTGTAGATATAAAAAATTGTTGGATCACGCTTTTACACTCGATATTTATCATAATAAAATAAATATTTTTCGATATTTATGATGGTCATTATGAAATTGAACAATTGATTTATTCATACGTGCAGTTTCTAGTATTAATGTTGATAAATAAGCAAATGATGAATTTTTCAAATAAAATTGCTATCTCGGTTGAAAAAGGTCCTACGCACAGACCATTAATATAACTAGACCGGGTGTTCCCATTAGAAACTGATGTTTGTTTACATGCCAACATAGCCGATAGGCGCGGTGTAAAGGGGGAAGGAAATATGGCCGCCGTTGACGAATTTTGACAGCGTACAAAATAGCTATCCATAGGCGTATCAATAATAAGGGGTAAAAAGCAAACAAAATTAAGAAAATTATTTATTTATTTAGATCAACGGGCAATCAAGCCCTTTACATGCTAGGTAACAAAGGTGCGAAATAAGAGACAAATGAAGTATAGAAGGACATAGAATATCAAAATCATCATGACAGTAATAATGCATACAATAAGTATAGTCCAAGACCCATCTGTCAGAAATTTGCTTTAGATTGACATAAGAGGTAACCGCAATGTTTTTGCATGAATACCTCGGAAATAATGTCTAAAATAAGGATTCACTTATCCTCCACAGCGCAGAGGTCGAGAATCTTGTTTAAAATACAACAATTTAAAAAGAAATTAAAAAACGCGTTTTTTTCCGACTTGTTTTGCTTCTAACTTTTTATGTATTGAATTTAGAAGAAAGTTGAAGAGAGGAATAAGTTGCAGAATCGCTTTTTACATAAAATGGCATGGTTATTACTTCAAAAATTTATTAGCGGTTTTGCAAAATAGTAATAAACAACAAAAAATCGGCCCAAAAAAGTATTTTTTCCATCTATTATTTTAGGCACTTTAAAATGTAGTTAGGACTTCCATATCACAGGTTCAAAATCTTGAAGTTATAATAAAAGAATCCCGTAAATTTCATTTCGATCGGTTTATTAGATTTTGCATAATAATTTTGCAATCCAGAAAAATAGAAGAATATTGAAAATTTTCAAAATTGTTTAAATTTTTTTTTCCACGATTAGATTTTAACATAACTGGCATATATAGAGCATATATAGGAAGAAACAAGTTTTCATGTGCTTTTTCAGAATTAAAAAATATTTATTAGAACGGTCAGTCATTTATTAAAGTTGGGGTCGTTTTTTTTTTGCTTATAAACAAATCGATTATCTCGGCGAATTTTTTGTTAAATAAAATTCTGAAAGCATGGCCGGAAAGTACTCGGAAAGACGCTTCATTTCATACATAGTAAGTTGCTATTTTGCTCCTTACCTACTGAGATATAAGTCCTCAAAGTTGTTTAGTGTTTAATAAAATGGTTAATAATGGTTAATGAAATTACTATTTTTTCTCATATTTTATGAAATAATTGTTTGTCACCAGTAACCAGTATAATAGTTTTGTTGAAATTTACATTAAAAAGATTGAAATTTAAATTAAAAAAAAATGTCACGCTTCCAATTTTGACAAATTCATAAATTTTATATTTCTATTAAACACAGTTACAGGGTAGAAATTAATTACCTCGTAGTACTTTTAGGTTCAAAAACTTGATGCATCGGTAATGGAATAGCATCTCTCTTTAAATATCTAGCATTGTCGGTTGCACCTATTTTAGACACAAAATCATCTTTATTGAAATGTTTTGAGCAAATATAGGACGATTTTGTTATGTTACCATAAGTCCCAAGTTATTATCAAGTCCTAAAACAGAAATCCAAATATTTCTTTGAATTGGATCTACTGGAAACCTAAAATAATAACATTGATAGAACGCCACTGAGATGATACATAACCTCAAAAAATGTCATTAACAAATCTCTTTATTTTCCTACGAAAAGACAATCCCGAGGCTTTCCCTGCATCGCTATAAACGTTGCATATCTTGCACCTATTAACCATTGACAAATGTTTTCTATTTTTATCAAAATACACACACAAACCGCGTACACAACGAATTCTATCACGTGAAAGACTAGGACGCGATGTTGCCACTCATAACAAAAGTGTATATTATTTTAGATTTACGTACAACTGGCCAACCACAGGCGAAGTAGGCTGGATGTATACGCAAATCGTAAGCAAAGAATTCGTCATCTGCATTCGTGCAACAGCGCAAAAAAACGCTTAGAATCTTGGCAATAAATTATTTTATAAACAAACGGGTCTAGTTATATTAATGGTCTGTGGACCTACGTCAACTATTCTTTTTTAATTCGTGAAAAATTACCAGCAACATGAATATCAAAACAACATTGATATAAATTTATTCCTCGCAATGTTATTAACGAAAAACCTTATAGAGAAATTAGAAAATTATGTAAAATTCATTTCCAATTATATATGTTGAAAATATAGATCAAAATTACTAATTAATATTTTTTGAAGTAAGGGATTCAAAGGATCAAATGAGGATAGCAAAAGACAACTTTTTATGCTAGTTTCGAGATAATTTGTTTTTTTTTTTGTTTGTTGCAAATTCAAATTTCGACGGGTTTTTGCAATTAATTAAATATATTGTACATAAATTTTTTTAGCTGGTCTAAAATGAAGCTCTTCAAAAACTTATAAGAAGAAAAAAGTGTAGTACTTCTTTTCGTACGTGTTTTTTTTAATTCATTTAAAAAACAATTTTTTTGCATTTTTCGCCATTTAATCAATAATTGAAAAATGATCTAGATTTCCAACTGTCACTTTTTGAAAAATATCATTTCTCAACTTAATTTTGATTTTGAAATGGTCGCATCTTGAAGCGAATTACTCTATATTTTCTTTATTTGACTTAGCTATAATACCATTAAAAGCGTTTGTGGCTGTAATAAAAATATAATTAAATAATTTAATTCGTTTCACGATCGCAAGAGCGATGCGCTACTCGACGTCAATTCTAATAAGCATTATCCGCGCTTAACCGAACCCATCTTCGAAATGAAATTCATGAAAGTCAAGTTGTTACAAAAATTGTTAAAAATGAAATTCGCCATTTAGCTTCGTTAATCTGAAATTAATACGGAGCGAATTACTTCATTTCGCCACCAATTCTCCGCCTTCTATTAATCTGACGGTCTCCGTCTACACATTACCGTACAAAAAACGTTCTAGCGAAGTGACGTTTAAACCGATTTAAAAGTCATCCGAGCAATAAGTCAGAGTTAAAGCCCGAGCTGCGCCATTAAAACGTTACATCCTCCCCTCATTAAAACCGATAAGTTATTTTCTTTTCAGATTACGAACTATAAAACGGACCGTAAACGCGGAGACGAGCCAGTCTCCTGAAAGGGAAAAAACGGAGGAGCAAAAATTGAAAAAAATGAAGGGGAATCAGACGGTCGCTATAAAGTTCCACGTTGACCTTCCACGGCTCGTTTCAGGCGCCATTTGCACGCGTTTAGGTGGTGACCGATTAGCAGGCATTTTACACCTATTTAATCGTAATTGTATGCTATTATCGATCGGTTATTAGATTCGAAAACCTGTTCCGAAGCGAGTGATTTTGATTAATTAGAGTACGGACGGGCCGTGATTAATGCGATGGCGAATAAGCAGCAACGGAAAAAATCTCAAACAATAAACGATGTACCAACGATATTGGCTAAGTTATGTGAGTACTCACTTTATGGGCAAAAATCGTGGAAAACTGTTACGAGCAATGCAATTCGCTCTGAAAGTATCGCGCTTTACCCAGAAACGCAATAATGGCCCACTGATCATTATTAAAAGTCGTTAGAGATACGATTGGGTTTAAAGACAGGTTTATACTCGTATCGTTTAACTGTTGCCCGCAACTCTCCTGACATAAAATTTTTATTTCTATCTTTAATGAACACCTAATATAGGGAAAGAGATACAAAGCATTTTATGTCTGTCTAAAGGCTGCAATACCGTTGTAATTTGCTGCTTTGTAACCTGTTTGGGGCACACCCCCATTGCGAACCGTCGTCAAAATTGGATGAGGTGCCAGGGGGACCACTACTCCTTTGTTCGAATTGCGAACCCGGACCTACCTGGGCGGTGCCCTTCCCATCAACTTAATCTTTAATAAGAGATTTAACTATATTATTGTCACTACATAATATTATGTATGTATATACCACAGGCTGAAACGGGATCCATTTATTTATAAGAATAAGGTATTGTAATTTTATTCCATACGTTTTTGTTAATGTAATGAATTGCATTTGGGGGCAGATCATTCTGGGCAAGATAAGCCATCAATATACCGCCCAGCAACATTCACTTCAAAGGACCATTAAAACTAGTCAATCATAACCGAAGTCAATTATACCCGAATTTATGTTGAATAAAATATGCAATCGTAAACGACTGCCTATTAGTTATATACACTTAACCACGAAATTAACCGGATATTCAATTTTCATCATTTGCAAAGACGATTTGTATTTTGAGTTTATATAGATACACATACGTAGGTTATTAAAAGAAAGAATATTCAAGTTATTTGGTCTTTTGCTTATCACTAGGCTAGTTTTTGTACCGACTTTTTAGGTGATCGGTAATGTTTTTCATATCAAAGTGGCTTTGATTGATGTTTCTCGTAGATTGCTGTGTTATTTCAAAATAAACAATTGTTGAAAAGGCGTTTTATTGTGCAATGAGTCCCGAAGAAGCCGCTTAAGCTGTTGCTCTACACAATGACAGACGCAGTATCCGATATATTGCTAATTTGCTAGGCGTTACAAAAAGCACGGTATCTGATGCGATTCAAAGGTTCAGGGAAACTGGCTCTTATTCACCTGGACAGGGAAGACGACGAGCAACAAATCAAGTGGAAGATCGATTTCTTCGACTTTAGGTTTTGCGAGAACGAACACTTCCTGCAACGGCTTTGAGTATGAGGCTGGCAGATGTCCATGGTAGCGTGATTTTATCCGATACAGTACTAAGAGCTTGAAGGAACACTAACATCTCATCCACCTGCTACTGGACCTAAGTTGAACGCAGACCATCGCACACCACAGTTGGAATTTGGGAGAACTCCTTTAGGGGGTATGGACCAATGGGGCTGTGTTCTCTTTACGGATGAGTCGCATTTCACGCGCTATTCACCTTGTCGTCGCCAACGAGTGTTTAGAAGGCCGGGAGAATGATATGCCCAGTGCTGCTTTTCGCCTCGGGTAGGTACCTCTTGGAGGTGGAGGTCTGATGAAATGGGCAGACATTTCTTTTGAAGTTTCTACGGTCCATGTAACATGACAAGTAGATACATCAGGGAGTGTTTAGAAGAGCATGTGGAGAAGCAAATGCAAATTTATCCTAATGCATGACAATGCGCCCGCACATAGCCGAGGTAAAGCGTCAGTACCTTCATGATTTTAGAATTCGGGTGCTAAGATGACCACCTATGAGCCCTGACATAATCCTCATCGAGCACCTATGGGACAGCCTAGCCAGAAGGATTAAAGAGAATTATGGCGAGTTTCATACAGTAGAAGAGCTGGACCAAGCGCTATTGCATGAATGGGAGATGATACCTCAAGACACTATTGCTGCTCATAAAGAATGAGAGCTGTGATTTACGCTCGAGGAGGAAATACTCCATATTGAGGAAGTTTTGTTTATATTAATTTTCCTTGTTTTTTTTTGTTAAATTTTTAACATGATGAAACTGAAGCTTAGTATGCTTTGTAAAAATATGTTTCTCATTAAAGTTTAGGATTTTTCTGAGAAACTTGGTGGCCGTTTAATTTTGTGGTTCAGTTTAATTGATATAAGTACAACTTTACTAATGCTGAGTAATATAATTTATTAAAAAAATAATAGTGACTTTCGGCTATTAATCTGCATAAGTTATCTTATTGGATGAATTCATCGTATTTACCTACATACTTACATTTAATATGTACACCTACGTATTTTTTACCATAGGATCAGAGAATGATAATAATTTCAGCATAAACTTCAATGATAAGGCGCCATAAGTGGAAAACTTAGCAAAACTTTTTTAGGCAAAAAATTAAACTTTTAAATTTTGGCGTGAAAGTGATGGGATAGATTAAGAGCATGCGTTTTAGGTGTGTAGTGAAGTTTCACTTCGCCAACTCCTACCGTTTCGATAATAATAGTCCAGTCATCTTAGACCAAATTAGGTGAATATCTCGGAAAATCGACATACCCAGTATATTAACACGTAAAAACTTCGACTTTAGCATCCTAAAACTTTCCTCAAAATTCACATATAATTGGATGGCCGCAAGTTTTAAAGTCGGGGGTCAAAAGTCATAAAAATCGATTTTTTTCTACATTTTTTGCAAATATCTCCTTTTCTATGGGTTCTACGCTATTTACATTTTATATCGATATTGTAGAGAATCAAGTTCTCTATAACTTTTGTATTTAACATTTCTTCATATCTTGAACTGTTTTCGAGATAGAGGGCGGAGAGCGCTGGTCAGAGAATCATGTGAAGTCAACTGGTACTACTGGTAGTCCCGATCAAAAAGTCGTAATATTAAGGTTATAAATTATTGCTAAATATATAAATACCATTTTTTTATTAACTATTTCATTAAATTCATTTTGTTTGGTTACTTATCTATTTTTAGTTAAGTGTCAATTTATTTAATAACACTTAACCTGGCCATGTATGTAAAAAATTGTTGATGAATATAATTATATTACATTTTAATTGTAATCTAATTTATACTAATAACTTTCTAAATAAATAAAAAAGAAAAGAATTAAATTTGTAATTAACGTTTTTAGTAAAAGTGTCATATGATTAACTTAATATTGTCAAAATTAATATAAATAATAAAAATTTCGAGAAGAACAAGATCTAATTTAAATTCTCTTCGTCTTCTTCTTATTCTGAATATAAATTTTTAAAGTTATAAAAGAATTTAAGAGTTTAAGAATTTTAAACAAGATTTACTTAATTATTTTTTACTTCAAATACAATT
Source organism: Cryptocephalus moraei (assembly GCA_946251905.1). Taxonomy (NCBI): domain Eukaryota; kingdom Metazoa; phylum Arthropoda; class Insecta; order Coleoptera; family Chrysomelidae; genus Cryptocephalus; species Cryptocephalus moraei. The sequence continues at coordinate 21,262,036 of OX276452.1, forward strand.
AGTATTTGATGAAATTTATAAACTTAAACTAGACGTCGCTGTTTTAACAGAAACTAAAAGGAAAGGTGAAGGCAACGAAGAAACAAAAGAATATATACATTTTTACTGCGGGGTTCCTAAAGAACAAAGAGCTAAGGCCGGAATATCAATAGTTGTAAGGAAACATTTAGCTCAATTCATTAAAGGCTGGAATCTTGTAAATGAAAGAATCATTCAACTGGAAATTCGATGGAAAGGATGGGACATTGTAGTCATAGGAGCATATGCGCCAACAGATAATGTTACAGATAAGGAAAAAGATGAATTTTATGATAAATTGACGGAGGTTGTGGAGCAAATTAGTGACCGAAAAGAAATTCTTTTACTCGGCGATTTAAATGCTAGAACAGGAAGGAAAGACAAAAGCAAAGTAGTTGGACCTTTTGGAGAAGACCGTGAAAATGACAATGGACATAGACTGATCAGCTTCTGCGAACAGCATTCCTGTAAAATCCTTAATGGCTTCTACAAACATAAGGATATTCACAAGTACACATGGGAACAACCAACTCGCCGACTTAAGTCTATAATAGACTACATTATTTGTAGACAACAAACTAGAATAAAGATCGCCGACGTAAGAGTTAAACGAGGCGCAGAGTGTGGTTCCGATCACTATATGCTGCGCTCAGCCATCTATTTTCCTTATAGAAATATGATGTTCACCGTTCAAAAAACAACTAATGATAGAGATGTTACCCAAACAACAAGTAGCCTAAATTATAATTTGCAAGGCCTTCAAGATGAATCAATTGCATTCCTTTATAGATTACGCCTCTGTACAAAACTGAGTAGCATATATTTGGCATCGGCTTTGGACATGTATGAACAAATTACAGATAAGATGCATCAAGCAGCCGAAGAAGCTTTAGGAAAGCGACAAAGCCTGAACACTAAACATAAGCCCCCTTGGTGGTCATACGAAATAGAGGTATTAATTAAAGAAAAGAAATATCAATATAATAAGTGGCTATCAACAAAAGATCCTGAGGACCGAAGAACGTACGCAAGAATAAATGCCGAAGTCAAGCGTGTAGTAACAAAAGCAAAAAACGACCAATGGCAACAAACATGCGAAAACATTGATGGGGTTATAGGTAGTACTAAATCCAGAGAGGCCTGGAAAGTTATTAAAAATCTTAGGAACAACAGACAGGAAAGATGCAGATTACAACTGATAGATACTGAAGAATGGATTAGACACTATAAGAATATATTAACAGAAGATAGACCACAATTTGCATCAGAACATAATGAAAGTTTTGATTGGTCACTTTCAGAGGAAGAAGAAATTACAGCAGAAGAAATAAAAAAAACCGTTGCAGAAATGAAAAACGGAAAAGCAGCTGGTCCAGGTGGTATTCCAATAGAACTGGTTAAGCATGGCCCCGGTATTCTGTTTGAACTGTTGGCCTCTATATTTAATTCATTCTTGAGAGGTGACCAACTTCCAGAATCTTGGAACACGGCGTACATCAGCAACATTTATAAAAAAGGAGACCGCAAAAGCTGCTCAAACTACAGGGGTATTAGTGTTATAAATTCACTCGCCCGACTGTATGGAAAAATATTAAAAAAACGAATTGAGACCTGTTCGGTAGATGTTGAGGAACAGAATGGTTTCCGAGCCGGAAGATCTTGCACTGATAGTATTTTCTGTCTTCGGCAGGTAACTGAAAAACGACTGGCACGTGGACTGGAAACACACCTTGTATTTATAGATCTGGAGAAGGCCTATGACAGCGTTCCATTAAAACAGCTTTGGTCCGTTATGAGAAATCAAGGTGTAAAAGAAATCTATATACAAGCGGTCCAAAGTCTTTACAGCAGTATGACAGCTAGTATAAAAAATGGCAACAAAATATCAACGCCGTTTAAAATAACTAAAGGTCTAAGACAAGGTTGTTGCATTGCACCAACCCTTTTCAAGATATATCTCAATGGTGCCCTTAGTCAATGGAGATTGAAATGTCGCAATATGGGAGTACCGATAGGGGAAGATAGACTCTTCACTCTCCACTTTGCCGACGATCAAGTTATACTTGCTGAGGACGAAATGGATATACATTATATGCTAAGAAAACTTCATGAATCCTATAACTCATGGGGATTAACGATTAATACCCAGAAAACGGAATACGTGGTAGTCGGAGGACCAGGTCAAGACCTTGATCTAGGCACACATAAAATAAAAAACAACAAATGGTACAAGTATTTAGGCCAAAAAATTTCTAATACGGGAGGAAGCAAAGATGAAATAGCTAGCAGAATGGCACAGACAAACAATGTCATCAGGCAGTTAAATGGTGTACTGTGGAGTGAAAAGATAACGAAGGCAACAAAAATACGAATATATAAATCAATAGTTGAGAGTATAGCTACATATGGTTCGGAAGTCTGGGAAATGGATAATAAACATAAGTTGAAAGTCAAAGCTGTTGAAATGAATTATTGGCGAAGGTGTAGCAGGTTAACCAGGCTTGACAAAGTAAGAAACGAAAACATCCGAGAAAATATGGGAATTGACTTGGACATAATTGATACAATTGAAGCAAAACGACTTCGATGGTATGGACACTTGCGGCGCATGGCCAATGACAGATGGCCAAAGAAAATATGGAAATGGACCCCAAACCAGAGAAGGAAACGAGGACGACCAAAAAGAACTTGGGAAGATGAAGTGGCCGAAGCCATGACAAGTAGAGGACTGTCAGAAAACGATTGGAGAAACAGAAAAACGTGGAAACTGGGATGCGAGAGACGGCGCCAGCTGTAACAAACTCGCCATATATATATATATACAATTAGTGTAAATGAGAATATAATTAACATGTAATTAAAGTATGTCCCTTAATAATTTTTCAATTACAGAAAGAGATTATAAGTGTTATTGAATTGATAAATTTTAGAATTAGAAGAAAAAAGATTGAATTTAATGTAAAAGTTAATAATAAATGCTAATTAAATATTTAGCAATGATTTATAACTTTAATATACGAGTTTTTGATCGGGACTACCAGTTGACCTGACATGATTCTCTGACCAGCGCTCTCCGCCCTCTATCTCGAAAACACTTCGAGGTATGAAGAAATGTTAAATACAAAAGTTGTAGAGAATTTGATTCTCTACAATATCGATAATAAATATAAAAGCGTAAAACTCATAGAAAACGAGATATTTGCAAAATATGTAGAAAAAAATCGATTTTTGTGACTTTTGACCCCCGACTTTAAAACTTGCGGCCATCCAATTATATGTGAATTTTGAGGAAAGTTTTAAGATGCCAAAATAGAAGTTTTTACGTTTTAATATACTGGGTATGTCGATTTTCCTAGGTAAACCCCTTATAATGACTGGACTATAACACGATATTTTGGAGAAAACTGAATAAAAACTTCAGAATCCTTCTCTTCACAACAGACTTTAGAAAATCAACAAAACTTTTTGCTGCTGATACGAGAAAATCACATCCCCTCCCCTCTTACTGTTTATGACTGGAATAAAAAAATTCAATTTTGGATAAATTTGTAAGAAAATCTGAAAAGGTAGCATAGCATTTTGGTATATGTCCCAAATTTTGAAAATTTTACTTTCCTTTTATTTTTAGAGAAGAATCTAAACTTTCATATTTCGAGATAAAACTAGTAAAGTATGTTAAAATGATCTATTTGGGATCTTAGCTAATTTTAAATCAATAGATCCAACAATTTCAGAAGTATCCCAATTTCTCTGAAAAAAAATTAAAACGAAGTTCAGTGTTTCAGTGTTTTAGATGTCAGTAAGTAGAGGTCTATTTTAGGAAATTTTTACACCATTACGCGGTTGTTCCCTTAATTTCCATTTTTCAAATTTTCTAAATTAATTCTAAAATTCTAATTCTGAAAATCCCAATTGCGATTCTTCTTGAAAAACTACAAATCTTTAAACTTAGGTCGAGAAGGCACTTTTTAGTTCTGTAGTGAAACTTCAAATCACAAATTTAAATTTTTCGGAAATTGGCGATTTTTTGAAGAAAAACCTAGTAACAAATTGTGCATCTTCGTACTGTAATAATATTTCAAAAAATAAACAAATTTTCCATTAAAGTTTTTTTACTGCTGGCACGGGAAAACCATCCCATTCCGTTTGCCACCAAAATTTTTGAAAACTCAAAGTGCCGCCATTTTTTTTCAATAAGCTCACAATTGGCTAACTCTTCTCTTCTTTTGAGGTGGAAAATTAAACTGAAACGAATTCCGCGATGAAATTTGCGGAGTAAATTTATTAATTTATGTTATTTAATCTATTTATTATTATGTCCGATTGACGCATTTTAGTTCCTTAGCTAAGTTTTAAATAACTTCAACAGTCAGTTACCAAATTTCATAAGTTTCGGTCTAGTATAACGATTTTTTTGAAGAATACAACAAACTTCAGTAGCTCATATCTCAGAGAGTAAACGACTTTCTCATTAAATTCTTCCTCTGCTGGTACCACCCTATTGCGCTTCCCTATATAACTTTTCCTCCTAGGATGTAAACAGGATGAAAATGACACAAGCGGAAAATGGAATTTTCCACATGCAAATATGATTTATTCGAGACGCAAAATTTTTTGTACGTTACGGAGCAGTTATATTCAGATAAGCTCCCCCCCTACACGAGATGAGCGTTATCACAATGAACGAATTTTCAAATGAACAACACTACAACATTGCTGTGGTAAAAAATATATTCAAAGTATTCTGTTGAAGCTTAAACACCTATTCAAATTAATCACCTTGACGAACTGCTGCTGTTATGAAGAAAGTATATCACTTAACAGAATTACAACAAAAATCCAAATTATTGTTTAAGCATTATAATAACAAGACTCAGTAAGCAAGACTTTAGAAATGTTTTAATTAAACTAGCCGAGAGAATAATAAAAATTAATTGTAAAAGTAGTAATCAATTAAATATTCCTCAAAACTTTGAGATGTTTGAGATGAGATGAGCAATGCAGAATCAGTTTATGTAACAAATAAAGTTTCTATATCTATCTAATTCAAATTATATACATAATTAGATGCTCGAAATTTAAATATTAGGCTAAGGACATTAATTACTGATGCACTACTACTAGAAGAACAGAATGGCTTTCGTAAAGGAAGATCCCACAACGACAATATCACCATAGTACGACAATTAATACAGAAATGGAGGGAGTATAATTTAGAAACCCATATTGCCTTTATTGACTATGAAATTAGCCTTCGATCGGGTAAATAGAAACGCTCTTTGGAAAATTATGGATGGAGGAGGATATCCCAGACACCTAATAGAAGTGATGAGCAGTTTATAGTATTGTACTGAAATAATAATAAACACTGGAAAAGACAGAGCAGGAATAACAATCAAAAGAGAAGTTAGACAAGGGTGCAGTTTGTCACCAACCCTATTTAACATATATATTGACGATACCATAGGACAATGGAAACAAGAAATTAACCCTGGAATAAGGCTGAAACCTACTAATAATTGCATAAACACAAAAAAAGATAAGGCGACCTACAAAAGACAATTTAGCGCTTAAATCAAATATGTAAGAATTATAATCTAAAAATATCAGAAACAAAAACGAAAGTTTAATATCCATTAAATTATATCCATTTCTATAGTGGAGTAGACAAAGATAAAAGGGCAAGAGCAGGAATTTCTATCGCTTTAAACAAAAAATTTCAAAATGATGTTAGAAACTGGTCGGCTATAAATGAACGTTTAATCACCATCGACCTAGAACTATTTGGTCACAAATTAATACTAATTGGGGTTTACGCACCAACAGACGATGCAACCGCAGATATAAAAGATAGTTTCTTTGAAAATCTGACAAGTATCCTAGATACTGTGGGAAATAGGAAAGACGTAGTATTAATGGGCGACTTTAATGGACGAATAGGAAAGAAAACAGGAGATAGGATAGTAGGTCAATATGGTGAAGACGTGATTAACGATAATGGTGTGAGGTTAATATAAGTATGTCACCAATACGATCTGAAGATAATGAATGGCTTCTTCGATCACAAAAGAATACATAAATATACCTGGTTTCAACCCACAAAAAGACAACAGTCTATTATAGACTACATAATTATTAAGCCAACCCCCACTATCAAAGTCCAAGATGTGAAAGTACAACGAGGAGCTTCCTGTGGATCTGACCACTATCTAGTAAGAGCAAAGCTATTCTTTTCATTTAAACACCAAGTCAACAAAGAAAAATACCTAAATGGACCTTACCAAGTGACCCAGTGGCCCAAATATAACCTAGACAGTCTTTTCGATGAATCGACCAAGTTCCTATATAAAATCAGACTGGCAAACAAAATGAGAATTTCAGAAAATGGTACAATAGAAAAACAGTACAACTTCATTAAAACATGTATTCACGAAGCTGCGAACGAAGCATTGGGACAAAAACACAAAGAGGTCAAAAGAAAAAATGATGTTTGGTGGAATGACAGTCTACAGCACTTGGTAAGTGAAAAGAAAATAGCATACCACAGATGGCTAGCTACACAAGATCCGGAAGACAGAAAATCCTATATGAGATACAACTATGAAGTTAAAAAAGAAAAAAAGAAAGCCATGAACAAGTTCTGGGAAAGGAAATGTGACGAGATGGACAGACTCATAGGAGGCTCAAAATCTAGACAAGCATGGAAAACGATAAGAACACTCAAAAGCAACACAAGGGAAGTAAAAATTATAGATCCGATTGGAATAGATAATTGGAAGAAGTATTATCAAGCTCTATTAAATGAAGACAGAAATATCTTTAAGGAAGTAGATTACACAAACGAACTGGCCAACCAAGACGTGAGAGAAGTAACAATAGAGGAAGTTAGAAACGCAGTGAAATATAATAAAAATAACAAAGCTGCGGGTCCTGGAGATATGCCCATAGAACTTATTAAGAACTCCCCAATCGTTACACTAGAAGCTATTGCTAGGTTGTTTACAAACTGTCTAAAAGGAGGCGAAGTCCCGGAGGAATGGAAAATCGCATATGTAAGCTCTATATATAAGAAGGGCAGTAAAATGAAATGCGAAAACTATAGGGGAATTAGTGTTACCTCTTCTATGTGCAGACTGTATGGACGAATATTAAAATCAAGAATAGAAAAACAGATAAAAGACTCAGAGGAACAGAGTGGTTTCAGGCCTGGAAGATCTTGTGTTGACAATATATTCTGCCTAAAACAACTGGCTAAAAAGAGCATAGCACACGGACGCGAACTGCATATTATATTTATAGATTTAAAAAAGGCCTATGACAGTGTCCCTGTAAACCAATTATGGCAGGCAATGAAGAACAGCGGGATACAAACAAACTATATTAATGCTGTTAAACAATTATACAAAGACAACATAAGCAGAGTGAAAGTTGGAAATAATTACTCTGATGAATTCATCGTAAACAAAGTACTGCGACGGGGGTGCTGCATATCACCAACTCTATTTAAAGTGTATATAAATAGGGTATTAAGAGATTGGAGAAAGAAATGTATGACAATGGGAGTGCTTATCGAGGAACAACACATATACAGTTTGGAGTTCGCTGACGACCAGGTTATACTAGCCGAGGACGGAGATTATGTCAACTACATGTTTAGGAAACTAAAGGAGGAGTATGCGAAATGGGGTTTGGAGATAAATATGGGGAAAACAGAATATATGGTAATCGGAGGACAAGGAGAAGACCTAATTATAGACAACGACGTGATGAAGAAAACAAATGAGTACAAGTATCTAGGGGTTACAATAACCTCCGATGGTAAGGACGAAATAGATATACAAAATAAAATCAAGAAAGGAAAAACTATCATCAGACAACTACACCCCATGTTGTGGAATGGCAATATTTCAAATAAAACAAAAATACGGATGTTTAACTCATTTGTGGAAAGTTGCGTAACCTATGGAAGTGAGGTGTGGACATTAAATGAAAAGATGAAAAATAAAATATCGGCAACAGAGATGATGTATTGGAGACGATGTTGTAAAAAGACATTATTGGATCATGAAAGAAATGAAAGAATAAGAAAAATAATGCAAGTTGATACATCATTAATAAATACAATTGAAAGGAAACAACTACTGTGGTATGGACACATGAGGAGGATGGACCAGGATAGAATACCACAAAAGATTTGGAAATGGAGCCCTGCAAATAGGAGGAAAAGAGGAAGACCAAGAAAGAGTTGGGAAAAAGGAATAAAAGAAGCTATGCTAAAAAGAGGTCTAGAAGAAGACGGAATTAGAGATAGAATCTCTTGGAAATTGGGATGCGGTAGATGGCAAAGTTAGCTGTATACAAGCCGCTTATATATATATATATATATAAAAACGAAAGTTATAGGAAAATAACCGATACCGATTTAGCTGAACAACTAGTGCACTACAGACCAAGAGGAAGAAGAGACGTTGCCAGAAGAAGATGGCAAACATGAAGACGGAACAGGCTGCAAGCCTAATCCTTGAAGTGCAGAAAAGAAGAAGAAGAAGAAAATTAATTTTTCTCGAAACTATCTAAACTTCTATCGCAATGAAAACAATAAAAGAACAAATTGTTCAACATATGGCATTCAGCTTCCTCAATCATACTGACAAAACTGTACATGTGTAACAACCTTAAAATCAACACTATTTAAAATTTTCCTTTCACAACGTTTTTGTTATTGATCTAAATTTGTTTTTGTCCAGAAGAAATTTAATTGTAACTCGAAAAAAAAATAAACTAATTGATATAGATTTTACAAAACAATTTTAAAAGTGCACAATGTGGTGACGCAATTTTCTTAAATTGTTATATAGCTCGTATTAATTTTCAAAGTACAAGTTATCTATTTTACAAAGTAATTAATTTAATAGTTTTAAGCAATAAATGCGTCAAATAATTATACAAACCTATAACGGCAGGGTCCATTTGGCAGACAAAAGCTCCATTTTAGCTTCGGGGCAACCTGTCTCTTATATTGCTGCATGAGATTTGCAGCAGGAACTTTAGTTGAACAGACAAATACACTATTAAATCTATACACATTTACAGATTTAGGCACTTTGACTCAAAAATTTTAAGTCTAGCTATAGATACTCGGAAATCATAGATATTCCCCTTCAAATGTACTCTTCAAATTACAAGAAGTAACTGTCCAACCTTGATGATTAAAGTTTAAAACAATTAAAAACTAAGCCCGATCTCAATGTGATCATATCACTGAAACTCAAAATCTGAAGCCTGAAGTTGTTACAGAATCATATAAATCTTTTGTTAAATTTAAATTTTAATTATTTATATATTGGTAAGTGAGTTTGGTGTGTTCCAATACACAAAATGTTGTTTTTGGCATAAACCATTGGAGTGGGCATTGGAGACTGAATCAATATCCCAATCAATTTGGTTATTAAAATTGTAGTCTTAACAAAATTACAAAATTTGTATGACAACTCTTAATACTTTTTAGGCCAATTTTTATTTCAATCCTACCTGGTTGATGTATTTAACTTTTTTCATACGTGTTAATCTAACGAAATCTTAGGCAATCACTCTTATTTCCGATTAATAAACATATCCAGTACTAATGTCCCGTAACCTGAGTACCGTTTCGTTAAATTCACCTGTCATCCTAAAATTCCAACACTGGACCAGTTTAACGACGTATGCTGAATATGTTAATAAATGTAAATAATTAAAAGGAAAAAAGTAATAACCTGCCATTCGTCGGCTTATTAACACTTCCAACACGTGAGATCAAAAGTCGGACTAAGCAGGGAAAAATTTTAATAAAATATTTTCGCCCAGATGCAAAGTGTTCTTACAAGTAGGAGATTTTAAATGGAACTAACTATAACAACTAGGATTAATCACCTGTTAATTAACTATTAATTATATTAATTAATTAGGAAATAACAAAATTTTAATTAGGCAATTAGTTGAGGGAAATTTAAACTCGTTTTAAATTTACTCCATTTACGTTACATAGGTATAATTTAAAAATAGGAGAAAATTTAAGAGTAACAAGTTTCATTCGTGTTGGAACGGCCTTAGCTAAGGTTAAAAATCCACCGCTAGCATTCTACCAATCCTAAATATTTAACTTGAAAGTGAGTTGGGCGAGGCTTAACTTCTCTAAACTTATCACTTATGCACGCACACACTTTACACAAATCATACAGTGAATATGCATATTAGCGAACACTTAGTCTTTTCCACCACTCCTCGAGATAAAAACGATTTATATTTCCCGACCGGAGAACATGCCGGAACGTTGCTAATTTTTTTTTACGTAAGCTAAATATTTGTTTAAGTGATTGATTACACTATAACGATCAGTTTAAAATGCACGTTTAGTGACCTTGATCGATATTATTAGATTTTTTTTCATAGTACGATTGTTTCTCAATGAAAAATAGCGATATCATGGTATAAAAGGAAATTAATCGTTTTATAAAGTACGAATTAATAGCTATTATACAATCATAATTCATAATAAACAGGACGCTGTGTAACAAAATTAAGTAATTTTTGCGAGGTAAAAAAAAACTAATTTGTAAAAATCACGTTTCTTATTACGAGATTAGAGTTTGTTATAGCAATTTTATAAATTAAAAAATATACATTAGAGAATTGAAATTAAAGACGTATACATCGTACTAAATGTCCAACAGCAGAGATTCATAACTTTAAAAAATAAAAATAACTTAACATTCTAACAATAATTGTTACAATAACTCTTACAATAATCTCTTACAATAATTGTGCTATCAATCCGGATAGATAGATTCCAATTGGTGTAGAGCAGTGGCACATAACAACTTGTATTTCATTTCAACAAAATTGAGATGGGTCTACTGAACTACTTTTTCATATTTTGTTATAAATTTCGATGGGAAAGTATATCTTAGATATATAAAAAAATTCTTTCGACGACTTTCGAGAAAATTTAAAAAAACCGAAAAACAATAAGCGTATAGGTAATGGCTAAATACCAAAAATGCATTAAGTGTAAATTGCCCTTCAGAGAAGATTCAGCCAAAAATATTATTAATATTAAATAAACAAAAGAAACGTTCTTAATGCGGATTTCGAAAAAATTTCGAAAAATGATAATAATAAAATGTTCTTCAGAAACGATTTTGCCAAAAGTGTCGTTAAACTTTATTATACACATTTGATAATGAAATATATACTCAAAGATAAGAAACAAATTTTTGAGCAAATTTTGAGAAAATTTCCAAAACTAAAAAATGACAAAAGTAAGTTACCCCTTTATCTCGGTCGACATTAACCAAAAGGTGAAGTTAGGTTAGGTTGTGTAGGTTCTCGTATAACACGAAGTTTAAACTCAAAGTTGAGACCGTTGTGGTTCTTACTTTCAGAGGAAAATGTATCACAGACATACACCCATACACAGCGGACATTAAAACGTCTAGAAATGCTGATAACTCAAATTCGAAAAATCGACCAGACTACAATACTTCTCATATATGAGTGCATCATATGAGAAAGTAAACATTTACACTAATTAATAAACACTTGCATATCTACAAATCAACCCATGAATCCTATGTGGCCTAACTCTCCAGCTCTCCAAAAATGGTATTAGACTTGGGGAATACAAAATTCTTTAGATCCTATTAAATAATTTGGGAACTTCTTGGAACAATTTACGACTGTTAAGGTATTCAAATCAAAGTTCTACAACGTGCGAACTTACGAGCCACAGCAAGGCCTCAGATACCTAATTACGTAAAATTTAACTCCATCATAGTTCGCAAAGGAATGTCCTCCTATACAGGGAACCGCAGAAGATATGCTCACTTTACGACTTCCATGAAGCGCGACTTGGGTAATGATTTTATCGATAACCGCACGACTTACAGATACAGCTTGCACCGAGTTAAACTTGTACAAAGCTTTTGTGCATTTACCTAATTACATAGAATAAGTTTTCCGATATAAATAGACAATGGAATATTTAGAAACACAATAGAGATATTAGCATGTTAAATTTAGTATGATTGTACGATGAAATCCATATTTATTTCAGGAATTTTTCAGTATTAAATTAAACAGTCAAAGTCATTTAATGTACAGGTCAAATAAGATAACTTACAGGAGACAGACACTATTGCCCAAAACTTTCAAATAAAAATATAAGATCGAATATAAATAACCAAAATTTTACTTTTCACAAAAAAAAATGCACACGTAGTCAGTAATCAACTCATAGGTGATTCACAAATATGTTCTAGGAAAAACAGTTGTCGATTGTATTTAACGCAAACTATAATATTAAAATCGATGAACGAAAATACAAACAGGATCGGTAAATGTGACCGATCCTAAGACGGTAATGGCAACACCGCTCAATGTGGCCAACATAAAATCTGCGCTCGAATTTGGAACTTCACAAGACAGTTGCATACGTACTACCCGTCTTTATTAGTTAAAGTAAATGCAAATGTTCCAATGCTTCCGTTTTCTTTATTTTATTATTTTATTTTGGTTTCCTTCAATCATTTTAATAAAACATTTGAACTCATAACAGTACATCCATCCAAAACGCAACCGTTAATATGTGTTTCATTATTACAGTAACTACATAAAATGAGAAGATTAGCTCAGTTGATTGCAAAGTTTGGTTTCAAGACGCAAATACTAGAGAAACTAAGTTGGTCTTAACTGAATGACAGAAGAGTATTTGAAAGTACAGGTGATTGTTGTGAATATTTTGTAGATTAAGAAAATAGATTATCAGAATGAAATGATATTAAAAAAACTATTATCAAGTGGAACTACCAAAAGTATGGCTCAAGTAGAAACAGGTAACATAAATTTAACCTACATGTTAATATAATAAGAAGATGTATGTGTTCTGCCCGCAATTACATATGATTTATATGGAAAATACACCACTGTAAGATCTCTACAGGAGCAAGAAAATAATATAATTAATGTTATTGGCTGTTGTTGTAAACACTACCTGTTATTCCGATAGCATCAATAGAAGGAGAGGAAGTTATGTTAATTGTTTATAAGCTCTAAAACAATATACTTTTTCAAAATGGTTTAACAAGATTTTGCTTAATGTTTTGTTTGCTAAACAATTGCTTTTAGTAATATACTCTTCTCCTTCAATTCGGTGCGTTAAGAATTCATCTACACCCAATTTTATACTTTCTCATATGGTACCAATATAAGAGAAGGTAGTGTAATCGTAATGATTTTCGGAATTTGTGATATTGGCATTTCTGGACGTTTTGTGTTCCCCTGAGTTCGAAAAACATGTATAAAATATAACAAAATGTACTTAACCCAAAATAAAGAAATGATCTGTTACTTATTGATTATACCTGAATATAATCTACTTCAAAACTAATACAAAAGATTTTTTCTAAACTGCTCGGGGTTACATAATCAAATGACAAATACATGGAGACGTTTCCGTTAGATTATCGGTATGTCAAATTTAAGTCGTCTTATTATCCCCCATTCGTTATGTAAATAAGTACATCTAACTACATATTTTCCCTATCCGTATAATTATTATCGAACGTTTAAAAGATTTACCCTGTGTCATGGAATACAATAGTAGTTAACCTTTATATTTTACATTATTGTTTACAAGTATATGTAATTCATTTTATTTCTAAGAAGTAAACGTTCTTAATAAGAAAAAAATGTGTATACTGTAAATTAAAAGCAAAAATGACAATCTCTAATAATAAAGAACGAAAATTCGGAACAATCTGAAAATCTTGCGCGACCTGATTCATAAAAGTACACTCATTTAATATTTTTGTTGTGTGTTATATTAATTTCTATTAAATGAAGCAATGACTTTATATTGTCTGTATGTTAAAAATAATAAACGAGTCCTTTCGTTATTGAAAACTAACGGTTTCACCCTCGAATTGCTCAGGGTAAACGTATGTAACTCAGAAAATATGCAAGTGGGCAATTAACTTACCAAGAATATAATTTCAAACCAATCGGAAGTCCAAGGACAAGGCGTCACAACGCTAACACACAACTCGCACGGTAACCACGAAACTCACACATATGCATGAGCGGAGACAGACACGTCTCACCTCGACCGTACAGTACGTTAGACTGACGGTAATTACGGTTCCGAACGAGAGATAAATCTCGTAACGTAATTATGCTGATAAGCGACGATGATTTAATTGTAACCGATAAGATTTCTTTGTTTCCGAAAGGTGCGAAGCAGTTCAATATGAAATCGTTATTTCTTGATTTGTTTTATATTGTATACTTTATTTACTTTAAGTTGTGATGTCAGTGCGAAAAACAAGAATCCAATCATCCACATGGAATAAATAAAAAGTTTACTTCATGAAGATGTATCAGTTAGATTGAACAATTACTCTACACACCGATGCACTTAAGAAACTGTCTCTAGGACAGTTTTAGGAAAAAAATTTCAAATAAAAGGTATAGGCATTAAACATCTAACTTAAGTTATGAGATTTGGTATAAATTACAAAAACCCTTTTAAAGAAAATTGTACAACAAATTAAAAATTCTTAAGAATAAAGTGTTCTTTGTTACAGTTTTAAGAAAAAGTATTTCTAATAAAAATGATATACATCTAATATGTTAATTCAAGTATAAAGTTTAATGGAAACATTAAGAACGTTTTTACAAAAAAATGAGAAATTGAAAATATTCATAAGTGCCTTTTAGAGAAGTTTTAGAAAAAACAGTTTCGAATAAAAGTTGTGGCTATTAGTTAGATCAGTTCAATTCTTAAATTTGGTGAGAATCGGTAAAGGTATTTTGGAGAAAATTGAAAAAAACTGAAAATTCACAAAAGTAGAGGGCCCTTCGCAGAAGACCAGTCAAGATAACAATAATGGCAATCGATAAGGATTAAATAGCAAAGTAAACGTACCTATAAAAACTTAAAATTACGAGTAAAATGCCCTTTGCCCTTAACTGTTTCTGATGAAATTTATGTGGTCTTGAGTTCTCGGGGGACCCAGCCTAAATACAAAATTTCAACTTTCCACTATTTATAGTTTCTGAGAAAACGTTGACCACATACACACACACAGACGTTTTTCAAAAACACGTTTTTCGAACTCAAGGGACCTCAAAACGTTCAGAAATGCCAATACCTCAAATTCGAAAATCAGTACGATTACAATACTTTCTCTTACTGTATGGGTACCCCATATGAGAAAGTAAAAAGGTCCTGGGATAAACAGTTTCAAATTTTCCAAAAAATATTAAATAAGTCCCTTTAAAAATTGTTATAATTAATAAATAACATGAGTTCTCCCTCATAGGAGGAAATAGATTTTTTTGCCGATTATTTTTACGTTGCTAAGAACCGGGATAAATCCAATTTTGAAGCGTTTGCTATGTTCTTCTAAGCAACAAGTACATAGAATAACTGGTACCAACGCTCAGTTTGAAGCTCTACATGTAAATTTGGTTACTGATATTTAATTAGATTAACCGTTTTTAACATAGAGGCGAAAAAAGGAAATAATAAGATTTTTTACATATATTTTGCTTGTAAATAAAAACTAACCACGAATCTTACGCATAATTTATATCATCTTTATTCCTACAAACTTATTACACTAACACAAATATTAGTCGCAGATACCTTCCCGGCAAATTCCCCATTTCTCTGATCTAATAGTGTTATTAGAGCGTTAACTTTTAGCTAATTCTGGGGTCCAGGATTGAATTGATTGCGTAAAATAACATATCAAACTTTTCCCAAGTAGTTTGTTTGCATTTATTTGCACGAACGAATTCGGAAATCCGCTCAAAGGAAACCCTAAATATGGTCTCATAAATATTCCCGACTAGCTATTATTCCAGTCCTCTTGATGTTGGTGTAAAAACGGCATTTGGCATGGAGCGAAAGATTAGTCAAAACAAGGATTTCGCACGAAACGAACGTCAGATGGTTGAAAGCAGTTAGAGTAGTTGGACAAACACGAATGAAGTTGTCTCGGAAACAGTTGGGATTCACAAATGTTAATACTCAATTAGCCTTCGAATTCCTTCTATTGTGATTTTTTTATTGTTGCGGAATTTTGTTTATCAGAAACATATGTTACACAGTAAATTTTCCGCCTGCATTTCCCGCGTGCGTGTTTCCACGCGGTTGACCCGCAGACAGCTGTAATTAAATTCCCCGCTTAAAGCCGTCAAAGGCAATTAAGATTTTTAATCAGGAAGCTCGGAAGTGAAACTGGATCGTTCGCTTTTGTGCTGGGACGGGAATGTGGAAAAATATAGAGATCGGAAATTTGATTAATGTCATTAAACTTAGGATATTTCCAAGCGTGTTCTCTGAAAATCTCATTTTTAATTTCAATAGTCGACACTTCAAACGAAGTTTCAAACGAATTTATTGTTTTTAATATCGTTTATTGGCCATCAAGCCAATGAAGCTCGTTACGTGAGTTAATTCCATTACGCTAATGGATGAATAAATGATAAAACTCAAACGATAATTAAATTTTGTAATTCATAAGAGAGACTGATACAAAAACTGTACCTGCTGGGATTAGTCCCATGCATACGGTTAACCTCATGTAATGCTGCATATGGGAAAAGTCACGTAACATAACGAAGTACAGAGGTTTTCCACATACGTATAAATAACCATATATATTCACTGTTAGCATTAACGATGTCTCAACAACAATTGCTGTGATTACATTGGAATGTACGTAGAATACACGCAATGGTAAAGTAAATATAAAGTGAGAAAAAGATAAGATATGTTTATTGTATTTCTATTCAATTCTAACCAAGCATATTATATGTAACCCAACAGCCTCTGCAGTTTCCGGCATTTCGATTGTCACGTTTCTTAATTTTTCCATTCTCTATCTCTCTAATGGTCCCACCACTCATTATTTCCTTAATTTCATCTTTCCAACGTGTGGCAAGCCTTCCGTCTTTTCGTCTGCTTCCTATGTGCTTAGTAAATCAAATTTGCTCTATCAATCTCGTTAAGACAAGGTACTGTATAACTTGCATTGTTTAGCCCAGCTGACGGTAAGCTGCCACCAGCGACTGTTTTGTAAATAAATATACGTTTGCAATACAATAAAATGAACACTCAAATCGCTAGTAAAGAACCAGCAAAATGTCTGAAATTCAAGTGCAAAGTAACAAGTGGGGAGTTTCCAAGTGACAATTTAAGGGTAGCAGAAATACTTGCCAAATCTGGCTGACTATTTACTGGCACTGAACTGGTAATAGTAATGGCTGAGGACGTGTGTCCAGATCAATGTGCACTTAATGAATTGGGCAATAATTTATGCAAGCAACTTTAGGATAGTGCACGAATATTTGAAAGGTTCTCTTCAGCTACCGATGTAAGTGATGACGTTTCAGATACTGCGCAGCTACTAATATTTGTTCCCGGAATTGATGAGAACTTTCATGGATTTTGAGGAGCTTTTACAGTTTAGCAATTTCAATGGAACGATTACAGGGGAAAATTTATCTCGCCACTTATAACAAACGTAAGTTTCAATACAATCACCATGGGTAGAATTGGTAAGCGATACAAGTGAAGGCGGTAGTAACACGAATGGACAAAACAAGGGTATTGTGGGTAGAATTAAAACTAAACTGGAAGAGATAAGTTACGAAATTCCATTGTGTCATCAAACAAGGAGAATTATACTGCGAAATGCTTCTATGGAAAGCAGTAATTGACGTCGTGATATCCACTATACACTACGCCAGAAAAAAATGTTAGTACATATTTTAACAGTTTTCATCAGATATAGGAGCAGATCAGTGAAATGTCTGCGTTATTCTTATTTGCAGAACTTACAGATATATATTCGATGATGAATAGACCTTGGATTTTTGACAAATTTAATTCGTGAGTTGAATATGCCGAATATGAGGTTTCAAGGAAAAAACAGATTAATATATGATATGTACACATGCAGACATCAAGGCATTTTAAAAGAAAAACGAGCTCTTCTTAACATATATTGATGTCTGAGGGAAAATGACGAAATGTATTTATTGTAGTTATAATATCAGTTCAACTACAGATGGTTTTAATTCGAGAAGATTTCTGTAAAACAGAAGTTCTTAGCAAATTCTTTATTCGTGTTACATTAAGGGCCTACCGAGTAATTTACAAACAAATGTGATTGACCTTCAGTTTGATGTCATTCTCAAAAACTATTTCAATTAAATCAATGATCCTGTTAAATTTTCCAGTAGTTTATCATCTAATTTTGATGAATTGAAAAGTATTACTTAACAATTATTTAATATTTTTGCAACACCCACATATGCGAACAAACTTTTTCAATTCTCAATTACATGAAAAATGAATATGGTCCTCGTCTCACAGATGAGCATTTGGCCTTTCTACGAATTTCTACAACAGACATTAAAGCAATCTTCATACAAATAACCATAGTCCAATCAATAGAAGCTTGTTATGTAACAAAAATACTATTAGGAAACAGCTGTGTCATTATAAGAAAGGCAGTTCTATCGTACTCGCAATTCTCATTAACTAAATTGTAATAAAAAAATAAACAAAAATTATTGCAATTTGCAAATAGGCGGTTTTGCAGATAAAATCAAAATTGAAGAGGCAATATCGATACTATAAATGGATGATTTGTAGAGTGTTACATCATTACAAACAAAATCAAATTGGTATCGGATAATTAGTAACACAGTAAATTTCAGCGTTTCTTCAAAACTTCACTTTCACGCGAAAATACACTTTTCCGACTCATCATATCATTTTTAGCACCGCTGCTTTTTACATTGTTAAGTTGTTATCCCCCAACAGTTTTAAAAATTTATATTTAAGTTTTTCAATGTAATATTTATGGGTTGCATAAAAAACTGGTGATTTTGGTAAAGATTTTTCTTTACTGAACCCAATTTAAAGAAAAACAAAATTATATATAGGAAAAGTGGCTTTTGGAGATGCCCCTCCAGTTTGTACCTGCGGAGACGTCTAGTTTTCGAGAAAAAAAAAATAAAATGTTGGAAAAAACACCGAAATTACCTATTTTCAAACAGGAATTTCTCAGTGTTTTCGTGAGTAATTTTTACTCACTTTAAGGCCTAAATGTAGTTCGATGCTTGAACTAAACGATAACATTAACTTCGCGCCGAAATAATACCGGAAAATATGCAAATTCACGATTCGAAACAGAGACTTTTTCTCGCCTTCGCCATATTTAAATACTGTTGACAGACACGCCGAGAGCAGTTTTGGCAGTGGCTAACCGGCCGACATGACAAATGGTAGACTACAGACGGGAGGAGAGAGAGGGGGGGGAGAGAGAGAGAGAGAGAGAGAGAGAGTGTAGGCTCAGAAACGTGCAAATGTTTTAATTACTATACAAGCCATACCAAACATACCCAACCTTTCCGACTGAGTCGTAAGCCCAGAAACGTGCAAATGTTTTAATTACTATACAAGCGATACCAAACATTCCTAACCTTCCCGACTGAGTCGTAAGCCCAGAAACGTGCAAATGTTTTACTTACTATACAAGCCATACCAAACCAACCTAACCTTCCCGACTGAGTCGTAAGCCCAGAAACAGTGGAAGTAAGGAACAATTCCAAAATACATATCTGAAACTAAATGCAATATGCAATGATTCCTCTACATGAAAATTGCGGTATATTGGTAGCGACGAAAGATCACATGATATTATTTGAGAGTATGAAACACTTGTAATAAGTCATAAAATTGCAAATTATAAAGTTAGTAATGGGAGTATGTGTGGTTGCCTAGGTGTAAACAGTTTATATTATCGGATATTCTTTGTAAAAAGACGCTTGCATTGTATTATTAGTAGTGATAAAATGATACCAACAGTATGAGAAAGAAGATAAAGGTACAAACATGCAAATTTAATCGGAGAATGGCTTATGAAAAAGATCGCCCGGACGGTCTCGTACTCAGAATAAAAACCTTGACGTTCCATGATGAATGCATAGACATGTCAACTGTTTTAGGGTGTTTTGTGGCAAAACGAGAACAATTTTGGTCATATCGCCGGAAATTCGCATTTAACATATTTTGCAAAGAGCTTGAGCGTGAATAATAGTGAAAAATATATAAAGAGGATCACAAACGTGTGATATGGAATGAATTTGATGTCCGCCCGTTAGCCACGAGAAAGCAACAAAGAGTGAAAGATAGCCATTCGCGGATGTAACCTAAAAAGGGAAATTATTTTTTTGCAAAGAAACCAGAAGGAATTTAAAAAAAAAAAGAAGTGGACCATCATGTTCAACGGTATCTTATGGACGAAAGGTGATTTTTTGGTGAGTTTTTAATTTTTGACGACATAACTTCCTATGGAAAATCGTATTTTGAAAGTGCCATAACTTTTAAACGGATCGTCTCCGCACTATAAGACTGGTGTCTTTGAAACACGTTTTTGAAGTACTTTTGATTGATATATGTCTTTTTTAAATATTTTGGGTTCAGTAAGAAAAAGGCCAGCCGTGATTTTTACCTCTCCAGGATCACAACGTATTCCGTATTCCTGTATGCGTAATACTACTAACTTTTCAATGAAGTTCCAATGAAAAATATTCTTCAATTACTCTGTCCTCTTAAATAGACTTGCCAAACAACACTTACGTTACTATCGTAGTTACCTTATGCGCAATCATACATAATTGTAGATTCACGAATGCATATAATAAAGGTCAAAATAAAATTAAAATAATTGTAAGTATAGAATAAGTTGAACATTATTTGTAAATCTGTCTGGTAAACGCCGTTTCTCTACGAACTACCGATTAACCTTCTGCTTTCGAAATTAATTTTATTCATTAATGTTGTATCATGCGCAGGATCCATTATAACGATTATTTTCGTCCATTAGCTTATTTAATTAATTATATAACTATTTCAGTTTTTTTCCAGTTTAACTTAAGTATTAATACAGTAATGGACCTTTCTCTAACACGCTCACGATAGAGATTATGATTAAATTATAGCCACCTAAAGTAATACGATAATTTGCTAGCTTTCACCGATTTCTAGGAACTTTCAGGAATCAAAACTTTTTTACGGGATTTCTGTAAATAGGTACAGTATATTCACAAATATGCCGTATAATTATCACTCTTCAGGTAAATGTAATTAAAGTTTATTGTCGTATTCTTAACACCCCCAATAAAGCTCTCGGTTAATGAGGATAGTGGAACGAAAGATGTGTATGGGTCAGGGTTGGATTGATAAAAATTTTAGGAACAAAATGAATTTTCATTAGAATTGCTCTTTATAAACAGAGGTGTGTAAAGAAATGAAACATTTTATTACATTTAGAACGTGACATAATTTATACCAATTATACTTAACCGTCTACAAATAATCGTAACGCATTAACTGCAAGCGGTTAATTACAATTTGCTTCTAATTATTTGTCGTATATCTGAAACCTATTTGTAAAAGAGTTTCTCAATAGATGGTTCTTCCACAGATAATCAAATTAGGGTACGCTTAAATCAGGATAATTTGTAGTCTAGATTTGTTAGACGTATTATTAATGAAAACATTGAAAGAGGTCAATAGTGAATAAATTGTCATATCATTTTACTAAGACTCAATACTGAAATATTTTATTAAAAAAACTAACCCTACATTAAATTTTTACCAAAAAAAAAGATATTGTAACGAAACGGCTCGCCGCGATAAACACGCCGGGAGCTACACAAGTTCGCCGAATTGCGATCCCGGGAAGGACGGGTCGAAGCCGACGGTCAAAGAGCCGAGAACGTTCGATGCGATAACAAGTTCCGCGAATTCTATAATCATCTCCCGAAACTTCGGGAATATTCCGGCAAACGTCTAGAAGGCTTCTACCTGGTATATAAGGAATGTCGGACCCAAGGCGGGACAGTTGAAGAACCGGTGCGTAAACATTCGAGCGAGAGATTGGGCGCGTTAAATAAATAAACATCTGTGTATGCGAATATAAATTAAATTAAGGGATTGTTAAGTTTATAAGTCTAGTGTAAGAAATAAATTAATTAGTACAAATCGCGTAGTGTTTAGTCTTAGTAAACAGTAAAAACGTTACAATATGATTGAAAAGTTGCCGGTTTTTATTTATTCAAAAAATATTATACGTATTTAAAAAATTATCTTTTATCAACCCTACCTTTAGACTCCGAAAGGAAAATTAAATAATATTTAAAAAACAAAGTCAATGTGAAAATGAGAGGAAGAGAAGAACTACATTGATTCATTTGTTTATACACCAATTATGTACCTATTATACCACTTAGGACAACTCTATATTCCAACTACTCCATATATATTACAATACGCATTTCTACAATACGGTAATTTGTATAATAAAAGATAGATCCCTAAATACAAAAAGGCCATTTGTTTCCCAACGATCCCCGAAAACACGTTGTTAATACACTATTAAAAATTATTTAGTGATCAGCTTAAGCCTTAATCGGTAACACTGTGTTCTGTGTTGAGCTTAGATAATCGATCATAATATCATTAGGTAAACCGTTGTAGATTCTTATGCCCTATGTATTTTACCTCTCTGTTGAGTTCATTTTGTGGATAATATTTAGGGAATATTTCTGACATTTTCTAGAATTTCTAATACTATAGTGTAATGTATAGTGTAATTACATCACATGTAATGTGGGACGTCCTATTGTTTTTATTTCGACAGGGCCCTCATCATTTTAGCCTTAAAATTTTGTAGTCCTGCCCTTATAAGCGATCACGCTCAACAATACACCGAACCTTGATTGTATTGTCCATGATAACAAAATCCTTATCTGGTTACCTCGGAAATTTTTAAGTCGCTATGATATATATGTCAATATACCCTACCTTCAATTGGCAAAGGTTCGTCAAAGTCAATTATAACGTGTTTTTTTTTGTGAAAGCGGACACCATCAATATATTGGAAAAAGTAATATTAAGTAACTTTAGGAAATCAGTTGTTCGGCAAAAAGGAACAAAAATTTTGCTTAGATTGGCTACTTTTGGAATATTTCAATGTTCCAATAAGTTATTTTTATGAATTTAAAGATAATAATGAACTTCGACTATCCAATTACATGTTAATAATCAAATTTCACTCCAAAAATATGAGGAAATAACCGAAAAAACGATTTGAAAGAGATATGTTTTCTACCTTCGGCCATATTGGAATTTTTCCTACAGGTTGCAGAAATGGTTGTGTGTAAACGACCGACATGACGGGTGACGATCGGATCAACGAATCTTACTAGATAATGAAAGGAAAATAGATATACCGAAAATGAGCAAACAACTTCGTTAATAATTATTTTGGAGTTTCGTGGTAGTATAACTGAATATTACGATATAAGTCCGATTTTCACTGAATTTTCAAAAAGAAAAGAGGTCATTGTTCCAATAAACTAATGCTACTTGAGAAAAATAAAGTGCCATTAAAGAACAGTCTATATAGATAGATAGTTCTGTATAAATAGAACAGTATACGTTATTCAACTTAAGTACTTTTAAAACAATTCCAGTTAGTCTATGATTTAATGAGTGGAATAAACTGATCATCCACCACATACTAGATTAAGCCAGTATGGATTAAGTTTTTAACTAACAGAAGTGCATTGTTATCCAAAAGTATATTAACCACAGTACGGTAAGAAAATGAATGAACGAATTACAACCGTTTTTACATGTACCAAGCAAAACTCAAACAAATCTTAATCTTACCAAATAATTCGTCTGGTGAGAAAAGTTTAAATAAAGATTTCACCTTCAGATTCCGAATAAAACCCAATAAACAGCTCGTTAAAATAGACTTGTCAAGTTGTAAAGCTCATTATAAAGATAAACCCAAGAAGGATCTAACCTGATTCTTAACTCTAGATTAAAAAAATAACAGTAATGTAACAACTTATTAACACAAGCAGCTAAGATTATAATTTTACTGTAAAGTTTTTGATTGAAAACTAGCCAAACAGAAAAACGGTTACCTTAGTATTGTCTGTACAGTTCGACATGTTGCGATCGATATGATTCAACTATACATGCTCAACTACTTACATTAACAATTCCCTTACATTTACAGGACTTCAGCGTTAAATATTTACTTAGAACGTCGAATGTAATATCTTACGTTAAATTTTACACTACCGAATTTTTGCCGTTTATGACTGTTATAGGGGGTGGTTTTTAAGGGTAGACAATTTGTACTTCATCATAATTACTTATTTAAAGATGATATTAACCCATTACAAGCTCGAGTCTACAACTATATAATAATTTTTAAATAGGGGTAGTTTTCACCCCTAAAAATTAAAAGCCACCCCCCGGCACAGAGCTAACTAATATTATAGTAGAGAGCGAGTAGAACTTGAACCCAAATGTTGGTGCAAATCGAAGATATTTAATCATTCCGAGTTGCTACACAACGTTTTAAAGGTATTTTTTTCAACTACCTATAACTATACTAGTGGGTGGTTTTTAGGGTACGATTCTACTTAATAATACATGAAAATCAACTGACTTTCATTCAACTTATTTATCGATGATTTATTACTGGTTCCAATCTATAATTTTTTATTTATTTTCGAATGGTGGTAGTTTTCACATCTAAAAAATTAAAAGCACCCTTCAAGGAATGGACTACTAATCCTAAACTCTCAGCTGTCAAATTGTTATTTTTTCAGGGTTGCCAACAATTTACTGCAAAAATGGCGCCAAATTCAAATCTTGCGTTAATTTTGGGACACCCATTTTGTAATTCCGTCCAGAAAACAATGTATATAAAATTGGCGGACCACCCTCCTCAGGCCGGCAAAACAAAATAGTGGAGATTTTCTGTCACCGTTAACGGCCACCGCTATAACTCATACACGGAATGTAATAGGATGGCCTGGTTTGCGCAGGAATTTATGTCTTTAGAAGTGCTTGAAAGTCACTGGGCCAAAAAAAATTTTGGCCACATTTGGCCAAAAATGACAAGATGTTCAATCATCACTCGCGGTGCAATTTAATGATATAGTAGCGACCTTAAAAATCATTTGGCATTGAAAACCTTCTGTTAATTGGCCGAAAAAGCGGGCAAAAATTGCCAGAAATGGCCAAAAATTCGAAAATTACTTATTTCAGCCAAAACATTGGAAATCCTGTATATACGTCGACAGGTCGAACATGTGGTACACAGAGAGCTCAGAAAAGCTAGCAGGGGGTCAATAAAATATACCCAGAAATGACCAAAAATTCTAAAAGGACTTATTTCGGCCCAAAACGTGCTAAATCCTGTATATACCTGAATTGTTCGAAAATGCGGGCCATGGGAATTCCAGCAACACTGTGGAAGATTTAGGAGACTCTGTCAGACACTAAAAGTCACTTTGCACAGCGGGCCTGTGGAGCTACAAATTCTAAAAGGACTTATTTCGGATAAAACGTGTTAAATGCTGTATATACTTCAACAGTTCGAAAATGTGGGTCCCAGAATTTTCAGACACACTGTCGAAGGATCCAATGGACCCTTCTAGCCACTGGAATTGTTCGAAAATGCGGGCCATGGGAATTCCAGCAACAATGTGGAAGATTTAGGAGACTGTCAGACACTAAAAGTCACTTTGCACAGCGGGCCTGTGGAGCTACAAATTCTAAAATTACTAATTTCGGATAAAACGTGATAACTCCTGTATATACTTCGACAGTTCGAAAAGGTGGGCCCGGAATTTTCAGACACACTGGCTAAGGATATACAGGATTTATCACGTTTTGACCGAAATTAGTAATTTCAGAATTCCAGTGGCTAGAAGGATCCATTGGATCCTTGTATGATATTCCTTATACTAATGACCATCATAGTAAGAATTAACTGTTGCTTTATAAATCATCCCCTAACCCTGGGATTTTCCCTACTTTTACAAACTACTATCGTGGCCCTTTTAACAGGATATATATTCCTAAATTTTTGATCTTCTTATATTATTTTTACAAAAAAGACACAAAATCTCCACTATTTTGTTTTGCCGCCCTGAGGAGGGTGGTCCGCCAACTTTATATACATCAGAAAACAAATGTGGTCGAGGTAGAAGCATAACTTTTATCAATGATACGCATCTGCGTAAATGTACGTAGGTAGTTAATCCTGTTTCTACTGGAAAATGGAAAACACGAGATCTGATAAACGAGTTCAACCGTGAAAAACCAGCTGAAACATGTACGTATGTATGTACATATATACACGAACACATCTCTCGTCCCGACAATGGCTTACCGATGCATCAATTCACTCGTAACGCACAAAACAAATAAACGCTAGTTTAATTTCCCCCCGAAATACGGGATCCCTTGTTTGTGATGTGTTTTAAACAAAAACCGAACAGCTCGTACACCAGACGAATCAAATCAAAAGTATGTATGTTTCAATCCCTCTGACTCGCTTGAACGAGGAATTAATTTAGAGAACAAATCCGCTTCCCGATTGAATATCTTGCTACACGAAGAAGCAAAAAAGGGATTAATTGTGGATCCCTGTAAAAAAAAGTTGGGTGCCGTTAATTCGGCGTTGTTTGCAGAACTTTTAAAAAAAAACGAGATCAACCGCGGGTTGGTGAAACCGAAGCGTACGGTCAAGGTCCGTTAGTGGCGGAAGTAGAAGTAAAAATAATTAAACTCCACAACAGAGAACCTCACGCAAATTCCTAGATAACACGAGTAAATAATAGAATCCCAACGGTCTTGAGAAATCTCCCCTGGAGTAGTTCTCATGGCGCCGCTCTTTATCAGTCCTACTAAAACGAAACGTAACGGTACCTTTTATCAACTTTCTACTTTTTAAGGAAAAAGTAGACGCACATACACATTAAGACTATTATTAAAATTGCGTGTTCTTCGACCATTACGACCTTTTTGCGAAACCTCCGATACGTATAACTGATCTCACGTTTCAGCCTGAAAGCAAACGCAGTATCAAAACAACGAAATCTACCAGACGCCGAAGAAAACGAGAGAAAAATTTAAATCATGTTGCAATCCGTTGGGAGAATTGCACTTGAGAAAAAGTCACAATCTTAAAAGTTTGTGCAAGTCTTTGTCGCGTATGGCATAAGCATAATTTTTTGGAGTTAAAAAGAAATGAAATGTGAAAACAAAACTGCCATACATTAATTTGAGATTGACAACAAATTAGTTATTACGTAAAGTTTATTCTAATTTATTTATACAGTTCTTGATAAAATTTATTTATTCTACTCCTTAACTAATTCATTTATGTTATACACTTAACGCGCTAATTTATTTGTACATATATCGCTAGTTGGCTTATCGCACTTTTCACTCACGACGGCTCCTTGCCTACTATGCCTGCGACGAAACCGTCTCGTAATTTATGTCCCTAAGTCTTTCCGAGAAGCTTCCGGGTTATTCTTTCTCTAATTGGACGTTCTCGACTATTCGACAAGAGTTTTTATGGTCCCCTTTGAAATGCGCCGCCTGCGTCAGATAAGAAAGAGCACGCTTCACACTGATGTTTACGTTTCGCTTCATAATATGGAAACCAGTTAATACTCTAAACATAGCTTATCGTTCACGTGAGTAATCGAGTAGTACATGTCTGGCAGCATCTAAGTGGAACCTTAAATCGGGGCAAATTAATAGTCATCTAAAAATGAGAGTGCAAATGTATGATAAGACAGCAAATAAAAGATAATTGGATGTCGAAGGTGGTCGTGTCGCTCGAAGTTGGCCATTCTTTACGAGATAGAATATTCAAAGTCTTACAAACACGTTTAATGATAAATAGAATGCCGCTGGTTTCTACTATCTAGTGGTCATCTTCAGGCGGACTATATAAATATAAAGAAAGTTACTTCCATTTTGAGTGAATTAAAGGTAAGTACTATATACCTAAAAGTACAAATTGTATGTAATGATGGAATCATGGACAAGTCAACATACGAACACAGTACAGTTTTACAAAACACGCTTTAAAACTGTCTAACATAATTAAAATACATATCGTATAGTATGTCCAGCCACAATTGGAACACCAACAAAAACACTTAATGGCTTTTTAAGTAGTGAAGAGCGATGCCGCCTTGTGGGCTCCATGGGCGTATCATTACGGATAATAACTCTAACAATGAATTCACTTTCAAATAGCATAAATAAATGGCACACACATACATACACCACTTCTCGAGTATAAGTGCCGAAGAAGACATCACAAGGAAAGCACACGTGGCCGCTGTGTTATGGTCCAGTGGACCATCGAGTATCTGTAGAGTCTCGCGTACTTCCTCGTACACGATTTCACTGATCGACTGTACACCTTAGAAGAAGAAGAAGAAGATACAAACGAAGTGCCGCTGTCGTAAACAAAATTTTCCAATGGAATCTCTAGTTCTTTATCTGTACATATTCATACATTCACATATATGATTTCACTTGGGCAACTGAACACCTGCATTTTAAAAATACCAGGGCGTTTCTGAATAAGCAAAAGGATAAGTCCCATGGTTTTGTATCGAGACAACGGGCTCGTTTCGAATGTCGTCGGTACATACAGATTATATTGATTATGTTCCAATTGCTACTGGTTAGAGTATACCATGGGATCCAATACACCTACATAAGAGGACACAGTGACAAATCCTCTAAACAGCGAGGTGGTATTATACATTCAAAAGTGAAATACTAATCTGCTTTTTCAAGTTGATCTACGCTTTTATGTAAGGAAGGGTACTAGAACAAAGCAACACATAATTAATTATAGTTACGTGACTGTTTAATTTCAAACTGCATTTTCTATATATTCATATTCTTTTTAAATTTATTTAAAATAATCATAAAATATAAATTTAAATATCAGCCTCTGTTAATTGAACTCTCCTGTTAAGCCTGACTATCCTGCCTGAATGTTTTAAAAAATCAATTGGTTTCCTATCACCCGAAAGAAGCAGCTAGAATAACTTTATTTGGGGTAGTCTGGCGGGGTGAAGGGCCTCCTCTGTGTGTTGGGAATTTTTCTTTCAAAAATTGTGAGTAATAGAACACCAAATCAATTATGAACTTGTATCCGGTTTCTTATCATACATTTGCACCCTCATTTTTGGATGGCTTTGTAAATTTGCCCCATTTTATATCCCACTTAGATGCTGCCAGACACGGATAACTCGATTATTCATGTGAAAGAACAGCTTCGCTCAAAATATTGACTGGTTTCATAAGACCGATATTTTAACGTTCGCCTCACGGTCTAATAGTTTATTGTAATATAATAGTAAAACAAAGCGGGTCACATCACATCACCTTGTATAACACAAAAAAACAGGATTTGTTAATTACAAATTTAGAGAAAATGGCGGTATGTTCGTTTCTATGTTCCGGCACTAAAATGACACCTAATCTAGCACTAAAATGGCCGAAAACAGTGCTTTAATGAGGCTTATTAAAGCATGGTTTTTGGTAATTTGTTGTGTTGGGTGGTAATAAGATATTTCCTAATGCTGTCTAATGTCTGTCAAAACAAAATTAAAAAATATGGCTGCCGCGTCGATGGGGTAGGGATGCAAGTAGTATTTAGTGTTGACTATAAGCTGTCGCCACAAGCGGCTCGTTTTAAATCGCGGACTCGGGCTTGGAATATGACGTCTTCTGCAACTTGTACTTTAAACTACAGGGTGATCAACAATGACTGTTTGAGTTGGCAATCCTACCTGGAGGATTTTTTTGCCTAAGGGTTTGCAATGCTACAACCAGACAAGGCGTATCAACTTTAAATAGGTTGCCTCAAGCGATCCTGACCTACCACAACGTCATCTACGTCACACGGTGACCGGCGATGCAAAAAATACTTTGAAAAACTCAAAACTGTTGTCAATTACAAACGAAAACGCCAGCCAAACGCCGAATTGTCAGAGTAATACAGAGCATAGATGAAACCAGAGTTAGATTAAACACAGGTAATAAAACTCAGACCTGGGTCGCAAGTCTACGTCACGAACTCCGCCTCCCCTGCGCGATCCCCTCGCCAGGAAGTTTGTTTCATTTATTTGACAAAACAATCAGCGTTATGTAAGTGGCTGGATCGACATAGCAGCGAAGGCCAAATAAAAGAAGAAGAAGAACAATCAGCGATAAGATTGTAGGTTATGTGAATAAAAATTAACGCTTAAAAATGAAACTCGAAATACAGAACAATGATTTAATTAAACCGGCTAAAGGTTATGCTCAAAATGCCCCCCATTTTAGTCCAGACATAAAGTAACTCTTCTTTTTAGGCTCTCGAAGATATTCACCAGCATATTGGGGGTAATGTTTGCCACTTCCTGAACTATTGCCTCCTGCAGCTCCTCTTCAGTATGCAATATATTCCTAAAGACATTGTCCTTCAAGAGCCCAAATAACGCAAAATCTAATGGGGTGAGATCTGGTGACCTACTTGGCCATATGCCCTGACTAATTACTCTGTCGCCGAAATTCTCTCTTAAATATCCCATAGTAGCACGAGCCGTATGTGCCCTTGCAGAGTCTTGTTGGAAATATCCAATTTGATGCTCTTCGTCTGTTAATTGGTTTATAAAAGGCCTCAAAAAGTGTTGGATATATGTCTCCGAATTGACGGTAAAATTAAAAAATATCGGCCCATACACCCGCGTCCTTGAGACTGCCAACCAAACTCCAACTTTAACCGGGTGCAAATTTGTCTCTCTGATAGCATAAGGATTTTCACCTGACCAAATTCTGTAATTTTGTTTATTCACATAGCCGTTGAGATGAAACCAGGCTTCGTCGGAAAAGAAGGTATTGTCAAGGATATCATTATTATTTAATATGTCATTGAACCAATTGCAAAATAAAACTCTCTGCGGGTGATCAGGAGGCGTTAATGACTGGACGATGGAAATTTTGTAAGGGTGATACTTTAATTTCTTTTTAAGCACAGTGGAGCAACTTCCATATGATAAACCTGTAAAACAGTGAATTAGAACAACATGAAAAAGTGGAAGTCTTATGGGTAAGAATGAAAATTGGTTGAATAGGAGGCATAAGGACCAAACCTGTTTGAAGGGAGAGCTTTCTTAAGGATTTGCGAGGACTTCTTTGCATTCGAGTTCTGATATCCTCGACAACTTCCTCGTTTAGAATAGAAGGTCTACCAGTTGATTTTTGTTTGTTTAGGTTCCCTGTGTTTAAATATCGTTCAACTACTCGCATACAATGCTGCTGAAAGACAGCAAAAGTGACCAAAGTCTCCGGAAACATTTCCTGAAATTGCTGGTATGTCGCTTCGAGAGAGTACTGCCAACCAGTAATTGGGTTATAAATCCCGCTTCGAAAGTACGCCATTCCAACGAAAATATCGTGTTGTAACGTGAAAACCATTTTAAATAAATAAATTTGAAAAGAATACCAAAAATTTGAATTTGAAATAGCAAATTCAAATTACCAGTTGTACCATTTAAAAATGAAATTCAGCATTGCCAACTCAAACAGTCATTTTTGATCACGTTGTACTATTTCTTTACACCAGTTCACATAGTTATTGTAAACTTTTCATATGCGTCTCTAGACTTATCAGGTAGCAAATTCCTTATTGCATTTGAAGCCACTTCTTGCAGTTCCGGTAGACTTAAAGAAACACCCTCTTGTACTTGATGCGATTCGGATTCTTGATACATGATTTAGACTTATTTAAATCCATTAAATTCAATTTGAAAATGATGTGAAAATTGACAGATGGCTAGGAAACAGCAGTAATACCAACTTAAATGTCACGATAAAATAAATCCCCAGATAAGAAATTTTAAATTATTTATACATAAATAAAAGTATATTATAATACTAGTTTAATAAGACGGAGTTTTGCCACACGAAAGTTTTAAAGCACGACGAGCGAAGCGAGGAGTGCTTTAATAGAACGAGTGTGACAATACGTCTTATTAAAAGAGTGTAATGTACTATTTTATCTACTTTGCTTTATTAATCCATTAAATTTTGGCTGTTCAATTTTTCGTATTACACGGGAATTTTTCGTGGGTTGGTCACATTGATGTCTCTGACAGTGACGTTTTTGTATTTGAATTTGAATATTTAGTATCCCTAGGACAAATTCAATAGCTACTTACTTACGTGCACGAAATGGAAAACAAAAATGTAGAATTGACCTGTACACCCCCAGAAATACGCAAAGCTGCTCAAGAAATTTATTGAAATACTAATAATTTATCCTTGACGTCAACGCACGTCTACGTGACAGGCTGATGTACCAATTTAACAAAACTTACCAAGAGTAGTGTAATAATATGAATATTATTACACTACTTTCGGTGTAATAATGAGATCATTAGTAACGCAAAGTAGATAAATAGTACATATTATATATAAAAAACTTCATATTGTGTATGCCCTCTGCTAGTTTTTTACAATTTTTGTCTGAAACTGTACTTTTTGTGCATTTCTGGTCTTTTATGGTGTTTTTTCTCATGTATTGTGCCTTTTTCATTGTTTAACTTTGTGTGGGTTAAACTGGTTGGAAAACAAGAAGCAAGAATTTTGCAAGACACCATTAATGGATTTTGGTCAGAATCTAATATCCAATCAGAATATTGAAATTGTTGAAAAAGATTGAGGAATGTTACAAAAGACACCATATCTAGTTTCAGATCATAATTTGATAACTGATTATTACTATTGTCCAGAAATTGATAAGACAAGAAAAACCAAATTGTTATTTGGATCAGGATTAGGCCCAAGAGTCGAAAATGTTGGTTAAGAAGTATGATTTTGAGAAGTGAGATTAAGAAGTATTGGGATCAAGAAAATTGTCTGAGAATTAATGTGGCTGGTGGAACGAACATAATCAGAAACCAGGATATTCTCAATAAAACATTTATTAGTAATTGTCTAGCTGGGGCGTATAAGTAGGAAATCCCTGAATTCACTCAGAATTTGACCAAAGACTCTTTGTCTGCTTTAAAATATATAAAAGAAAAAAAAGACGTTGGCTAAAATTTGATCAGGTTGGAGAATCCCAAACATGACAATACACACCATTACCGGTTTATATTAAAGCTAGGGTAAGAAATGCTACAAGACGGGTTTAAGATCAAAATCATAAAATTACTCACTCGAACTGGTCTAAGTAAGAAAACAGGAATATTGGTAAAGAATTGGTTACAGTGAAGAACCTTAAATAAGGCAAAACATAACAGTACCGGTTTAAATTAGGATTAAGGAGAATATTACCAGGAATTATTGAGGCTTTTGGGTTAGCGACATTACAATTTACCCAAGAATTTCAGAATTACATGAACGCTTCTGCGGCTCAACAATTCCAAGACAAACATCTGAAGAAAGAAATTCAAACCGCGACTAATAAATTATTCCCTATGACCATTGTACATATATTCCATATAGAAGTGTCTAGGTTTTACTCATATATCCGCCCGTCACTTATAATATATAGGTGTACCTATAAAGACGAAAATCATTTCCTTTACATTGCACCTACGTCGCCGGTTAGGTTGTTGAACCCTGCGGTATACCGTGACACACGACGAAGACTTTCAAAGCGTACGTCACGAACGGTACAGGAGGCAAAATGGTACTAAAAATGGACGGTGACAATGGTCTGTACGAGCGACATTTTTACATTTTCTCTATCGGCTCGAAAGCTCTATCCTTGAAAGGTATACGGAGAGAGAGTGTGTGTATGGTACGAGAGAGATGAAATCGTGCTGGGATGGTGTAAGTGGCAACAAAGTAAGATTTTCAAGTTTGCATGTAATGAATAGGTACCAATGGTATATAGTCAAATTGTGTATGTACTTACAAAATTAAAATGTAATTAAGTGTACTCGGTCTTCTCGTTGAAATTTTTACAAATCATGCAATGTTTCAATCAGATTGCCTGGAGGTACTTAGATTTATTACAATTAGATTATTCCAAACTCAAACACATTCTGATATATAAATTGTTTGAATTTTCAATTATCATCATTCACTGCTCAATTGAAAATTTCCACATTCATGTAATACTAACGTCATTTGTTTTGTTTATCCTCGTTCCTTTGGATAGCGGAGTAGTAGAAAAGTCATGTTATTAAGCTAGAACATAAACTTCATACGTCCGTATCCGTTATATGGCCAGGCTTTATTATCAAGTTAATAGGCAAAATACAATTTTATTGTTTTACCTCTGTGCAAGAAACACTGATGGATAATCTGGCTTAAAACTTAAGCCACGTCCGTATTTTCGAAACCGACGAAGATATATACATGTTTTAGGTGGTAAATTTTATTACTAATTTATTACTGACGGTATGGACAGTTATAAGATTTAAAAACCACCCCTTCAAACCCTAACACTTTTTTCGCCTTCTGAAATCTAAAATCGTCAAATAATTTTTCACTTAATAAATCATGGAGTGTTTATTGCTATTTAATTGCTGAACTTTTGTCCAAAATGCAATTTTATTGACCCACCCCTTTACGAAGTTTATACATGTACCAGACGGCATATTTCAGAGCTAATTTATTGCTGGCGATATGGACGATCAGATTAAAAAAACTATCCCTTTACTGTTGTTGGGACCCTTCGGGTCACGAAAAGAGAACACTGATTTCACTTACTAACTTATTTATTGATACGAAGAAAAATGTTTAGTTACAAGTTTTTACGTTTAAAATATATTTACGCCAACTGACAAAGACGTGTGTCGAAGAAAGATTATAAAACAATGGTCCTTTGTACCCTGACGTGAACAGTATTTATAGACTTTCGTTAATATCATTACTAGTCGAATAGAAGGGATAGGTACGAGTGCCGTGGTTCCTTGGATCGAGGATGTAGAAGACGTGATTATTTGAGAAAAGAATATTAGGATTAGAACGGAAGACAATAGTAATAACGAAGAAACGTGTATAAACGAATATGTATTGTTCAGATATCATATAGTTAATAAATCTTAGGTTATAAAAGAAAGAGTTAATTGGTTTTGGATAATAAAGACAAAACGTGGACGAAGTAACATGCATTGTTGAAAATAGTGTTTGTTAAATAAATCTGGCTTCTAGAGGAAGTAAATGACAATCTTTGATACGTGGTTAATAGAATAAAATAATAAAGTTTGGTAGCGGAAAGTAATAACTATAACAAGAAATCGTGAGTTAGTTGAATAGAGGGACACGGTTTGAAAAAGGAAGTTAATAACCATAAACGAGAATCGTGAGCATAACAATCCTCCCCGATTAAGTGTTTTGATAAGGCTCTAATTGGCTTGTC
This sequence comes from Cryptocephalus moraei, assembly GCA_946251905.1. Classification (NCBI taxonomy): domain Eukaryota; kingdom Metazoa; phylum Arthropoda; class Insecta; order Coleoptera; family Chrysomelidae; genus Cryptocephalus; species Cryptocephalus moraei. Next base: position 21,297,393 of record OX276452.1, read on the forward strand.
AAAACAAAAGAATCTGTTCAAGTCTGGTACGTAAGAGTACAAAAATTAAAACGTTGATAAAACATAAAGAAAGTTTAATAATACTGTTGTAAATACTTTAAATTAGTCAAGATTTTTTTTTTTTTTTTTTTTTATTAGTGTAATTTAGTAAGATAATTAAATTTAAATTTAAATAGTATTACTAAACCATCTTCTTAGATATATATAAAGGTAGACAATAATATAAAATATTAAGTAATAATAAATGAATAAATGAGTAAATAGAAATAATAAATGAATATTTGATTATTTAGGTTGTTAGAGTTTAAATATGTTATTAAACATTATACTTAAAGATTAGAATACATATTTCCTTTAATAGAATTGCCTACAAGTTACTTGCATTTTAAGCCAATAAGAAAATTATTATTATATATAAATTAATTTAAGATAGGTACCGATCTAAGATAACCAATCATGAATATAAAAATTAAGAGAATTTATAAAATATTATTCAGTTAGTAACCTTTAGGGGACAATTCGCTTTAAAATTTCGAGACAGTTTAACTTTTTACAGACCTTTTTTTTCAGCTATTCCACCTCAGCGTAATATTTTTGCGATCACGACACTTCACTACACTTTATATCTTGAAAAGTCTCTCTTCCTTTGCCCGGCTTCTTGGTTCGATGACGACGTACTCTGGTTCTACTTGTCGCAGGGGTATTCCTTCTCCAGCACCTTCCGTGGAGGAGGCTGTGAGGGATCGAAGACTGCGGGAATTTCTCTGGGGCTCCCAGCTGGATGTGTTGAGTCGGTTGCGATGGATAACGTTGTGGCTGTTGACGCAAATTAGGTATTTGCAGTTGTCGGTGGTGAAGAGGCGTCTCAGCCAGGTGAGTGGTCTCCATCTGCAGCATCTGCAGCATCCACAACAGGCAACAATGACAATTATCATGATTGTCACACTTCCTAATAAGGTATTGTACCACTTTGTACCATGAAGGATGAACGGGCGGTTCATGTTTTCTTTAAGTTCTTCGTCGAACTGCTGAAGCTTATGTTGCGCGTGTCGCAACTCGTTTAAATTCAAATTGTTTAACTTGATAGGATTCATTTCCTCATTTGTAAGGAATTCTTGTTCCTTTTGGCAGCAATCGTCGTTCGTGATGTCGACGGAAGGGACGAAGTTTGTAAAATTGGTTGTCATGTTTGTGGTAGCTACCAGTAAGGTGGATAGGGTGTAGCACTTGCATCTGGGCTTCAGTGTGAAGATACCGGTGCCTTGTAGTGTGAAGTCGAAAACTGGAGCACTTGTTTCATCGCAGCTAATGGTGCCGGCGACTGGTTGCGTTAGGATATACAACCATTGGTTCGGAGAGAGAGGGTGCCATGTTTCTATTTCTGACTTGATTGTTCTAGTGTTGCAGCTCTTCGGGATGATTTGTGATCGTCGCAATTTCAAATCTGTCTCGCATGTAGGTCTTTCCTTTACGAGGTGGATGGTGGCGTGTGTACATAAATAGTCAGTGGGTGGCGACCATTTACAACTCGATAGGTCTCTTAGTTCTCCATAAAAGGTACGTGTCGTACTTAACAATAGGTAGGGATACGAGGGATTTATGAATGAGTATACGGACGTAGAATTTAAGGATGCAGGTAGTGGTACGAGATTGAATAATTGATAAAGTTCCTTTGTAACTAAGGGGATTTTTAAAGCATAAATTAGATTTTTATTGGAATATATCACCGATAGATCACAAATTTGAAAATATTTGTGAATGTTATTCATGTTATCATTACTGATTGGAAGTTCGAAATTGGTGTTAGTCTTAATTTTCATGAGTTCATTATGAAGACGTTTAGGGGTTATTACTGAGGGATGTAAGACATTTTGTTTAGAAAATAAAATTGCGGATATTATTACGTCTAGTTCTTCGTCGAGTTCACTTGCAATTTGTGTCAATAGGTTTAGGTGATCAGTCATTGTCTGGTGGTAGTTTAAAGAGTTTAGTTTTTGAATCGTTTGTGTTGAAAATATATTAAATTTTTCAATGTTTTTATTTAATTGTTCTTCATTTGCGTGAAGAAGCTGTGCAGTTTTATTATAATCGGTTATAGCATCCGTTATAATATGAATTTGTTGTCTCATTAGAATTTTCATGTCGTCGTTTTGTTTAACGACTGCTTCAATAGCTTCCGTGTAATATTTTGCATCTTCGGCATCGGGTGTGCCAAAAAGCCATTTGAATGCGTACGAAACACCGTCAAATAATCCTCTTTTTGTTCGTTTGTTAATGAGATCATCTGGTTCGTGACCAGTCAAATGAGAAAGGGAATCGAATTTTTCGTTAAGACCATTAATATGATTTTTTAATAACTCTATACGTTCGCTACATAAGAACTCCTCGTGGGATGTACTTAAATATAAGTCTTTACCTCGAGTTTGACAAAGTGGTGCCGTTTTTTGATAGATTATGTGGATCAGATTAAGTTTTTGTTCATAGATACTAATGTTTCGGTATGATAAAAGAGTAAAGTGATCATGAGAAATCTTTGCTTGACCTATTTGATGGAAGAATATACCTGAGCTAATGTCGATTTTCTCGGTGTGGTAGGGTTTTTCATTGGACAGGACAGGTGTCAGGAAAAAACTAAGAAGTGCCGTAAGGGCTATCAGGTCGGTCGTCCTTTTCATCTGAAAAGAATGGCTTCAATAAATTATGATGGTATGTTACGGTTTTATTTCTTTTTATTTTTACTTTAACAGTTTGATTTGGATGAATTTCAATAATCTCGTAAGGTCCTTTATAATTAGGTTGCAATTTTCTGCTAATTCCTGGTTTAAAATTTTTATTTTGTATGAGTACTTGATCGCCTACTTTATACGTTATATTATTAGCCTTTTTGTCATAATTTATTTTCGAATTTTCTTTAGATTTTTGGATGTTTTCTCTAGCGATCTCGAAAGATTTTTGCAGTTTTAACTTTAAGTTTGAATGGTAATCATCATAAGTGTATTTAAATTCTGGTTTTGAGGTTAATGATGTTGGAATGATTGCTTTGTGTCCGAATAATAATTCGTAAGGCGTAAAGTTAGTGGCTTTGTGATAGTGAGTATTGTAGGTAAACATTGCTAATGGAACGTATTCGTCCCAATCGGTATGTTTTTCGTTTATGTAATGTTTTAAATACTCTTTCAATGTGAGGTGTGACCTTTCTAGAGCTCCGTTTGTTTGTGGGTGATATGGACTTGAGAATATATGCTTTATTTTAAAAAGTTTATTTAATTCGCTAATTATTTTGGAAGTAAAGTCCGTACCTTGATCAGAAAGTATACATTCGGGAATTCCGAAGATTGTAATAAATCTAAGAATTACATCAGCTATGGTTTTAGCCTCATGATTTTGTGTAGCAACGGCAAAAGAATATTTGGTTAAATCGTCTTGCATCGTTATGATAAATTTATTTCCGTTTTCGGTTAAATCTAGGGGTCCTACTACATCGATAGCTAATCTTTGGAATGGACGTTCGCTAGTCGTCGTAATTTCCATAGGTGCTTTTCTTGTTTGATTTTCATGTTTGTTAATTTGACAAGATTCACAATGCTTTATAAGATATTTAATATCGCTTTTCATATGTAACCATTTATAATTTTCCTTTATGCGTTTATAGGTTCTTAGAAATCCGGCATGACCCGCAATAGATGATTCGTGGTTTTCCTTAAAAATATTTTTTATTTCCTCTTTAGTTTCTGGGGTAATATACGGTTTATTTATTAATGAAACGGTAATATTCGTTTTTGAAAATAGGAACTTTATTAATTTATTGAATATTTCCTGTTTTAAGTGAGCATTATCTTCGATTGGATTTTTGATAAAAATATTCTTTATTTTAGAGTCTATTAAAGATCTTCTAAGATTTTGTAGTGAATAAAATAGATCATTGTATGTTAATTTGTCAAAATGATTTAATTTGGTTATCATTAGGAATGATTTCTTATTATTTTGTGTCTCCAATAGGACAGAATCGTATTGATTTATACTTTCATGATTAATTTTTGTAAGATCGTAAGTTGTTGCTAAATTTTCAGAATAAATATTATTTTCATCGAAATCTTTAGAATACGCAAGAGCATTAGGAAATTTAGTAAATAGATTTTCTTTAATCGTTTTCATATCTGGAATTTCTAGAGTTTCGTAGTGATATCTTATAAATTCGCTAAAGTTTTCTTCTTGTGATTTTATACGACAATTTAATAGAACAGGATTTCTGGAGAGGGCATCTACGTTTGAATTGATTCTACCTGGCTTGTATTTTATCTCGTAAGAATATTCTTCGAGTTTCAATCTCCACCTAAATAAACGACTACTGGCAGTTTTACAATTTGAAAGCCATGTTAGTGGACGATGATCTGTCAGAATTGTGAATTTTCTTCCATAGACATACGGTCGAAAATGTTGAACGGCCCAAACGATTGCTAACAATTCCTTTTCAATTGTAGAATAATTACATTCTGCTTTATTTAAAGTGCGTGAGGCGTACGCTATCGGAAGATCTTTGCCAATTTCTCCTTGGGATAAAATTGCACCAATTGCATAGTCAGAAGCATCAGTTGTTACTAAGAATTCTTTCGAAAAATCGGGATATTGTAAAATGGGTTCTTTGGTTAACACGTTTTTAAAGTAATCTAGAGCATCATCATGTTCAGCAATCCATCGAAATGGTGTGTCTTTCCTCAATAGAAAGGTAAGTGGCTTCGAATGTTTAGAGAAATCTTTGATAAATCTACGATAATAGCCAATCAATCCTAAGAATTGTTTAATTTGTTTTGGATTTTTCGGAGTAGGGTAATTTTTTATAGCAGATATCTTGTCTGGGTTAGGTGAAATTCCTTTATCGCTGATAATGTGACCTAAATAAGCGACTTCCTTGCGCATAAATTCACATTTGTCGGGTTGCAAGAGTAAATTATTTGATCGTAATCGATTAAAAATATTGCGAAGTTTTTCTGAATGTTCTGATATAGAATTTGCAAATACAACAACATCGTCAAGATATACAAAACATTGTAATCCTTGGAGACCTGCAAGAGCAGTGGTCATTAACCTTTGGAAAGTCCTAGGGGCATTTTTCAATCCGAAAGGCATACGAAGGTATTCGTAGTGACCGGATGGTGTACTGAAAGCTGTTTTACAAATGTCTGTTTCCTTCATTCGGATTTGATGGAATCCGGAAGCTAAATCTAAAGTAGTAAAATATTTAGAATGACCTAACTGATCTAGGATTTCTTCGATGTTTGGTAGGGGGAAAAATTCTCCTATCGTTACATCATTTAATTTTCGAAAATCTACGACTATTCGCCATTTTTGTTCTCCAGAAGCATCTTTCTTCTTCGGAACTATCCAAAGTGGACTATTATAAGGAGAGACAGAAGGTCGGATTATTTCTTGTTTTAGCATTTTTTCGATTTGTTTATCTAACTCTCGTTTGTGTATTTCGGGAAACCTGTAAATTTTGGAAACTACTGGTGTCTCATCTGATACCCTGATCTCGTGTTTAAGAAGGTCCGTGCAAGTCAACTTATCGTTAGGAAGATAAAATATATCGTTGTATTCGTCGCAAATTTTTAAAACTGAGTACTTTTCTTCAGGATTTAAGTGATTTACTCGTAAATTTTCATGTAATAATTTTAATCTATCTCGCGCGTTACTCGAGTTATTTTCAGATGGACTAGAATAGAATATTTTTGCATTTGAACTTGCGAAAGGTTCTAGATAGAGTTTAATTTTATTAATTTTTAATTTCCTGTCTTGAGTATTTAGAATTGTCGTAATTGCCTTTCCATTTTTGACAGTTACAATCGATTTCGCGAGAAATACGCCATCAGTTATAATAATTTCGGGACAGATTCCTTCTGAAATTTCTTTATTTATTATATCGATCTCGACAACGGTCTCTGACCGAGGTTCTAGAAAGAATGGATTATTTTTCGTTGAATGACATACTATTTTTATAGGGTTTTCTAACGATTTAAGAAATAATTCAGATTTGTTTAGATTAATAATTGCTCCATGAGAGGATAGGAAATCATTTCCTATTATGCCGTCGTGTGGCAGATTATGGTTATCCTTCACCAAATGGAATTTTACGGGAATCTCTTGAGAATTGATCCGTAATTTTAGAATGCAACTACCAGATGTAATTACTGGAGAGTTTGCGCTCAGACCTGTTAAGGTAATTTGATCGTTGGAACAAAGATTTATTTCAGAAATATCTAATTTTTCTTGAAATTTTAATAAAGATACCGAAGCGCCAGTATCTATAAGAAACGTAAATTTTTTATTTTGAAATGAACATTGTAGATAAGGGTTTTTATCTAGATTATCTAATAGTACCCTATATTGTTTACGTTTATTTGAACTTGATCCATTTTCTTCTAAGATTGGATTAGGATAATTTTGAGATCTACGGCAACGGTTACTACGACCAAAGATTTTATTCTGAACCGGATGGCAATCTACATTGTCCTTATTTCGAATTAATTTTGATGAACCTGATAGGTTTGAAATAGAGGGACTCTGTGATCTACGGCAAAGGTTACTATGACCTAAAATTTTATTCTGAACCGGATAACAATCTACAGTGTCCTTGTGAGGAATTAATTGCGATGAACCCGATGGGTGCGAAATAGAGATATTCTGTGATCTACGGCAAAGGTTACTATGACCTAAATTTTTATCTTGAACCGGATAGCAATCGACAGTATCTTTATCGCGAATTAATTTTGATGAACCCGATGGGTGTGAAATAGAGATATTCTGTGATCTACGGCAAAGGTTACTATGACCTAAATTTTTATCTTGAACCGGATAGCAATCAACAGTATCTTTATCGCGAATTAATTTTGATGAACCCGATGGGTGTGAAATAGAGATATTCTGTGATCTACGGCAAAGGTTACTATGACCTAAATTTTTATCTTGAACCGGATAGCAATCAACAGTATCTTTATCGCGAATTAATTTTGATGAACCTGATGGGTTTGAGATAGAAGGACTCTGAGATCTACGGCAAAGGTTACTATGACCTAAATTTTTATTTTGAGCCGGATAACGATCTACAAAACTATATTTATTTTTATAATTAACGTCGGTTTTGTTTATTCCCATTCCGCAGAAACGACGTTGTTCGCGGGGGTGTTTTCGTTTAAATGAACAGAGTTATTCGTAGCGTGATTGTTATAACCATTTCTTTCATTATTTCTCTTCCTCTTGAAACAATCAGCAATTAAATGACCTGGTTTTTTACAATAGTTACAGATTTTCTGTTGATTTTGGTTTTCTTTACGTTGCTGATTATTATTTGAATTATTAAAAAGAGGTTTATTTATGTTTACGGTGGCTTCTTTAAATTGTCCGTTACTTTTATTTTTCTTGAAACAATCTCTAGTATAATGCGTCTTCGTTTTGCAATATTGACAATACCTATTATTATTAGAAGAATTATTATTTCTTGCAAAATTCGATTTGGAAACTTGTAATGCGCGTTCTTCTTCAATGGCTGCATTAAATGCGTCTGACAATGTTTTCGGTTCCTTACCTCTTAAAAACCGGGAAATCTCTGGCAGGCAATGCAAAATAAATCTCTGCAATGAGATTTCCTTAATTGTTTCGATTCTACCTAACCGTTCCTTTTCGTCTTTGCAAACTAGGGAGTTTAGGAGTCTTGTGTAAATTTTATCTACTCTATTATAAAAAGATCTAATAGTCTCTGTATTATGTTGTTTGATAGTGTTTAGTTCTTCCATTAACTGAGTGTAATGTTTCCTATCAGCATACAATTCGCGTAAAAGTTTTTCTAATTGTTTCCAATCTTTAATAGATTTATCTCTAAGTTGTGCTTTAGCACTACCAGTAATTTTAGATATCACAAAAGCCAATAACGCATCATTTTGTTGTGTGTTTGCAAATCGAAACGCGTTATTACAATTTGAAATAAATTCATGTAGTTCGGCTCTATCGCCGCTAAAAGATGTGGCTATTAGTGAACATAAAAAGGATAACTTGTGAGGTTGTTCGTTACGAATTTCGTCATTATTGTCGGTATCGTTAACTGAATCTGGGTTGTTTATCGTTTGTTCGATAGTTTGTGTCAGTGGCGGGACCATTGCGACTAACGTAAAACTTTAATAGAACTTTATCAACTATTTTTAAAAAAATATGACAAAGAGAGTGGGAATTGAGGGGCGTAAGGATTTAAGTACGACCTACCTCGTATTGTTTGTTGATCTCCGTCGGAGAGTAACTGGATTGGTTTAGATCTCCTTTGTCGAGGGATGAGCTAGTTGATCTAGATGATCGAAGAGATGAAGGTGTTGATCTTCTTTCTTGGAGGATGAGCGGATTGATCTAGATGATCGAAGAGATGAAGGTGTTGATCTTCTTTCTTGGAGGATGAGCGGATTGGTCCGGAAGTCTGAAGAGATGAATCTCACCGATTTGGTTGACAAATCGTGACCGGCTGCAGGTATCACTGAACTTGTCGTAGTTATCGAAGTTTTCCGAAGAAAAAGTCTTCCCGTAACAAATTCGCGATTTCTGCAAAATCCTGCAGTGACTGCGCCAATTTATGTTGGGACCCTTCGGGTCACGAAAAGAGAACACTGATTTCACTTACTAACTTATTTATTGATACGAAGAAAAATGTTTAGTTACAAGTTTTTACGTTTAAAATATATTTACGCCAACTGACAAAGACGTGTGTCGAAGAAAGATTATAAAACAATGGTCCTTTGTACCCTGACGTGAACAGTATTTATAGACTTTCGTTAATATCATTACTAGTCGAATAGAAGGGATAGGTACGAGTGCCGTGGTTCCTTGGATCGAGGATGTAGAAGACGTGATTATTTGAGAAAAGAATATTAGGATTAGAACGGAAGACAATAGTAATAACGAAGAAACGTGTATAAACGAATATGTATTGTTCAGATATCATATAGTTAATAAATCTTAGGTTATAAAAGAAAGAGTTAATTGGTTTTGGATAATAAAGACAAAACGTGGACGAAGTAACATGCATTGTTGAAAATAGTGTTTGTTAAATAAATCTGGCTTCTAGAGGAAGTAAATGACAATCTTTGATACGTGGTTAATAGAATAAAATAATAAAGTTTGGTAGCGGAAAGTAATAACTATAACAAGAAATCGTGAGTTAGTTGAATAGAGGGACACGGTTTGAAAAAGGAAGTTAATAACCATAAACGAGAATCGTGAGCATAACACTGTTCTCACCCTCCAAAATTTCAAAAAAATCGGAAGAAAATAATTTTTCACCTAATAAAGCATAGAGTATTCATTGCCATTTAACCGCTGAATTTTACCGATTTTACTCAAAATGATGGGCTCTTTATGAGGAGCGGAAAATGCGTGAGCGTGAGAAAATGCAGAAAATTAGTTGTCAACTATAAAAAATGACGGAAAATTCAATGAAAATTACCGCAAGTGCATATCTTCATGAGTATAACATATTCGCCAAGAGCCGTGGCTGTCACTTTATTAGTATAACAGTAACTGTATTACGCACTACAATACGTCAAAATTTTCAAAATGTAGTGGTCAGATTAATTTCTTGATCTGAGTAGGTTATGAGGATTTTTAGTTTTAAGCCTAGAAATTATTGAAAATGTTATCAATTATTACATATCTTAAAAATTACCAATTATACAGCCCCATGATGACTAAATTTGTTTATTTTCTATTGTGCATCCAATTTGAGATCATTTTCAGGTAAAGTTTAAATTAAATATTTGTCTTCTAAATTTTTAATGAGCAATGAGTAGGAAACGCTGGTGTTGCCACCACCGCTGAGAATTTTCGGAAAGTGAGAAGTGTGATAGGGGTTGAAAGGGTGGTTTTGGGAATTTGCTACTAGTCTGTATCGTCAGCAATAAATTAGAAATAAATATGCCGCCTAAAATTTGTATACGTCTACGTCGAAGACAAGGGTATGGATGATGTAGCTTAATTCTTAAGCCAGATTATCCAGTTTTTCTCCCAAACGGTATAGCAATAAACACGTATTTTGCGCAAAATAAGATATGGTCCTCTAACGGATACGGACATATGAAGTGGATGATCTAGCTTAATAGACATGGAAAAGTCTACATTACATTACAGTGAAACCTCTCATTAAGAACATCCCTGAATTGTGGACACTTATTCACCTGTCATTATTTTCCAATCACATACCGACCACTCTTTGAGCAAACAGATAAGGACATCAGTTTAAGGACGACTCTACCTGGCACCACTTAATTTTCAGCCCTAATGGCATTTTAGACCCTTCCGGATGTAATAATTGTTTTAAAGCCGTTTACCTAGTAAAATATTTTTGTAGACAGCTTTTGAATTCGCTTCCCTTCTTTTGGTTCCATTTTGTAAAAATGCTGTAAACGAACCTACGATGAAAGAAAATTTTAAATTTCGAAAATTCACAAAGCCAGTTTTTAAAAATAGTCAAAACGACAAATAAAGTAAGGAACGGAAGCAAAAATTATCAAATCACTACCATTTGTAATTAATTTTTGTAAAGAACAAATGAAAATTGTGTTTTATTACGAAGATTATGTTTTATAACAAAAATAACGTTTAATAACTAAAAATATATACTACTGCATGTACTTTTTAAAATCCCACTCAATGTTATGTTTTGGATGTATCCTTTCCGTACCAATATCTATGTGGTTAACAAGAATCCAAAAATAATGATTTCCAAATTAAGCTTTTAATAAATTATTTCATTTCACACCAAAAAGCTTTTTGATGTTGTCTTCAACAAAACTGCCATATTAATAGGGACATTCCTTGGTTCCACAATAGAGAGGTTTTACTGTATAACAAGATGTCGATATAATGCCATTTTTAAATGAAGTCATCGATTATTAATTACAGTGGCAACTCCGTCATGTAAAATTTTGTCCATTCTACAATCTTTTATATATTGTAAAAATATTTGCACCTTGTATAGTGTCCCAAAAAGTATTGAATGATTGTTTAAACCGCCTTTTTCGGTACCTTGACTGAAAAATTGTATTTTGCAATTTAACTATCTTCAGCAATTTAAGAACTTTTTTAAAAAATTTTAGTATTGGTAAAAAGTGAGAAATTACGGTAAATTTAATTAGTTTATAATTATATCTACTCCAATTCGCTTTTAGATTTATAAAATAAATATGTACCAAATTTCCTTCATGCAACATTACTTTTCTTAGTAACTACTAAAAAAAAAAAGGAAAAACTTGGCGAATGTCCATCTTTCCATCATCAACTTTATATTATATATTACAAATAATAGAAAGGGGAATAAATATTCAAAGTTTTACACAAAAATCTTAGAGCGGATTTTAAGAAAACTTTTAAAAAAATACGAAAAATTATAAGAGTGATCCCTTTTATCCCTAGGCTACAAACCATACATTTTTACACAAGTTTTAACAAGATTACATACAGAAAGATCTGATTTGACCATATTTTGAACAAAACGTTTGTTATTGAAATGGTTGTTGGAACATGAAGTCTGATCGACTTGTGGGCAAGATCTACTATGTAATACTCATTTTTTCTAAGGAGTTATATCAAAGTATAGTAAATAATTTGGAGAAATTGAATTTTCACACTATCCAGAAAATATACAAAATCACATACTGACGGTAAATTGAATTTATCCATTATACTATGATCGAAACTGTTATCAAGTGATTATGGAGCCTGTTAAGGGTGTCCTATCTGAACAAATACTGTCAATTGACTGTTGCTTTTCCAGTGTTTATTATTATAAAGCTATTTCACGTTGAATAAAATTCTTTCTCTAGAATACTTCCCTCTTAAATTTCCAACATTTAGTTTATATTAGGTACGATTGGTTCACAAATTAGACATATAAAATGAAAAACAGAGTTGTCAATGAAAACAAAATAGATGACGTTTCAACGAAACCAAAAAGGCTCTTAAAAGTTTCATTTGCTAAAGTGCGCTTCGTGATATAGTGTCATGGCTAACTAATAGTACTTGGCGTATAGATGGATAAGAGTAGTACAAAGCATGGATGATGGCTAGAGAAACCCTCTGGCTGTGGGTTTATGTTCAGATAACAAGATAACCCACTACTTGTGCAAAGCTGATCCCATAAATGTATGGAATAAAAGCTTCAAATAAACCCAATGTCGATAAAACTGAGAATCTGCTCTTGTTAAATATAGGTATGCAACCAGGTTTTAAAAGAGGTTATAATTCTAATAATGACTGAAGTACCAAAAAAATGGAAAATTACAAGGTTACTCGTTGAATACAATACACAAAAATATAACAAAAAGACATGCTAAGATAGTGCATACAAATTGCAAGACATGTCAGAACACAGGTGATGATATATAGACCTGACCAAATCCAGAGAAAATGGAATTTTTCACTATCATTAAAAAATGTATCTAAAAATTAGAATTAGATATGTGAGTTTGATGAAGCAAACAAATTTAAATACCAAGGAGCGACAATTTGTATAATGGACAAAACAAATAGCAGAAATAAGGGAAATGACAACAACAGCAAACAAGAAACGGCTCAAAAGTAAAATACAAATTCCAATAGAAAGCAATATCCCACAATAATTGGACCAGTACTACTCTATCTTTGAGGCGAAAACAATGAATATGGTGAAAAAATGGTTTTGAAAAAAATTTATGGAAGCTATGCTACGACCAATTAAAATATCCGAAGACGAATCGGAACAAATATGAAGATCACAGTGACTAAAGTAAAGCAGCAGAGAATTATATGAAAAGAAGAAGTAATGACATACTAAACGTCAGATGTTAGGAGGACATTCTAGACATTCGCATAATCTAGGAGGAACAAAGAAAATGAGCCGAGATTAAAATTTTACAAGAAGAATTAAATTGTAAAATATTGCCTAGGGTATGGTGCAATCGACTGAGCCACCTAAAATATTGGATCTACAGAGTTTGGTGGCTTAAGGGATCCTCTGTACGACAAAAATCGTAGTAAATACATCTAAAACGTATATAAAATAATCATTTAACGTGCAAATCTCCGCTTTTCTCGTATTATAAGAGCGACGAGTGTAAATGAACGATTGATTAAGCGAGAAAGGGACAGGTGTACTAAAATTTTTCGTTGGCATGTCGAGTGAAATATTAAGGTAGAAAAGATGATTTCGCGTTATTCCATAAATTTAATAGATCTTATAAATTCATTTCATTAACTGGCACTTGTTAATAGAGATTTAAACGTCAAGCGATAAACGATTTATTTAATATTTGATACAGCCTAATAGGGTTTATTAAATGTAAGTAAGTAATGACTAATGAAGTACTGAAAGTAACGGCCTTTAAATGTAAACACCCAGTTAGATTTAAAATAGCAATATACAACAAAACAATTGAGCAGATTTATGACTTCCAATACCTAGGATGTAACACCACATACCATTTTGACGGAGTTATAGAAAGAAAAATAAGTAAATTTCTGGCAATCTGTGGACCTGTTATAAGAAATCTTGGAAAACAAGCAAGAAAAGAAACAAAAATGAAGTTTTATAAAGTGATGGCTGTCCCCACTCTTTTATACGGGTCTGAAACATGGGTTTTAACGAAGCAAAATGAAAGACAGCTACAATCCAGATACAAAGGGTGAACAAGCATTCACAGATTCAAATATTATGAAATAAGACATGATTTAAAAATATTTTCTTTGAACGATAGAATACAGGAATACAGACAGAAATGGGAAGAACACATTGAAAGAATGGAAAAACAAAGACTGCCAAAACGACTACTGAACTACAGTATTCACAGGTTCAGAAATTATGAAATAAGAAATGACAAAAATATTTTTCCTAACGACAGAATACAGGAGTACAGACAGAAATGGGAAGGACACATTGCAAGAATGGAAAAACAAAGGCTGCCAAAACGACTACTGAACTACATTATTCACAGGTTCAGAAATGATGAAATAAGAAATGACTTAAAAATATTTTCTCATAACGACAGAATACAGGAATGCAGACAGAAATGGGAAAAACACATTGAAAGAATGGAAAAATAAAGAATGCCAAAACGAATACTGACCTACAGTATTCACAGGTTCAAAAATTATGAAATAAGAAATGATTTAAAAATATTTTTCTAATAACGACAGAATACAGAAATGGGAAGAACACATTGAAATAATGAAAAAATAAAGGCTGCCGAACGAACTGAACTACAGTACTCACAGGTTTAGAAATCATGAAATAAGAAATGACTTAAAATATTTTCTCATAACAACAGAATACAGGAATGCAAACAGAAATGGGACGAACACATTGAAGGAATGGAAAAACAGAGACTGCCAAAACTAATACTGAACTACAAACCAAGAGGCAGAAGAAGTATAGGAAGACCGCGAAAAAGATGCCTTGACAGTAGAGACCGGAACAGGTGGACATTGCACCTAATCCTGGCCAAAATGTGATGATGATATACCCTAATGCGACTTTAATTCTATCGAGTAATGTGCCGTTTCGATGAAATTAAGATGACAATTTTTCCGCATGTGGCATACACGAAAACAAATTTTGATAATACTGGCGAAACTTCAATTTTCTTAGGTATACCTACGATTCGGAGGGTGGGCGGTTCTCTAGCCGTCATACTGAATGCTACTGTGTACTCACCATACTTATGTCAAGTGATTTAGTCACTATATCACGAATTGCACGACACCGTAAAATTTAAATATTTTATCGACTATTCATTCAGATTTAATTGGCTTTGTTTCCTTTATGTGGAAATTGACTTAAGACACCAGAAAACCTTGATTAAGTAACAAATGACGTTAGTACTAAACGACTAAGTGGCCGTTCAGAGCAGTTAGAATTTCCTCGTGAACACCATCGCACATCAGACCTAAAGTATACTCGGTGCACAACTTTTGAGTGAAAATTTAAGCGAAAAGGACCGATCCTTGCTCAGAAACCTCCACGGCAACGTTGCCACCGAGACATCCGACACCTCACTTACAGGTCTCCCTATCAGCTGATCCGGGGCAGCGGACCGACGACGCCGCGAGACGTGCACCGTCCGGAGATTTCGAAGTTAGGTCAAGTGGCGAACCCTGCTCAGGATAGCCCGGAAAACGCACACGCACGCACACGCACTCGCATCTTTTCCGCGCATCCGCTCCTTAGGGCAAACGCACGCACTCGCTCTCCTCCGGGACGAGCCGGGGTACGTTACTTTACTTTTGACTTAAGACTAAAAGGCGCAGAGTGAGACGGAGAGAGCGACGGATTGGTGAACGTCTCAAGGTGCGCGCGAGAGGTGGGCGCGCACGCGCACACCGCCTGAACAGTTATTCGACTCCGAAGAGACGGGTTTACTGCTCAAGAGGATATATATATATATATATAGCATAATGTAGGTATACGTGGTAGATATACAGGTATATTTATATGTATATAAGGCAGCGACAACAACAGCAACAGGTGATGTGTGTTTGTGTGAGTGTGCATCGGAGCTGGCTGGGTTTTTTCGCGATTAGGTTTTGTTTGGAGTATACAGGGTGATTCACGCCGCCCGAGGCAACAGCGGCAACATAGTCCGTAATTGGAATCTGTCATATTCCGCAAGACCGGAAGTCTGTATACCAAGCCGAGGCCGAGAACTACCTACAATTCCACGAGTAACTACAGAATTGCTTAGGAGCTACCAAATCATTCCTACTCTACAGATATTTTGTAGGAATAAAACCACATGTTAATTTACTGGATTCCACCTCATGATATATTTGGATTGTGACACTTATTTCCCATGGACAAGACAAACACACTGGTTGAAATATGGTTAAAGCATTGAATATGAAATATCCATAATATTCTAATTTATTTACACTGTTTTTAATCATACACTACACACTACTTAATTTATTTAGACTATTACTGAACTAATTAATTTATATAACACACTTAACTTTTTAATTTATTTGCACAATTCGCTTGTCCGTTCTTCGCACTGTTTATTCACTCGCGGCTTCACGTCTAATCTCCTTCGTCCGCAGCGTTCACTTTTATAGCCTTCCATAATATATTCGAGAACATACTAGTATTTGCTCGATAATTATTTTCCCTAAGTATGCTGTTCTAGAAACGCCCAGAAGGTAATAAATCATTCTTGCTTTACTAAGATGTTGCCGGGACGTTCGGGACTGTTTTTATTGCTCAATTAAGCGTAGCGGCGTTCCTTTGAGGTAAGCCGCCGTCCGATAAGGGTAAATACGTTTCGCGCTGCTGTTTACATTTCGGGTTACAATATGAATAGAAATATTTTAAAATGAAAACTACAACTCGGAAGGAATGTGGTTACACGTAAAACAATGAACATAAGTGGAGAGCGAATTTAGTGGCATATTTTTGCCATTCGTGCCATATTGGATATTCTTATACGTAAAACGGTGTCTATTTTTTGCCATTCGTGGCATATTGGATGTTCTAACTATATGACGACTTTGCAGAGTTTGTGTGCTATTAATATTTAACAATTTAGTCATGTCAAGAAATTTATCGTATATCAGAACACATTTAAGTTTTTCCCACAAATTATAAAATAATTAAATTTAGAAGGACACACCTTCACAACAAACAGATTTAATACGACCTATTAAAACCAAGTACATAACATATAACAGGAAATTGTAAACAAATTAAAAGAAAAATTTGTAAATATAAGTTTTAAGCTAATTACAGGCTTTGACGTAGCTTCACGTGGCCAAAAAATACAACTTAGTATAGACAAATTTATAGAGAGCATATTTCAATTTGCACCAATAACGAAGGTGGATATAGAACAGTATTTTTCTCATATAAACACATTTTAAATGACCGCAGACTGCGTTTTACTGCTGACAATTTAGTGATACATACAAACGTTCGTTTTAGCGAATTGTGAAGATATAAACGTGTTTGAAAACATTAATGTACAGTTATATAACAACTATAAAGATGAAATGCATAATATGTAATAAAAAAGCCTTTTTATGCTTTAGCATTAAATTATGCAATTTTTCTTTTCCTGCTTACTTTTACCTGTTTTGTCGTTTTAATTTAACATTTTTATTTTGTTACTGCTATAAAATTCGCTTTCTAATTATAAGAAATAACGACCAAAAAGAAACAAAAACACATAAATCTGCATCAAAGAATAGAAATTAGAAAAATATTGTACGTATGAGAAGGTTTTTAGAAGGTATAATAGTAGTTTCAACGAAAAAGTTAGGCATACACTTCGGTAATAGTGATAAGGAAAACAAATATCATACATTACATAAAACAATCTTTGGGACGGAAATAGACAAATCTACCAAGTTAAATATGTACTGATCTACTTTCCTGCTTACATCAAATTACTTAGGAAAACAATTTCAAAAAGTTAGAAGGTACACAACCACATATTAATCTACAGAATTTTTCTTCGTATTTCATTTCTGGGTTTGCGACTCTTGTTCACATGTTTATATATAAAACAAAGAAATTAAATGTAAGTTATAGAAAAAAAACATGAATGATAGAACTCTAAATGTGGACCAATATGAATATAAACAATGATGAGAACAAAACCAACGCTACAAAATTTTACATCAAAAGACAAAAATTATAAAAAGTATCCGCATATTCCGTACTACATAAACACTTCACAGGAAACATGAAGAAAAATATTCGCAAAAATCACTGGAAGAGTGCGATATAGTGGTGAATGATGAAATATGGCGGGTTGTAAACTAAGAAATAATAATGACCAAAATCAAGAAAAATGAACTTAATTGGTATGATCTGATCTTATAATGGATCGTTATGTAACAGTTAGAAAGGAAGAAGGTATCAAAATCTTTTTTCGTCCCGTCTTTAGCAGCACAATTTAAAAATATCTTTGGCTAAACATGATATATATATATATATATATATATATATATATATATATACATACTATAAAGAATTGTCATCTCGATGCTTTAAGCGAATATTTTGTATTTGATGGACTTTTTGCAACCTGGAGATTAAACAAACCAAAGTGATATTAATATCTATAATATAAGGGAGTGTGCCCTTATGGGTGTATGACAGGAAATGTTAGGCACTTTCTGATCACATGGATATTCGAAACTTTGTACGCTATTAGCTTCGGCCCAGAATAGGTCCAGAAAAAGCGAACATCTCGAATTGCTCATTCTAAGGGAGCGAAAAATGGCAAAATTAATTTCTGTCGATTTCATTTAGAGGTACTACTCGAGTAAACATAAACTTTAAACTCTACATGGTTATAGCTGATGGTCCAGATGATCCGGAAAAGTTTGAACTCCCGAATTTCACTTACCGAGGTGGTGGAAAGGGGGCGAAATTCATGCAATATGTATTAAATAGCTAGGAATAGAAAACTTTGTACAATATGCTTTGCTTCCCAGATAATGATCTGGAGGAAATGTGATACTCAAATTTCTTTTTCTAAGGGTGGAAATATAGGGGCAATTTTTTGTTCTGATTTTTATTGTGAAGTATTCGCCAAATATCTCAGCAAATGGTACCTTTATGCTCGGTACGGTTATATCTTAGATTGGAACTTAGGGTGGAACGGAAAGCCGAATTTCCCTTACCGAGAGGGTATAGAAAAGCGGAAGAAATTTATTTAATTGTGCCCGAGTAGTTAGAAACTTTAAACTTGACACCCCAATAGCTTAGAAACATAGTAGAACTCCAAATTTTGTTTTTGAGGGGTGGGAAATAGGGGTGAAATTTACTTTTATTGGTTCCATTCCGAGGTGTTTCTTTAGATAGTATGGAATAATTAGAAGCTATAAACTCTGTACGGGATTAGTTGGCCCTCGAGTGGATCGAAAACATTTGAAAACCAATAATTTCACTTAAAGAGTGTAAAAGGGGGTGAATTCAGGCACTAGGCATTAATTAGCTAGACACATAAAACTTGGTCATGATCAATTATCATCATCCCAAATTTTTTTTTCTGATGTTTGAAAGGGCAAATAAGAACAAATTCATTTTTGTGATTTTTAGAAGCTTTAAGCTCAGCACGGTTATAACAGTGCCCGAATAGTTAGAAACTTTGAATTTTGCGCGCTTATAGTTTAGTTTCCAAAATGGTTAAAAAAATATTGAATATTGAAATATTGAAAAAAGTATTGAAAATATTGAAAGAGTTTCTTCTTAGAGGGCGTGTGAAATATGGGAAGTTTATCTTCGTCGGTTTATTTTGAAGTACCTACTCCTCGAGTAGTTTATAACTTTAAACCCTACACAAAAACAGCTTATCATCGAGTGGCTCGAAACAATTTAAAAGCTTTGTATTTCACTTACCTACCAATGACGTGGAAAAGGTGTCTCAATTTATGCAATATTTAAGAAATAACTAGAAAGTGGAAATCTTATATAGTTACAGATTTTTAAAATTCATATGTATCTACTTCACTTGATCAAATCAGCATATACTGTAAATTGAGCAAAAAATTAACAAAAATATATTTCTGTTAGTTATCGATATATTTATGAATGGGATGGTATAACCCCTTTGTGATTAGATTTTAAAGAGCGAACTAAACCCTTCAAACCGAATTAGTATAAATGCATGATATTAAAAATAAATGACGTATCTCAAATATTTTATTAAATTACTTTGTACAATTTCAAATTCATTCAAAACTTTTCAGATTCTATATAATAGTGATCTAAACATTAACAGTTTTTCAAATTTTTTTTTTTAGAAACATCTCAGTAATGGGAAGATTGATTGAAGAAGTTTACAGAGGTGTATTTTACCCCCAAAAAAATTTGAAATTTCCTTTTTGAAGAGAAATTAGCCATATAATTGCTAAAGGCTAAAATGATTAAGTTCATAGCTGCAGAAATCCACGTCGTTTTAAAATGGATGTGAAGGTCCAAGTAGGACTCTACTTAATTATTTAGTATCGATTATGTACTCATAGTATATCAACAGAAACAGCATTTTCAATACTATTCAATACTAGCATTTTTGTTTGGATCATAGCTCTAGAAGCTCCTTTTCTGACTAGTTGTTCTGATCTACAGCGATCACTAAAGTCATAATCTTCGGTACTCTTGAAGCCTGGTAAATTCTGTTTCTTTGAACAATTGATAGAAAAATTTCATTTCCTTGAATACTATCCTGTGATCGTGTAGGCCTCAAGTTTCTATTAAAACGAGTCAAGCGTTCTCTAGCATCAAAGAAATGAGATAGAGATTATCGGCAGTTATATTTTATCTGTGTATATAAGAAATCATTTCTAGAGACCATCAAAACCAGATTTTGAAGATTACCACCATTAACCATTACCACCATTACCACCAAATCACCATTAAGAGAAACCAGCGGACTTAACAAAATTACTGCCCTTATTAACGCTCAAAAATGCGTGGAAAATCTCCATGCTTTTATGGAATATATTCGAATTAAACATTTTTATTCTGCGTTTAATTTTACAATTGCCGCGTGAAATTGCCGTCCCACCTTATTTTTAAACAATTATTATCACAATTATTCTTTCAACAATTGTTTTGGCGTTGTTAATAGGGTCCAAAGAGCGCACGACCAATAAATTATCGCGCACATAGCTTCTTTATGGCTCTCGATCGAGCACAATGCTCCAAGACGAATTGACAGAAAAACCACCGGATCGGTTCGTTCACACCGTCCGACAACACAAAAGAAATAAATTTTTTAGTGTATCGAATTTTGATCGGCCGCTCTCCTGTCCGACTTCGATATTGACACTTCGGTAATTAAAAGCCATGCGATGGCCTCTAAAACTGAAATAATTGTAGCGTTGAAAAGAAATTAAAAAGCAATTATCCGGCATTACTTTTTCATCTCGCGACCTTCGAATGGCTCGTGTTTGTTATTATATTTTTATGTAAAATGTTCGCGGGAGATGGAAGTTTGTCGGCTCGCGAGAAAATCCGATCGAAGTAGCTAAAATTGGAATACGTAATATGGCTATTAAAAAATACGAGAAATTGGGAGC
Organism: Cryptocephalus moraei; assembly: GCA_946251905.1. Lineage (NCBI taxonomy): Eukaryota > Metazoa > Arthropoda > Insecta > Coleoptera > Chrysomelidae > Cryptocephalus > Cryptocephalus moraei. The sequence goes on from OX276452.1 coordinate 21,318,477, forward strand.
AAAAATATGAGAAAAGTTTGAGGCAGCCTCGTGGGATGAATGGAAAATGGTCCATGGAAGATTCTGCAAGTTTCCTGGCAACGTAAAATAAACCCATTTTCCTACCATCTAATTAAAAATGTTGTGATCAATTACAATAAGTACCTATCACTTTCGAACTGAAAGTTATATTTCGTCTCCACCAATCACAACCATATTTCCAAATACCTCTAAAAAAGAATTCTGTTCAATACTGTTAAAGCAATAATAATATTAAAGTTTCTTACAAGGAAAGCTTTTACAAATAAAGTGAACAAGTAATTAAATGAGGGTTAGGGGGTGATTTATAAAACAACACTTAATTCTCACTGCGATGGCCATTAATATGAGGAGAGTCATACAAGAGGTAGTTTTATAAAAATATTAGTTTTGGAGATTAATGAGAAGGGATAAACCTTTCTCTTGATACTTTAAAAGTCTTAACTTATTTCTGGTTCACAAGACCATTATTTTTTTAAATTATTAAAGTTTAATGTTAATATATTTTTAATTAGTTGATTTTATATTTATTTGTGGTTTATTATCTTTTTTTTATTTCGTAAGCATATAGTACTCATATATATAGCACATGCACTATAGCACTCAAGCAAATAAAAATAAATTAAAGCAAATAATAAATTAATAGTTACTTATTATACAAGCGGATAAAATGAACGTTTAACGAGCGATATGTTTAAACGTGCGCGCGGCGCAGCCGCAAGCGCGTTAATATTGCGAGTTGCATTGTATCCGCGAGTGTATTACAACGCTTTATTTAATTTTGCCATATATAAACTGACGTTTAGCGGAGTAAGTTCAATTTTGAAGAGAAAATTTGACAAGATGACAACTTCAGTGCCGCAACATTGACAACGTCGTCAACGTCAAAAACAATTTTAAACATATAAAACGTCACTTCATACGGCAAAATTGAATATATAACTATTAATCCGCTGCCTTAATAAACGAAATAAAAAATGACTTTATAGGTTCGATGTGACGTCAATAAACGTCAGTTTATATGGCAAAATTGAAAAATAATATTTAATTTTACATTTTGCCCACAAATGATTGATTCATATTGATGAAGTTAATACCTCGAAACAATCTTTAAAAAGTTCAATTTCCAAATCGAATAACACAAACCTTCTGAACAGCTTACTGACCAATGAGACAACGAGTAAATTCGCGAAATTCTCATACATTGCAATTTTGAATAGAGACACAATCAGAATAAATCTAATGTACATAGAACACCTAGAGAGCAGATTTTAAGTGAGATAATGTCAAAATCAAGTTCATTATTATTAATTGCCCTACATAAGTGCATTTCTGTGTTCTGTCCATCTCAATGTTGGCCAGCCAGTTTATTCCACTATTTTATTAATTATTATTAAATTAGTATGGCGATATCCACAATTTAAATTTTAGAAAATGTAACACATCAACCCGAATTCAAATCCAGTTAATGCTTTAAATGTACCCCGCAAATGGTTCATATTTCATATACGATTTAAATACAATCAAGCATATTGAAAATTTTAATCATAGAACACTTGTCTTGTAGATACAGGTTCAATTTTAAATTAATGATGGATATAGTTTCAAATCTCACAGTTCTCAGATAGAGCAAGTTGAATCCTAGAATACGTCTTGCAGTCGCAGCTCAAAAGTTAATTATAGATCAAAACTGAAGCTGATAGTTTCAAAAAAAGTTAATTTCACAAGAAATGTTTTGCAGTTTCGAGTTCACATTTTATTCTGTGATTCAAATGCAATTAAGTCAGATTCGAAAATAATCTGAATGCGAGAAAAATGACGGATCAAACTTAGTCTAGGAATAAAATGAAAGCCCTTATATTGAATAATTTCCAGATTCAAATTTATCTGAAATATACTTGCCGAATAATGACATTATTTAAGAATGTGGAATTGGTGTTTATTAATGTAAAAACACACCTTATTGATGGGAAATTAATTTATTGATTTGATCAAATTTTATTAGAAAAATCTGTCAACATTATAATAGGTTCTGTGTAATCGATATTTCCAATTACATTACCCTATCTACCAAACATATTAACACCTTTTATTTTATATATTTTTTTATATATTTTTAACCCTTTTATTTAATATAAGAGGGCTGAGTTGAATTTATATATAACTATATTATAAAGTACTTAAGTGTTTGTAATTAAAATTTTATATTAAATAAGTGGGTCGCCTAATAACTTTCATAAGTCCATTACAGCCCGATCTAAACACTTTTATCCCTTACAGTTTAAATTCATTCAACATATAAGGTTGCCTATTATTATCAACTGAAAATTAGTAATTCGAACTGAATTACTTAAATTAAAAATTTTCATTTTAGATCGTGTTATACACGCTCATGTTCAAGTGTACCTAGTCAATTGATTCAAAAATGATTTACCAGACATATAAGGTTGACTTCCAGAACATTCGGTTTTGTACATTCAGGTTGAAATTTCGTCTAATAGTCTAGTCAATATGTACCATTTTTTAAAACATTTTTGTATAGTCACCGAATATTATGATCATGGTGTCATTCGATCCGTAATGTCATGTAGAAAGTTTAACGAAAGTCAAAGTCAAAGAGTCAGTTCCAAAAGGTGCCGAAAAAAATTGCAAAAGTTATAAACAATTATTAAGTAAAAACAGTGGAATTTATGTTTTTTTTTAATATCTCGAAAAACCTTAAAGATTTTCAAAATATTAAAAAAGACCTGAAAAGATCAGTAAATTTGCTGAAAAAAGTTCCGGCTCCCGAAACTGTACCTCTAATAATTATAATTTGTACACAGCCCTGAAAATAGACCCAAAAACGGGTAGTCTGGCTTCCGCGCTCGTTGCGTGACTCGGACACAACAACAAAAAATTATTTTAACATATTAAATATGAATATTAAGGACTAAAGAAATTGATATACTATTGGGATACATCAATTACCAATAATCCGCGGTTAAAAAATTTTTATCCCAATTTCTCCATAAATTTTACATTTGTTAATTAACAAATTTTTCTAAACTGAATGTTAACATAGAAACCCCGATAATTATTGAACTTAAATCCAAGGATTTTTTTAATAATTAGTAATAAGCTATAATTCAACAAAATAATAAAATGATAACTGCCATTTGCAATTTTCGTACAATTTTCCACATCCTTCCCTTAACCTTCGGTTCATACCCCATAGGTTACCCTCGTAAAAATATTCAATTTTGTCATTCATCGAACGATAAATTACTCTTCAATTTACTAGAATGAACTTTTTTATCTCTTCACTGGATAAAATAAGCAAAACACTAAATATAACATTTTAAAACTGGACGTGCACAAAAGAAATTAATTTAGGAGATATGAGGTCATAAATGGAGAGCGATTTATGTACGTCGAAAGTGTGGGCGTTCAGCAAAGGTAACTTAAATGTAGAGAGCGAAAGGTGGTTGTTTAATAACGTCACGTTCGTTCCAAACCAGTTCCTCGTGTAGTATCGGAATAGGAAAAAAGCCCACGGTATTACATTTAGTCCGAGCTATACACGTACAGGGTGTATCAAGACTATACCGAACTAAGTACAGTCATTTTCCCATAACACACTATAGCACAGCAAGACAGAAAATTGAGTCAGTTCCGATTTATCTAATGCGCAAATTGCAAAATCATCGCGTCAATCTACCAAATAAATGGTCCATATCTCATTCGACGGTTTAGTCCTCTTCCAATTTGGTGTCTCCCTGTCTGCGCAAATATAATTGGATAAAAATCGATTAGAAAAGCACCTAATGTAGAAGGATGATGGAAGACCGTATTAGAAAGGAAGATGCAATTAGATAAATTGAGGAGATTGATGGGTGGAATACGGCAGAAGGCTTTTTTTGGGTTGCAAGGATGTTGCGTAACGTATTAAGTTTAATAACATTTGATGGTTGGAAATTATAAATGTCGCTTATTAGTAGTTCTAGTTAACCCTAATGATGACGATGGAGATGATGATGATGACGAGGATGATGAATTAGGATTTACTTGAGTAAAATCTTATTAGCCGTAAGGCAGATTGTCATATTGAAGGTAGTTACAGAAGCTGAAAAGCAGGGTGGAATAGAAAATGGATTTCTTCTCTTTTCTTTGAACTTTCATATTAAAAAAGAAATGTTAATATTTGACTTATTATTAATATCAACTATTTGCATAGTCATCCCTGAACTTTCCTTTTATATAAAACTCACTAAATTAATAATTAATCCCGTTATATTTCCTGTTATTCAATAACCAATCCCGGACATAAAATTTTTTCATGTTAAATAAACACCACATCAACCCTGACCGCCGTGTTCTGTCATTTATTTCTTCCCCCGCGGGGTGAATGGCTACCCCTACGCGCGACGTATGCGAAACCTCTTTTTTCCTCTATTTGGTCTAAAACACATGGATCGTCTCGCATTCGGGACCCTCCCCTAGGAATTCCTTTGAGATAACTGAAACGTAATATCTGGCAAAGAAATTTCTCAGGAGTAAAATATTAGATTTAATCCTGCCAGGCATTTTGGGAAAGATGCGGGGAAATTTACTTAAAATACACGGAGGAGAGCGCCTTTTATTCGCATTAGTTGTTATGACGACTGTGGAAAGGAGAGAGGACATCGAGATCTTTTCGTCTCGAGAGCATGTTACATGTGAACGTGATATTTCCTGATGTAATTTTCTGAGAGGTGCAAAATCTGGGAATGTAATTTCTTAGATGAAATGTAATGCAGTGCATAAACCATAAGCTTGAAAAATCTCGGCACTGTTCCAATGGAGTGTTGATCAAAATCCCGACAGGTTACTTTAGGCAGCAAAACAGTAGTCCATAGGTGTATCAATAATAAGAATCAAAAGGCAACAAAATTGAGAAAAAACAATTTTGTCGTTTCATTGTATATTTTAATAGTGGAATTCTTTTTTTTAAATTAATTTATTAACAAAGAAAGGTAGCAGTTAACAGGTTAATCCATAATATATCTAAAAAAACTTTAATATATCAGAAATGAACATACTCATGCATGAAATATAGAACCCTGAAAGTCCTTGAAATCAACCTCATTGTTAATATCTCAAGTCTCAATAAAATATACTTGTAGTTTTAATAAAATGTCTAAAGTATTTCCCACCGATTTTATTGTAACGCGAAATGTAAACAGCAGAGCGAAATGTGTTTACTCCTGTCGGACCTCGGCGGCTTTCCTCAAAGGAACGCGGCTACGCTTATTAAGCGCAGCGGCCAGCACTAAAAACCGTGCCGAGCGTTCCCGCAAGCTCTCATTAAGGAAAAGTGATTTATGATCTTCTGGGCGTTTCCTAGGTAAACATTATTATCGAGATGAATCGAGTTCTTTGTATAATTATCGAGAATACAATTGAGAAATGTATATAAGCGGGCTTGCGGTCGGAGAGATTATTATTAGAGACGTGAAGGGCGACATAGTAAACAAGGTAAAAAGCGAGGGCGTATAAATAAATTACATTTAAGAGTGATATAAATTAATTAGTTAGAGAGTAGTTAAGTGTGTTATATAAATTAGTTCAGTAAGAGTCTAAGATAAATTAAGTAGTGTGTAGTAAATAATTAGGATAGAGTAAATAAATTAGAAAATAAACGTTACAATATCATATCTGAAACACTATATATGAGCTGAAACGCTGATCTTCTCTTTAATAAAGCTGCCGTTCTCCACCCAAGTTTTTTCTCTTGAAGAGATTTCTCAAAATTTATAGGTTTATAAAATCATATGCTATACATACATTATTGAGCTGAAATTTATTAAAATAATGTTTTATATCTTTCTATTACTTCCTATTTGAAAATGAATTCACATACCATACGAGTATAGTTAATTAATATGAATTCCTCCAAAAAATTTGTAGTCACTTGTAGCCAGGATAATTAGGTGTAAGAATAATAAAAGTTGAATGTGATCACCCTGGTCATAACATGTAATACCTTCCTATTTTATTTCTCCATATTTCCTTTTTTGTTAACAAATTCGACTATTATTTTATTACTATTACTAGTTGAATAATTAATTAAACGTGTTTGACGCCCCACTTGAAAATTTAGGCAACACAATTCGGTTCTTAGTAGTATATGCACTAATGACTGGCAAAAGTGAAAATCTTATAGTAATCTATAAGTAAAAATTTCAAGAGGTAATTAATTTTGCAAAAGAAAATGAGGTTGAGTTGAAACCATATATACTGGATTGGAGTTTCCTGCAATTAATACTGTAAAATTAGAATTTCCATGTGCATCAAATAAGGTCTGTTTTCTCTGTTTTGCATAATGTGGATGGCGAAAAATATAAAACCTGCACTTGAGTAAGTGAAAAACCGGTTAATCTGGGATATTGTTGATCCAAATTGCCTAATTTTCTGTATAAATAATGACAAATTGATGTCAAAATTTTAAAATACCTTTTATTTCATAAAAAATGTTCTTAAAAATTTGTTTCATGTAACTTTAACGTTACCATAAGTTCCTTCAAACATACTGCATTGATTAACGAGAAAATCTATTTCTTCGCCAAAAACACCTTACATGTTTAATGCAATTTGATCTTATTGCGGTTTATTTTCTTTAGGTAGATATCTGTTACGAAATAATTTTGGGGCTAATAATGTTTCTGCTATTTAAAACCTCCAAAATGGCATTACAAAAAAGTAGGTATCATTTTGGTGGGGCACGTTTTCTGCGAATATCTTAACAATACATGAGATTATGAACATAAAACTTAGATATTGAACACTTTAGAAGCCTTTGTTGGTTCTTGTGAAACTTGTGAATTGTTGTTAAATGTTGCGCCAAATGTTTATTTACAAGCATTAAGGGTCGAAATTGACATAATATTTTGTTGAATACCTACTTCGTAATGATATCAAAGTTAATACAAAAATTGCGACTAGAATCCGCATAGATTAATGGGACAAATCCTATTATAAAAATTGGCAACGGTAAATGGAAGGATGCAGAAATCATGAGAAATTGGGTTTTCTTTTAAAGTAGCTCTAAAACTCAATAGAAGTAGTATTATACTTATATTATATTAAATATTCAAAATATTTGTCATTTCGAGAAAAATGTTTTATAATTCTTGCAACTTCCAAGAAATGTGTCTCATATAACCATGAAGTTGCTGTAAAAATTTTATCGAAAATAAGTAATTCGATAACGAGAAAATCTATTTGTTTATTAAACACATCTTTGAACACATTGAAATTTAACCCTCTTCCCATAAACCAAAATAGCTCATTAAGGGTTCATTTTTTCTTTTAGCAAAACTTATCGATATGGGAATATCATTATATTTTTTATTTTAGACCTTCAAAATAACACAAGAAAAAGTATTATTGTTGCGAATATCATAACAACAAATGATGTCATCGGCATTACACATAAATATCTGAGTAATTAAGAGTGGTAATTTGACACATATTTAAAACAATTTGCTCTAGCACCGGTAGAAGGTCAACAATTTTTCGTTGTTAAACACAAAGTGTTTATTCATAAACATTATGAGTTGAAATTGTTGTTATATCTAGTTACATACTATTTTTTAATTCTGGTTAGCCTGTGAAAATTGTAACAACCGTCATGTTTATTTTGTTTGGTTTAATTAATACAGAGCATTATTATAATACACTAGTATATTATTACACTAGTTTAATAAGACAGGGTATTGTCACACGAGAGTTTTAAAACACGACGAGCAAAGCGAGGAGTGCTTTAAAAGAACGAATAGAACTATTTGATCTACTTTGCTTTATTAATTCATTAAATTTTGGCTGTTCAAGTTTTCCTATTACACTAGGGAATTTTGCGTGGGTTAGTAACACTGACGTCACTGACATGGACGTTTCGTATTTGAATTTGAAAATCTAGTAACCCTAGGACAAATTCAATAACTATACTCTATTCAAAACTATTGGGATTTGAGCTTTCAGATTTATTAATAACACACAAAATACGTTTTGTTTTATACTGTTTATTACTTGTTCGATAATATTATGGAAGACGCGCGCGTGTTCTATGAGAGCAAAAATCTAACTAACTAAAACGAAACAGTATTACCATTACATCACACTTTTCGTGTTATTTGAAACCTCTACGTGTTTTTGCAAGCAATCTCATTTCTGCCAATTCATTAGATTTATATTTTGTACTGAAAGTTTTCTGTGAATATCCAATACGCCCCCTCAAAATAAAATCTAATGAATTTTATACTATGTTCTAGAGTACTACATAGTTATATATATATTCCAACCCTATATGCTTACATATGTATTTAATAATAATTATTGTTAATACAATATTTCCTTTTTACGATTTTACGTTCTAAACATTATACATTTCTATAGTGAAGGCGTCTTCCATTTCTCTTTTAGCTTTCTGGGAGTATTACAATATAGGTCCAACATTTGTTGCGAGGATTTGGGAAACCCAGAAAAACCAAATCAGACCTATTGAACATTATGTGATATTTCTGAACGAACTAAACCCATTTTTAATCTAAATTCTCCAAATTTAGATGCTGCCAACGGTTTCGTCAAGCTGTCTGCCAGTTGTTCACCTGTGGAAATATATTCAAGTTTTAGTGTTCCATTCATAATTTGTTCTCTTGTGAAATGATATTTAATATCTATGTGTTTTGACCTTTTGTGATTTGTGGGATTATTTGCAATACTAATACAACCGTTATTATCCTCATATATTTTAATCGGTTTACTAATAGTCACTTTTAGGCTATTTAATAACGACTTTATCCATAGTGCTTCTCTAACTGCTTCAAAAAGCGCCATGTACTCAGCTTCTGTGGATGAAGCTGCTACAGAATTTTGCCGTTTTGTATTCCAACAAACTGTACACTTTTCAAACATTTGAAATAGATAACCTGTTGTACTTTTTCTATCTATGGTATTACCTCCCCAATCAGAGTCGACATAACCACTTAACAATTCATTGTAGTTTTCTCGAACAAATATCAATTTCATGTCTATGGTTCCCTTAATATACCTAAGAACTCTTTTTAGACATTGCCATAGTTCTTTATTATTCTTATTTGTATATCTACTCAGAATATTAATAGAAGCACTTAAATCAGGTCGTGTACATAACATTGCATACATCAAACAACCGATTAGATTTCGACAGGGAGCATCGTACCTTTCTTCAGAATCTAAAGCTAGGTAATCTAATTTATTTGGTAAAGGTGTACTAACAGCATTACAGTCGTTCATATTGAATTTGTTTAATACCGTTTTTAAATAAGCACTTTGATCTAATGTGACTTTATTCCCACTTCGATTAACTCTTATACCTACAAAAAGTTTTATTTCCTGTAAATCCACCATACAGAATTTTTGCATTAAATATCTTTTAAATTTATTCATTGTTACAGCATTTGCTGTTGCAATGACAAGGTCATCTACATAAAGAACCACATAGATATTCATTAAGATATTTCCCTTATCCAAAATATAAATACAGCGGTCAACAGCAGAATTTTGAAAACCTTTTTCTTTTAAAGTTTTATCAAACAATTCAAACCAACATTTTGCCGCTTGTTTCAATCCATATAAACTTTTATGTAATTTACAGACTTCATTACTTTTACTTTGCACTCCTTCAGGAACTTTCATGTAAATCTCTTCAGTCAGTATACCATTTAAAAAGGCTGTTTTCACGTCCATATGATGAACTAACAAATTAAATTGGTTTGACATTGCCATAATTATTCTGAAACTTGATATTCTTGCTACTGGTGCAAACGTTTCATTATATTCTACCAAATATTCCTGACTGAACCCACGTGCAACGAGTCTTGCTTTATATTTTACTGGATTTCCAAATTCAGTATTTTTCAGTGTAAAGACCCATTTATTATCAATTATATTTTTATTCAACGGTCTCGGTACCAATGACCATGTTTTGTTTATTTTATGAGATTCAAGTTCATCTTTTATTGCTTGTTCCCAATGAATTTTATCATCTCGGTTTTGAATTTCTTCATATGAAGTAGGAACTTCATTTATAACCGATTGAACACATAAAAGATAATCATCTAAATTATTATTATCATCTTCTTTATAAGAAATTATTGGATGATTTTTAATTCTTTCACTCCTTCTACACCTCTCAAAATTTTGGACTTGTGGAACTGAAATATTCGGAGATGAACTTCTCGCGTGTATATCAGTTTCTAATTTACTTTTGACAGTTTCACCTACTGACTTTATTTTATCATTATCAGCTTCAACAACTAATTTCTTTTTATCAGTTGCTCCTACTGATTTATTTACTGATTTACCGGGTATACTCCCTATATCAGTTTCCTTTTCTTCCTTATTAAGTTTACTACCTAATTTCGGAATTTTACTTCTGCTTGCTTCTGACAGATTATCTGATTCAGTTATATCAGATTTATGAGAATTTTGCTTTGGCCTTGATACCAAAAAATTAATCTCATCCACGAGAACATCTCGCACTGTCGCAAACTTTTCAGTTTCCACATCCCACACTTTGTAACCATTCGGTTCATACCCTACAAGAATACCTTTTGAAGATTTTGAGTCAAACTTTGATTTTCTTGTTTTATTGTGTATGTACACTGTTGAACCAAAAACCCTTAAATATTTTAATATTGGCTTTTTATTATGCCAAATTTCATATGGTGTTTTATTCTCCTTTATGGCGTTAGTAGGACTTCTATTAATTAAATAAGTAGCAGTTAACACTGCTTCACCCCAAAAAGCTTTGTCTAAGTTTGAATCGTGCAACATTGCACGGCCTTTTTCAGTAATTGTCCTATTCATTCTTTCTGATACACCATTTTGTTGTGGAGTACGTGGAACTGTCAAATGATAACTGATACCTTTCTGCACGCAAAAATCTTTCATCTCTCTCGACAAATATTCCCTTCCATTGTCACAATATAAATTTACTAATTTTAAATTGAAATGGGCTTCAGATTTCAACACGTAATCTTGAAACGCAGTAAAAACATCTGATTTGTAAGTAATTAAATATGTTACTGTATAATGAGTGTAGTCGTCAACAAATATTAAAAAATAATTTTTATTGTCAATAGTTATTGGAGTGATTGGGCCACAAACATCGGAATGTACAATAAACAAAGGTCTTTTAATATAATCTTTATGTTTGAAATGTGCGAATGGCAATCGAGCTTGTTTACCATTTATGCATGCTTCACATAATTCCTCTGTTGGTGTAATTTGATCTATTTGGTCTAGATCTTCAATCATTTTATGATTTTTCAATTCTATAAATTTAGATTTTCCGATGTGACCTAGACGTTTATGCCAAAGATAATAATCTTTTGTTAAAGCACTTAAGGCATTGTTAATTCTACTTATATTTACCATTCGTTTGGTGATTTGAAAACCAATGCACATCAAGTTATTTAAAGGCTTACCTGTCATTACAGTCTTACCGCCCTTATTAACTTTTACGCCTTCTTTATCAAAAATAATCGTCATTCCAGCTTGTTGCATCCTTCGGACAGATAGCAAGTTGTATGGGACTTCTCGGCAGTAGAGTACATCCTCAAGAACTCCTTGATATCTTCCACTGTTGACATGAATTATCCCTTTCTTTGTGGCTGTGATGAACGATTCCTTTTTCGCTATGGAAATCTTCAGTGGAAACTGCAATTCAATACAGCTGCTAAATAGATCTTCTCGATTTATGAGATGATCTGATGCACCGGAGTCTAGGATGAATTGGATGTCCTCTGTCTCTTGTTGATATTGGTCGTTGTTCACCATAAAAGCAAAACCTCTGCTTGAGCTGCTCGAATTTGCTGCCTCTGCTATTTGTACTGTTTGAACAGTTTTCGGTCGATCTTTATTTTGAAACTGGTTCTGATTTCTCTTGAAATAACGACATTCTGCTTTGATATGCCCTTTTCGGCCACAATGGTAACATTTAAGAAATGTTTTAGTTTGATTGTTATTGGGTTTATATTTCTTGGCATTATTATATCCTTGTGTATATTTCTTGGACATTTTGAAACCCTTTACTTCCCTTTTTGTGTCGGCTTGTAAAACTTTAACGCTTGTGTCACTACTCTCGGATTTTAATTTTACTTCATGGTCAAGGAGACGTGTTTTTACGAAGGCCAATGTTAAAGTCTCCTCTGACAATGTTTCAATAGCAGTTATTATGCCGTCATAAGCTGTTGGTAAAGTGAGTAGTAAATGTGAAACTTTATCGGTTTCTTCTAATCTTGCACCTGCAGCGATTAGTTCAGTTATTAAATCTTCAAATACGATGAAGTGTTTGGTCAATGTTGTTTCACCCTGTAGTTTCAGAGTTAGTAATTTCTTCCTGATGGCTAACTGCGTGGCTAAACTTTTTCGTTGATACAGACTGTCCAGATTCTCGAAGATTTGTTTCGCAGTCCTTTCATCCGACGCGACACCGAGTAAAGAATCTGCTAAATATTCTACGATTACACTTTTAGCAATTCTTTCGGCTTTGTTCCACTCTTCAATTGTCGGTGCGACAGTTTCATCGTCCATTTCACCAATCACCGGTTGTTCTTCATCAATCACTTTGATAACGTTAAGTTCAGTTAATAATGCGCGAATCCTGAATTTCCAAATACTATATTTTTCGCCATTGAAACTTTGAATGTTTCTCTTGGTTTTCAGGTTCTCCATTTCAAACAGTTTAATCACTCAGTCACGTAATCCAAAAACGATTGTATGATGCACTTACACTACTTTTGAAAGTTCAGTAACGTATTTTGATTTTACACGTAATCTGGGCCCATAACCTATTGGGATTTGAGCTTTCAGATTTATTAATAACACACAAAATACGTTTTGTTTTATACTGTTTATTACTTGTTCGATAATATTATGGAAGACGCGCGCGTGTTCTATGAGAGCAAAAATCTAACTAACTAAAACGAAACAGTATTACCATTACATCACACTTTTCGTGTTATTTGAAACCTCTACGTGTTTTTGCAAGCAATCTCATTTCTGCCAATTCATTAGATTTATATTTTGTACTGAAAGTTTTCTGTGAATATCCAATAAAAACAAATCCCGATGCACGTCATTTTGATGACGTCAGAATCATCCAATATATAGTCATACATCTTAATATAGTCAGAGGGCATCGCAATTTATGTGTTCCGTGTATATTTTAGGTTGACACATGGTTGACAATATATATGGTTATGTGTATTCTCAACCTAAAATATACACGGAACACATAAATTGCGATGTCCTGGGACTATATTAAGTTGGTAGTATTGGATGTTTAGTGACGTCATTAAAGTCACGTGCATCTGGATTTGTTTTGAATAGAGTATATTTACTTACGTGCGCAAAATGGAAGACAAAAATATAGAATTGACCTCCTAATAATTTAACCTAGACGCCTACGCACGTCTACGTGACAGGCCGATGTACCAATTTAACAAAACTAAAAGTTACCAAAAGTAGTATAATAATATGAATATTATTACACTACTTTCGATGTAATAATGAAATCATTAGTAACGCAAAGTAGATAAACGTTTTTTAACACTATCTATGCGAATTCCTCGAAACGTATGAGTGCAGAAAAATCACAAAATTGAGAAGAATGAAATCGACGCACAAATAAAGTGCCAGTTAAGGTGAAAATAAGTTGATATACGAAACAATATTTTGCATATCATTACAGCACCACTTTAGAATTCTAAAATTTAAAAAAGTGTATTTCCACAACGTTTTACAAAACATAATGAGCCTTGAATGAACCATTTTGGTTGATGGGTATAGGGCCAAATTGCAATAAACTTTTAACGTGTTTTTAGTAAACAAGTAGTTATTCTTGATAACTAATAAATATTCTTTGATGAAATTGTTATGGTATATTTAGAGTTCTATACAACATATTCTCATTTAATGTTAAGGTATTCTTACAATCTTAAATATGTACTCCACAAAAGCGATACTTAGTGTGACGTCATCGTGGAGGTATGAAATAGAAAAAACATGAATGTCCTCTAAAAACATTAATATTAGTAATGATGGTTTCATAAAATATAAGCATTTTGGGACATTTTCGTTGATGGTAACAGTGCCAAATTGTAATAAACGTTTATTATATTATATTAATATATTTTCTCGTTAATGAACAAATATTTGTTGATAATTTCTTTATGGTAACTTTATGATTATATGAAATTATTTTTTTTTAGGTTTGTAATGATGTAACAGCATTTTTCCAGAAATAACAAATATTTTAAAACTTTGACAGTAGTTTCTGATTACTTAAATAAATAATTAGACAATTTTGGTCAAAGAGGTCTCAAATCAACCGTTTTTTTAAGAGTAACACAATAGAAAAAGATATACGGCTACTCCATTGAGATTAACCCTTTTTTAAATGAAAACGTTTTCGTGAATTGCACATTTAAACGTCGATCTAAAAGTGTTCTAGTATATCTACCCATTACACTATGTGTACTACACTACACCCATTACTACCTGTGGCAATTTTTGTCTAATTTCACTGAGTTGTATCGTTTTTACATTTTTTTACTCAATTTCCAAATTTTTAATTGACAATTTGTTTGATATGCTATAGCTATAATATTGTCATGGAGATTTTGATTGGTAAGTGCACTAATTTGTAGGGATTATGATTTGTAGGATTTTTAAGGATTTGATTGTTGGAATTTTGAATGCCGGAATTTTTCATGTTGTATGAATTTGAGTTTCGATCTGAACCAATTTTCTCACTTTTCGCACTAAGAGGTAATGACAATAAATAAAAATTTAAATTGTTGGTTCTTTTATGTTCATTCAACAAACATCTTGCATTATTCTAATGATCACATAGAACTGCTGTTTGTTTTGTGGTGTGTATTTATTGAGATCTTTAAAGCGACTTCCGTTAGTTCACCTGTAAAAGTTGACCAACTTCCTTCGACCAACCTTTTGACTTCCATCAAAAAACCTTTAATCATTGCCACATAAATCACCACTTTTTTAATACGAAAAAATATCGATTCGACCCCTTAAAACCAAGATTCCAATTCTTTTTCTCTTAATCCGATCAAACGTAACGTTCACCTTTTATTCCCTCGATGAATTGTCTCCGGATCCACTCGACTGCCTCCTTTAATCAATTGTCGAACATCGACAGTTTATAAACAGTTCAATTGTGCATAAAATCAGGTCACAAGCCATTCCACGAACGAGAACGATCTAAATCATCTCATTAGCACAGTGGCGGCTCGTAGGTAAAAAGATTAGTCTCATTTGAGATAATGTCTTAAAAGAACGAGGGTGCAGTGATTAATGAGTTTCCCATTAAAGGTTTTAACTTGGGAGCAATGATCAGGATAGTATTTGTGTTACTTTAATTTAGAAAACACACACCCAGTGCAACCTTACAAATAGGTTTGCGTACATTTTAAAGACAAAATTAAAAATATTATTCTTGAAAGTGTTTGTGTGTAGGCTATTTACTCGCTAAGAATGTGAAGAACCGCGAATAAACTGGGGAAGATCACTGTCAAAGGTAATTGGAGCAAAGACGCCTGTCATATTCGGAGATCCATTCGTAGGGGTATTAGGTGTTTCGGTATATTTTGAAAAGGATAAAATGTTATCTAATCTAAATTAAAATGATCGTGACAATTTCTTTCTGTAATTGTCGTGGTAATTTCTTAGTAACTTATTTAGTGCAATAAGCATGATGTGACAGTTAACAGTAACTAACGATCGGGTCTTTTTCGTTTTTCGATTTTGGAACTTTAGTTCCTTACGTCAGGTGTTGGGGAGCGAGGGTGGTCGCGCAGCAAAAAATCTGACCGTTAAATGGAATGCGTTACCGGAATGCGTTACCGAGCCGAGCCACTACGAACGCTGCCGAGCCGCTACGAACGCTGCCGAGCCGCTCGCTATCTCTGTCTCTATCTCTCTCTCTCGATGAGTCGTTCTCTGTCTTTGTTTCAATGATCGAATGCACTGACTAGATCTGAATATTTAATATGTAGCTCGTACCAATCAACTTATTGATAAGATTTTTATAATTGATACTATTATATGTTTTTGTTAAATGAAGATTCATCCAGAGTAAAATAAATTATTATATTTATATGTGTGTATGTATTTATTGATTCAACACATTGAGAACGATATTCCTTTGCCTTACTTATAGAGCCAATGCTGTGTATTATATGCCCGTCTTACAGTCGCTGTTTCACGTTAAGCATTACAGTTTTATTAAGAAATAATTTAAAAAAATGGTTATTAATTATAAGGAACTAAAGTTCCTAACTCGTGTCCCGCCACACGTTTCATGGTTTTCGTTCTCTGTTTTACTAACGTCCTTAATTTCGTGCATTATTTTTCTTCAATATTCTTCTAAATTTCTTTGTCGGTCTCTTCCTATAATCCTGGAGTACTTTCCAACATACTGTTTTTGACCATCATGTCATTCATTTCAGATGACGTAGCCATTGTAATCAATGTGTTTTAATAAATGTAATTATGCTTAGTTCTTGATATACGTTATAAACTTCTGCGATCGAAAATGGCTTTATCCTTTGATCCACCGAATATTCCTCATAAAATCTTCAGATCCCTCACTTTTATAAGTGCATTGTTTTATTCATCGTGCTTTATCGCCGCCACAGTTGGTCTTGTGTATCTTTCCTCTGACATGAGTATGTTGCTTTTTGCTGTTTTTAGATTTATTTCCATTTCTTCCCTGCACCTGATATCTACTAAGGTTCCTAGATAGATGCAATCTCATACATTTTCAAACTCCAATAAATTTCTGGTCTCTATTTTGACCATGAATTGTTTCTTAGTGATTACTACTAGCTTGCTTTTTGAGTTCCGTGTATTTGCTTTGTTTGTATTGGTTTAGAAGTCCAGTCCCTTCGTCACTCTTATCAACTGCTTAATATTTCTTCAGGTTACTTTATGATTCGTGATATTAACACTAAGTAACGTGCATTTGTGGCCATTACTAAAGGAGGGGCTGCTTTACCCGACACGGTATGTATATTTCACTATAATAATATCACTATAAGATCACAGTTGGCAGCGGTGATGTAAAATAGAAACAGTGATTTCATTTTATTAGTGAAGCTTCCCTTATTTCACAGGAGAATTTATTTATTGATTAGAATTGAGCATTTTATAGTCCGGAACGTAAATATCATTTTCATAAAAAAAAAAATCTGCGTTAGCAGCAGGACACTTCGTTTGTGATCGATATTTTAAAGAACTAAAATGAGGCTGATGAGGCACTTCAAGAATGACCGAGATGGGAAGTATTGCCTTCTTACAGCACTACAATTGGATCAAATAGTCGTGCAAAACCATGACGTAAGGTAAATTTATTATTATTAGGGAAAACTAAATGAAAAAGAACACAGTTGATTCAAGTATTGTCTTATATTGATAAAAAGAGAGCACGTGTTTACTATGTTACCGCAATCCGTATAGGTATCTATAAGTATATATTTATTAATAATACGCACGTACCTGCGTGTACCATGCGGTATAATATATGGTAGTGGAGCGTGTGTGAGAGAGGGGGGAGGGCAGATGTAAATATATAAACTCATGGACAAAATTAACGCACCACACAATTAAACTTGTACAATTACAATACCGAAACTAATATTGCAATAACATTTTCATAAAAGCTTATAATTAGATACTGTCTAGTAGCTAGTAAATGAAATCAGCGAATCATGGCATTATTTCTAATCATTTTTAATTAAAGATCTTTTTTCTTGAAACAACGCAAACATGCAAACAAAAAAAAAACAAACGAAACAATAGAATTTTTAGACTTAGAACAGTTCTAATTTCGTGTATGTCCTTCTCTACTCCTAATTACTGCTTCCATGAGTCTTGGCCTATCTTGGAGATCCAATTTTGAACGAATTCTTGAGGAATATTTTTCCATCTCTAAATTGCTGCATCTACCAGTTGATTGTGGTTGACAGGTGGAGGTATCTGACGTCGAATCCTTTTTTTAATATCGTCCCATAGATGCTCTATTGGGTTCATGTCGGGACCCTGCTTGCCCATTTCATGAACGGAATAGCTATAGCATTTAAGTAACGAATAACCTGCCAGCCACATGAGGACGAGAATTGTCCTGCATAAACAAGAAATTCGGTCCCACAAAAGGAGCAAATGGCATTACATGGTCCACAACAATGTGTTCCAGATAATAATCCCCATTCATTGACCTACTACGTATAGGGACCAATTCTGTGCGGCCATCGAAACAGATGTCTCCCCAAAACATTACATGGTCACCACCAAACGGAACCCTTGGAGAGATATTGCAACTTGTAAATCACTCTCCTGGCCTTCTCCAGACACGCTCACGTCCATCAGGAGATTTAAGACTAATTCTCGTTTCATCTGAGAGTAAAACCCTCCTTCCATCATTACGAGTCCAATCTTGATATTGTCTCCCAAAACGCAATCTTTGAATTTTGTGCACTCTGGTGATCAGGGGTTCATTGGCCTGTTTTCTGCTATCTAATCCAGATTCATTTAAGCTCCTTCTAATCGTTCGGGAAGATACAAGAAGATTGCGAGCAGCTACCAGCTCATTTTGTAGGATGGTACTAGCCGTTCTCCAGTTTCTTAGAGTGGATTGTATAAGAAAACGCTCATCTATTGGATTAGTACACCGTTTTCGCACTTGTCCAGGCCTTCGTATGAGACCCTGTCTTCTTAAATCGTCTAACCATGCGACTTATGCTGGAATGGTTTCTTCGCACTTACACTATCAATAACAACAAAAAAACTTGGTGGCTCATAACAGTTAGTCTTAATAAGTAAAAATTTCTGATCAGATTTTAAATGAATTTTTATCAAAAACGATTATATTTGGAATAATACTCTTAAATCAAAACCCTTGTTGACGAAATTTACTTGAACTGTCAAAGCATATCAAGAGCCTACTTGTAAGATAGCTAAACAACTGAAAATTATCATGATATATCAAATATGAAATATCAAACTCAAAAATATCGGCTGAGCCACAAATTCCATTTTCAGATTCTCTTACATTTGTTTAATTTGAAAATTATCATTGTTTTGGAATAACAAAATATATGCGGTGGTGCGTTAATTTGTCCATGAGTTTACATACTCTATATGTATACATATAATACATATAATATGAAGGAACGAATAGTAGCGTTAAAGGTCGTTTGGGTCGTGACGGTCGTTCGTTTTTTCGGCGTTCATACCTCTCTCAGCAATTCAGCTCTCCGAGCAAGACCTGCGATAAGAAAGCTATGCTTCCATAAATCGAATTTTGAGCCATTTTATAGCAAAATGTCAATGAGTTACCTTTCCACTTTTTGATCGTGAAAAATTAAAGTATCGAATTTCACCACAAAACGCAAAGGGAACGTCAAGAGAATGTTTGCGTATGTTTCCTTCGTTTGCAATCAATATTTTGAAAATAAAATTTGCGATCACTTGAAAAATCGCCCTTTTTTAGGGTGTCAAAAATTGAATTTCAAATTTTTTAATGGATCTCCTAAGGGAGGTTACAGGGAAGCTGTTAAGCTGTTCAGTTCAGTGGTCTAGTTGAAGTTCGCTGCTTCCATCATTTTCCGCAATAAGGAGATTTTTTTAAAAGAGTGAAAGTCTCCACTTCGTTAGTATTACTATACTCTCTCCGTGAAATTGTTTCTCTTTGGGTACCTGAAACTCATCTTCCTTCGTTAACGATCGATTTTTTGGAAATCTAATTTTGTAATTATATCTATATCGTGTATAATTTATTAAGTTCTATAAATTCGCTAATGATTTTTTAATCCTATGAAACAAGTTACTGTTACTAATTACACTCATAATAAGCCTTCTTTACCAGGCCTACAATTTGTATCGTATTTACATTTGGTAACTTTGATGACTTTTGTGTGCGAAATTGCCCCTTAGAAATCACTATCATCGTCAAACAGCTATATAGTCGTCCACTGCTGGACATAAGCCTCCCGTAAATATTTCCATCTCTCTCTATCCCGTGCAGCATTCATCCAGTTCGTGTGAATGCGCTTCAGATCATCCGACCATATAGTGGGCGGTCTTCCTCTGCTGCGAAGTGCATGGTCTCTAGGTCTCCATTCAGTAATTTTTCTTGTCCATTTGCCATCGTTCATTTTAGCCACGTGGCCTGCCCAGTTCCATTTAAGATTCTATATTTTTCCAATGGCATGTGCCACTCCACATCTCCTTCTCACCTCCACATTCGGAACTCTATCATTCAGAGAGAGACCCAACATAGCTCTTTCCATGCTCCTATGTGTCACTCTTGTTTTGTTTGCCGTTTGCTTTGTTAGTGTCATTGTTTCGGCTCCATATGTTAACACTGGTAGAAAACACTGGTTATATACACTTCTCTTTTGACATATGGGAATATTAGGTCTTAAGATGTAGCTCAGTTTTCCAAAGGCTGCCCAAGTGAGACCTATTCTTCTACCGATTTCACAGGTTTGATTGTCACTCGCCAATCGTATTTCGTGACCCAGGTAATTATAGGACCACACTTGCTCAATATTCAAGTCGTTTACTTTTAGATTTTTAGTGTTGGCTAGATTTGTCATGAACTTGGTCCTGCTGAAGTTGATTTTCAGCACAAATTCTTTGGATGCTAGTCCCAGTTCCTTTAGCATCTCTTTTACACTTCATCGAATTTGTCTGCAATTAATACTAGGTCATCGGCGAAGCGAAGATGGCTCAGCTTCTCGCCGTTGATGTTAATACCACAGTTGTCGATCCTAGTACGCTTAAACATGTACTCCAAAAGGTTAGTGAATAATTTGGGAGAGATGACATCACCTTGCCGCACACCTCGCTCCATTTTGAAGTCGGGAGTATCTTCATGGACTCTAATAACAGCTTTCGCTTTCCTGTAAATATGTTCGATAAGTTTGGTGTAACGATGGTCGATTCTACAATCCGCTAGGGCCTGGAGCATACTTCGATGATCTACTGTATCGAAAGCTTTTTCTTAGTCCACGAAAACGAGCACCAAAGGCTTATTGTACTCTATGCATTTTTCGATAAGAATTTTCACTCTGTGGAGATGATCATTGGTGCCATAGCTCTTACGGAATCCTGCCTGTTTGTTTGATTGATAGAGATCAAATTTCGTTGTTAGCCTTTTGGTAATGATTCTCATGAAGAGTTTATAAATCTGCGAAAGTAAGCTGATTGACCTGTAGTTTTGAATTTGGGCTATATCACCCTTCTTATGCAGCAATACTATGATGGCCTTGGCCCATTGTTCAGGCGTTGTAGTATTTCTCAGGCAAGCATTGTATAGTTTGCACAGTACCTTTAGCAGTGCTGCTCCTCCCATTTTGATGTTTTCAATGCCAACTCCGTGGTCACCTGGTGATTTGTTTTTCTTCATGTCCTTCAAGCTGTTGTTGATTTCATCGAGTGTGATATCTAGGATATCCTCTGACCCCTTGTCTTGTATTTTAGGAATGTTTGTGTTGCCCTCCGGTACTGTCGTTTTCTTGTAGAGATCCACATAGAATTATCTTACAACTTTCAGAATTTCCTGTTTATTAGTCGTGGTTAGTCCAGTCTTACTATCTGTAATCTTGCATATCTGTTTTTTGCTTTCGGACAACTTTTTCCTCAGTACTTTCATTCCCTTGTTCTCCTCTATTACATTGGTTATTTCTTCAGTGTTATGTAGCCTTACATCCCTACGGATTGCTTTGGATATCTCTTTGTTAATTTCTCTCAGCTGTGCAGCGTTCCGCAAATGTTTTTCTTCTAAACATCTTCTTTTCTTCATCAGGTTTCTAGTTTCACTACTCAGCTTCTTACTTTTATCAGTTCTAGCCAGTTTGCATTTATTTTCCGATTCCATCATTGCTGCTGTTACTTGTCTAAGAACTGTGACGTCTTGTACCATGTTCGAAACAATAAGAAATAACTGAAATAACTATACGACATTTAAAATCTATAGTTATCCTTGTGTTTTATCCGCCGTCCCTGCGATTCCACCTCGTGGCAGCTCTTTTGTGTGCACTGCTCGCTCGAGTGGGAAAAATAAATTTATCTTTGTTCGATCGAACGACGGTTGTCAAACGAAAATATCCGCGTTTTTTATGCGCCCCTTATTTTAATTACGAAAGATCCCCGATTGCGAGCTACGTGGGACATTATCGGGTTAGAAATAAATGAACGATTGTCTCGAATGAATTATTTATCTGTGTCTAATGGGCAGGTCGTGTAAACGTCGATCTAGTTTTAATGAGGACGGGAAAGAAATCGTGATCGACCAAGTTTGGTGCTGCGGAATCGAACGGATTAGATGGAAAACTGTGGAAAGTCCCACTCTTTTTCTCGGGAAGATAGAGATATTTTATGTTATCTTCGATATTATATCTGATATCGAATGAAATTTCCTAATTGGTCTGGTAAATTTCCGTCTCTAAAATCTGGAAAATACTTTGTAAAATGTGATGTATCCATTCAATTAGTAATCGATTCTTGGATTTATCGTAAGCCATTCAGTATGCAAGTAAGCAAAAAGTAACGATTTAAAATTTCAGCTTTGCAATGTTATAAATTTAATGAATGTGAAAGAAAACGTACGATTTATAGCACCAAAATTCTTAAACTCTATTAGGTATCAGTGAATTCTACATATAACAAAATATTACATACCTATAAGCTTTCCAGTATTTCCTATTGTAACGCGAAATGTAAACAACCAGCGTAAGCGTACTCCTTAACGGACTAGGCGGCCCACCTCAAAGGGAGGCCGCTCCGCTAATTGAATCATAAAAAAACAGTTCCAGAATAATTTCTAATGTTCATTTAAAGAAAGAATGATTTATTACTTTCGGATCGTTTCTAGAACAAACAAATTAGGGAATAGAAGGATCGAGTACTCTCAAGAAGGTTCCGTAATACATTACGGAGGGCTATAAAAGCGAATGCTGCGGACGAAGATTAGCTTAGACGTGAAGCCGCGAGTAAAACAGTGCGATAAACGGACAAGTGAAATTGTAAAAATAAATTAGCCGTTACGAGTGTGATATAAATTAATTAGTTAGGAAATAGTCGAGATAAATTAAGTAGTGTTAAGACAGTGTGTAAATAAATTAGAATAAATGTTACACTATTTTGCAACAAAGGCAGTTTTGTTATAGAAATTGAAAATAGCTGTGAAATATTAAAACTACAACCATATGCAATAATAAACGGACACGGAATGCATAGACGTAGATGGCGAGAAGAGTTATTGCAAACGCCCAATATATTGTAACGTTTATTTTTATTTATTTACACTGTCTTAACTATACACTACACCCTACTTAATTTATCTTAACTATTTCCTAACTAGTTTATTCATATAACACACTTAATTTTTAATTTATTTGTACCATTCGCTGGTTCGTTTATCGCACTATTTACTCTTTCGCGGCTTCACGTCTAATCTTCCTCTCCGACCGCAAGCCCGCTTATATACATATATCAATTGTATTCGCGATGATTCCTGAAAGAACTCGATCCTTCTTTTCCCTAATAATGTTTATCTAGAAACGCCCAGAAGGTAATAAATCATTCTTTCCTTAATAAGATATTGCCGGAACGTTGGGGACAGTTTCTTTTATTGCCCACTTAACGCAGCGCTTTGAAGTGACCGCCGTGGTCCGATAAGAGTAAACACGTTGCGCGCTGCTGTTTACATTTCGCGTTATTTGCACCAACATCTATCATTTAACTTGTTGTTGTGGTTTGCCTATTTAGTTTGTTGTTGCGATAAAACCTTCGTGTAGTGATTTCTGGTGTTGATTTTTAGTATTTTGACTACTTAGCATACCTCATTGATGACTGTATAATAATTAATAAGCTTCTAAATTACCAGTTGATTAGATTCAGTTCACTTTGTAAAATGATTCCATGAGGATTGTTGGGATTATTGCGACACATGTCAGTCTTTGTAATTGATGTTATTAACGAAATTGTAATTATTTTAAAATATGGTTCTATCAAGTGTTCCTTTTCGCTAAGAAAAATCGCAACAACTGTAGCAATTTACATTGTTAATGTCATTCAGAATTTAATGATTGTACCGAAATGTTACTTAATTAAGTTTTTTATTTTCTCGTATTATATATTATTATATATATTTATTATAAATGTGTATTATATATTTATCATACATATATGAGAAATATTATGATCGGGTCGATTTTTCTAATTTGAACTATCAACTTTTCTAGACATTTTAAGGTCTACCGAGTCCAAAAAACGTGCTTAAAAGTGGCTGAGTGAATGTACTTGTGTATGTATATACATAACTATGAGTGTGTCTGTGGTAATACCCAAAAACTGTTCGAACTTTGAATACACACTTTATTCTACACCAGGACCTCCCAACAATTTTTCTAAGTAAGACTTTTTAAACTCTTAATGTAAATTTTACTGTCGATTTAATATTATTTATTAAATGTTTTAAATGCACATTAAAGGTCGCACGAAACGTCGGTCTTTAACTAAATTTCTACACCACATACCAATTTGGTTTCATTTGTTGGGGACACCTAAGAAGTTCTGGAGTACTCTATATCTAAATGATACTCTACACTATTTGCAATGGTATAATTTGCAGTATTTGTGATTACAATACACTTCTACTACCACATTCAATGAAAGTCGTGCTACTTTTACTTTGTTAGAGTTATGTAAATCCTAAAAACTTCATATTTCTAGAGTTTTTATATTAAGTTTTATTACCCTACACCTACAAGACGCTTCACTGGGCATGGCGCAAGAACTAAAATTGACCTAGGGTGTTTATAACGTAAGTAACAAAAACAGCATAAAAGTCGAGTCCAATGGAGAATATTCAATTCTGATAAAGTGATAACTATCATCCCACACACTTTCTCGGGAAATTGCAACACTCTACTACTCAACGGGAAAATACATTACAAACCAATTCCTTCTAACACGTATAATTACTAAACGACCAGACAACCGAGTGTAAGTACACGGTGGACAAATTGCTCCCAATTAGCGCCCAATTAATTGCCACTTATCACATAAATAACTTCATTTTCAAAAACGCCACTTAACAACTCTCTACAAAAAGAATAAAACCTCTATCTATATAGACAAGTGTATTAGTCTTTTGAACGTCTGCATCAGGGTCGCTCCTGTTGACGGGGACCCATTAGGTTAAGAGCTGGGCATTAATTGAACTATTTTCCTTGGCATGCAGGAAGTTGCCTAATAGTCCGTTCTATTGTTGGGCAAAAACGAGAGCTGCACTCACCTTGACACCTATTGATAACTGTCAAAATAGTTTTAAGTAAAACGTATTACGAGGCACAAAATTCAGCAGGTGATTTCCGATAACTTCGAAGTTCGAATATTGATATGGCCTTTGACGTCGTCGTACAATTTAAATTCGACTGACGACTTTGATTTTGAATTTGATTTCAATTTAATTGGAATTAGGCCCATGACAACTGCGTTGATCAAAGAGTAATCCTTGTTCTAAAATGAACTTACTTTTATCTTTGCTAAAATCGAAATAGTAAGTGTGCTTGGTACTGAGTACCCAACCGAAATGTGGAAAACATTAAGTATCAACAAGGACATAACGACTCTTTTTGTTGTTATAAGGTAAAGATTGTAGTCATCTTTTAATCGCTATACTAAGTAAGTATACCTGTAGTAAGTAAAATCACCACTGTCCAAATCGCTTAAACTGGGTTAAGGAGAAAAACGTTATTTGAAATATCATTAAAACCTTACGACTAATTTAAATGATGGCATGGTTTAACACATATGATTATGATATTCCTAAAAAAAGTTGTGGTGATAACAATGGAAAGTGTGTTATCGGTGTTCCTGTTCCAGCGGAAACGGATTGTGTATTTTGCATTAAGGTGGAGAATTTCATGGGCAGAAAGTACGTTACTTTTATCTTCAAGAAATATCAAATTTTGCAATTTACACTAATATTAAGAATGGATAACACTCCATTTCAACATTGAGTTTAAGACAAGTTGTTACTTAAATCAAGAAAGCTGTAGTGTTGTTGTTTTAGATAATCCCCCTTATCACACGAGACTATAATTAAAGAATCCCTACCTAAATTCAAACGAACTCCAAAATTTCGTATAACACGCCATTAAAGTTTTAAATCAAGCAAAGTATAAACAAAAGCTTTTATTGATTATTCTAATTATAGACATAAAGTTTTCCAAAAGCAGCATTGTCATTGTATTTTAAAAACGAAATATTTTATGTTTTATATTTTTAAAATAAATTTTATTAAAACGTCATGTTCGTGAGAACAATAACATTCCCGAATCAACTTTTATTGCATTTAATCCAAATAATTTATACGTTGAATATATCACCAGAGATAGTTTAACACATGGATTAACACATAAGATATGTTGAAGAAATTCACCAAATATTCAACAGGTAATCATTTCCGTTATTATTAATTTGGAAGAGAATGAAAAATAATATAGATACGAGTGACCAAAATGGGGAAAGTGACAAAACTTTTCTTTGCTTTTTAAATATTTACTGATTTTATAGTTATGAATCTGTTTGCTCTATTGTTGTAAAACATGCTTTTGTATTACTAATACGCACTGATTTTAGGCTTTATAATTATTTACTACATTGATTAAATTATTTGTATTCCTACTCCTATTTTTTGACTTCCTTAATGCTAAGTTAGATCATTCTTACCAGGTTTATTTATCACAGTTTATTTTGACTTTTCCAGAGCTTTTACCTATTAGACTTATCATTAAACTCAGGATCTTTTGAAACTACTGGCTCTATTGAATTGGCTGCAATTATATCCATCTGATAAAACCCAAACGGTATGTACTTTCGTAGCTGAGTCTTCTCAGGTGTCTCTTCTCATCACCTCTTCTGATGTGGACGATGTTAAAATAATTGCTGTTAGTGAGCATATGTTCACCATTAAACCAAGCATAACCTCAATTTAGGAACACATAGTTCAACTTCAGTATTAACATCAACGAAAATATTTCATCTTGAGTCTCAGATATTTCAGACTTTCATAGGTGTTACGTTCGACTAGATTTTCCTTCAAGCAACACATATCTAATATATACAATGTGTTTCAAAATGATTGACATCAAGTTGGCGTTGGAATTTCTGTGCATGTAATTTTTGATGTGCCGCGCTCTATTGATTTGAACCTATCTAAATCTGACAACAAGTGACATTTCGAACATTTATTGTGAAACTGGCAATTAGTACTGCTGGTAATTAACGGCCCTTTTCAGGGCCAAACCAAAGACTAAAATAGGCAAATACTCAGAATTCGTTTCCTTTTGACAGAGAAAAACCAGAAGTTAAAATAGGTTAAGTAGGTTATTTTGAGGTTATGTATAGCTAGTAGAAACTCCTATTTTTGCAAGGCGTTTTTTTTTTAATTTTACATGGGAATTCCACAGCCGACTAGATGACAATCATTTTGAAACACATTGTATAACAGAGCCTCAACTTAGTCTGCTTGATTAAGAGCTCTTGTAAGAATTTCTATTCCCATTATAAATCAGCAAGCTGTCAGTTCTCATGTGGAACAGCCTGTATAAGGTTTTATAAAGTATAAAGCTTCGCCAATAAAAATTAAGAATTAGTATCGTATAATTGAAAAGAAGACTTCTCAATCTAATTTTATACATTGAATGACATTGACATTAAAAACAATTGAAAACTATTCCCTTGAATATATCAAGTAGACCATGACATATTATTATTTAATTATTTTTTTCTGGCGAACTTGTAGCAGATAGCGGAATCGCAAAAGAGGCAAAATATGGCTACGTATAATTAGAAAAAAAAAATACATTTTCCGCCGTTTTTTTAATCGGATATAAAAATTTTAGTTATAGTCATTCATGCAAATTTGAATTTTAATTGTAATTGAATATTAAAATACAAGACATTTTTGGAAGAGGTCATGTGACTACATGATTACACATAAAGTACCAAAAAAATCTGTAAGACATGTTTCACAGCCACAGCCGCAGATAAATTTGATTTCCCTGTATCATACATGTAGCCTCAATTGTACATAAATATCATTTTGTACAGTCATCACAGAAACAACTTGTATTATTATTTTCTGTACCACAGAACTTCCTGTAAACTTTAACATATCGTACTTTTTATTATTTTTGCCATAGGGCGTAGACGAGAATTACAAAGCTGACTCGTTCTGCAGATTGCAGAGCCCTCCGACAAGCTTCCATTGTCTCTTACACAACGTTTTATATTTTTCTATTAACGGCACGAAATGTACTTTTACGACGATTATTCGTTACTTTAAGTATCCACCCCTCCTACTAAAATAGATATTTTCTGGTGGACTTCCCCAGAATTTAAACTCTCCGAAATCAATGACAAACCTTTACAAACTCCACTCTATCAAATGGACTTGCTAAGCGTTCCCAGGAGGACTGCACGATTTCTTTTTGTTACTTCGATTTACACTTCAGCGGATCGTTAAACTTCTCTATTTTCAGTCCGAAGTAGAAAAATGATATTTTTCAGGAGAAGAACATGAACGAAAAACGTAACGTTCCCGTAACTCTACTTTACCTTTTCGCACACGACACTTGTTGAATAAACTATTGTTTCAACAGAGAAAATGTAGACTTTCTCAGTGTAGTACAATTTGATAAAAACGTTGTTTATGGGACTCTCGCTTGATAAATGAATAAGAGTGAGAATATCCAGAATTTTTTCACTTTAATTAATTGTTTTAGGATGCAGCAAAACGCAGAATAAATGAACTAGAAACGACAAACTACAAGAAGCTGAAAAATTGAAGGTAGCTAGATTAAGCAGCAATGTTTGAAAATTTGTATACCGGTTGTATCGATTTCATATCTCTATATATATGTCATATCTCATATATGTCATATATGAGATATGATATATATATATCATATCTCTAAATATATGTAGATGATAGGAATTTCACCGGGTCGTCTATAATTTTTATTTATCTTTTTTCTTTAAACTTTACGTGGCATTGCGACGCATGCCGGGTACGGCTTGTCGCTTATAAAATAGGACAGAATTCATTCATAAGGTTTATCAATAATGAGAGATCATATACCTATACACTGGATATGCAACTATTCTTGATACCTTAGATAGATGGATACCTTAAGTTTTGTGAATAATTCTGGAAGAAAAACCTAATCAAAGTTATATACATATAAAGTTGAACTTAAATTAAAAATATGGAACTTATCTAGGGAACCATGACACTTTACACATATTATGTTGGATTTGAAGAAAAATGAAATGTTACCATATTTAATATTCCACAATATATCCAGAGAATTCTTAAAGTCTCTTCACCGCGAGATGAAACAAGTTTCCCAGTTAAAATTGTTTATTATAGGAACATGTTTCAGGTCACCTGGCAGTCACCATCAGCCCGAATTCCACAATAAAAACGAAAGACTCATAAAAATAAAACCGCAAAACGACTTACGAAAAGTTATTAGTCAACGAACTTCGGTATATGGCCGTTCAGGGTAGGATTTAATATTACAGTTTTCCCTGGGTTGACTTTTGAGAACATGGACTTCTTTCACAAAATTAAAATGTGTCTGGAGAGCTACCGCAGCGACGGCTTTTGGAATATTATTTGTAATAACGATGACTAGTTAAATAAGGAAAGTTTTTGGCTATTTACTGGAACGGCGCATTTATTACTAATGCTAATGAGCCAAACGGTAAAAGTTGTTAAGCACAAAATTTGTCCCTATTATTCGTTTTTCAATCAATTGCATAGAAACCAGAATTTGTGGAACAAGCACTCCTTCATTGCACACAAGCTCATCATCAGCCTAATAGACTGAATTATACAAGAAATCAACATTAAACCTAATTAGATTCTATTTATGAGCAACGCAAATACTTCTATTTATAAACATAAAATTGACTAGTGCTCAAATTGCGGTAACTTCTTAAGGTCAGTCTCCTCACCTCCGATTAAATACACGGTTCAGGTGATTTCTGGTTAAAACAGCCAGTCAACTGAATCGCGATTATAACTATTGGACAAAACAGTAGTAATTCAACCGGTTGGATAGTTGTCCCGGTGATTAACTTAACCGTTTATTTTCTCGGGACTGAAGAAAATAACAAAAAAATGGTTACTGATAATCGAATCTAAGTTGTAAAGGATATTTATAAAATTGAGCAACGTTTATAAATTTTATAGCCATTTCAGTATTCAATACTATTTACACAGTACATAAATCAGTAGTGGAACTCGGAAATTGTTTTATTCAATATGGTAACATTAATGCTCTTATTTACAGATTAAACATAGTTTAATCGAACCATAACAATCCGTTTTCAGGACAAACAAATATCACGATACTTTACCGTTCATTGAACGGTTTAATTATAATTGTTATGATTTGATATAACATGACATTTCATGAATACCTATTGCATTTCATCCATAATGCTACTGTTAATTAATAACGTAGCAAAGTAAATAAAAATATCTGATAATGAACTAAATTTATGAGATAAGCCCAATATCGTAATCAAATACATATACTAAGGACTTCCAGGTTTTTTGTTATATAATTTAATTAACTGATTTTAAATCTGTATGTTTAAATTATAAGTTATTGATTAACAAAATACAACTATGTATATCTAATTCACCCAGTCTGAGTGTTAACATTACACAAGTTATTCTAGGACACTGAAACATCAACTATGTATAGAACAATAATTTATGGTTAATAACAGTAACAAGACTTTGATGTTGTAGTTAGCAAAATATTTATAGTTAAATTTTCTGCAAAACTAAGCAAATTTAAAAATATCTACACTATTATTAATAATCGAGAAATGGTAACAATAATAATAGGATTCTTAAAGGAACAAGTATATCCACAGCATTCAGGCATTAAAAGATAAACGAGATAAATAAATTTTCCCAATTTCGAGCACTGACCTCTAACATTTAATTCATTAACACCGGGGCAAATTCAGTGTAATAACCGATTCACACGTATTAATTGTGCACGCATTTCGTGTGCCTAAAACACATCATACGAGTATTAACACCATTATTTTTAGTAAGTAATCGATACACTGTAAATGTTGTGAATCCAGTGAAGTAGTTGTAGCTACCGATACACATCACGGTATTTGAGTGCGGAGATAATAAAATTATCTACCAGTGGCACAGAACCTTTATATTTATGTATGTACATAGATTATTAAAGCTAAAAATCAACAGAAAAGAAACGAATTTTAAATGTAAATACAGCGCATCCAATGGAGAGGCGAACTATAAGTTATGCACCCAAGCTTTTGACATTTCATTCGAGAATGTAACTTCAAACAAAAATTGGAAAAATATTTGGAATTATGATAATTTGGGGGTGGTTAAGTCCATAAACGAATCCCCATGGAGAAATATATTTAGTAAAACCTTAAATAAACGTGGGAATATTTAGAGCAAACTGCAATTTTAATTAAAAGTAATATATTGAGTACAATCGGCTTTTTGAGCGCTTTAAAACGATATGATATATTATAAGAGAATTTATGATTAGTAGGCAGATATTCACTTTCGGGCATATTTTGATATCCAATTTTAAAGATTTTTTGTAAACAACTAGTATAATATTACTCAATAAATGAAGTATATGTAAACTATACCTCTATTATAAAATTAGGACGTGACATAAATACTTACAAAAAAGTGAAAAGTGTGCATTCGCCATTTTCTATATTACCTATAATAAAACCTCTCGAAGCGCTAAAGGAGTATGGTTACATCAAAATTTATCATAGAATTCGAAAATCTAGTAATATATAAAGCGTTCTGTTTAAAATAACTAAGGTGATGTCAACTTCCGGTATAACTGGAAGAGTCACAACACTGAAAACATTTTATTTAAATTGTCCCCATTGAATATCAAATATTCCCCAACTTTTAGAATTTTCCTAAGGTACTCCAAACGTCCAAACGTGACATTGGTCGTGAGACACCTTGTATATTGTAACGTTTATTTTCTAATTTATTTGCATTAATACTAATACTAGACACTACTTAATTTATTTACACTATTACAGTGAAACCCCTAGTTAGGGACCCCTCTAACGGGGACACCCCTGTACTATGGACATTTTCAAATATCCCGGCAAACTGCCATAAGAATACATTGAGCGTTGCCCCCTCTATAAGGGACACCCTCTAATATGGACGTGGACACTAAAATTCGGAGAAAAATTCATACTTCACCCCTCTATTAAAGACAGTCATCCTTGAGAACTGGCCCTTAATTAGCGGGTTAACGAGCCTCAAATCTCGGGATTTTAGAACAGGTAACTGACAGGTAGCAAAAATACAGTGAAACCTCCTGTTGTGGACACCTCTGCAATATGGACACATAGGTTTATGGACACTTTTTCTATGTAACCGTCCATTTGCCATAAGATATTAACATAAAATTTCTCTATAATAGGGACCCTCTCTAATTTGGACATGGACACTTTATTTGCGGCAAATGTGGACACTTTATTTTGGTTTACCTTATTTTAAACCGAAAGTATGTTTTGAAACACTTGTTAGCTTCAATGGAAATTAATGGATCAACTAAAGATTTTATCAAAAAGCATAAATGTTTTGCAAGCGATTACATGGATCTCGAAATCTTGGAAAACGCAACAACAAACACTATTCAGCATTGCTATAGAAAAGCCGGGTTCAATGTGCAGAACATATTTCAAAATGAAGTCGAGAAAAATAAGGACTTACCTAGCTTCATTAAAAGAACTCCTAACTTCATCTCATTCCCAAGTTGCTTCTGACGATTATGTTCAAATAGACACTATTTTATCGATGGAAGATAATGATTGCAATATTGAAGCAATAATGAACCACTTTCAACAGCCAGATCAGAAAACTTAGTGTCATGAGAAAGTGAATTACTCTGATGCTCTTCGGTATTCAGAGTTGTTAAAAACTTTTTGTTTACAAAAAAATTAGGGTGAAGGATTGAGTTTGATTAACAATTTTCAACTTCATCTAGAAGAGCATATTGTGTCCCAAAAACAATTAAAAATTACGGATTTTCTTCAACAATATTCATGTTTAACTCCCTAATCTGGACACCTCCCTAATCTGGACAAAATTTTTGCTCCCCCGGGTGTCCGTATTATAGAGGTTTCACTTAAAATGGTAGGAAAATGAGTCAGTTTGTCTTCGACCTTTGAATATTTAATAAGTTAAATAAAATTTCACCAACACGGCTGAACCAGACATTCAAAATTACGAAGAGGCTCTTCGTCTAGTTCAAAAGTTAAGAAAAAATTATTTTATCAAAAGACGATATTAGTGACAGTTTAAATACCGTATCTTGTTTGGAAATTCAATTCGAAACTTGTATTGCGTATCAAAAGAAAAAACAGACAAAAATAACAGATTATTTTTTATGAATCATTTTTATGAGTATGTATATATCCCATGTAAATGTGTTTTCCGTG
This sequence comes from Cryptocephalus moraei, assembly GCA_946251905.1. NCBI lineage: Eukaryota > Metazoa > Arthropoda > Insecta > Coleoptera > Chrysomelidae > Cryptocephalus > Cryptocephalus moraei. The sequence continues at coordinate 21,352,152 of OX276452.1, forward strand.
TACATTAATAAATAGGATACCTGATACCTACAAGCAATAGGTGTATTAATCGTTCAACCAAATATTTTTCCCCACCCAAACCCCTCTAATATGGACACCCCTCCATTATGGACATATTTTGTTATCCCGTCAGTGTCCATAATGGAGGGGTTTCACTGTACTAAACTAATTTATATAACACACTTAACTAATTAATTTATATCACACTCTTAATCGTTAATTTATTTCACTGGTCGATCTTTCGCATATTTACTATATCGCGCTAACGTCTAATAATCCTCTTCGTCGGCAGCGTTACTTTTATAGCAGTCCCGTAATGTATTCTCGAATTTACCAGTCTTTGCTCCATAGTTCCGGAAGGCACTCGATTGTTCTTTTAATAATGTTTACGTAGGAAATGTCCAGAACGTCATAAATTACTTTCCTTAAATAATAATCCGGGAGTATTCTGGAGCTGTCTTTTTTTATAGAATTTAATTAAGCGTCGCGGCAATTCCTTTGAGGCAACCCGCCGAGGTCAGACGGGAGTAAACACATTTCGCTGTGCAGTTTACATTTTGCGTTACAATATGTTCAAACTATAAATAGATATCGTGAGATTAATCAAATATTAAATACGTATGGACAACAAAATTGAGGTACTTTGTAAAACATAGGAAAAGGCCAAATTATGCTTCGAAAAAGTTGTATTTGATACAAGTAAGTTAATAAAGACGATAGTTTTACACGTTTCTGGAGTATATTCAGTGACGATACAAACTAGCGTGTTCTGACGCCCCCAAGTCTAGTATAAACGACAATGAAATTGATATGTTTGTCATCATAATGCATCATATATTTTTTAATATTTTTTCATCCTAATCTAATTTTTATTTTACCTATTACGTTTATTTTACTTTTATTTTATTAATTTCAATAAATAAAATAATCAATCTATAAATTATATTTCAACCATATCAGTGAAGTATTAAATTAAAAAGCCCAAAAATGTCACTATACACTGCAGATTTCAGTAATTAATTGATTCAATGACAGACACACTTAAGACATAAAACTTTCAAACTATTGTGAGAAGTAAGACTATACCGTATATGCATAAATGCATATACCTACTCATTAATTGTGTACACCGTTTTGAATTTATTTGAAAATGTTAAATTGTAACAACATTTATTATTTGAGTGCAATATGACAGTTGTTCATTTAATTGTTCGTAGACCACTTGATAAAACTGTGTTAAAAACTGCAATGTTTAAATGGACTATCCTCCGAAATACCTAATTTTAGCAACATTTTAGCACCTGCCTTTCATAGCAAAATGCACGGAGTAAAAAATCACCAATTTCAAAAAAATAATCTTACTGGTAATTGATATATGAAGAAAAATGTATCAAAAATTAGTTACGACCGGCTTTCCACATATGCCATCACATCAATATTTATTCATCTTCCAAACTCAATTGGGTGGCCAAAAAAAGTAAAATAGGCTGAAAATGCACTTGCACTATTTGTGCCTTTTCTCTTTTTAGGGTTGTAGTCGCCAAATTCTAATAGTGGACACAGATGTGTCAATCTTATTAGATATGCACTTGTGGGATAGTATGTAGGCTTCTCTCCAAATTTTGGTTCGGTCGCACGACACATCTTACATAAATACCTAAATTAGTATAAGGGCGATTCCATGTCAACTATCGTGAGGTTGGTGCGTTATAATTTTTTTTCCAAACCAAAACTATTTCATTCTATTCTAGGTTGGACTACAAGTATTATCCCAAATTTTCAGACAAAAATATTACTACTAGCGTTTTTTACGGCCAATTTTCGTTTCTTTCGCGTTTTCAGTTTTCGATGACAAATTTTTTCCAAAACGTTACCGCAAACACATCGCACGCTGGAAAAATTTCAGAGTACCTATAATCGATGTAAAATTTTTCAAGGAATCCATTCCCGCCCTCAGAATTGCCCTAAAATTTTTCCATTGCGAGAAATCCCAAAATACCATTTTTTTTTTAACTTGCTCCATCTCGCGAGTGGAAATTTTTGGATTTTTTTGGAGTAGCGCAAAATGTTTGGTTTTTAGTGTACTTTGAGGGACTTATAACTTTTCCGTGTGTATTTTGGTTTCAAGTGCCCAAACATGCGAAAAATGGCAAAAAATGGACGAAGCAGCCTAAAATGGTGCATTCCGCGTGAAAAAGGAGTGTCAAAAGTCTGGAATATTCGTGTGAATCTCAAGCTCAATTCTCAGCGATGAAGTCAGATCATTTTCATTAAATACAAGACCATCTGGAGGTCCAATATTGGGGGATTCGTTCAAAAATTCAAGAAATATTTTCGATTGCTCGATACTTTGATGTTCGGTTTATATGAACTTTGGACGCTAATATCCAGGAACTATGAAGTTAAATGACGAAAAATCAAGTGATTAAGATATAATATGACAACACCGAACATATCCTTTTATGGAGACATGAGGGCAAATCAGCATCTTTTGGACATATGGTACACAGACCAAACATGCAATTCTCATTTTCTGGGCTACAAACTAAAGTAGCAACAAGATCCTTAGAGGTCAATTTTGTGCCAGTACTATTTAGAAGAAGTTTGAAATTTTGATGGATCTGACAAACACAAATAGAATGGATACCATTCGCACCAGGTACCACGCATTGTTTACAAGGACAAGAGGTTATCACCAATTCTCTTTGAATAATGATTGGATAATAAAATGCAAACATTCCATTTTGGATGACAAATGTGCTGGTCAATATGTAGCGTTTATCTTCAATGACGTGTGGCATCTAGGAGTAATAATGACTTCGGATGAATTGAATCTGGAGGCAGAGCTTTCAGTACTTTCCTTCAATCAAGTGGCTCAAACTAATTCATTCCCAGATCCGCCAGTATGCTTGACCGTTTCGTTTGCTCAATACTCTGCGAAGTGAAGCTCAATGAGATAAAGAAGGCCCCGAACACGTTCAGGTTGAGCAGTGCTCAGCACGAAAAAATTGTGAAATATTTTGAGAAATTTATGTCGGGGATGGTCTAAATACGAAAGCTGTTCATATTAAAGTAATAAAGAAAGTTCCTCCATAAATTAATGCTTATATTATTTTATAGATCTGCACCTTTGTAATAAACCATATTTAGTAGTATTTTTTAATATGTATTTATAACTTAATAAAAGGAACTGTTCGGTGTTGTCATATTATATCTTAATCACTTGATTTTTCGTCATTTAACGTCATTTACCTTCATAGTTCCTGTATATTAGGGTCCAAAGTTCATATAAACCGAACATCAAAGTATCGAGCAATCGAAAATATTTCTTGAATTTTTGAACGAATCTCCCAATATTGGACCTCCAGATGGACTGGTATTTAATGAAAATGATCTGACTTCATCGCTGAGAATTGAGCTTGAGATTCACACGAATATTCCAGACTTTTGACACTCCTTTTTCACGCTGAATGCACCATTTTAGGCTGCTTCGTCCATTTTTTGTCATTTTTCGCATGTTTGGGCACTTGAAACCAAAATACACACGGAAAAGTTATAAGTCCCTCAAAGTACACTAAAAACCAAACATTTTGCGCTACTCCAAAAAAATCCATAAATTTCCACTCGCGAGATAGAGCAAGTTTAAAAAAAATTGGTATTTTGTGATTTCTCGCAAATGGAAAAATTTTAGGGCAATTCTGAGGGCGGGAATGGATTCCTTGAAAAATTTTACATCGATTATAGGTACTCTGAAATTTTTCCAGCGTGCGATGTGTTTGCGGTAACGTTTTGGAAAAAAATTGTCATCGAAAACTGAAAACGCGAAAGAAACGAAAATTGGCCGTAAAAAACGCTAGTAGTAATATTTTTGTCTGAAAATTTGGGATAATACTTGTAGTCGAACCTACAATAGAATGAAATAGTTTTGGTTTGGAAAAAAAATATGACGCACCAACCTCACGACAGTTGACATGGAATCGCCCATAAAGCGAAAAGTGCTTTTTAAATGGGCTCGGTACGCTAGCATATTCCTTGGTAATCCAAGTGACTCTGTAAAGACAATATATTGATCGCCCAAAGATCGCTAATTTTCCAAAGAAACATCAAAATCTCGTTAAATTTATTAACAAATATAAAGGTATTGCTAAAAATCCACTTGTTGCATCCTATCTTCAACAGTGAATTTCTCGTTAGGGATACCTCGAAGGGAAAAGTTTAATGCGAAAATAGTGTCGTTGTGAAATATACTTTACTTAATATACAATGCAATTCGTATAAATTTCTGTAATATGTTGAAACAACTTTTAAGCAGCAGCATTTCTGAGGGTTTAACGAGGGTCTAATATCAACAGTATTTGGTAGGATTCAGTTTATTACTTGAATTCAAAGAAGGCATAACGGGCGGTAAAACTGTAGTGGGCCATACTTAAAAGGAAATGTTGATTTCAAACTGCCGATACCTCACATCTCTCATCTCTCATATAAATATATCTAATAATAAAGATATCTCACATAAAATGAGTGAAAACCGTTTTTCAATTGCCCCTCAAATTATAGTGAGTGCACTTAGCAGCTCTTATTTCATTTTAGAAGGTTATGAATTTTGTGGGTTTGAGCAATAATAGCCATGTTCCACCAGTGAAAATAAGAAGTTACAACAGCCTATGTAGCAAAAGGTAAGTATTGAAGCAACTTCTAGCAAGAATAGATGCCATTTTCAAAAATGTTGGAAATATTTCGAATATATATACTATTTGTTGAAGAAGAAGAACATAAGTACTTCAAGAGCAATCACCCAAACACACATTTTAGAAAAGTACCTCGGCCAACCATGTTAAGTATCATAACCAGAGGTTGAAAGGATTTAAGAGAAAAGAAGACAGTAGAACTTCCAGGGTTCTTCCTACCAGAGATGGAGACGTTGTTGGGAAAACCATATATTAATGTATAGCAGAAATGAAATCTCGACTTGCTAATATTAAATTAGAAATAAACAAAGTACCGTGATTTCCTCAGAATCAAATGCGAAAGAAAACTTTTAAGAATACTTTGAATAAACCTGGGATTCACTTTTAGGATGTGCGATAAAAAGCAAGTCCTCATGGAATCGGATAGAATAAAGTGGCGGAGAATCAGTTACTATCAGATGTATATACGTTTAGACAGGAACAGAGAACAATCTTTTACCTTAACGAGACATGGTTTGATACTCATGATAGTGTCAAAAAAGTATGTGGGAATAATGAAAAGTGCCAGTTAAATGTTCCCTGCAAAAATTGAAAAGGATCACTATTTTTCAATCTTCATTAATTCGGCCCGGAATATGGATGGGTAAGGATGCTTCGTAGTTGTATGCTAAAAATATTAAAGCTTGCTCACTGTATTACCATATAACGGCGAATTTATTTGAATAATGGTTCCAGTTCACGTTGTTGCCCCGATTGCTAACAAGAAGAAGTGTTATTATAATGGTAAACGCTTCGTATCATAACAGACTGATAGAAAAATTCCAATTCGTGAAATTGTAACTATGACATAAAATCATTTTTAGAAAAACACACGTTACAGGATTCATACAATAAAAAGGAAATTTGTAAGCTCTTCAAACAAACTCTTCAAACTTTTAAAAGCAATATGTTGTAGACACAATACCAAAATAAGCCAGACATACAGTTGAGTTTGCCAACATATCGTGTTTTAAATCACATGGAATTAATGTGGGCTAGACTGAAAGGAAATTTTATGAAAAAACTAACGTTCCTCAATTTTCGGATAAAGTGTAGTATTGATTACTCCTGAAAATTGTAGTAATGTAATAAATTATATTGTAACGTTTATTCTAATTTATTTACATTGTTCTTAATTATACGCTACTCTGTCTAATTTATCTAGACTATTACTAAACTAATTAATTTATGTAATTTATTAAAATTTAATAGTTTTATATAAATATATTAAAATATATATTTTAATAGTTTTAATAGTTTTAAAAGTTTAATTTATTTGTACAATTCTCACTTGTCCGTTTATCGCACTGTTTTCACCAGTGGGCGGCTTCTCGTCTAATCTGATCTCCGACCGCAAGCCCGTGTTCATATATCCGCAATAATGTATCCCGGAACTTTTTTGATAGTACTCGATTCTTCTTTTCCCTAATAATGTTTATTCTAGAAAGGCCCGGAACGTAACAGATCATTCTATGCTAAACAGCATGCTAAACGCCTAATCACTGATGTCAATAAGATAAATGTATCGTGATTATTATAAATCTGAGTAATCATATTAATAATTGTTGTATTATTGATTATTATAATATTAGTGTATTATTATTATTTTATGTCATTGTTATTATAAATGTAGTTTTATTTGTTTGATTTACATATTACTTTGTCTGTATTATATGCGTTATGTTCATAACCACTATGTAGCATGTAATCCCTCGATCACCTCCTAGCGATGAGGACGTTATTCCTATTAAGGCTGTTTCCTATGAATGTAATTGTTCGATGTGTGAAGAAATTTTAATTTTTAACTGTTTATGTCTGTTTTATCTGTGACGTCTCATATATTGTTCAGCTGGAGCCCTAAAATGTTTTGTTATTACGAGCCTGATGATGACTGCTAGACAGTCGAAACCGGTCGCTCATGTGAAATAAATTGGTGGTGAAGACTTTGTGTTTTCTTTTGGTTCATAACCACTTTTCAATTCTAATCCCACTCTTGTATTTTTCATCGCTAGTTCGGGGGTTGGAGGTTCCTTGTTGGGAGAATGGATTTACTGGTGTGATTAGTGCGTAGTACTTTACTGGTTACCATACACTTAAAGCAAGTTTAAAAATCGTCGGTCACTGTACCTTTGGTCTCTCTGTACCACTTCACGTAAGGACCTCATGTTATAACATGTTTTTAAGGCGAATCAATAAACAACAAAATCTAAAGTTTACTTTTTTCTGATAACGATAAGGAGGCAAAATTGGAATTGGTTTTGCCCTTTTAGTTACTTTTGATGCACCATATAATGTTCATTAACACTTTACCTCTCGTGAGACCCATTATTTTTCCTCTTTAAGAACTTTTCTGATGAAAACGCTACGTAACGATCCAAAGTTATATCTACTATTATTTACCGCCATAACGCGTTTTCTCCATCTGACAAAAAAGCCAACATTTCAGCAACGCTTTCGATAACCCCACTTCACCTTAACTGTGAGATGAATGAATTTCGCTAAATTAGCTAAAATAGCAGCATAAGCACATGTGCACGAACAATTCACCTGATGATAAAGTCCGCCGCGAACACAAGAACACGACGATCTTATACACAAAAGAGTAATTCCGTGCTAGCCTCAGGTGTTCTTTGCAACACGTCACGTGCTGCTGACATTTCGTAGACGTGGGTCCATTTTGATATGGGGTATAATATCGGATAAGGTGAATTTTAAATGATTCGATCAAGAATATAAAAAACTGTTGAAGGTTTCAACGGAGTTCCGATGAATTATCCAATACGGTTAGCGAATCGAAGGTTGAACCTAATGGAAATAATTGGGTGAATGGGGAAAAAATATACAAGTGATAATTAGCAGCAATTATTAAAAAAGTGATAGACTGGCACGGTGACACAGAGTTAAAAGGGATGAGGCTGACATTTTCTTGTGCGAAAAATCAACATTAATATATTTTTGATACCATCATATTAGACAGAAAAGAAATTTGCAATTTACCCACCAAGTTGTTTCAAAACCTAACCAACAAATTTAGACACTTTCATAATATTGTTGATAAAAAATTAATTTACTTTTAACAGCACTGTTCAAAGGTAGTCGCTGTGCTGTCAACCTAATGAAATACTTTCAAATACCTTCAGAAATGAAATCAATTAACACCTTAAAAAACTCGTATTATGAAATTGTTACGTTTCAGCACTTCATTTCATTTTATAATCATTACCCTACTCTCCACTAAATTCATTCATATACCGTACATTCCAACGTTAAATACGGCATATAAAGCAAAATATATACATTTCGATACTGTGTTATCGTTATGGCGCCCGACAACGTCGACATTTTTAACGTTCTAATCGTTCATTTTCTCTTCCTGTTTTAGAAATATTAATTACTGGCTGCAGAACGGACGTACGCTTATATACGTATATGTATGTATATACCTACGCTCATTTATACACATTATATAAGAACGCAAATGATAGGTATACACATGGATTATTATTAGGAAAATAAATTTGCGGTTTGAATAACGTGAATGTATTTTATATGTACGTCTAGCGTTCTAATTACGATGTGGTTTTAGCAATAAATTTTGATATTTAGATATGTGTGACGAAAAAGTGTATGTAACACTATTTGAATTAATTTCGCAGTGGAAACTGGAAAGTTAATTAAATCACTGCATGCACAGCTAATTTTATTTAAAACATGAATCGCAATAGGCGACATTAGTGTGACGTAAGCGTTTGGAGAGGGGATGGTAACCCATAGCAACTGTTTCTAAACTATTTTTTCGTATGGGAATTAACATGGGGAACATTTTCAAACAGCTGGTTATCGGTGTAAACTAAATTTCATAACTATCAGCTGTATAACACAGTAACCACAAAAGTATATACGTATAACTCTGTTTAAAACAAATCCCGATGCACGTCATTTTGATGACGTCACCAAACATCCAATACTACCAACTTAATATAGCCCCAGGACATCGCAATTTATGTGTTTCGTGTATATTTTAGGTTAAGAATACACATAACCATATATATATATATATATATATTGTCAACCTAAAATATACACGGAACACATAAATTGCGATGTCCTGTGACTATATTAAGTTGGTAGTATTGGATGATTCTGACGCCATCAAAATGACGTGCATCTGGATTTCTTTTGAAAGGAGTATAGTTTTATTGCATATAAAAAAATACATAATTCGTTTATAAGTTAGGAAGAAAGAAAAATTTCATTTACTTCGGATATGACACCTCTCTGTAATTCAAATTTGGTGCCATCAGTCAGAAAGTATGACAATAACAGTTTGTGAACCAATCAGAAGCACAAGAATAAGAGGCCAGGTTAAGTATTCCCAAAAAAAAAAACATATTAGGTATTCGTAATGTCTCGATAAGAATTGATCAAATAAAAATTCCCTCAACGATACTACATGGCAAAAAAACGGCCCAAGAAACAAAATTGTTAATACCAACAACGAACTTTCAGGGATTTCAAGATAAAAAAAAATTGCAACAACTCAAAAGCTATTTCTTAGATCAGTACTTACTTGTAAAGCTCACAGTTGTGACCACTAGAAGCCATACGACCCCCGGCTATTTAAATTTAGGGGATGAATTGCACCCCTGCTTAAGGATCAAGGGGCACAGTTAGAAGTATCGAAAATAATTATCCCTTTTAAATGAAGAATTGAGAGGACTTTTTGACAAAAACTTGACACGTACCCCGATAATATAGTTTCTGTTTGCTTTTCGTTTGGACTTCTTGTATATTTTTCTATCAAATTACATGTACTTTATATGATCTCATGACTAAAAATTTATGGGTACACTGTGAGTGAGAGTTTTGAAGCAAAACAAAGGTTTCATCAATAAAACTGTTATTTGCAAGTTTTGAGATTATAGTGAGGAATTTTAACTAAATAACTAATTTTGCTTTTATTTTCAAATCATAACAAAATTTGGTGTTGTAAGTGAATTTGCGAACTAAGCCCAATCTTTAACGATTTTATAATTTAATTTGCTATTGCTGAATTTTGTCGTTAATTCGCTCACTAAATCGACGGCGAAGTTTATTTTTTGAAGATACTTGACAGCCATTTTTGGGTTTGGAATAATTTTGACTTTGCTGACAGTGCTCATCTTAAGCTATTCGGTGTCATTGAAACATTACTGAAAATTTATATTTATTAACATATCACAATAATATAATAATTGTATAATTACAAATATATAAATTTATTGCAAAATTTATTTTATAAATGAAAATTAAATATTTTATAAATTTATGTAACTATAAATTTAGCTGTCCTGTATTAAGCTCATACATTTTACGTAACAAACTAAATAATTATAGAATTTATTTGTCTTATGTACTATCGGAGTACTAATTGGAGCCAAATTATTTTAACGGCATTAAATTATTATAAGCCAACCAATATTTGTAAATTTTAAAAATAGCGTTTAGGTTAAGTATTTAAAAAAAAAACATATTATTCCTAATGACTCAATAAAAATTGGTCAAATTAAAAATTCTTTCAACGGCACAAGATACCACAAAAACTGCACAAGAAACAACATTTTCGATATAAACAGTGATTTTTAATGATTTCAAGATAAAAATTTTTGCAATAATGTAAAAGCTATTTCTCAGATAACACAGGCACAAGATAACACAAATTGGACAAAACATATTGATATTTAAAAAAATTGTGATGTGTTCATCATAGTTCAATCATGTTCTCATATATAGGGGTTAATTTAAGCAACAAACCGAAAAACGACAAGTACCCATAAAGTACTCCTCAGAGTAGATTTAGCCAAAAACGTTACAAAACTTTTTTATATATTATATCTAATGTAGAATAGGTACACAAAATTTTATAAAAATTCTTGGAGCAAATTTCGGGAAAAATTTAAAAAATTGAAGAAAGATACAAAGTGCCTTTCACAGAAGATTTTACAATAAACGATAGAAAAGTTTATTTTATACTAATTCCATGCTAGAATATATATTCTAAATTTAAAATAAATTCTTGTAGCAAATTTTGAGAAAAATTCAAAAACCGAAAAACCACAAGTATAAAGAGCTCTTCACAGAAGATTTAGCCAAAAACGTTAGAAAACTTTTTTATACATATTCAGTAGTAGAATAAATATTCAAAGTTTAAAAAAAATCGTATAGTGGATTTAGAAAAAAATTGAAAAAAAAACGAAAATTGACAAGTATAAAGTGCCCTTCACAGAACATTTAGCCAAAAACGCTAGAAAACTTTTTTATACCTATTTAATCGTACAATAAATATTCAAAGTTTCAAAAAAAATTGGTGGAGCGAATTTCGATAAAAATTCAAAAAACCGAAAAATGACAAGAGTAAACTACCCTTTTATCCTTGCCGATTTTAATGAAAAGCTTATTTTCACGTCCCGATATGGTAATAAGTCTAAATACAAAGTTTTGACCGTTTGTGGTTTTTGGTTTTTGAGAAAATTGTACGACAGACATATATACACACATACATACAGACGGTTTTCCAAAAATATGTTTTTTGTACTCAGGGGACCTCAAAACGTTCAGAAATGCTAATAACTCAATTTCGAAAAATCGACCCGATTACAATACTCTCTCATATATGAGTACCTCATATGAGAAAGTAAAAATGAACCCGCCAAAAACTTAATAATAGCCATGAGAAGTGATTGAAAATAAATTGGAACAAATAGTGGTTTGCAACTTACGGCGAAACGAGAATAAGCAACCAAGACAAAATATAAGAAATACAAAATTGATACTTGGGATGAAACTATGTTGAAAGGGAGGAAAATGAAAAGCATCGAAGAGAACGAAAAATTGAAACGATGCCGAAAGATGAAATTGAATACAACGCTCCAAAATAGAGAAAGGGTAGACTGATTTAAATGATTATTCAGAATACTGAATAAATTCAGAATGTTTCCCGATGATACGTATTGCTAGTTTTCATAAATCATGATTTAACATAACGTACAAAGTGACCAATATTGTTTTACTGGAATTACATTTACATTTAATAATTGTTCTTACAATAATAATTTGATAATTATTAAATCGTTAAATAATAATATTTTATAATTGTTCTAACTATAAATGAAACCATGCTTCATTTATGGTCTAACAAATCAACGCAGAAGTTATCTTTAAATCAAAGGCAATATTTCAAGCTACTCGATAAATCTAAGAGTAGTAACTTTTTAATAATCACTATCTTATTATTCTGATTTCTGATTTTCCTGTATCTTGTCTGAATATTTATAGCCGCCTGATAAAATTTCTTCCATATTGTTGACTGATATTTCGAATGAAAACATAATTTTTACCATGATCTTTGATTGAGAAGTAAAAGTAATCTTCGAATATTGATTTTCTAACTTTCTTCTAAGTCTTCAACGACTTCATCACTAGGTATCCTTAACAATTTTCAACAGAAACTTCAATGAAACGATCTGCAGTTTGTTTAATGTGTTGTTCCAATAATTTTTCAGTAAACTGCGAGAAGAGAAACTTTCGAAGAAACTCTTGGTTTTATAAGAGTGATTCTTGCACCTAGGGTGCAAGAATCGCGTCGTTAACTGGCATCTTTGGTACATCAACTCAAATAAACACAAGCCACACTACAGAGTCCACGACAATTTATATTGACAAAAACTTATTTTTCTATTGTAACTAACACAAAACCCGAATCAGAACTATGAGATTGATTGCGACTTATTGCTGGCAGATTAACAGCAATACGAAATATGCAATTACAACAACGATTTTGTATTACCAAAGGTAGCACCGAACGATTTAATTCCAGTTATAGATTTGTTTCAGTAAATGTACTGACTATACTTGTTATGTGACTTCTCATATAACTAAATACACATATTCCACATCGACTGCTCACAACTTGTTCTGCAGCAGACTCTATAAGAAGTGATAACCACAAGTCACCACAACCTACTGCTTTAATAATCCACAAACAGTCTGTATCTACTTACATGACACGCAACTCTTGGTCCCTCCTGATCATCTCGTCCCTCCCCAGGACGCCCAGTATGATCTCCCTCTCCTTGTCCGTCAATTTGGTCGCCTCTTGTTTGGCGGCAGCGATGACCGATTCCGAACATGACTGATCCGGGCAGCATGACATAACTTTTTCGAATTGACGCGCGTCTCGAGCTGCGCAGACAGGATTTTACACACCTGCGAACAAGTAAATTTGTTAGGAAACGAAGAAAATAAAATACCCATTTTAATAGATGTACTATCAAGATATGGAGATATGGGGTTTGACTGTGAAGTTACACCAAACCAACCGATAGCACAGTTATTCGCCGGGCATCAGTGAAAGTACTGCGCATGACTCTCAAAATACGTATTATTAGATGAGCAATAAAACCTTTCACCACTTAGGAGTGAACACTAGGTTAAAAAACGATAGACTGAGTACCAACTGTTTGCAGAAGAAAAGGAACTGAAAAGTCGCTTTCACCTAAATTAATGATGAAGAGGAAATGAAAAGTTCAATGATCCTCACAAAACATGTTAATATTAATAACCATATTAAGAACTTCAACTAATTAAAAAGCATATGATTATATGGAGCTAAGAACAAAACACACAGGTAAGAAATAGGAGTTTCAAAGAAACTAATCATATGACTATGTTTTTTAATTGTGTCTTTAATCTATTAAATATTATTCACAGCCACATTTGTACCATTCCTATTTATAGTATCAATGTTTATAGAACAAAATATATCTAATTATTATATGTTTATGTATTGGTATTATGTATGTATGGTATTATGTGTGTTCTTTCATAGAATATACCGTATTTATGGCCCTGCTCTTTCAAGTGGTTAGTTATTACACTTTTTAAAGTAAAAAATGACCAATTAAAAAACTATTTGGTCGAAATTGAAAGTCCATATCAGGAAACGAAATACTGTACAAATATTTTCTAATGCCATTGAGGATTTAAGAAAAGAAGATTAATACAACATTGACAGCAAATTTGATACATCTGTATGCAATATGTTTACAAAGAAGAGAATTTTTATAGGGAACATCTGGTTCGCGATTTAATAATTAATTAAGTGAATGGGAATCAGTATCCAGTGATTAGTATAAAAATCTGTTAAAACATTGTGTTCGCTTCGTACAGTATACACCGTACTAAATATTACACGTAAAGAAAAAGTAAATGAATGGAATTATTAATTTACTAAGTGAAGTCAATTAAATTTTGGTCTGGTTTGTTCTGGTCTGATCTGGTCTGTTCTGTTCTGGTCAGGTCTGGTCTGTTCTGCACTCGTCTGCACTGGTCTGTTCTGTTCTGGTCTCGTATGGTCTGTTCTGGTCTGATGTGGTCTGACCTGGTCTGATGTGGTCTGATCTGGTTTGGTCTAGTCTGATCTGGTCTGTTTTGTTATGGTCTGGTGTGTTCTGGTGTACTCTAGTCTCCAATTATCTATTCCGATCAAATTCGGACCGGACTTTGCCGGCGGTTTCCCCAACAATAATCTTTTGGTTTATTGCGATTCGCAACGGACATGCTATAAAACTCTTGACAGGGCAAAGTAATGAGCACTGTATATCTTTTGAAAGAGTAAATAATATTTCAACGATCAAGTTATACTAGCCCAGGATAAGGACGATTTAGCATACATATCTCGCAAAATTAAGGAAGAATACGAGAAAGTCGGCTTGAACATGAACTTAAATAAACCCAAATAGCTGTGTGTAGAAAATGAATCAACTGATCTAGAATTAGAAAGCAATGAAAAATATCTGAATCTGTAATGTCTGAAAATGTCTGAATAGTATGTATCTGGTGAAGCAGAGAAATATCGAAACAGAAACAATGTAATATCGACGATATACCGGTCAAAAGTATTGTGATGTACGGTTATGAAACTTGGAGATGTAAGGAAATTGATAGAAAGACACTAAATGCAGTAGAAATGGATGCACCGTGGAGGTCTTGCAGAATATCAAGAATGGACAAAGTACCAAACGAGCTCATATGAGAAAGAATGGGAAATAGAGAAACCATAAATAATCACACAGATAGAAAACAACTATATGGTTCGGCCACGTGAAACGAATGTCAGAAGACAGATTACCAAACTGGTACTGGAGTGGACACCAACAGAAAGAAGGAAACCAGGGAGTCCAAAAAAAAAAACATTGTAACGAGTTATTAAAAGAGCCATGAGTGATAGAAATATACATGAAAATATATGGCAAGACCGGCAAAAATGAAGGAAGATTATGGAAATCGGACAGCGTCGACACACGCTATAAAACCGACCGTTTCTACAGAGTCGCAGGATGGTATAAACATAAGAGCGAAAGAAAGGCCATATATTTCTCGTTGGCTAAACAGAGAAAGAACCTTTGCGACGTTGCGAAACATCACAGTCATTGCCACACTCTACCGTCCGGCATTATGATAATATGAGGAACACACGTACGAACGTGATCATGTATGGTGACTGGTATTCGCTGTATAGCCACCGACGGGAATATTTAGAATGGGTTACGGACCGAATGAAATTGTAAAGTGGTTTTACATGCACTCTGTGGAGTGCATGCACTCTGCACTCTACTGATCTCCGAAAGCGATACGCGTTAGATGCCTGAACTGCCTGGTCGGCCGGCAACGTTGCAAAACTTCCTTCTCTGTCATACTAACGAACTACTATTAGTTTCTCTTATGCTGTTGTTGATTTCGGACCCTACGTTTCAATAGAAATAGAAATAGACTTCAGACAATCGTCAGACAACATTACAAGCAGAGAGTAAGCCACAGTGGTGTCTAGCCTTTCGTAGTTTAATAGGATCGACGAAAGTCGTTATAAAAGCCTTTGAACTACAGAACACCCAATTAAAAAGTTTCTAAATCACTAAAATCATGAACTTATATATCAAACATTACCGCATTGAAACGCTGAATTAATAACGTGTACATATAAAACGTGTAAATTGGACATTTCCCATACTGAATCCACGCTGGAAACCTTGTTCGATATTAGAGTAATTTACATTTCAGAAGAAACGGGAGAACGAGAGGGAGAGAAAACGCCGCGCCGATAAGTAACGCTTAATATAAATGTAAATACCAGCCCGCCTTTTTTCTTCGTGGGACTCTTTCTTCGTTGAAACCCCTTTGTCGGCTTCAATTGAGTTCCCACTTTCAATTTGAGAGATTGCTGTCGCCTCTCCTGAAAATTTCGGAGCCCCCGTGGGAATAAAAATTAAAACCCCCGCGGGCCGAACGCAGGAACACTAGTCCAACTTGAGACAATTTTTCAATTGCGGAGATTCGAGGGGAATACGAGGGGAACTAACCGAGTATAATGAAAATTGTAGTTTAACGTAAACGCAAACGTTTAGTTTAAAGCAATTAAGTTTTAGTTGTGACAAGTTTCTTATATACAAATCAGGAGATGACTGAATGTAGCAAACTATTATTAGAATAAGTAATAATTACTATCAAGAAAAAAGAAATATTGAATCTAGTTAAGTCTTAAACGGCTATAATGCACAAAATTTAACATACTAAGTTAATTACATCACGAGTGGAGCGACTTATATTAACGTCGAGGAATGGCTCGTAGTAAAGTCTTACTATAAATTTAATATTCTATATGGTTTAAAATATATTGTGATCAATATAAATTTTTTTAAAGTACTAAAGTTAACCACTTATTCTATGTAACTGACACGATTGGGATTCTTTTACAATCACTTTGTCCCTGAGAGTACAACGAAGTGGTTTCTGAGGTACCAATTGTAGCTCCTGCGGAACCTGTGGTGGTTTCTGAAAAAGCATCTTTGGATCAACGTAATGTATCTTTACCATCTTGTAAACCAATGATATTTAAAGTGCATAATGGTTTACTTAAACACCAAAATGAATTCGATCAGCTGTGAATTAGTGCAAGTTTCCAAAACCACAGTAAGACTAATGTAACGAAACGGCTCGCCGCGATATAAGCACGCCGGGAGCTACACAAGTTCGCCGAATTGCGATCCCGAGAAGGACTGTTCGAAGCCGACCAGAAGGTTCGACGCGATAACAAGTTCCGCGAATTCTAGAATCATCTCCCGAAACTTCGGGAATATTCCAGCAAACGTCTAGAAGGCCTCTAGCTGCGTTTATAAGGAATGCCGGACCCAAGGGCCAAGGCGGAGGCAGTTGAAGAATCGGAACGTAAACATTCGGGCGAGAGACCGCGCGCGTTAAATAAATAAACATCTCCGTGTGAAATAAATTATAAGTGTTAAAGTATTAGAAATAAATTAATTAGGACAAATAGTGTAGTGTTTAGTTGTAGTGAACAGTAAAAACGTTACACTAATAATCAGTAAAAAGAGAGTTAGACATTAAAATGAAAAGGTCAGAGTACTTTCACGAAATTGAAAAACGGAAGGAGATTTTAAATTTATAGGAAAAACTATTTCGACACAGAAACTAATTCTATAAAATACGATTTAAACGAAAATTCTAGCGAATATCATAGAATTCAGTGCAAAAGTTACATTTTAAGGAAATTAGTTTCACAAATGGAACTCCCTTTGTTTAAATTTCTTATTACAAGTCAAGCAATAATGGGAACCAACCGTATTCGGAAATAGAGGATCGACTATTTAACAAAAATCAAAAATTGCTTTTTAATTTTTTATACTAAAAATCGTTAAAGCGTCAAAGGTGACAAGGATGGGTTGACTATTTCCCATTTAACATGTCCAGCAGAAACATTGCAGTTTAGTATTATAAATTAAATTTCGAATCCCAAAGCTATTGGATTTTATATAGCAGTAGTAATTTGTGATATGAGAGTAAATAATTTTCGTAATTCACAATTTAGCCTAACAAGTGTTTCATACTGTAGAATCTGATATGAATTTATATGTTCCATTTAAGATACTCTCAAACGATGCTATTAATACTGTACACTTTATTGAAAAGATGAATAAACTTTTTTGATATATTCAATTCATAGGAAAGACTAGTCCAAAAAAATTTAAAACCGCTTTCAAGGCAATTGGATGTAAATTTTTTTTTTAAAGTGTTAAAGCTTTCAATTTAGAAAATCAAGATGTAACTATACAAATTAGGGTATTTCGGGGCTTTCAAATATCAATTATTGGTTTGTTGCATATATAGGACGAATTAATAGGTGCATATTTTGATTATAGACTTACAAGACACCTTAACCAGGATTGCTTGGAAAGTTTCTTTGTGAGGCAAGTTAAAGGTAACTGTACCACTCCAACCGCTATTCAATTTCAACGTACTTTTATAAAATTATTATGCACCAAATTAATGAATGTAGGTACAGAAAATTGCGAGGTTGACACATATAGCATTTTACGATTTTACTTGCACTCTCTGATATGAAAACTATAAGTAATATGTATATCGTATAATGTCACCTACGAACAAGAAGACGTCTTAAATTGTATTAGATACGGTCCATCGAACTGACAGTATGTTGGTTAAAGTTTCACTAGATATATCTGTGGTTTCTTAATGAAAAAAGAAATTAAATATTCACAACTACGACGTTTGTAAACATTATGCAACTAGGCATAATTTGGCAATGGCAAAATTTAAAATTATTTTTTCCAAACCTAATACATGTAACTTGTGTGTCACACGCGTTAAATCGAGTGGCTGACGTTGTAAGGACAAAATTTAAAATTGTAAATACTCTTCTATCAAACATAAAATAAATGTTTTTAAGAACCGCTCTTAGAGTACAGGTGTTTAAAGATCATTTACCCAATGTGCCTTCACCACCTGAACCTGTGCTTACTAGATGAGGAACATGGTTAAATTGTGTCGATTTAATAACAGATAGTTTTGAGGGAATTAAAGATGTAATTTAGTTTCAACGTAGTAAATGTAATTCTGTAAGGCAATGTGTAAATGTTTTCAAAAATAAATGACTGAAAAGCCACTTAGCACATATTCAGACAAATTTCGTTCATATTGAACGTTCATATTCAATTACTAAATTGAAAAAACGAAATATTTCACTGGACGATAGTATTGAAGTCATTAACTCAGTACACAATAAAATTAAACATCTTGGGAAAGATAACAAAATTTACGAAAAATCCTGCACTGTAGTAAAAAAATTTGAATGATATCACAAAGTCCATAGACGTCCTGCGAAATCGAACGCAGTTTTCCCGCCTTCAAAATAATGTTATCAGATAGACGGCAAAGTTTTACTATAGAGAACTTAGAAAAAGATTTAATAGTGTATTGTTTCCACTGTGATAGAAATAGTTAATACGCATATTTATTATAATTTATAAATAATTATAGCAATATGGGGTAAATGTGTTATACTTAATTAATAAATAATAGCAATAATTGATCAATTTATATTTTTTATATGTACCTATGTAGTTCTTATAATAAGAAAACTGTCTACTTCGTTGTTTTATTAATGCATATTTGCATATTAAAAGCATGTTTTAGTGCATATTTTGATTGTATCTTGCGCATATTTGCATGCATATTTCTGGGATTTTTAAGTGCATATTTCCCAAGCTCTAATAATAATACACTCCTGATATAGGCCAGTCAATAAAGGAAAAAACCTGGGTTAAATTCTGCAAAAGGATGAAACCGGGGGCAATTGTAGGTCTCAAATGGGTCTTTCGAAATACAGAAAGTTGCCGATTCTCTAAGTACCGCGACATGGTGGAAAATGGCCCTCAAGTTCCAAAAATCCATTTTCCGCCAATATCTCAGAGAATATAGCATTTAGAGAATTTTTGTTTAGGTATAAAAGGAAGATCAGTTCATTCACTACAAAAATGGCCTTTAAGACTTTATCCGAAAACTCTACAGTTTTCGAGATAACGGCCCCGAAACGAGCCCTTTACTTGTTGCTCCTGCTCTCAATCAAGGAAAGCAAATTCGAGAAATGGAGACATAAGCGGGCGGACAAATTGTCCAATAACTCGAGTAGAAATTGATATTTTTTGATGATTCAAAATTCACGTGAAATTGAAAACCCATAGCTATAGTATCCTGGGTTTCGGGCCTCATTTTTAGTTTTCTTCAATATTGGAAACCCAGGGTAATTTTTTTTCTCAATATTTCTCGACTTTTAGAAAATTTATCCATATTGTAATGAGCAATAGTAATTTAGTAGGGTCTTTCTTGATAATGTATCCCCAAAACCCATCGAACGAGCCCAGAAAGTTTCTTTAATTTTTTTTTCATTGCATCCCAATAAAAAGTAACTGTTTATGTAAAGGGACATTTCAAGCGTTTCAGTGATGTGCATTGCGAACCGATACGATGATTCATAATTTTTTTAAAGCCCGATTGATGCCACAATACCAAAAAATCAACCTAAACAAAGTTATTTTTATTGGGATGCAAAAGAAAGAAAATGAAACAACCTTTCTGGGGCCGTTCGATGGGTTTTGGGGACCCATTATCAAGAAAGACACGACTTAATTTCTATTATTCATTAAAATATGGATGAATTTTCTAAAAGTCGAGAAATATCGAGAAAAAAAAATAGCCTGGGTTTCGAATATTCAAGACAAATAAAAATGAGGTTCGAGACCCAGGATACCATAGCTATGGGTTTTATCTTTCACGTGAATTTTGAATCATCGAAAAAAATCCATTTTTAACTGAGTTATTGGACAAGTTGTTCGCCCGATTATGTCTCCATTTCTCGAATTTGGATTTCCTGGATTCAGAGCAGGAGCAACAAGTAAAGGGCTCCGTTATTTCGGAAACTGTCCAGTTTTCGGAAAAAGTTATAAGGGCCATTTTTGTAGCGAAAGAACTGATCTTCCTTTTGTGTCTAAACAAAAATTCTCAAAATGCCATATTCTCTGAGATATTGGCGGAAAACGGATTTTTTGAACTTGAGGGCCATTTTCCACCATGTTGCGGTACCCGGAGAGTCGGCAACTTTCTGTATTTTGAAAGACCTAGTTGAGACCTTAATTGCCCCCAGTTTCATCCTTTCGCAGAATTTAACCCAGGTTTGGGCGTTTATTGGCCTTCACTTACTGGACTAATACTGTACATTATTATTGTATCAATGTAATTATTGTTTGTGGCGGTTTTTCACTGTCCTACAGAAGGACACTCGGTAATTTCAAAAAAGGGTGCATCCCTCGAAATTTTTGATCTTTCACGAGGAGACGTAGAGAAAATTCCGGACTCACCCTCCCTGAACTCCTCGGCCGGCGGTCCAAAAAGTCACTCCGGTCCTTCGCCTGTCCGACTAAGGTACACTGCCGATCGAGCCCTTCGAGCGGACAGCGCGGCCGAGATTCCCTACGTCCTGGCGGCCCACATAACTCTCCCTCGGGAGGGACGGCCCCCGACCTGCGACCGCATTCAACACGTGTCTCCTGCGGGAAAGTCTCTCGTTCGGGGAACGCGCTCTCCGATTTCAGCACCGCCACCGCCGCCGGGAGGAACGAGCTGAGAGCAACTGTTGCGGGAAAGTGGAAAGTGGAAATTCCTTCTCTTCCCATCCGGCGACGGGAAACGGGCGCGCGACGTTGCCGAGGGAGACGGGAAATTCTCCGTCTGGAGCGAGCGGAGAGGAAAGATTTCGCGCCGGAAGACGGCTTTCGATATTAAAGGGAAAACGTATAAGTGATAACGAGACGTCGAGTGGAAAATGTTGCAGCTGTTCTGGAAAGATCGCCGAGCAAGAACCCGATCGGTTTTTAGGGAACGCATCTCCCGATGAAGGGAAGACTTTCAAATGTGAGAAGTGGAAAACGGGAAAATTTGCGGCCGTGGAAATGTTGATGCGGAAATCCCAACCGTTTGCTAATAGATGTGTCTCGGGATAGAAGGAAAACTTTCAAGTGTGGGAAATCAAAAAGGAAACGGAAAATTTTACCACTGTGAGTACCCAATCGTTTTCTTGGGAACGCTTTCCGCGCCACACTAAAAATGTGAAAAATTAAACAAGCCCTCCTGTAATAATGAGGTTCTTTGCCACATCACACGCATGCGGCACAATATATAAAGCTGGATTTAGAAACTCTGAGGTTGAGGTTCAGTTGACGTTGGCATGGTTGGCATGTTTTGGGGTCAGGCACCATTTATAAAGGTTGTTCAATTCGCGACGCCGTTGTCCACATGACCGAAGCATAGCTTTCTTATCGCGAGTCTCGCTCGGAGCGCTGAGTCGCTGAGAGGTACAAACGCCGAAAAAACGAACGACCGTAACGACCCGAACGATTAGCAAGATCGTACCGCCACCTCATATATAGATATAGATTCATATCTGCCCACATCTAAAATGATTAGAATTCTGCAGCAGGTGGGAATTGATGATAAGGACCTGCGAATCATTGCGAATCTTTATTAGCATCAAAGTGCAAACATTCGACTCGGACGGAACACATCAGAAGAAATGGAAATACGACTTGGAGTAAAGCAAGGGTGCATCTTGTCTCCTTTATTATTTAATATCTACTCGGAGTGTATATCTTCAGAGAAGCCTTGGACGAAGTGGAGGGTGTTATAAAAATAAATGGAGTAAACATCAATAACTTGAGATATGCGGACGACACGGTGTTAATTGCTGCTAGTCAAGAAGAACTGCAAATACTCGTAAACAGAGTGACCGAATCATGTACCCTAACAAGTATGGGCTAAAACTCAATACTTCAACAACCAAAATTATGGTTATCAGCAAAACACCAATACCATCAATGCAAATCAGATCATACGGGATACAGCTAGAAAAAGGTTAACAACATCACATATCTGGGCGCCAATATCAATGACAACTGGGACATGAGCAAAGAAGTAAAGATCCGTACGAAAAAGCTAGAACCGCCTTCTAAATTAAAAAGAATTCTTTGAAACAATGGAATCACTTTAAAACTAAAAATTAGACTAACACGTTGCTAAATATTCTCCAACTCTACGGAGCAGAGAGTTGGACGCTGACCGACACATTATTGAAGAAGGTGGAGGCTTTTGAAATGTGGATCTACAGAAGGATTTTCCGAATAAGCTGGATGGACCTAATAAGTAATGAGGTGGTCCTACAACGAATGAAGAAAAGCACAGAAATAATTAAAACAATAAAAAGCCGAAAACTCAAATACTTCGGCCACATGATGAGGCACCCAGGAAAGTATCACCCCTTTCATTTAGTGATGGAGGGTAAGATTGCCGGAAAGAGAAGTACAGGACGAAGAAGAACATCTTGGCTCCGAAACCTTCGAGTTTGGTATCGCAAAACATCCGCCGAACTTTTCCGAGCTGCGATAAACAAAGTTATTATAGCCCACATGATTGCCAACGTTCGATAATCGGACAAGGCAGCAGAAGAAGAAGAAGATATGCATCCCCCTCACACACACACACACACGCTCCACTACCATATAAATTATACCGCATGATACATGCAGGTTCATACGTATTATTAATAATGATATACTTATAGATTCCTATATGGTTTACTGTAACATTGTGGACGTGGGTTCTAGTGCCGTAGGTACTTCCAGAAAGCTATGTTTCCTCTCTCGGTCATTCCCGGAGTGCCTCATATTAGGTTTTTAATATATATTAATATATGTCCACATTTTACTTACTCTCTTTGTTGGCGTAGTTCGTGATTTCAGTCTTGGATAGTTAGCGTTTTGATTTAGTGTTTTGTTTTTTTGTTTCGATGTAAACAACACATTTGTGTCACTTGTACCATTTCATATGGTTCCGTTTATGCGCAAGCGTAATCACATAGTCTTACAAGTTCATTTCATTGGCTAATGGTTCGCCGCCGAACCTCCAACATAAAACTTTGACATCTCTGAACTGCAAACGAGCCTCAATTGAACTTAGAACCTCGTCAACAAAAATTTATAAACGACAGCGTGCTGTACACAAATTTCATATTGACTACCTCAATTGAACCTCAACCTCAGAGTTCATAAATCCGGCATAAAATTTTCGCAAGCTAAGTTTAATATATAAAAAAAATAACCGGGCGATTAACTGTCATCGACATAATACTGGTGAAAGTGATGATGTGCGGGAAAAATTAAATACCTTTTCTTATTTTACAAAGATAGACATTTGGAATTCATATAACTTTTTAACTTTTTAATGCAGCAAAATCTTCAAAAACGTTAACGCTACAGTCTTTTAGTGTTTTACCTAATTCGCTTGCAACAAACTATTTTCAAAATTTTTTGGATTGCGAGGTAAAACATAACATGCCGCTGAAGAAAACGCTCTTATAACTTTTTCACAGAAAAATGTTCAAAAACAAAGAATACTAATTGCTTCTATTTACCATAAGGATTAGTTTTGTTTCCTTTAATGGACAGGTTTTTATTTAAATTGCCCAATTCAAAGGATTATGGAATAAAATTTCAGAATCTAAAAGAAATTTAAAATTAGTGGGAATTATCTACTCTACTGAAATCTTTCAGACCTCATAAGTCAAAGTTCGCTATAGTAAATTGTTCGACTTATTACATTACGGATTCCCACGTTTTAGTCATAGATCCACCGGTGCTTCATATATTTGTACCGCAGTTGGTGACGCAATCTAAAAATGAATGTAGCTATCTTGCAAAATTTTGAATTTTGAATGCCAAAACCTACTGATCGAGCTGTCAAGTGTAATGCGCAGGGCCCAGAGATGCGAGATTTACACGGAAATGGTGCAGCAGTAGCGGATGAGCAACGGTTGACTTTGACTGGTGGAATCGTGGTGCAAATGGGAAAAGTCTAAGTTCGCCCCACAGTTTTCATCAATCAGAAACCGGTGACTTCTTTACAGCTACTGCGTATTCACCTTCTTCTTTATCCTTCGTTCATCCAACTTTGGACATAGGCTTCTCCTAACACACGCCATCCTTATCTATTGCATGCGGCTCGTTTCTAATGTAGGCCTGCTGTTCTTTTTCTGCTATCGCTCCATCTCATTTGTGGTAATCTCTGGTACGGCGTCCTAGGTATGGTCTCCAGTACTAGATTAAATTATTCATCTGTCATCTTGATGTCTAACGACTTGGCTTGCAGAGCTCCACTTCAGCCTGACATCTTCAATCTTAGTTTTGCTGCAAATCAATGTGTTCCTCTTCCTGTGGGTTAGTCGTATACCCAACATAGATCTTTCCATAGCTCTCTGTGTCTTTGTTGCCCTATCTATGTTTTTCTTTGTGAGTGTCCAGGTTTGACATCCGTATGTAAGTATTGGAAGAACACATTGGTTAAATACTTTGCTTTTTGTATGTTGTGGTATATGATTCAGCTCTTGAATATTCATGCTAACTTTCCAAACCATGCCCATACTAATCTTATGTGTCTCGTTATTTCATTATACTGGATGTCTTTGTTTAATTTCAAGACCTGCCCCAGGTATATGTACTATTCACTGACCTGTTCGATTGTATTTCCATTCACTTGCATGTTACTGACCTCTTCTGTGTTTGACATTATTTTTGTCTGTCGCATCACTCGCATCAAGTCAACTTTATTTGCGACTGCTTCCAACCGGCTAATCATGATTTGTAGTTCTTCATGCACATACGCATGCACCATTTCCATGTAAATCTCTCATCTTCTCCATAACCCACCCTTAAAGCTCTAACATACGCGGGAGGGTGAACTCCTCCCAAAGATCAACTTTTTATGAGAACTAGGTAAGTTATTGTATTCCAAATTCCAATTATTTGCTATCATAAAATGTTTAGTCGAGTGCAAAATTATTTGGTTATGATTGAAATATTAATGTACCTATGGTTATTATTATTAATGTCGGTAGGAGTATCTGTCATCGAAGTTGTTTTTCTTGATATGATATTATGTAGTTAGATTATTAAAATTATTACATTAAAGTTGTACTGAACATCATATTCATCAGCATAAGAGTTTTTTTTTTATTAACAACCGTAAAGAAAAAACAGAAAATTTCGCAAAACGAAACATAAAAGAAGAGTGCTTTACCACAAGAACTACACGTCCCGCGGAAATCAACCTAATTTTCTCGCGAAATTCACTTATCCAATTTTCCGGACTTCCCCTTGGATCCGTCAACGGAGTCGACCGACATCTCCATGGCGACCAGCTTCCCGCCAGTGCACATTTTCCACCGCTGACGTCACCGAGAAAACACCCCCCAACAGGTGAGCGTATTTCCTAGCGGTAGCATCACTTATTCGATATTATCATTTCAAGGACACCCCCTGTCGGCTGCAACGGAACTAGGGAAACTGGGGGGAGCCCCCATTTCTAGCCTCCGATCGCAGACGGGCCGGGGGAGAGGGAAGGGGAGACGGGTTAAATGCATTACGATAGTTAAGTGTTGGGGAGATACTTAATTTCAGAGCTGTTCATAGAGATGGTGGAATTAAATTAATAATTAATATTCCCCACAAATGACAAAATTGTGATAGTCCTAATTCGAAAGAGGAGATAAGATCGATACAAAAGAAGAAACAACAAAAAACGAACGATGACAGAGATCTCCAGATACAAATCACGAATTAGAAAAAAATAATAATGAGTACAAGAGAACCAGCAAAAGGACTAACGGAAAATGATAAAGTTGAACTGGAAAAGCTGACAAAGAAGACACTTTGATTAGCGCAAAAAGAAACCAAAAATCAAAAAACAGTAAAAGAAGGAAAAACATAACATCAAATCCAAAAAATGTAAATAGCAAATGCAATGAGGAGATTATAATTTGAACAAGAACAATGTTGTACGCTAGAAAAATGAAGAAATATCTGGAAAACACAGGACTGATTTGACAGCAATATAAGTAACTCGGAAACGATATGGAACGATAAGCAAAACAAACTAAACAGTATCCTATTCAGGAAACAACAAGAACAAATAGTACAGAGTTGCCTTGTGTTGTAATGAAGAAATTGAAAAACAAAACAATGGATTGAGAAATCATGAAGAATGTCCAATTTTGAGAGATACGACAACCTTCTGCATTTAAAATAGTACATTTCAAACCAATAAATGAAAGAATGGCATATAGGAGAATAGAAATTAAACCATTTAATTTATCACACCTAAACGTACATGCACCTTAAGAAAATGCCGAAAAAGTCTGAAAAACTTTTATGAAAGGCTAGTACTAAAATTTGAAATGATACCAATGGAAAATATAATCATTATATTAGGAAATTACTCAAATTACTATGCGCTAGTATGCAAAGAAAGACTACTTAAGACTTGTATTTTTTTACCCTGATCACTATACATAATTAGCTAATAATTATTCCGCCTTCAGATACACCTAACCCTTCACCGTTTATGCGGCAAAAAATACGAAATTTTTAGTTGTCTAAACGTCGCCTTGTGTTTCGACTAAGGTGCTCGTCCGTCTATCCCAAAATTTAGAGAATATTGTAATGCGAAAAGTAAACAGCTCGAGGCGTGTTTACGCGTATCAGACCTGTGCGGCTACCTCAAAGGAATTTGCCGCGGCGCTTAATTGAATTCTATAAAAAAAGGACAGCTCCATGAATACTCCCGGATTATTATTTAAGGAAAGTAATTTATGACGTTCTGGACATATTCTACGTAAACATTATTAAAAGAACAATCGAGTGCCTTCCGGAACTATGGAGCAAAGACTGGTAAATTCGAGAATACATTACGGGGTGGCTATAAAAGTAACGCTGCCGACGAAGAGGATTATTAGACGTGAGCGCGAGAGTAAAGTAAACAAGCGAAAGCGAAAGCGATTGAAGTGAAATAAATTAACGATTAAGAGTGTGATATAAATTAATTAGTTAAGTGTGTTATATAAATTAGTTTAGTAATAGTGTAAATAAATTAAGTAGTGTCTAGTCTAGTGTACAATTAGTATTAGTGTAAATAAATTAGAAAATAAACGTTACAATATGAAACTGATTCAGGCGGCAGTACTAGCAAATGAAAATTATTGAAAAATAACTGTATTCAAGACAGGACATATATTTGACATTAGCAGAGTTATAGCGCATTCAAATTGTAAGTATATATTAGAAAATTTTGCAATGGATTGGGTCAAAAAATTTGTTTTACTGAATTTTGCCGCATAAATTTTAAATGAATTTTGTCAACGAGAAGGTGTAACATATGTAACCACATCTCAATTAATCTGAAATTTTAAACCTTATGTATCGTAAAACACTAAACTAAATTTTTTTGGGAAAACAAAGCGATAATAGATTAGAAATAGAAAAAATAAAATTGTCCACTGTTGAAAATTTTTTACCAAGATTAAAAGGTATATTCATACTTTTCTATTTTCATAATAATCTCATGTACAAATAAATTTAACAGCTAGTGAAATGTACAGTTAACCACTTTTCCAATATTTTGCACCGTTCAAGAGTTATACGGGTCGTGTACTCGTAATATTAAAATTTCAAAAACATCAAAACTCTCTTACCGATGGAGTTTGACTGGTGTCTTCACAGCTCTTCTGTCAGTCGTCTCCAAATCAACCGAAAGTCCGGGAACAGAAACAAACATTTTATTCAAGAAAACCGAAAATTCATTTAGAAAGCGAACTTTACGCGATGCAATTATTCGCACAAATACGTACACGTTAATCAGTTAGTACGAACTGGCCAGGCAAAAAAGCGGACTGGCGCACAACGCACAAAATTCCTTTTCACGACGAAGAACAAACAGAAAAAAACGTTTGAGATTAGGAAAAAAAGGTGTTTTCCGTAGATAAATACAACGGAAACTCATACGGATACATTTACGGATAGAAACTCGTGTCCATTTTTGTAAAGTTTAGACGATAGATATGCCTAAGAACCGCTGATTAATTTTATAACGATGATACCTAATAAACTAACATAAATATATCGACAGGGACGTTATCCCATTCTAAACCTAAATGTACATTTTTTGTCATCCTCTCCAGTTACAAATTCTTCTTTTTTCAGCGGTTTCAGCAAAATTTTCACGCCCTTCCCACGACTTTCAACAACATTGCCCTTATTAAAATTAAAAACCGAAAAGTGTCGTCTCTGCAAAGTTAAAAAGTTTCCTTTGCCGACTTACCAAGCATAAATTTGAAAATAATTTCAACTAAACGCAAATTTATAAACCGGCAAAAGAAAACCTTTTTAGAAAGTGGTTTCTTTGAAAAGTTACTGTAGTACTTATAAAATAAATATTATAATTATTACAACTTTGTTATAATCATGCAAAACTTTGAATTTGTTGACAGTTGTCACTGTGACTCTATTTTACTTGGGCAACTAAGTAATATTTTCTGTAAATAAACAACGGACAATATTGCATTTCTATTTGACAGCTTGTTTAAAATTAGTTGTATGATTCAGTATGGTAATATCATATTAGCTTTCATAGTTGCTTACCTAATTACCTATAGTAATTAATTACTAGTTAATTTAATAATGAAATGAGTCAATAGTTATTAACGTATAGTTGTTAATAAATAATCAACTGTAATCAATTTTGATAAATTCTGTAAATGCATATTAAATTAAAATCCCATACAAAATCCGTTTAACGGCTCACTGAAGCTGTTATACTGATGCTGTATAATAGCATAATTGGTCATTATAAATAAGGTATAGAGTAATACATAATAAATAATAAGTATAAGTGCTTAAGTAGATATTGAAAGCAGCCTCCTTTTGATTTCTATCTAGTAAATTTGTGGCATTACCACATGGCGTTGCCTTAAAATCACAACATATACATATTGTTCAAAATTGGTAACACATCAAAATGATTACTTGAGAGGTAGGTACCATACATATTGGAGTAAAATTCTGTAAAACATGCATAGAAGCCATAAATGGCAAATCTGGATTCAAATGGAAAAAGCTTACACATAACACAATGGCCAGAAAAGTTATTTTCTGGGTAGTTATTATACATCTATCAGCAACTGTATTTTAGAGACCTTTTTTTATAAATGATTCACTCACCTTGTTTAAAAAAGAACACATGGAAGTTTCTGTTTCAGATGTCCATACAAATGGAAACGGAATATTCCAGAACGGTGGGGTACAACCATCGCACATTGCATTACAGAAATAACTAATTTTGTCACAATGGTATGCTCTTGGGAATCATATTCAAGTAGTTTTCTTCTGCTTGCCCGATCCTGGTAAACTTCTGAAGTTTACTCCTGGTTGTCGCTTTTAGAAGCCATCTCTTCCTTTAATGACGAGATGGTGACCTATCCTGTCTAAAGACAAGTGGAAGGCTTATCCCAGCCTATACTGGAACCACATGTATGTGTATGTTAGCCATGAAAAGTAAAAAATTCTTTGCGACGAGGAGGTACACCTTGGAATTTTCTTTGATCTTAAGACCATGTGGCATTTCCAAAGCTTCATTTAATTTTAAATGAATTAGAGTGTACATTATAAATTGTATATGAATTACTAAATAAATACTTATCTGCAAACCACTTCTTCCTTAGATGAAGAGACAATTATTTTCCTTTCATCGTTTTCACTGTTCCCTTGAATTCTTTACTTCTTAAACTGGCAATTGTCTTGTTCCACCTTCTCCCTGACCTTCATGTACTCTATTTCTTGGTTCATGTCATCCGTACTACTTTCATAGTTCTGTCATCATTCCTACTATATGCACTGCCCAAACAAAAGACACTTCATTAAACATTTTCTTTATTTTCCAAAATTAAACAATTGACACCAATATTAACATATTTTACGAAATTTGTTCCCAATGCAAAAGTGTTCACATGTAACTAATCAACAAATTAAAACAACTTTCCTAAATAATTGACATGGACGAAAGAATAATAAATAATAAATTTAAGCATTTTTACGAAACTCGACGTAACTTATAAAGCCATCCTTATCATCATCCATCCTTTCGAGAGTCTCATCAATGTACTTTGAGAGATGTTCGTCTTTTACAGTTTCTGCTTTTGTATCTACTTCACCTAGAAAATTCTGGTTTATTATACGAGGAAGATGGGGCAAGACATTTTTGTAATGGAAACTTTAATGGATTTCCACATACCACAAACAGTTTGATGCATTTTATAGAGCTGTAGGTTTTATAAGATAGGAAATGCTACTTCCAGAAAACTTTTCCATTGCTTTCCATAAAGTTTCCACTTTCATTTTACACAACAAAACCCAAACAAATGATATAATTCAATTCAAAAAATCCCAAAGAAGAGCCTGTTCTACAATAACATTTTCCAGAATAAAATCACAACTACGTGGCAAGCATTATACTGTAACTGTAGAACCGACCCTAAAACAGTGAAGCATATAAAACATACATTACAAGCTAGGTTAAGCTTGAGGCTTAGGCTGCCCGGCCGCTTTCTGCTGCGCCCGGATAAATTCAGGATAATCGATGTAGCCGTCTTTATTCGAGTCATCTATATTGAGTATTGGATCGATGAGGTTGATGAGTTCCTCATCTCTAAACACCTTTTCCTCCACCGCAGCATGACCCCCGTTTTTGCTCCCTTGGTCTGTACAGAACAACACAAGAAGCACACATCACAAAAAAATCAAAAACTATTTAAATCCCAAATTAATGTCAAATAGACACTATTATAGAAACTTGAAATGGTGATAATAGTGTATCTAGCTCATGAAGAATGTGGCATTGTTGAGGAACAATGTATAGATAATGAAACGCTTTTGAATTTGATAAAAATGAACACAAACTGCAAAATATTATGTACAATTTTTCTTTCTTCGTTATGAACCACCTATTTCAGATCAACACATCAGCTTCTAAATCAAAGCTGAAAACAAACGGATATTGAAGTACCTAAAAAGCGTCAGAGGTTTGGTCCAACCCACAACGAAAACAGTTATAGAACAGTTATTTACAGTCAAACCTTTCTCCAGTCGTCGGGACATTGGCGAGATAATTGACAAGTTTTATTTAACTAACTAGAAATAACCATTCCCTAACAGTTTTCATAGTGGATGGGAACAAATCTAATAGTTACTAAAATAAAAACAAATTCCTCTTTACCATGCCAATGGATGAGTGACTTTATCAACTCACAACCATCAAGTTTATTGTTATTGTCCGCATCATGCATTTTAAAATAATGGAATTGCAACTCTTGTTCACTCATTTTACTCGTGTCTATAGGAACGTCCATATGTTCTGCAATATGCCTAAAAAATTAGAAACAGTAGTATTAGATACTTATTCTAAAACATGTTTTAAGTGGTTAGCACAGGCAGTATTAAAAGCTTTGTTGGATTAGTCAAAACAGGATTGTAAATTAATTAAGCTGATTAAAAAAGATAAGCTAAGGAGTAAAAGTAATTGAATAATTACAAGTAGGAAAAATTACTATACAGAATATGCCAATTTATAAGTTTACGTACTCAGCTTCTTCAGCGACATTTGCAGCATTTAATATCTGCTGTGGCCTGCCATGGCCGTGACCATGACCATGTCCATGTTGTTGTTGTGTGGGAACCTGCTGCTGTTGTTGTACAGGAACCTGTTGCTGATGCTGTACTGGAACAGCCTGTTGTTGTTGTTGAACTGGAACATGTTGTTGTTGGACTGGTACATGTTGCTGTTGTTGTACAGGAACGTGTTGTTGCTGTTGTACATGGACTTGTTGCTGCTGGTGAACAGGTACCTGTTGTTGAACTGGTACTTGCTGATGGTACTGGGGTTGCCCGTATTGGGGCTGTGCTCCTTGCTGGAACAACACACGTACTCAAGGGTTAGAGAAAATATAATAAACGTTAACGAAACGACTAAAATACCAATCACCTCAAATTCATACTGGAACATATGTTTAATTACCTGGTAGTGTTGTGGGGGTACACCTGGGGCGACTCTCTGTGCGTTAACGTAAAAGATAAAAGCCACGAAAACTATACCGTAACTTAACATACTCATTTTTATCACATTCACACAACCTAAGCGTAAAAACTAAAATAACAAATTTCCTACCGCAGCATTTCTTTAAACACGTCAGTCAAAAATATTGTCAAAAGCGGGTTCAAATTCATGAAACAAGAAAAACACAGGATACCGAGAATATGAAACACTAAAGTTTTTAATCAGAGTTTTCAGAAAAAAGAAAATTGAAGATCAGGAAAACCAAAAGGAAAAACTGTGAAATTGGCCAGTAAAAAATTCAACCAAAGATACTGACAGTGTAATGATATGCAAAAATGTTTATAATTTTTTTGCTCATATAACATGGAACTTAATTAGGAACAACTACTTAGGAACAACATACAACGCAACGATTATAGACTACCAGGATTGCTCACTTACATTTGACCACTGTTGGACAGTTTTGTGACGTCACCACCGGTGCTGGAGTGTGTTTACTGTGGATGAGGATGAGTGATGTGGATATCGTACATAAATATGGATTTTATTTAATGTATTTTTAAATTATAAAATGTACAGTTTACAATGATAAATCTTACTGTTTACTAGAGTAAATTGAATAAAAATTTATATCTCCTGTCCAGCATCAGTAGTGACATCACAGAGTTTGCCTGGCAGATTCGGCGTCTTCGGCGAACTGAGCAATCCTGATAGTCTATAATCGTTGCATACAACATACACATACCACAGCAACATACAACAAAATTAATTGAACTTTTTTTTTTCAAACATAAAAAATATTAGAAATAGGCGATAATTATCTCAATTACAAAATTGGGTATGTTATTAAGGTATACCGTTATTAAAAATGCAGGTGAAATAGTGAAATAAGTGTTTTGATAAATTCTTGTTTTGAAAAGTGAGGTTATATTGTCGACTACTTGCTCTTGCTATTTGTTTAGTACTTTAAAAATCGCGATGAATTTAAATAAACCGGAACTAGAAGGAACAGCTCACCTCCTAGACGAGTTAGACAGTAAGTTTGGTTTTGAAACTGTATTAAAACACTTTCATTGCATCAAGCAAGCACCACCGCATCCCTAATCTTAGTAAATGTACCCCTTTCTGTACTTAGAAAAACTTATGGTCCTTCTTCGAGATGGAAGAACTCTGATCGGCTATTTGCGAAGTGTAGACCAGTTTGCCAATCTAGTATTACATGAAACTATCGAGAGGATACATGTCGGTAAAGAATATGGCGACATACCTAGAGGTGTTTTCATAGTGCGAGGAGAGAATGTGGTACTTTTAGGAGAAATAGTACGTTTTCAAAAACAGGAAAGAAATTTTGGTGTAGTAATGCTGCTTTTCAGGATGGCGAGAAAGAAAATACCCTACCTTTAACAGAAATATCTGTAGATGAAATATTGGATGCCCAAAGGAAAGAACAAGAGTCGAGACAGGAGAAGCAGAGGTTGCTATCGAAGGCTCTTAAGGAACGAGGTTTACATATGATGGCTGATTTGACCCATGATGATATGTTTTGAAAGCTGATGAAGGATATATTGTTATAATCAGAAGTTCATAATTAATATTACTGTACTTTTTTTACCTTTTGACTATTATAATTTTTATTAGAAATGGATATGCTTCATATTATTACTTAATTACCTCTTTTTTTTTAAAGCGAGACAGTAAGTAACCCATGGTGTCACCGCAATAAACAGACTGAAATGTTCCTATCTTATGAAGCGAATTTAAGTTAAGTAGAAATTAAAATAAGTTTTCCTAAAAATCTTTCTATTAAACAGTTTACTGTTGTAATAAAAACATGCATATTAGAAAGTTCCTATTAAAACGAAGTCTCGAATATAATAGGTTTGCCGTTTTTGTCGAATTGCTTTGGTTTTAGCACCGGTTCCTTCTCCTTTTCACTTTCGTCTAAATCATTCATACTAACGTCATCAGGTCGATTGCCGTTTAGGCAATACAATAACGAGTCGCTCATTTTGTCACCGCTCAAATCTTGAAATTCCATTGAATTGAAATCGTCAGTTCTGCTGGAGAAACTCGAGTCATCAGGAGAAGACACAGTCAAAATATCCCTATTACTTAAATAGTCCTTGAAAGTGTCTGAGAGAGATGTGGACGGGGACTCGCTCCTGTTCATCTTTTCTACTCTTTCTGGTTTCACTTCCAAAATATCACTTTCACTTTTAGACTTTGCGAGATTTGTTATGGGAAAATCTTTCACTGGATTGCATCCTTCTTCAGTCAGATCGTCCATCGAACGGTGGCTGTCTTTTAAATTTGTGATGGTGTTGATGCTTGTGCCGGAGACAAGTAAAACGGGTTTGCGACTCCTTGGGGTCATCATTGTCTCCTAAAAAATTTTAAAAAAAGCTCATGAAAATCAGTCACGACAATAAATTCTTTATAATAACCAAATGGTAACAGATTTTGTACTAATGCTCTGCATACACATACCAAAGACTACAAAGATCTTTGTCTTTGATCATACACATATTTAGATTTTTCATTAATGCCCCTTACAATTTCCCTGACAAATTTTGAGTAAATAGAATATCTTGTATGACACTTTTTGTAATATCTTAAAGTAGTAAAACCAAAAATAATATTTGGGTAGAGTTCCATCTCCAAATCAAGTAACGGTTAATACAGTGGAAAACACAGAAATGAGACAAGCTGCACACAGGAAGTAAATAAGAAACATATAAAGCATTTTGGCAACACAAACATAGAAATCTAAACTTTTGGACAATATAAATTTAGAAAATGGTATTGCATAAATTCCTATGAAACATAATATCGATTGTCCACAAGTTCATTTCCTCTTGACACTAACCTGCATAGCCCTCGTCATCCTCTGTGTTGACCTCGTAATGGGCGACATTGACCTCCTGCCCTGCTCTTCTGGAGTGAAAACGATCTCTGGACATGCCTTTAGGTGTACACATGCAGGCGTGCTTGTTAGATAAATGTTACACAGTCTATTATTCTCTTCTATGCCAGAATCCTTCCCAAGAGAATCATCCTTCCCTTTAGGGCTTACGCTATCTGGATCCGATCCAGACTGTTTGGGCCTTTTGGCAGGCGAGCTGTCTGTGCTGGAATCGGTGTTATGGTGACAGAAAAGACGAGTTTTAGGTTTTATTGATGGTGAGTGGACCGGCGTCTGGAAATGAGATGAGAAGAGGCATGCGAACAGAGAAATGGAGTTAGCAAACGAACACAAGCAGTATTAAGATGAGGATATTAGGTATGACTTGTATAGTAACATTAAGGATTAATATTTTTGTATACTTCCACCCAATATTGTATGTACTTAAATATAACATTTACAGGCATGTAATCCAGTGCACATACTGTCTGAAGAAGAATTTTCATTTCATACAAATTGTGTATACCAAAAAACACAATTTATCCCCCCCCCCCCTCCAAACACAGTCAGACATATTTCACAAGCCAAAGCATTAGGAAATTTACTTACATTCAAAATATCTTCTGATGAAAGCGTCCTATCGGTCAGCCTCTTCCTCTTCACCAGACCCTTCTGGAAAATATGTTTCTTAATGGAGTCACCAAGACTTTTATTCTTTGGCCCACTCCTGGGAACTTGCAAAGGCGTCCCATGACCATTCTCCTTGTTAAACTGCTTGACCAACTTCCTCTTCTTTGAAGACTCGGGCAAACTCTGAATGTGTGCATATAACTGGGCCAGAGCTTTCTCAGTCGGATTTGACTCATTCTCTTTGGCTGACCTCGCCTGATCCACAAATGTGTAGACGGTGCTCGCAGCGTCTGACACTGTAGTATCGGGGTTCCGAGCATACTTTGCCCGGAATTCCAGGACTAATTTCGGGGGTATCTTGAACAGCTCCGAGAAGTTCTTGATCATAAAACTGACGATCTGGAACAAGGTCTGCGAGTCCTTCAGAAGGGTCTCTGGTGACAATTTTCTGGGACATAGCAGGTGAGGTGTGAAGATTTTGGCTAGGTTGTCGCAAGACATGCGATTCTCGCTCTCGTGGGAAGCCGTCAGGTGTAGCAGTTCGAGGATGTCTTTCAGTAGGGCTTTGTTGTCAGGGGGTAGGACTAGCAGCAGGAACTGAATAGCTCTCAGAAGCTTTTCTTCTTGTATGGATTGTCTGGTTAATCCACAGGATTCTGAAATCGTAATTGTACCTCTAAATAAAGAAAACAGGGTGTTCCAGGAATATTTAGCCAAAGCTTGGGAACAGACAAGAAGGTGAAGTCAAAATAGATAATATCAATATTTCACACACACTGCCCTAAAAAATCCTATATTTTTTGAAACCACTGATTTAATCAGATTTAAAAAGGGGCACTATTTTTCGTTACAAAAATGGCTGTAAAACATACTATAATATTATAAAGTTTGATATTAAAATCTAATTAGTAGGGAAGAACTTAAATGTTTTTTTTTTATTTATAACTATAGCTGCATACAACAGTAAAAAAGGCCCACATGAACAAGAGTTATAAGTGGTATTGTCATTATTTCTCCCAAACTACTTGCTCCCAAATTTTGGTAGTGTTCCTGGAATACCTTCTATTTAATTGATACACATGATGCCCACCAAAAGAAACATAACTTTATTACCTTACAATAGAACTTCATAACTCTTACTCTAAAAGTGGAAAGATAATTAATCCAGGAGAGTTATCTTACAGTGGCTCCACCAACAACAAAATATTCCTCTACTTTTAAGTAATGGACTTAAGTTTCAGTTTAGATTAAAATTTCCTTAAATCAAACTGACATGTTTGGAGTATGAGCTACTTAAAACATATTTTTTTTAGTGTAATAAAATACTACCCAGAGAGTGCTTTCTATTGGAGGATGAGACTCTAAGCTCAATATTGGTTAAGATCCCTTCACCTTAGAGCAATCAAATTTTATTGCAAAATAAGATATACATATATCTCACTTCCATGCTAGAGTTGAGATCATCTGATAGTCTAACTAATAGTTAGAATGGTTACAACTATCTTAAAAAATAGAAATTTTTAATTTGACTCATAGAGTAACAAATGAACCCCATATCTAATATAACAGCTATATACATTAAAATACCTGCTATTTGGCAGTATATAGGGAAATGGGCCTCCGTCATCAAAGGGTCAGGTAACTCAGCTAAAATTCCTTTCAGAACACAAGCGCAATCATGAACACTGTACATCCCCTCCTCCAGTTGTAAAGTCGCCCCTTGACTGAGAAGGTTCCGCAGATCCTGCTGCCTTTCCAATGAACCTGTTCTCCTAAATATACCTTCAGTTTTTAGATCTAAAATACAAATAATCGTTAAAGCCGAACAATCAAATTTATTTCCATCATACTTTCGTCCAGTTTAAGATATTCTATCAACTGGTAAACCTGGGAGATTCCCTCCTGGGTTAAGGGGTTCCTCTCTATAACACCACGCACTTTAAGCTTCTTTCCATAGGGGATGTTCCATTTCCGGAGCTTACTTTTCTCACTCGACCCTCCATTACTTAAAAAGGAGAAAACAAACTGGGTAAAGAGAACTTTGGTAGAAATTAATTTCTTACCCATGTGTATTAGAATCCAACAAGAAAGACAAATGCATGCGTATGAGTATATGAAACTGTTCATTGTAATCCTGTCTAAACCTTTCCGCAATACTCTCATCACTGTCGTCTTTGGTTGAACACATTTTCTTTATTCCCCGTTTGTTCTGGAATCCCTACAGTTAGTTTCTACATTGTACACATCGGTTACATTCGAAATAATTGTTTGATTAAAGTTAATTTAAAATGTAAATAAGGTGGAACGTTTTGAACGTTATTTCAATTTTCAATATACTTCAAACCACAAAACATTTGCTTCACATTTAGGTTAGGTTTGGCGAACGGTAACTGTGAACGTGACCAATGAACTCGGTTATTTCTGTCGCTCTGATTGGTTACAGCGGAAAAATCACAAACTTGATCACAAAACAAAATTTATTGTAGAAATCATGGTCATGAACCTGTGTGATCGATTTAATTATTGGTGATTAATTATCTTTCCTTAAATCGGGCAATTTTCTAGAGTTTATATTCAGGGATAATTGATAAAGCCACTAATTTATTCCAAAGATTTTTATGATGACAAATGTCATACTTTGAGGTTATGTAAGCCGTTCCAGTTAAAACTTCAAAAAACCGGTGAAATTTTAATTTTAAGCGATGTCCGACAGCTCGGAATCTTCCCAAAAACGATGGGACCATCTAAGGAAGGTGTTGGAGCGCCCCGGGCCCTTCAGTCATCCGGATTTCGAACCCTCTTCAGAAATATTGGATTTCATAATGACTTCTTGCAATATTCTGGTCGTAGGTGCCGGGGGCTTAGGATGCGAGTTACTTAAGAATTTAGCGCTAATGGGTTTCAAGAATATACACGTAATCGATATGGACACTATAGATTTGTCAAATCTGAACAGGCAGTTCCTATTCAGGCATAAGGATATCGGTTCTTCCAAGGCTGAAGTCGCAGCTAGTTTCATTAACTCTCGTGTGGCTGGATGCAATGTTACCCCTCATTTTTGTAAAATCCAAGATTATGATGAGAGTTTTTACCGACAGTTTCACATAATTGTTTGTGGTTTAGACTCAATAGTGGCCAGACGATGGATGAACGGTATGCTTGTATCGATGCTTAATTACCCAGAGGGGGTTTTGGATCAAGAGTCACTTATACCCATGGTGGATGGAGGTATGCCAAATAATTATTACATCTTTCTAATTTTGGATAATGTTTTGATGAAATGTTATGATTGTTATTTTTAACAAGTGCAAACATATTGTTCTGTTACTTTTTGCTAGAACAAACATTATTAAAGTAATAGCGTTGGTGTTAATATTCGCTTGTAATGTTTTCCTTTTTTTAGGCACTGAAGGCTTTAAAGGCAATGTCAGAGTAATCCTTCCTGGGATTAGCGCCTGTGTCGAATGCACCTTAGGTTTATACCCTCCTCAAGTGAATTACCCTCTCTGTACATTAGCCAACACGCCGCGCTTGCCAGAACATTGCATTGAATATGTGAAAGTAATACAATGGCCAAAAGAGAACCCCTTCAATACTCCATTAGATGGTGATGACTCGCAACACCTCTCCTGGATATATGAGAAGTCCCTGGAGAGAGCTGCACAGTTTAACATTCCTGGGGTTACCTATAGACTAGTTCAGGGTGTTATTAAACATATCATTCCTGCTGTTGCCTCTACGAATGCTGTGATCGCTGGAATTTGTGCCACAGAAGTGAGAAAGAATTTATTTGAAAAAATGATCATTTGATTGACATGAAACAAACAAAATATTGATTGATTATGTACACCAGAATTTAATTTGTCCAGACTGGTTATATCACATTTTTCAGTTGATTTTTTGTTTATCTTCTTCAGTATGAATAGCAAGTTTATATTGAGCAAAAACAGTAAAAAGTCTATAAACTGTTTACACAAGAATTACATTTATAATATGCAACATATTTTAATATTTTAATTCTCCAAACTCAACCGAATGAATGCCATAATTTTTGTTTTCTCTGTTTGATCCATTTATATACAATCTAGGGTTTACAAAGTTTCTTTACATTGTAGGTTTTTAAAATTGCTACCAGTTGCTGCATCCCACTAAACAACTATATGATGTTTAACGATGTAGATGGTATCTATACCTCCACTTACGAAGTTGAGAAGAACGAAGAGTGCCTCGTCTGCTCCCAAAAACCACAAACTCTCGAAATCAAGGACCCATATAAGATGAAGTTGAAAGATTTGCTGGAGGTGCTTTGTGAAAGTGCTTCTTTCCAAATGAAGAATCCCGGCCTGACCACGATCGTTGATGGTAAAAATAAAACCCTTTACATGGGCACCATTAAAAGCATTGAAGAGAGGACTAGGGATAACTTAGGAAAAAGTCTGATAGAGCTGGGGCTGAAAGACGGACAGGAGATACTGGTGGCAGATGTCACCTCGCCTTCTACAATCGTGATGAACTTAAAGTTCCTTGTGGATGATGTCGAAATGAAATAATGCAGGTTTATATTTATTTATTAATAAAGGCTTTATAGTAAACTGATAATTTTAATCAAAAAGTTGGGGTGGGGTAACAGAAAATACTGGTTTAAAATAATAATTGTTTACTGAATGGTTATATGGAAGCGGTTACTTTATTTGAAAGTTGGTTGATTGTTTTAACTGAAAGTAATTGTAATATTTTTATAATGACCGATATTATTACAAACATTTCATGTTTGGATAAACTTATTGGGAGCATACACAATTAATTATCAATCAGCTATTCTATTAGTTAAACATCGGAACTAATAAAGAAGCTACTCACTACGCTCAGAATAAGAACAATAAACCAAACGATACCCACCGAGAGCGATATGCAATGGTTATAACAACATTGGTAACTCAAATAGTAAAACCTGGAAAAAATGTAAGTGTCAATATCACATTCTCAGGAAGTAATACTTACACAGTTGTATGAAATATGTAGTTTGCGTGAAAAGTAAAATGTGAGATGGCTTTAATGTAAAGTCTATAAACAATTTAGGTAATATCATCAAATTGCTTTCTCATTATATCGAAACGTCACGTTTCTGTGACATCAACAAATTGTGTTACTCTTACCGTCAGCAATTCAAGATATTGTCGTGGTGGAGGGCAGAAGGGGGGGTAGGGGGATTATGGAGAATCTCCCCTAGGGTCGAAACGCGGCGCCTCCACCATATATGTCGTGGTGGAGGGAAGAAGAGGGGGTAGGGGGATTATGGAGAATCTCCCCTGGGGTCGAAACGCGGCGCCTCCACCATATATGTCGCGGCCCGCGTTAGGCGCGAGGTCGAACACTGAGGGGTAGCTAGAGGTAGAGTAGCATGAAAGAAATAAACCTAAGTAAAAAGGGTATATTGAACATAATCGAAAATACATTAGAGGCGCGACCAGCGGCCAACACGACACCAGTTGCAAACGACACACAAAACAAAAAAAGTATCAAAAAAGTAAGTAAAAAAAAGTAAACATGGGGCAACGTAGCAAAGCTTAAAAAACACAAAAAAAACTAATGTTAAAAAGGGACTAATAATAATAAAAAAAGGGGAACCTAAATAAAAACAGTATACAAACATAGCGACTTCCCTAAGAGGTTCATCTTGGCCGTGGCTCGGGGGCCGTGACCCGGAGACCGACCAAGGGCGCGATGTGCAAAACTAACTAACTGACTGAACTCAACCAATGAACCAAAAGAAGCGAAATGAACCAAATGAACGAATGAACCAACTGAACGAATGAACCCCGTTTTGTCGGTCTCCACACAATTTATAATTTTTTCCTGATGACCAATCAGCTTTTTGTCGTTATTGACCTAACGTGGAAAGTTCGTCGATTCCCGGACGCTTTGGCGGATGTTCGATATTGAATATGAGACGTTGCATCCGCGCGCGATAGCTCGCGGAAATCGCGGGTCGAATTAGTGAAGAGTATTATCCGGGAATCGCTGAATCTATAAGTTACTGCAAAGTAGGTAAATTACTCGCTTTGCAGAATAAAGAAAGGAAAAAAGAAAACCCGCGAGTTGACATGATGTAAGAATAAAAGTTGAATTATCAGCGAAATTTTGATTAATAAATTGATTGATAGGTAAGCTGATTGATCATTTCTTGACAATATGATCCG
The DNA here is from genome assembly GCA_946251905.1 of Cryptocephalus moraei. Taxonomy (NCBI): domain Eukaryota; kingdom Metazoa; phylum Arthropoda; class Insecta; order Coleoptera; family Chrysomelidae; genus Cryptocephalus; species Cryptocephalus moraei. The sequence continues at coordinate 21,394,502 of OX276452.1, forward strand.
TCAACGCTTCAAAGACATAATTATCTTAGGTGTAAATAGTATATTGGGTGTTATCTGCTGACTTTGTCCAAGGGTTCTTCTGGGACGAACGCAGCGATAATGTCGAAGTTTTCTTCTCTGGACTTCTTATCAGACCGCTCTTAACTCGTAACAGTCGTCGGATACCTCACTACGTAGACGTTGCTACCTTAGCAGCTCGATATCGAATACTAATTACTTACCAGTACGGAAGATATTTACTGGTGTGTAAGACTGATTTTATTTATCTATTACTTTCTACCTCTTTTACTTCCATTCCTTCTGCTTTTTAAATTTTTATTTATATTTCGCCTAGAGAAAACAACACGTGGTTCGCCTTATATGAGCTAAGCTCGAAATTCTGTTCTTAAAGTGCAATATTATCTGAACACGACTCAAGTGTTGGGCCCGTCCCGAAGAACGGGAAAAGGGAGGATTCTGGGTGCGTTACAGTTTTAAAAAGGCGTGTTAGTCTTATATCACCCTTCATGAGAGTTTGTGTTGTGTCGTGATATTTATCTAACTGTGCCAAAGACATTCATATTGTGCAGAGTAATTGGAAGTAGCCACTAATTTGTGAGTTTATCACTGAGCCATTCATTCTTAGACTGTTGATTAACTGACTAACTCTTTATTTAATTAGTCAACGATATTTAGAGCCGAGTAATAATCGTAGTTGTATCTATTTAGTACTCCAAGCATTAGTTACTGTTAGTACAGTGTCGCCCTTTTATCTCAAGGTACCTTGCGCGCTACCTCCCCTAATATCCATTGCACCAGTCAGACGAAAATACAGAGAAAAACGATGAACTATTATACTGTCTGATTTGATATTTGTTCTGATTACTTGATGCTACAATTTCACCAAGTCTAAAGTAATAGAATTTATTATTGTCTATAAGTTAACAGAGAGAATGACTCAAGTGCCTACACCTTTTTTTTGTCTTAAGATTTATATATTCCATTATTATAATTACTTAGGTACTTCATTTACGTTCATTATTATTATTATTATTATTAGACATCAATATAATGATTTATATGGGTTATAAAAGAGGGATTATGTACTACAGGTGGGTAATTATCGCGGAGTCATTGAAGAAAAAGACGTGAACTGTATGCGACGTAGCTTTATTCAGACAAGACTGCCAAAAAATGGTTAACAGAGCTTTTATAGGATAGGTCGGGAATGAGGTGAGCTTTAATGGTTCCCTAATGGGTTTTGGGGTTTTCCGCAGGATATAACACGGGATATAGGATATAATAGGATATTAAGTAGGTATATTAATATACTTCAATTCAACGCGTACTTAAATGAATTCAGTTTATTTCAGAAGAAATGCCTAAGCGTTTCCTACAATTAAGTCAACACTGAATAAAAATGTGTTTGAGTAAAATCTTTTCAATGACTTGTACTTGTAAGTTGTAAGTTAAACGTCTCCATTGCATCCCTCATTTTTGTCCACGTTTGGGGATGTACCTACAAGTCTACCATGCATGAAAAATGGGCAAAATGCAGCAGAGTTAATGGACCTAGATGTTATATTTTAGATGGTGAATAAACAAATTCAACTCGTTGAAATTAAACTTATTGTAATATTTGCTTTACTATTTATTTGAACTTGTTTTCGTTACTTTTGTGGTAATGGTCTCCATTAGTCTTGATGACCCCTGCCCTGGTAAGGCTATCTATAGTACCTAGAGTTCATATCTTAAGGTGCATCTTACACTGTTTAAAATTAGCTGCATTGATATATAGGCATATATATATGATGAGTTATATGTAATAATAAAGACGCTTTTGAGTACCTATATATAAGCGATATCGAAATTTCTGTTATCAATCAATATTGGTAGGAATAAACAACAGAATATTAGTTTGTATTCATGCTGTTATGTAGACTTTTTCCGGTGACCCTTTTTTCATTTATTTTTATGGGGTGGTTATTATGTATCTAGTTTTTTCCGTGCAATGCCACATTTTCATAAAAGTTATAGGTATCACTAGGAATTGATCAGTATTACTTGCTACGTTGCTACTTTAAGTTTAATCTGTGAATTAAAAACTCAAATAAGTCTCATTTGTTATGAAATCCTGTAGACTATGTGATTTATTCGCTATTAGTGTCTGCATTAACGATAATGGATCAAGCGAGCGACTTCAAAATCGCCAAATTTCGCATCTGTGATTTCTCTGACGCAAGTCCTGGTGGCGGGGCAGGCTCCTCCGCCAAAACCACTCCACCCACCATTCAGACGCTTGGAAGCGGTGACTCGTCGAAGGTGCGGTCGGGTCGGTCTTGCGGTCTACAGACCATCCAACGATCCAACCAACAGCTCAACAGTTGTTCGTTGTTGTTCTAAAGCAAATGTCCGTCGTAGCGTTATCGTCGTTTCGACCACAACAACCGAAGAGTCGATAAACACGAAAACAGTCACGCGATGTTCAACTTTCCGAGAGCGGTCCTGCTAACTTCGCTCCTTCTGTTCGTCGCCTCGGAAGTTTGTGAGTATTCGGTTCTGGTGAACCCAGTTTAAGTTTTATTGGGTTTAACGGAAATGAGTCGCGAAAGTTTATCAAACGTGCCCGTTGGCTAGCAATTAGATTTCGATTTGCGCCCGGGCCGAGTTCATAAAGTGTATTTAATGTTTGACATTTTGTTGTTGTTATATCGGATCGGACTTTAACTGTTTAATCAACCTATCAACCTAACCAGAGGCGGCGCAATGTACTGCCACTATAAGGTCAAAATGATTCATTTAAATCAACTATAAACTTTTAAAAATGCGCGCCAAAACATACGTTCAATTTTATACTATATACTATAAAGGTGTGTTTTGAAACAACTTCAAGGATTGACTCTAAATACAATGTAAACGATAAACATAAATTTTAATAAGCTGCTTTCTTTTATTTGGCACTTTATTATCGTCCAACAAGTAATATTTTTTAACGTTTTTAAAAAGGCACAAGTTTGTTTAGAAATAAATGGTGGCCACATAGATTAACTACTGTAATTGATGTATTCTAACTTTTAAAAAAATTATAAAAATCAAATAGTTTAGTTACATAAAATTATCATACTGTTCTATATCATAAAGTAGTAAGCGCCAGGGAGCATTTATTCTAATAAATTTAAACTGGTGCGGATTATTAAAAAAGGAAAGAGGTTTAAAAGGTTTTGAAAAAGTTCGGCTGAGTACAAATCCGAGAAAAATAACAATCTAGATTTATATTCAATAGTGAATAAGTGTGATTTTAAAAGATATACCTATGGTTGGTGTGGTAAGACATGTAAGAACTAAGCATAATAAACTTAAGTCGTTTTCTGACTAACAATCACTATAGAAAAACCCCATGGCATGCCAGGCTGAAAGGTAGATTTATGGGTAGGATATATAGTAATATAACACATGATGTGTCAAAAAAATGCATACGAGGTTTGAAAAAATACAAACGACAAAATTTTAAAATATTCGCAAATAACTTTTTCGCTGTACATTTCTCAAAGATATGTTTTATACAAAAGTTGTTTGTCTCTATAAGGGCAACAAAAAATCTAAATAACATTTTTCTCTCAGACGCGAAATAATTTTTTTTTTATTTTTTGACAAAAATAACTTTATTTTTGTACGTTTCTCGACAGATTGTTTTATACAAAAGTTGTTCACCTTTATAGGAGCAATAAAACACCTTAGTAACATTTTTCTCTCAGACGCGAAATAAAAGTGTTTCTTATTTTTTTTTTATTTTTGAAAAAAATAACTTTTTTTCTGTACATTTTTCGAAAAAATGTTTTATACAAAAGTCGTTCGCCTCTATAAGAGCAACAAAAAACCCAAGTAACATTTTTCTCTCAGACGCGAAATAAAGATTTTTTGATTTTTTTTTGAAAATAACAAGCCGCCATTTTGAAACCGCTAGACCGATTTGGCCCATTAACGAACTCGACCGAGATTTTCGGCCAACTGATTTTTGTACGAAATTTCGTTGTGATTCTTTAAAAAATGCGACCTGTAGCCTGCCGACAAATTTCGTTATATCCGATATATATATATATATATATATATATATACATATATATATATATATATATATATACATATATATATATATACATATATATATAAATTTTTGGGAAATGATTAGGTATGACCTCTAGATACCAAAAAACTGAAAACCGCATTTTAATTCCTATTTTTTCGACTTCGTTAACGAATGCAATACTAGATATAAATCTACCAAAAATATTTTTTTCTTATTTTTAATACTACCATACGCGCCAGAATTTAAGAACACTTATATAGTGATACCCTATGCATTACGTCACTTGATGGTCACATGTGTAGAAATTTATTTTACTTCTATATATCTATATTAAGTACTTCTACAGAATGTACGACCAATTACAAACAGAATCATTATTAAACACCTTGAAAACATTGAAACACATTTCGTCAATATAATTTCCTATAATCAACTTCCAAAAAAATGTTTGCAACTCAAACATCAAAGTCGGTGCTCAAATTTTCGTCCGTTTATAGCACTCTCTGGCAAAGCTAAAGACTATTATTTTTCCATTTTGTGATGAAGCCTCTGTTTTTATGCCCATTTAGCATATTATAGATTCTAATTCTACACATGCTTAATATATTTATAGAGCCAGTAACGAAGTGAACTTTGAGAGATTTAAGAGTAGTTTAGGAGCGATAGGGTTAGTTTCAAAAATAACTCGTACATTGCAACACAATATATTCATCAATCACCAAATAAAATGCGTGGCAAGGATCGTCATCTACATCTTGATCAAAAATTAAGAAGATGGACCCATTGTGACCCTATAAAATGACTACTTCATTACTTCATATTGCCTAATAGATGTCTACCTATTACTAATCCTAATCAAGAAAGAGAGCTTATTTTTCTATTGGAATCACAGACGATCTATAAATTAAATTTGAAATTGTATATAAGTATGTGTGTATATTCCCATGGAAACAAAAATGAGACAGAAGCAATTAGGAAACCAGTAAAAAGAACAATGGAAACCCCCTTTGCAATTCTACTTTAATTCAAAGTTTTTCTTTCAAAAACGTCGCTTAGTAACACCACTAATTTTCTCCTCGATAAACCCTCGCCATTCGAAGTTTCCCGAGCGCTTGTGCCATAATTAGGTTTCGTCGCATCTGCCGTAGGAAAGTTTAAGCTTCATTAAGGGCACGTTTCACCGCCCTTTTCTCTCCTATCTTATTTGGATGCAAATAGTATCGATTAACCGAAAATGGTATCCTGAAGGGCCATCGACGAACAATAGGCTTTGACGGTACCTATTGCCCTCCTCCCCCCGAGACAATGCCAATCGAGAGGTCACGAATTTCCTACGGTAAGCGGATTTAAACGCCGATAAGGCATTTTCCGGGCGGCAAGTGGGGAATGGGGGCAATGGAACGATAAATTTTTAAACTTGAGTTAGGAAAATGACACTGTCAAACCTCAAACTCAAAAACTCTCTACAATAATCCAACACATCAATAATAAATGATTTACACGTTTCTTGCATTGATACACGAAGAGCCACTTATGCATATCATTTTGAATCTCTCAACAGATTGATAATTTGTACCATAAGAATAATCTCGTGGAAAATTACTTGAACCAATGGATGACTCCCGGATAGTTTAAATTTATATGAGAGATCTTTTACAGCTTCAATGGTCTCTTTTGTGTCTTATGCATCGAAATGTGATTTGTCCAATTCGGTCTAAGAATGTTGAGCAAAGAGTTTCCACACTACAGTTTCCACAGTTTCCATACTATCTACATACTTTAAAAAAATCTTGCAGCAATATTTTTAAACCAATTTTACACTTAAAACCCATTTTGAAATTTCATGTAGACACTTTTAGAAGATGTTTTAGGGCTTGATTTTTAATCTGGTATATTAAAATACGATTTACCCCAATTTTATGAAAAACTTAAGACATGAAAACATTAAATAAGTACCTATTGATCATGTTACAACAATCCCTTCTTTTTTATAGCATTTGCTTTGAACTGTTACCAATGTTCAGGAAGCGACCCTTCTCAACCGTTCCAGTGCAATGAATGGTTGTCGAGTGATATCGACATTCAACCAGAATCATGTGATAACGTTTACGGTGCCAAATACTGTATAAAACACATTGGTCGTTTTGAAGGTACAGAAATTAGCATCAACAGACATGACTAACACCTCCAGGGTACTAATACATAACAATACTAATACAATTAACGACTCCATTTGAGATATTTACATTTGCAAAACTCGTTGGTCTGACTATTTCGTTTAAGTTGGTTAAAAGAGCTTCTTATGGCTAATTTTATTAACATTACTAACTTTTGTTTATTCTATGCTGCTTGTGTGGATGGATGAAGGCTCTGCTATAAAGTGCTATCAATGCTCAGCTGGGAAGAACATTGATTGCTCAGATGGTATGATTCATATGGGTGGCATTGAACCGGAAGATTGTAGTAATGTCTTCGAGGCAGAGTTCTGTGTCAAATCTACCAGTCTTGATGGTATGGATGTAAAACTTATATCAGTTTTTATTGGAAAAAATGTGTAAAACAGCTTTATATGTAAAAGTAACTGGTAAAGATATGAAATTATTGTTTCATTTGATTTTGCTACCACTAAAACAAAACCCTTTTACAAATTCCATGAGAATATTGCCTTAACAAATGATAAATAGATTTACTGAATGTAAGTGTACAAGTATTATTTTGCAAATCAATGAACAATCACATAAATTTACCAACTGCCATAGTTTGAATATTCACAATATTTGTCATCACACTGTAGTTATATTTTTACTTGTTCCCCGATTTTACTTCTCGCAGGTAAAAACTGTGCCTTGAAATATTAAAAGCACTCACCCCTTTGTTCGGTCCCCCACAACTAATGGCGAAATTATTGATTTCCTTTATCACAATGTAGTAAAGTAACTAACACCCTTAACAATGGCAATTCATAGCAAGTAGGCCCAATAGGCAGGAAATAATGTGTAGCATGAAAAGGCAATGGTGTAGGTAAAGGGTTTTTTAGCATGCAGGAAAACCTGAAATTTACTTAAACATTCATTTAAGCATTTCGTTGTTTTCAGGAGGTATCGGTGCCAAGCGTTTCTGTTCCTCGTTGGATCTCGGGAACTACTGTAACTACGTCAAACAGCCTGGCGATACACTAACTTATCGCACTTGCGTTTTCACTTGTTCAGGAGATGGTTGTAACCCAGCCACTTTCACCAAACCAAATAATCTCTTCGTAACAATGTTAGTCGTTGGGATCTTAAGAATTTTTGTTAGATAAGAAATGGGTTAGTTTTATATAGAAATGACTGTATTTGTGTATTTTAATGTAAATATTCACAATAGGACTTTAAAGATTATGAATACTTACAATGTAACCAATGAATACATTTGATGAAGCCTGATTCCCAAAGGGTACAGTAATGCTAAAACAAAATTGTCAAATGAATAATTCATTAATCTAGTAAATTTATAAACGCTAATTGCTTGTGTTTCTGAATTATCCAGGTCTTCCCATTGTATTTTTTTCAGCATAATTCGTGAAAGTTTTATTGTATCCTACAAATCCATGAAATCAAGGCTTCTTGATTACATAAAAAATTAATATGAGTCAGTATACTGCAATCTTCTGATTATACTACAAAAGTTTTTGATTCATGTCACTTTTAACTTTGTTTGTCATCAGTGTACATTCCTATTAAGTTATCACGGACCAATTTAATTTTTTTTTAATATGTGTATAGTATAGAATCATGCAATTTTAGTATAGTGGAATATTCTAATTATTTTGTTGATAAATAAAAGTCTCCAATCTGGCTTCTATTCTTTATTCATAACACTTCTCACAAAAACTGATACAAAACTAAAGGGGAATTGTATACGTATTTTTAGCAGAAGATTGGGATGAATTGATGTGCGTAAGGTCACGAAACTATATGTTTAAAGCTTGCTGTTGTACTTGCATATCAAAAAGATAAAGTGCAATATTCTCAAGTTGGCAATTGTGGCATAGCATACAATCATGAATTTAAATTTCGTAATAACAATGATGCCATGTTATTAAATCTAGTCAATAATTGGTCTAATATCCATAAGGGTAAATTGTTTAGTAACGTTAAATTTAACTATCACAAATTCAATACCAACTTGTTTTAAAATACTTTTAAATTAGATATTCTGCCCTTAGAATATTGCGGACAATTTGTCATTAAATTAGGTAGATAAATTTTGCAATTACACTAATAATACTGACGATATTGTGCGATAAACTGCTAAAAAAATAAATATATACCTCTTTATCTCTCTTACCAGATTTTACCAATACCAATGATTCTCTCAATTCAGGTTTCATCTTCGTTAAGCTAAATTGCATCATATATATCCTTATTGCATACAGAAAGCTATAGCGTACAAGTGTTTTTTGCTCAATTATCTTTGCAAAAATATAATCCAGTTACATCCATGTGTAGACAATCATTTACAAAACATAATTTAAAAACCTAATGTGACAAAAATTACATATAAAACATGCAAAACTTCCAAAAGAATTATCACAATAAAAATTTTGTTTTTGTATCTTACAGTACAATAAAAGAAACTTAATGGTAACATTACACTTAACTAAGTAAAAACTTAATAAATAAAGTAACAAATGTACAATAAAAAGAAGTAAAATCGACAAAAATGATCAAAAAGGTATAAAAAAGATACAAAAATTAAACTTATTTACCCAGCAGCCTTTTAATTTGGTCTTCCAGTTCTTTGATCCGTTGCTCGCTGTTTGACAGCTGTTTTTTCAATTTCCTTATTTCCTCGCACTGCGAGTTGTAAGCTTTACGCAACTGAAATACACACAAAAATTAAATTCAAAATTGGTTAAAGTGTAACAAACTATTCAAAGCGGACGAAAATATTCCAACCAACCTCGTTTTCATTTGAAATATTGTCACCAATGCCTTTCAACAAAGGCAAATCTCTATTATTCACCTCTACATGTCCAAACTTCTGCTGCAACTGCTGAAACTTAGTAGTTTGATTATTGGTCGTCTTTTGGCTCTTTTCAATTATCAGATCCTTCGGTCTATAATCCGGTATTGTCTCGGTAGACAAAAACGCGAATTTTCTCTTATTATTTTCCAATGTCGGCTGGGGCGGCTCGTGAATCTTGCTGAAACCACGCTGCTTGACCGAGGTGATGTTCAAAGCGTTCTTTTCACCTAAAAACAGAAAAAGATCGCTAGGAAAAAGTTTATTTTGAAAAATATTGGTTAGTACATAACATTAGGTTGGATTACTTACTGCTGTTCATGGACATCAATAAAGGCATTGCATTGGTGCCTTTGATCCATTCCTGGGCAGTTAAAGAAGGTGTAGGTGCTGCAGTATCGGGATACAAATCTTCATGGAATTGATCACTTTTTCTTGGTACAATCATACTGATCGGTTCACACAGTCCTTTAGTAGCGTGTAGCTTATAGAACCGGAAAACCTCACACTGTGAAGTCTGTATACCTCTTTTTGGCATGAAACCCAATCCTCTCTAAAAGAAATGATTCCGTTTTGACAGAATTTGTGTTTGATATAAATTCAATATAAACCCAGAAAACATCCAAAATCAGAATAGCGAAATTTTGTTGTTTGGTAGATATGAAAAACTTACTCTAGGCTTAAAGATTGATAAAGCATAAAAAACTTTTCCCAGTAAATGTAATGAAAACGTCTGTAAACACGTTATGAAGCAAAAAGAACTGCAACACCCAGTATAGGATTAGCTAATTTTTGAACAATAGACATTTTTGGAGTTTGGTCCCCCTGAACTCGCGTAATACCATTTTTAAATCTATCCATTAACTATACTATTTTATAGAAAATTTGAATCCAATACTGGGAACACATCCGTTCAATACTGCTTACTTTGTAGTACTAACTTGGAGAGATTAAACACTCCCAATTACTTATTTCTTATATCAACAAAACTGACTTTCTTACCTGTGGATTTCCCGAGAGAAACTGGTTTAAAAAGTGCACATAGGGAGGCTCGTCAGTGACTTCATAATACCGGATATTCCCATCGCCCTTGCCCGCTAAATAAACCATGTTAGTGTCCGAATCATAAAAGGGAAAAACTATCCCCGAGGAGCTGTCAATAGTGTCTGAAAATAACGGTTTACTCAGGTCATTCTGGTCCCAAACGGAATATTGTCTGTCGGAATGTCTGGAAAAGCCTGTGGTAAGTAATCGACCGGTCGAACCCAAGAATACCACTTTACTGGCCTTCGATCCCGCATGGCACAGCCCCTTCTGGAATTAAAAATAATAGTTATTATCAACTGAGTAGACTTGTTCGATTGCCAAAAACAATTTATCATTAATTAACGCCTTTCGCTAAACTTTTATTACAAAAAAACATTACACTATGTATTTCGTTATGGCAGTAATTAGATTTTAAACAAATTGGTTACTTCATCCTAGCTTAAAAATATAGCTAATATTAACTGTGAGCTAACGAGTTGTTTATTATCTGTGAACAACATGAAAAACGTATTTCTTTACCGATTTAACTATTCCGCTGCGAGGTTCTATCACTCGAAGTTGTTTATCTTTACAAGTAGTGGCCAATAAGCTACCATCTCTATTGAGAGACATCGAATGAATAGCATCTTGGTGACAATCTATCACATTGATTGCTTCACCTTTTTCTATATTCCACACAATTACCTGAAATTAAAGAGAAATTATTAAGATAGATTCAAGAGAAATGTAACTGTTTTTTAGGTAATAATTATGACCGAATCATTAAGAAATGGAGAAGTATATGAAATATTAATGAACAATATAAGCTTTATCAATTTTGAATTTGTAGCTTATAAAAAGTGCTAAAATTACTTCTACAATTAATTACTGCACTCCATTTTATTTATAACTTCCTGGTAATATTCTTTATTTTGAAATAGCTATGTAAAATAGTAACCTTTTAACTACAAAAACTTCTCACGTGTTATATGAGATATTATTCCAGGCAAAAATAGTTAATTATTTTTTTATATAACAAACCGTTAATTAATTATGCACAATTCCGTTACATGAAACCTTGCAACAAATATGTTTTGCAATACATTGTAACGTTCTCCCATAAACTCACTAAAAAACTTCATTTCGAATTAAATTAATCTGTTAATTAGTTTATAAAACGTAAGGTATTTAAACAGAAAACATGAAAACTACGCACGAATGAAAGTGAACAGTTTTTAGAAAGCTGAACTTGAACTTGTTGCCATTTTAACTCGATATAAGGCGATAAATTTTAATGGGTGTAGAAAATCACCGTTAAGAGAAAAATCAGAGAATTCAAAATCAACTTTCAGTAACAGTTTACGCGCGATTAGCAATTCTTATAGCAATATTTCTTTAGACTTCTACATGTAAATCAGCAAAGAGAACAGGTGGAACACCGCTCAGTCGGAAATAAAAATGATTCATTAATCAATTTTATGGATTAGAAATCACTAGTGACGGCTATAAAGCAAGATAGATCCAGTAAATAAAAGAAAACGAGACGATACGACATTTGTCGCAATTGCCTGGGAATAAGATTGAAAAAATTTATGACTTCAATAGAGGTCATATGAATCATTAATAATTAATTCACACACAGAAGCAAAAAGGATTTAATCATGGAAAATTTATCGGGTCAATTTGGTAGCAAAGATTAAAATTAATTCTTCACTTATTTCAATGCAAATCTGATCCAATACTCCTATAGTTAATGACACTTAAACACACTTACAAGATGATCGAATCCAGCACTAAAAAGTACATTTTCAGCTGTAGGATGCCATTCGATGTAAGCAACCCTCCTCTTGTGCCCCAAGAGCTCAACCAACCAATCCGTTAGGTGAACAGATAGTCCTTCGTCCGGAATATGCCACAATTTAATCTAGTCAAAACACATTTAAATGTTGTTAGTTAACCAAACCGTCTTGCTCATTAAAATACTTACAGTACAGTCGTCAGAACAAGAAGCTATTACATTGTCATTGAAAGGGTTCCATTTGATGTCAAGTATAGGCCCGGAGTGTCCCGTTACTCTGCTGGCGTTAAAATCCAACCGTCCCGTCTAAAAAATTTAAAAAACCATAATTATACCATGGAACAAAAGTCTTAATCTATGAATTTGGATGAGAAATAAGTCATTCACGCATCGTAACATTCTGATTTTTCCTTACGCATTTGATCGGTATGACGATGAAAGCTCCACCTCCTGCTACTTCTGTCACGATGGCCAAAAATTTGGGATTCACGGCGCAAAACTGGGAGTCGTGTGCGTTTTTGGTGATTTGAATGTTTTCGTAACATTTTTCCCTCCGGGCTGGTTCCCCATACACGTGCCGGAACTTCGAACTTCTGACGCCTTTGAACCATAGCTGAGGGATATTGAAAAAACAAAAATTAATCGAGCTCAGAAGTGGAGGAATTTTGAAATTTCCGATTGATTGATTACTGAGCCTATACTGTTATCAGTTCAATTAATGCTTACGTTATTTATGTGTCAAGTTATTATACATTTTTCGTTTTTTAATGACGATTTATCGAGTTGCGGGTTATCAGTAATTAATCACTCAGTTTCTTCATTTTCTTTAAATAAGAAGGTTACTTAATTTTCAAATCATATCATTGTTGCGTTTATTCATTAAAACAATTCATCAGGCTGGAATACTAGCCTTACATCAGTAGAGATAATTTAATCGGCAGATTTCTGTAAAATGTATAAATTGAAACTTTCTTTTTTTACTACCATAAAGTAATAAAAATACATATTTCAAATTAACGACCCATTTAAGTTAAATTAGCAATGTTTCAATCGTTTATTGGTAATTAAACTGTCGGGACATGTAAATATGATGTAAATCACCGGAAACAGTTGGGATATCGTTAACGCAGATTGTTTTCGTTTATAACATTATCGCTTAAATCAATTTTATGGCTTAGAAATCGACGTTGAACAAGCCACAGAATAAACACCATTAGGTAATAAAAAAAAGAAGCAGGAAAGCGACAAGATATTAATTGTTTTAGGAGTAATTGAAAATGTTGAAAATTGCAATGCAAGTAATATTAAATATTTACAAAATTGTATCGCAGGCTGATAATTACCAAACAATGCATTTTCTTAAATGCAATTTTATAATTATATTATCAATACAGTTATTATATTGGACGCTAAAAATATTGTCTCGTAATACTTATACGGTTTATAGCAACAACACTTAATCTATTTTAATACGATAATCAAGGTTCGTCGATAAAAAACTAACAATTCATATAGTTATTGCTCCCGTAGTAATTAAGATAACCTTTATGTTAAGCGAGGTCTTAGTATTACAAATTTTACTTACTCAATTAACACTAATGCAACTTGCAAGGAAATTGCATTAATACGCATACGTAATTTCACATTTGTTCCAAATTTGTGTAAATCCTCAGCGTTACGTAATTCTTGACATAATTAACGAATTAAGAAAAGAAGCATCATCGGGCCCGTTTCAAACTTCCCACCATATGTAAATTACGTTTACAAACAACGTGACATCATCACTATTTTAGCGCCTAAACATAAAGAAGCTACTTGCAGCTAGTTATGAAGATTAATTAAGAGGTATAAAAAAACATTACCTTAGACATAGCACTCCTTTTGCACTTGCTTCCGTTTATGAAACAAACGCACAGATCGTGACGAACGTCACCATACAAAATGTTTGTATATAAGCACCTTTATTCACCTGACGTTATCAACAATTAACATTGGATGATGACATTACTCCGCGTCTAATCGAATTTTATCGAAGATGTACAGATAAAGGGGAGCGCAACCGGAATAAATACACATTTGGAAAATGAACGGATTATTTCGAGAAATATTATTTTGCAACTGCGGCACCAGAACACAATATCGACGGGTGAATCACTCGATTTAAAAAATAATACGTTTGAGATGTGCCAACGAAAGCGTTTGATAATAATTTTGAGGAATTTCACGGTAATTTGTTTGAAAAAAAATTAAATTTTCCTAGAGTACTTTTTGTGCGAAACCGGCTATTAAAATTTTAACACCAATAATAACAATTATTATTCATTGCATCGTGCGCGGTCTGACCTCGGCGCTAAAATGCGCATAACACCGTGAATTTTTATTCGGTATGAGTTGCTATCGAAAAGTGTACGATACGATAAATACAATAAAATATACGGAATGTTTCAAAATTTAGTTTTTTTTATAAAGATAATTATTGGCATTGACATATTCATATGTCAAGATTATACCTAACCTATATTTTTTGTGTGTGTGAATTGTAGTTAACGTCTCCTTTTTGCTGCAAGGCTAAACTGGACGGGACCTACAGCTTAACGTGGGCTCCGAACCACGGTCCTCGAGCACGGTTGTACCCCCTAAGGCTCTTACCCTAATTGATTCACTCCGTGCTCTACCGACTCAGGGTGTGTGTATCCTAGTCCCGCCCTCCTACAGGATATCCGATCCTATCCGGCCTGGTTACCGGCGTGAATAGGAACGGGATTTTGGATACATTTTACACACTTCCCGCAACAATCACAACATCCATGGATTACGTGGGATTCGAACCCACGACGACAGTGACCGCCTGACTCAAAGCCAGCGCCTTAAACCACACGACCACCGCCGCCCCAATTTTATTGCTAACTAATTGCTAATTTATTACTTAGAATAATTAATGCTCTAGCCGTTCCCTGAAAAAAAATGCCATTCCAAACAATAAAAGAAGTTCTATGACAATGATTATTGTTACATATTTTATCTACTTTGCGTTACTAATGATCTCATTATTACACCGAAAGTAGTGTAATAATATCCATATTATTACACTAATTTTGGTAACTTTTAGTTTTGTTAGATTGGTACGTCAGCCTGTCACGTAGACGTGAGTAGACGTCAAGGTTAAATTATTAGTATTTCAATAAATTTCTTGAGCAGCTTTGCGTATTTCTGGGGGTGTACAGGTCAATTCCACATTTTTGTCTTCCATTTCGCGCACGTAAGTAAGCAGTTATTGATTTTGTTCTACGGTTACTAGATTTTCAAATTCAAATACGAAACGTCAATGTCAGTGACGTCACTGTAACCAACCCACGCAAAATTCCCCAGTGTAATACGAAAACTTGAACAGCTAAAATTTAATGAATTAATAAAGCCAAGTAGATAAAGTAGTTCTATTAAAGCACTCCTCGCTTCGCTCGTCGTGCTTTAAAACTCTCGTGTGACAATACTCCGTCTTATTAACCTAGTATAATAATATACTATTATTGTTAATTAAGTTCTGTCGAACGGTATATAAATGCTGCTCCAAAATTATCCCCACTTTCCTCTATTTTTCAACTTACCATCCTATTAAGTTCCAAAATTAAATTTCCCGGCTTATATCTAACCTTTAGGCAATTAATAAGGGAGCAATAAAATGTGCAACAAAGACCATTTCCACACCTCCACCAATTTGTTCTGAAGCTGTTTCTGTGGCTACTGCAGCTTCTTGAGGTTTAAGCTGGAGTAGCCATCGTCTCTCGGGAACGGTTACAGCATTAACATTTCTTTGCAGAATAAATTCGCAATTAATTATGTGAACAAAGTGAGAAAACATATTTTCAGTCATACTGGTGGGTTGAGTTTACATGTAGTTTCTTGACTAGTGCTATTATTGCGACACCTCCATTTGATCTACTGATGCTACGACAGCCAAAGGTTTTAACTGGAGCAGCCATTGTTTTACGGGAACGGCTGCAGCAATAAATTGTATTTTTGCAGTAAATTAGTAATGAACTAGCAGTAAAATCTGGGATAGGTTAGATTATTGACGTATAGAGTGGCAACGATAACTTTATAGACAACTTAAATCTGAAGTACCAAAACGTTTTGGGTGCACTGCATACATATTGTACCCACTACCCTAAAAACAAACATTAGGACCTTTGCAGATGACACAATAATGATGTCCTCACGATACCCTCGAAATCATCTATAATAACTCATATATAAGACAGTAGCATACATGAAGAACAAAAGATAACCACACCAGAACCACGTGCCACTTCTAGCGTCACCCTATAAGGAACAAAATCTACATAATAATCCACAGTAAATCAGCAGAATACTTACACTTATCCTTTGATGTAACTTAAAAATTTCATATAACTATAATTACACAACAGAGAATCCAAACCAAATAAATATTGAACGAGGCGTGCGACAAGGCTGTATACTCTCGCCGACACTTTTTAACGTTTACTCTGAGAATATATTCAGAGAGGCTCTCAAAGACCAACCAGGAATTGTCATAGGAGGAGTAACCATTAATAATATACGGTACGCCGACGATACTGTGATTCTCGCTGAAAACGTCGTCGATCTGCAGGAACTAATCAATAGGGTTGACATAGCATGCAGAAACTGGGGACTATCGATAAACATCAGAAAAACTAAATATATGGTGGTCAGTAAAGTGGAAATAGGTCCCACCCGACTGGAAATAAACCAACAAGAATTGGACAGAGTACAACGCTTCAAGTACCTTGGATGTTGGATTACTCAACATTTAGATCCATCCTTCGAAATCAGATGTCGAATCGAACAGGCAAGAAACACGTTTCAAAAACTTAAACCTCTGTTATCCAATAACTCATTGAATTTAAAAATTCGTGAAAGGTTTACAAGATGCTATATATGGTCGGTACTTTTATATGGATGCGAAACCTGGACGATGAACGCCGATATTATGAATAAAATTGAGGCATTTGAAATGTGGCTGTACCGAAGAATGCTTAAGATACCATGGACCAGTAAAACTAGAAACGAGGAAGTTCTTCGAAGAATGGGGCATCAACGAATTTTATTAAATACCATAAAGAATCGTAAACTAGAATATCTGGGACATATAATCAGAGGACCAAGGTACGAATTCCTTCGGCTAATTCTCAACGGTAAAATCGAAGGAAAGAAATGGATAGGTCGAAAAAAACTTTCCTGGTTGAGAAACTTGCGACAATGGACAGGATTAACAGCAGATCAATTACTACACGTAGCACGAGACCGAGATGAATACAGAAATATTGTAAACATGGCAGTCGCCGACGTTCCAACGGACATGGCACCTTAAGAAGAAGAAGATAATTACAAATCAGATGGATTTAAAAGGCAAAGGCATAGCCGGTTTTTTAAAAACTCATAACTCAGAACTATCACCAGAACACAAAATGGCTCTTTCCATGAATTCATTGAACAAGTTTGGACTCATGCATCGAGTGCTCTACCAATGCAAATGTTACCACAGTGTTTGGTCCACTGGACTGAACCAGAGCGATTTCAAGGTACCAATGGTAGAAGAACTGTGTCAACAAACTACTTTGTGAAGTGTGTAATATCCAAAATTTGAGCGTCTAAAATTAATGTGATTGAGTGACTTGAAGGAGTTAGCCTTTAATGAAGAACTAAATTGTGCTTTGTGTAATTGCAGTTTGTGGAAGACAACATCTGTATACATTTGAAATCACACTGTATACCTTCCTCGAATAACATTTGATAAAACTAAAATGCAGAAACAGGATGATACCTCATAAGTTTGTACCGCTACGAACCACAGTTCATGCTTACATTGAACCAGTTGGATACCATATTAGGTATGTTATCCAAAGTAACTCACACAAAAGACTAAAAGTAACCAAAATCTGGGCGAATAAAAAAAAGTAATGTCACAAAAACGTGATATTTATTACAGTTCCTCTTAGCTGTATAATCCCCAAATTTTAAAATTTATAGTACAAATAATTGCGAAGACGTTTCAAAAGTGCGGGACTTATTAACTGATCCAATTGGCACGAATCGATTGATAATGTAGACGAATAGATATAGAGCAATCATCGACGATGGAAGTAGGTCATACATTTTATTAAAATATTATTGAATCAATTCGCAGTTTATTTTTAAAGTACTTAGTGTGTCATATAAGGGCGACATTTATAACCAAATATGAATGAAGATGGCTGAATTAAACAAAATGCCTTTGTGTTGAAGCTTGTACTTTGTTGTGCTTGAATGACATCGTATGTGTATCGCTTTTCGCAAGAAAAGTGAAATGGACAACAAGGGAACAATGTAAAGTATTAATAACTAGCGGTTACTCGTCCTACATGAAATAGGTCTCTCGAAAATTATGCATAATAAAACTAAATTAACCTCAAATTAATTTATACTGTGAATTTATGTTAGTAATAGTTCGTAATCAAAGGAGTCTTAATGGAAAATTTTATGGCTTATAAGATGTCTTCGTTTTCACGTATTCCGACCGACACACATACATACTCCTCGCTTAATTATTATAGATGTATAGAAGATAGAGAGTTTTGTTGGTGCGGAGTGTACACGTATAGGTTGACAAACAGTAAATAAATTAGGTTAGACTGATTGTATGATTGTATTTTATTAAAATAACCCTGCCACATTGTACTACGATAATAATAATGTTAGGTTATGTTGTTTGCTTTTTTGTTCTTTTTGTTAAAACTTATATATTTGAAGATGCAGTGATCATAAGTGAGTTGACCAATTCAGTTACACCATACAGGTCAGAATTGTGACCCTGGAATATAAATAACAAATTTGACTTTCCAATTTTGAAGTTTAACTAACGAGTTGGTACAAATTTAAAAAATCTAAATCCTGTCCTGTAGTATAAGTTTAGTGTTTGTTTTGACTATACCACATTATACTTTTATACATCCTCTATAGCGCACAGGAGTGGGCTTCAGTTCATTTTTTTGTAGGTGAAATGATAAATTGATTATTTGATGTCATTTTACTGTTAATTAAAATGCTGGCTTGAGCAAAGATTTAACATTCCGTTTTTTGAAATATGTCAAGTTACAAAGTAGAAACAAAATAAATTAAGTTTAAAAATGATAATTTCTGTGTTAAGTTTTGTTTTAATTTATCTACTTGTTCCGAATATCTATGTACGTTATTTTAATTTACACTGGACGCGTAGAGAATGTCAAATCGCAATAATCGCTCATCAAACTTCCTGACTGAACATTCTTTCATCATTCTCGACATTTTCAAGATTTTCGCTCCAATCTTATCAACGCCATTTAAAACACGAGATTAATAAATTCTAATTAGCAACGTAAAATGATAATTAAAAAATGAGGTCACTTGAAGACTCATTACCCTGTTCTCATCAAGCGTCACTATCAGAGGCAAAGATATTCCTAATTTGTTTTTTTTATGGCTTGTTGCCCTGTTCCGCCACTGATCGCAGACACGGCCGAACATTATGTTAACAATTTTATCAATGTCGATGTAAACATTAGGAGCACACGAAAATGTGTACGGTACAAGATCATTTATTTGTTCTAGTCGCATTCGGGGAGGTTTTAGTGGCGTTTTACGATAAATCCTGATTACCAGGGAGGTACGAAAGTCAAAGAAAATGTCACAAATAAAATGAGGGAAAAATTAAGAAACGTACAATGTTTAGCAAATTGATTTTTGGGCATTCAATTGTGCCGAATCCGAAAAATACTTATCGACCTCAAAATTCGATATTTCCGACGAGAAGTTTTAAAATTTTAAAATATGCCAATGTCATGAAATTCAAAAATCCGCTGGAGTAGTTTTGAATCTTCCAACGATTCAGATTTAAATTTCTAATCTTTTCTTGTGTGAAGCTCTGTTGATTTAATACTATTTTTCGATTTATCTCTAACACAAATCTCATTTCCTTCCTGCGAGTTCTCGTTTCGTTGCTCATGAAAATTGCGCTTGACAAGTGAACTAACTAAATACGAAAAATAAATAATACAAAACCTTACCTGCGAACTATTCGTCATATCTCCACAATCACTAATAACACCCATCGGATCGAATTGCATGCACTATCTCACAAATAAAACTGAAAAAAAAAGAGAAAACCAAAATAAATAAACGAATCAAGCGAAAAAAATTCTAAAAGCGGACACACGTACGCGAGAGCCGACGAGTCGGTAATAAAAGAGAAACAGAAAAATTTACGATAAGACTAAAGGACTGAAATTAATCAGTCACAAGTTCGTTTACACCAATAAACTACAGTCAAATAGGATTCAAACAACAGTCGCCCGAGAAATTTCCCCTCCCTGTATTCTTGTGCTACGATAAACTTCCTCTTTCTGTTCGGTTCGCGTGGAGCGGGGAGTAGCGCACTTATACGTGCATTTAGGATAAGATGGGATCCGATTTGATTGATGCCGAGATGGAGAAAGTGGCCGAAGGGAGAAAAATCGGGAAGATTTGATTTATACGTTTAGAGAAAACGGATGTTTAAATCCCGATTATAAATTATAGTCTATAATTACCATCTCGTTAAAAAATCGGACGACGTCGATGGCTATTTTGTATATTCATCGAGATGTCTTTGAAATTCAAATTGTTACTCTGAACGGGAGACATTTGCTTTCAGATTATTTTTGTGTCTTTCGAATTCATACCGGTTCCGAGGTCCCTCGGGCCTCGAATCGAGGACTCTTAATCACACTTTCTTATTTATTAACGATTTATGTTAAAATGTTAATGTTAATGTAACGCATGTTAAAATCATGCGTTATGTCCCACATGGCATGAAAGTTTTCAAAAAAAGCTTTCATAAAAGCTTTCTAGAAATATTTTCAAAAGCTTTCTAAAAACAGTTCGAAGACATTTTGAAAACATGCAATAAACTTCCATTGAAAGATTTTTAAAAGAATTAAGAAGTATTTCATGAAAGGATTTTTTCCCCAAATTTCAAAAGTTTCCATGAAACATTTCAGAAAAGTTTCTGTTAACTGCATGGAAAGTTTTCAAGAAAACTTAAAAAAAATCAAAAAAATCTTTTTATTTCTGAAAACTTTCAGGAAGGATTTTAAGAAGTTTTCTGAAATAATTTATGAAAGTTTATTTTGTCAGACACCGAAATTTCGAAGAAAGTATGAAGTAAACTTTCGATCAACTTGCACTAAAAGGTTATGGTGAAAACTCCCCGCAAACAATTCAAGAAATCTTGTTATTTTCTTGCAGTAAAGTTGTAAAGTAGTGGAGCAACTTAAAACGCTGTAACTCCGGAAATATAACATTCTACACTATTGTTCTTATATCAAAATATACATAATACAATGGTGTATGTCTCGACTGTATCGAGAATTTTCAAAAAATGTCAATAACGGAGCTATTTTGAGATTACCGAATCCTCACGTTCATGTGTAATGGAGCAACTTAAAACGCTGTAACTCCGGAAATATAACATTCTACACTTTTGTTCTTATATCAAAAAATAGATAATACAATGGTATATGCCTTGGCTGTATAACGAAGTGCCCTCTCTACCGGAAGCACTCCGTATAGTGGTTCGATTTAAATACATATAGAAAACTGTAATAATCCTTCGAACTCGTGGAAGAGTCTTCTGATTTCACAAGTAATTTGGAACCTTAATAAACTCACGAAAAAGTTTTTAGAAATCTTTTAGCAATCTTGCATAACAACTTTCCTGAAAGTTTTTTTAAAGCTTTTGCAATTGGAACCTCAATAAACTTACAAAAAAGTTTTTAGAAATCTTTCAGAAATCTTGTCAGAAAAGTAATTGTACTAACCTTTTTGTCGACTTTCTTTGAAAGTTTTCAAGAGCTTATTTGTCGCGGACATTTGCTCTTTTCAGCGAGATTTCATTGAAAGTTTTCTGAAAACGTCAACTACTTTCATTGAAAGCTTTCTGAAAGCTTTTTAAAAACTTTCATGCTATGTGGGGTAGACTTAATATGTGAAACCGACCACCGACAACGATACCCTTTTAGTACCCTCCATAGCCAGTGAAGAGGTACCTGTGAGGGGCCGTTTGTCGATGGTCGCGTTATGGGAATCGCCTTCCATTCTCGAGAAGACACGCATGTACTTTTGACTTTTGGTAATATAGAATTAAAACTAAGTTCTGTCGATTTCTGATCACCTGACACGCCCCAAAACACAAAGAAGCCTACGGTTGAGCGTTCATTCCAGAGGCATTTGCATTACCGACTTTTAATAGATGTTTGTGGAGTGTTTCAAATTATACTGAGCTTTCGAAACGCTTCATTTAAAGGAAACTTAAACAACCGCAACAATTTGGACGTTACACGAACCATTTGGAATTGGATCATATTTCAAAGACAGTTAAAGTGCCATTTCCTATTTTCAGACAGACGTACTAAGAAGCTGCACAAATATTTATAATACCCACTATTTTATTTTCAGAAATATAAGTGTATTACTTATTTTCCACTAGGAACCATTTTTAATTCCCACCCATTATCCTCCAACTTTCTACAAAGTAGGTTACTTCTTCATAATACCCACTCACAATGTAAATTACCGCAAAGAACCTAAACGATTTTATGAGTTTATTACCCTAAGCCTATAAAAAGCCTTTAATTGAACCGCCCGTCCCCCTCTTCCCTGCCTAATTAATTACCCGCTATCAATTTAACAATCTATTGCTCTTGAATGTCTGTTTTCTTCTCACTTTTCGCTACGAGACCGATATCGTTACTGTAATAAATCGACGATTCGCTTTCGAAACAGAAAGTGGAGGGGAAATCGAGGAAAATGGAAAATGTTATAAACGCCAAATGAAGTGCAAAATACGCGAGATAGAAAAGACAGAAGCACTGATGGATTTAAAAGAATTGGCGTAATACCAAGGCTTTTCTGTAAAATTTGTCCAGCAGATTTGCATTTTGATTTTCTATCTCCACTTTCTTCTCCTTATCTCTCTTAAAAATAAAATACTGACAATTTTGGATGTGTCACATTTTACAACTTTTATTGCAAAACAATTATTATAAAAATGCTTTCATTACAATATCTATTCAAATCTATTTGAATTTAAACAGAACGCATCGATTCCGAGAAAAATCCATTAAACACTTTGATTAAATCTTTTTTTTCAACTGTGGATGAAGATCAACAAATGCTTCGGAGCTAAATTTTGAAAGTAGGTTAGCTAATTGTCAATTTTTAAAAGTCATGACTAAATGTATTATGTACTTCCATTATAGTTTCAACAGATGATGGATGCCTATTAGTGTTTTATTGATGGCACAGTGACTTTGATCCTTTTTCATTTATTTGCTTAATTTAATTTTCTTAATACAAATGTAAAATGCTAGTACTATTTCAATTTGCATTTTTGGAAACAACAATATTGAAATTTCCAAAAGTTTAAATATATCACCTTCTTACGTAGGTACGTAAATCTTACATTTTGGCCAATACCAATCGTTTTCTTAGAGTTTGACAAATATAATATAATATAGTGATCAATAAAGTTACAGGTTGTTATATACAAAATTAGTTGCCATATACAGAAGGAACTTCCCTAAAAAATATTACTACACCCTATAGATATACTACCTGTAGGCGTTATAATGACGTCACAAGGTAGTAACATAAGAGTATTG
This sequence comes from Cryptocephalus moraei, assembly GCA_946251905.1. Lineage (NCBI taxonomy): Eukaryota > Metazoa > Arthropoda > Insecta > Coleoptera > Chrysomelidae > Cryptocephalus > Cryptocephalus moraei. Next base: position 21,418,113 of record OX276452.1, read on the forward strand.
CAAGATCTGTTTATTTAAATTTTACACAACTCTTTTCAGTTTTATTTGGTACAATTTGGCCTTAAAGACCATTTCGACTAGATCGCATAAAAGTCTACTAATGAAAAATCAGCAGCCAATTTTTCTATGTGACAGTAGCCATTTGAGTAGCGTCTCAATATAGAACTTCAATATAATATTTTGAAAAATACTTTTTGAATGTAGAAAAAATCCTTTCATAACATTAATACCAATTTTATTACAAACTAATTAAAAAAACATTTGTATCAATAAAAAATTATGTAAAAATATATTTTACGTTTAATGTCTATTTAGCTATTGAATAAATATAATAAAATTTAATAACATTTTTGGTTAAATCTACTCTAAAGGGCGCTAAACATTGGTATTTTTTCGGTTTTCGGAAATTTTCTCAAAATCCACAATATTTATTTCCAATCTTTGAACGTTTATTCTACTATCGAATGTTTCTAATAAGGTTTAATAACATTTTTGGCTAAATAGTTTCTGAATGGCACTCTACTCCTATGCTTTTTTGGTTTTTCGAAATTATCTCGAAATCCACCAGAAGAATTGTTTTTAAATTTAAGTATTTATCCTACAGTTCTACTACACATTAATATTTATAATAAAATATGAGAAAGTAGTCCGGTGATCACATTTTTTTTTAAAAACATATTTTTTTTAGTCGAGGCACATAAAACGTCTAGAAATGCTAATAACAATCAGAAAAACTGACCTGATTACAGTAGTTCTCATATATGAAGTCGATATATTAATTGACCAAAAAATCACTTCTCAATTTTTCGGCTTTAAAATTTTAAAAACCGTTTTTAACTATATGTAGTGCGATTGGGCATTCTAGTCAATTTCAATTACCTAGACAGAAAAAAAAAGTTAGAGAACCCTCAATTTCTCGTAAACGCCCAAGATTTATACATAGCTTTTTTTAAGATTACGGAAGTCATCTTTAGTGTTTACTAATCTATGACGTCACACTAGTAGAAAAGCGTTTTGAGTCACGTGCCAGAATTTCAAATACATATAGCGATTTTTATACACTTTTTATTCATTTGACACGTTGTTCTTAAAAGTTAGTGTCCACTGCAAATACCCTCTATTTGAGCGTGAGAAGAATATTGTAAATTTTCGTCAATTTTACACCATTTGTGGAAAGCAACTAGTCAAACTTATAGTTATGTTTATGCTACAGCCGTATCACCTTCCAAATTTCAACAACTTTATGTTTAGACTGAATCAAAGAACGGTTACGGTGAAATATAAATTGGTAGAATTAAGGATACACACAAATTTAAATTTCGTTCTACTTATGGCCACTACCTTTGTCTATTTTTGAGGAAAAAAAGAGAAATTCTTAAAGCAGTCCAGATTGCTAAACTTTTCCGAATTAACACAAAACAAGAGCCAAATCTAACCGTGAAAATTAACAACAAAAGCAATCGAATCTACGGCTCCTTTCTGGTTAATCACCGTTCCAACAAAAGCTGAATTTTTAACAGATCACGCTTCGTAACAAATTCAAATTAGAAGCGGATAGGATAATACTACAGCATACAGTGAACGTTTGTTGTTCATTGCGAAAGCGGCAAATTTTCTTCTGCGAGAATGAAATTCAGTTTACACACATATGCCGGCGTTATAGTTGGGCAATTAGCACGTGAAATATGTGAATAATTCATAATGGACTTTTTCGAGCGGAACCGCTTTTGTGGCGGTGGTTATGTAATTTGGAATAGGGGGAAACGAAGTATACGGTAAATCCGATTAATGGAAACAGCTGAGAATTCCCTGGATTACCCGCTGAGAAACAAAAGCAGACTGGATGAAACCCGATAAACCTGGGGAGACGTGAAACTAGACTTTTATTACAAAATTCTATTAAGAAGGATGTTACGAAACGATTGCCTGTTGTAGTTCCTTTAAAAAATTATTTATTTACTTAATTAGTTTTAGTTCTATTGCAGTTTCCTGAAAAGTACGGATATTACTTCATTTTAATTAAGGACAAGAAATATAATATACAAAACGGTATTACTAAATCAAAGTTGGAAATTCTAAGGGATAAAATTAGTATGTACAGAATATGAATCTTAAAATAACTGTAAAACAATGTAGTTTATTACGTTCTGAGCCGTAAAATGTGACTGCAATAAGCCAAAGTTTGGTTTTCACATTTCTCAACAAAACTCTTTGAATTTGAAACACTCCATTCCCAAGTAAAATATCCCGTTTGTCGAAAATAACCGTTTACCAACTCACCAACTGCCTTTTTAATAAAATAATGAGTTCCTAACAATATTTTACGGTCATAGGTATTATTTATTATCATCGTATTCTAAAGCGTAAAATGGGTTTCTCGACAATATCTCTGTGTCTTTTGCTTAATCAAAATTTAGAGATCTATTACACACACGTTAGAAAAATATATTTCACAAGTCATGTGTCGAAATTTATCGAAATAAGTAACTTTGTTGTCCAGTTACTAACTGTATATGCATTATAGGCTAAAACAATAGTAATAGAATGGATTCAGATCACTTCTTGTTCTTTTATTTATTGAGAAAAACCTTAATAAGAACAAGTTCAGTGCCAAGGTAAAAGTCTAAAAAGTTAACAATCAAACCCTAACTATTGCTTAATTAGAAATTAAAATTAATCTAAATAAATGACTTTGTTGTCCAATTATAAACTCTATGTGTATAACAGGATAAGAAAATAGTAATAAAATGAGAAAAACTTTAATAAAAACAAGTTCAAGTCGAGACAGTTCAAAGTTAAAGTCTGGACTCTGGAACAGGGATTGATAGATATTTTAGTCTTAAAACTCTTAACTATTGTGCCTTTTCCATTCTGGAGAATTAATCTTATTGTGCGATATAAAAATATTTATAAAATCCGATGAAAAACCCTGTAAATATAATAAAATAAGCGCCCTTAGATAATTGGAAAGGGTTTAGTGTGATGGTTACGGTTCACTACCTCTTTTAGTACATAACTTGTACAGTTATGTATTTTTCTAGAATTTCATTATGCAAAAAAATAACCACGAAGTTATGCTTTAAGGGTGGAAAAACTAAAAGCTCAATAGCTATTATAAAATTCGCTGAGCGACTAATTTTAAAAAATTACCAAAGGTTTTCGACGTGCAACAAAACTACTCGAAGTGCTCACCCTACAAAGCAAATTTCTTAAAAAGAAATAAGGGAAAGTTTCCACTTACCCTCGTCTTGGGCTTTGAGCAGGACCTGATATCGACGGTGTTCGTCGGTTTTTCGCCGATTTTATGTGGGGACGATAAGTTTTTTAAGTTGGCTTCTACTTCAGTACTCATAATCTAATTTAAATTAGAACGAATCAATATTTCGTGCTTAAATATCGAACTTGTAACAAAACGTGTGTATTTAAACCGTGAAAACCAAGCAGCGTCCTCTTCTTACAGCGGAACGCGAATTTTGACATGGGACGGGAAAGGCTACACGTGTATTGACAGTTTAGGTCAAATCTGTCTTCAGATTCAGAATTGACTTTAATTCCAGTGCTGTGCCCCGATGGGTTTACATGGGAATTCCCCCCAACGATCACCATCAAATTCGATTCTGTTGTGCCTTTTTTGAGCTTTTTATTAGCCACTGCCATCGAATTATCCTCGTATGAAAACTTTACTGCCCTAAGGAGAAAATATATCAATCTTAAATAAGAAACGCATAGAATAACTCGAATTTATGTTGTAAAAGTTAGAAAATTGCTAGTAATATCAACTTGCTGTCATATAGGTTCCAACTATTGATCAATATGCAATTAGTCGTATAAGAAATTTATTGATTTCACATTCTCTATCGTTTATAGCCTGCAGAGGTGACCTTCAAGATGCACTTTCCAAACGGGACTCATCTGGAATATAATTTCATAATCATCGAATCCTATAAGTACCAAACTTCCAAAAAAAACGAGGTTGTCTCGTATAACACAACTCAATCATATGTACACAATTCTTAGTGTTAATTATAGATATGTGAACAAAATAAAAAGATCCTGCCAACTAATTTTATTACTTCTTAATTTATTTTATTTTTATAACACCTTATTATTTATATTAGCTTTGATATTAGTCTATGTCAAATAGTTGACAAGACTGTGCTTTCTTCATGTTATATGGACAACTTTGAGAACCTGGATAATTTTCTTCAATAATAGCTGTATCATGTTTTGAATTAAAGTTCCTAATATGACTTCTAGTAGGTACTATAAAAGAGTTTAAAATCTACTTAATACTTTATTTTATCTTTTAATTAAGTACAAATCAATACTTTTGTTGCAACATGGTTATGGTAACATATATGAGTGTGTCTCCTGCTTCTTGCGAAATCACAAAAAACTCTTTATATAAACATTCGATCGGTTTTCTTTCGTCTTATTCTTTTAGTTCTTGTTCTACTAAAATTTCATCAGAAAACAATATTTTTTGAGATTGCCAACAAGCAGAAAACATTTATTTACAATAAAAAAAACATAAGTGTGACTATGGCACTATAACAGGCACAACATTTAAATAACAAAACAAAAATAAATTACTCATAAGTACAACAAAATTATCACGTTTAGATGTTTGGACAGATAAATCAATGGATGTGCAGTGTAAATTAAATTTACACAAACACAATGGATAACCACAAATTTAAAATTAATATCATGACTGGGTTTTTATATCATTATTACACTATTTTTAATCTTTACAAAAATAATTATCAAATCAGCTGGAAATTCAGAAGAGCAAATGCAGGTATATTTGTAGCGATAATAGAAAAAAAAAACGAACTAATCTGGAATGTTTCTGCTAGATACTTGAGTCACATTTCTTCTATTGGGTACTTTAATGTGAATAATTCGCCTGATGTTATCTGACCCATGAATCAGGTCATTTTTGTTTCGCCAATCCCATCTCTCCAGCTCTTCACGTCTTCTCTTTCGATCAATGTAGCTTATAACACAACTAGCAGGGATCCATAACAGAGCAGTGACAAGTACTACGGTTCCCACGATATTGTCCCGTAAGAAAAGAAGTACTTTGTTTATGTTAATGTCTTCTATGATGTCCCAGAAACGTTCGACGACATCCTGGACTGTCTTTTCACAATGTCCCTTAAATTACAAAAAAATAAGACATTTCCTACAAGGTAACAATTATATACTTACATTATTGCAGAAACCTTGAATGCAAGGTGTGCCATCTGCTAAAATGTCCGCTGATTCTACTGGTGAGCATGTTTCATTGATATTTGATCTGCAGCACCTCTTACATGCGTTTTCAACTAAAAGGTAATAAGTTTAGTGTGATATGTTTATTTACTTTTAACTCATCGGTTAAATTTATGGTTAATAACCCTAAAGCTATGGTTAATATAATGAGTTAGTGTTCTTTGGAGGGAGGTGTTTATGTGTTATATACTTACAATCCAGAATGAAATTTAGATATATCTAACAATTCAAAATATGATGATTTGTCAACTTACTTATATCGCACATACAACTCTGCATGCCTTGAGTTTCACAAAACGGTATACATTTCCCAGTTTTACACTTTCCTCTTTCTTGGCAGTCGGTCCCGTCAGCCATTGGCGGACTTTTTGGGCAATCGGCTTGAGTACCAGTACAACGAGATTCTTGTTCACATGTAGCATACTGTGCTTCTCTACATTTAATGCCCTTGTGCATGTATTGGCAGTTTTGACAACAGGGCGAGTTCTTATCACTAAAAATAAATAAGATGCAAAAGTATACCACAAAGTTTGTTACTATAGGTATACCTGCAAGTTGCTTTTGGTCTCAACTTGCAATCTTTATCACAACAAGCATCGTTATCTTCAGTACCGAGTAAACCAGCATCACATTCTTCCTCTCCTTCAACCCTCAAATTACCACAGAAGCTTTCTTCTGGTTCTGAGAAGCAACGACCAGATTTCGCTTGTAATACTTTCCTTATTGATCTTAAACTGCATGGTGAAAATCTCTACAAGAAAGTTAATAGCTTCGCCAATTTTTTTCTTTTCTTCAGACTAGCTTGTGTAGATTTTACCATGGAATATAATGATTCAATTGGGCGTACCTTATTGTTGACGTCATATCCACTAACGCTGTAAGTATACATGAGATAGGATCCTCCTTGACTAGCACTGGGTGAACATTCCGGAATATCGGGGTCATGCTCTGATCCCCAGTTGTGTCCAAACTCATGAGCTGTCACTAGATCTGCTTCACGTGTGATCACTCGTTGGCCGTAGTGATTACGGCTCGAACTCAAGCCGGAATTTAAATATAAAGTATAACCATTCTTGAAGTATTCTACAGAAAACGAGAGAATTGTAATGTAAGCATTAGTTTGGCTTTGAGAGCAATATATGCTATCTACTACATGCAATGAATGGACGATCCTCACGAATTTTAAGTTAAGTAATCAAAAAGTAATTCCATATTTTATAACAGGGGTCAAAAACAAAAAATCATGTTGGAATGTATTCTCGAAATTAATTCAAATTGAAGGTGTATATGCAACAAATGTAAGAGAATGTGAAAATGGAATTTGTGGCTCATGTAAGAGAATCTGAAAATGGAATTTGTGGCTCATGTAATCCCGGCTGAGCCACAAATTCCATTTTCAGATTCTCTTACAATTGTTGCAAAAAATCATGTTTATAGCCAAAATTATAGGAAATACTCTTTAAATTCAATAAGATTAGCAGCCATGCTGACTTATTTTGTATTATAGTTATATTAGATTATTATAGTCTGTTATTTCAAATCATCAAGTCTTTACAGGATTATTTCATACAGTGTTTTATTTATTATACATTATTATAATTGTATATTCAAAGTGATTTATCTGTTATATTTGCTCCATAAGAAAATAGCCAGAAATCATAAGAGTACTTATCAAAATTGTACATGTATGTGATAATTATTTGCTGTTGTTACACCTAATAATAGTAATATAAGTAGCATCACTTAAGATAATGATAAAATTCATAATAATCATCCATTAAAGGTTGTTAGACACAATACATTTTATGAGTTAAAATTATATAAAGCGTGTATAGCAACATCAAAGCAGTTTTATAAATACCTGGGGTGCAGATGCCCCCAACAGAATTACGTCTCGGAGAGCCGACATAAGCAAGACCCAAAATGCCCCCTTCGAATTTAAGATCAGTAAAAAGATGGGCCAAGCAGAAATCTTTGTGGGTATATTCCCTGCTGAAGACCTATCCGCAGCGATAGCAAAGAGAAACGTTAAACTGATTAGATTTTGAGGAGTCCATGAAAAATGTAGCATTCTAAATCACATGTTTTTCATGAATTCAGAGTGACCACAAGGAATATAGGAATTTCCAGTCCACCACCAGTTATAATAAATAATAAAAAATGTATATAAACCGTTGCTACAGATTCCTCCTCTGGTGTTCAGCCGGGGTGATGCTATATAAGCCAAACCTAGCACTACCGATTTGCCTGATCTAAACGTCTGGTGGGTAAATAAGTGCGATAAACAAAAATCACCATTTTGGGGAGCTCTCGAAAACGTCTACAGAATGAAAAAACTTAAAATTAACAAATAAACAAGCATAGTTGTTAGTAAAATAAAAGTAAGAGAACATGAAATGATATGATAATTCAATTCTCCTTTATGTTTAAAATGTCCAGTACCAGTGGTTTCAGTAGCAAACAGTAAAATTACAAATATAAACTTAAAACACTGCTAATAATTAATAGAGCACAGTATCAAATTATAATTAATGAGATTTGTTTCAAAATCTAAATTTAAAAATATATTCATTGATGAAAAATTGTTTAATCCCCAAGTGAACTTCATGTTTCACTTCCAAGGGCATAAAATATGTGTACTTCCTTCATAAAAATTCAACTTACTTCAAGTAAATTTCTAACATCCCATTTCTCCCTGACCATGTTGTAATGCGCCTCGCCCGATTTTATCCTTGTGGGATCACTGTGCACTACAATCTTCTTGATAACAAATCCCATACCTTTGAAACCATCCACTTCTTGACGATCCTGCCAACTGGTATCATTGTAGATTTTATGCACACGGTCAATTAAGCTGATCTAATACAAGAAATTAAAATAAATGTGTGAATATGTAAATATTTATGTAATAAATATGTGGGGTTTAGTAGGAATAACATTTCTTTTCAAGACTGCAGGGGATTAAAACCAATTATGTCAATCATAAATAGGTAATAAACTACAATCACTAGTGGGAATCTGCACTATCACTATCCAAGTAAAAGTAAAGGAGCTGACAACTTTCAATTTCATTTTGTACTCTATGATTCAGTATTAGACGTTTTAAATATTATAATGGATGAAATAGCATATGGTATTAGCAAAATAAATAGGGCTTACTAAATAATTGATTGTTGTTTTCGTATTACTAGCCCCCATCTCCTGAAAAAACCGATAATCAGCAACAAGTAGAAGAGGGCATCTAGTTTTAGTCGGGGTATACTCGTACTGATCAATTTGCCTTTTGTTTCGATGAGAATTGCTCGTCCACTTGTTAGCTTCTGTCTCTTCCTCCTCAAACCCATCGTCCCTTTCAAGTTCAGCTCCTTCCTTAACATAACCACAGATTTTAGGCCTAGTTACATTCCCTGGCAAATTTTGCTGATCCCAACTGAATTTAACGTCCGACTGCTTGTAAGTTATCATTGTCCGATTATCAAAATCGGGTAAGTGTCGCCAGGAAGGCTAAGATGGCAAAAGGTTAGTTTAGAACGGTATCAGTGAAATAGGAAATACCTCAATGTGGAAAGTTTCATCAGGTAAGTGTATACTCCCAGTTATAATTCCATCTTCCATATGTAGACTGACGTGTGAGTCGATCTCACCGAACACACGGCCCTTGTAAAAATCATCATTATCTATAAACCAAAACGTTATGAATGTAATTTAAAAAAAGGAAAGGCATAATTACTTATATGAACTGTTGTTTCTTTACCGTCACCATCTACAGCATAAGCTTTAAAGTTTTTGTGTAATATGTCAGTCTTTGGAGATACAATAAGCCTAAAATCTCTACCATGGGTTCTAAAATTTACTTCGTTTATTCGATTGAAGGGATGGGAGCTCTCCTTGGCACCCCGTTTAACGATCTTGTGATTTAGCTCATCAGCATGAATAGTTTCAAAGTATTTTAAATTTTCACGAATCGAAGCTGTAAAATAAAAGACAATCCAGAATTACGAGGGAACTTTAACAATGTCTTACCTTGAATACAGGCTATAATCATTAAATCAATAATGATTCGTTTCAGGAGTATAACTGCAAATTTCATGATAATTTTGATTTTCTTTCCTTTACCTGTTAACAGTCATTATTTATATTTTAAACGGTATTAATTTACCAATAGTGCACTAAAATTAATAAAAAAATAAAAAAACAATTCATTCCTCATCTATACATATATTTCTCGATTTTTCTGTCAAATCAAAACGCAGTCTAACGTCAAACTCCGTCAAAACATTGTCATATATGTCATTAATGTCATATGTGAAACACTAATTATTTAGAATATTGTATCTATGATTGTATCAATATTTTAAATAACTGATTGTGTAGTTCAGTTATATAATTGTCAAATTAAAATGAGACGTCTCATTTGATAGAATGAGAACGTTCCAAATGATAACGTAATGGCGCAAATAAAGCACAATAAAATTTTCGGAGCATGTTCGTTGGTATTTTGTTGGTTCTATTTAGTTCTGTTCCTGTGTTCTGTTCTATGCTATGTTCTGTGATCGTTATTTGATGCTGCCAGACGTGTTGTCTGTTTTCATTTCCTGTTTAAAAACTAAAACCACGATTAATATTGTGTTTATGTTCGTTTCAGCTATGTCTTTAACAGAGATATAACATGGAGCTGACCCAACCACCACAAGGTTCGTTACATTTTCTTCTCGTTTGAGTACATTCGCTTATAAAGGTTATGTTTGCTGCAGATACAGAATTAAGAAATATTATCGACAAACTAGCACAATTCGTCGCCAGAAATGGTCCAGAGTTTGAACAAATGACCAAAAACAAACAGAAGGGTAACCCAAAGTTTCAATTCTTATACGGGGGTGAATATTTTAACTACTACCAATATAAAGTTACTACTGAACAAGCTAGTAAGTACCAATGTTTGTTGTTTATTGTTATTTTAGTTGTACTGGAATTAGTCCAGATTTTTGACTGATACGTATATCATTATTCTTACCAAAACTATTTCGGTAATTTTATAAACTATGTATGCAATAAAGAGATCCATTGTTGGCTGAGAAAAGCCATTTTCCATTTCAAGCTATTTTGAAGATATTTCTATGTTACACCTTTCGAAAGTACATCAGAATATTTTTTATGAAGCTATCAAACAAATTCAACATCAAGTAGATTTTGAAAACTATTGCTAATAATTCTGTGTAGACAATTCACTTCCTTTTACAAATTGTAGTTTTTAAACAGCAACAGCAAGCTGCTAACACTCCCGTAACAGATCAGAACAGTAATTGGAATTCACCACCTCCTAACATGCCGCAGAGTGCTGAAATCGAGCAGATTAACAAACAGCAAGATGCGTTACGGGAGCAGATTAAACAGAGCGAACAAAACTTGACGGCGCAACATACTGTCCTCTTGCAACAGCAGCAGGCTCAGGTGGAACAGAGTGTGGCTAAATGTGAACTTGCTGATTTACAAAAGCAAGCTGATCTTTGTGGTATCACTCTGCAGGAAATTCATAATATTTTACAGCCAATTATTGATAGTTGTACAAAAGATAGTATAAGTAATGGAAAGTCGTGGTTTTTGCAACATGCTACAGACCAACAAAAGTCATTTTGTATTGTTGAATACCTGTTGTACAAGTGAGTATATATTTTTGATTAAAAATTTATATTTCATACAGTGGTGAACCATAATTGAATAAAAGTTCTTTTCATTTTATGTCGAGATTTTTCCTGAAAATCTAAGGCAATTAAGCATATGCCTAGAATTCACTGGTAACTTACAAAACTTTAACTACATGCCATTTGTTTTCAGGGTACTACAATCTAGTAGCTTTTCTCCAAAACTTCATGTCATATACTTAGTAAACGATCTCCTACATCATAGGTACTATTATTTCATAACACTAAATTACCATTTACTCTTAACGCAATTCAATTTTAGTGCACGGAAAAATGCCAATGAATTAAAGGAAGCTCTAGAGCACGTTGTAGTTCCGATGTTTTGTAATGCTAGCATAGCAGCAACTGATGAACAGCGTTTAAAGTTGGATAAGTTGTTAAAGTTATGGGAATCAAAAACGAACTATTTGCATCCAGATATCCTTCAAAAATTAAGGACTCCGCTACAAAGTTATCAACAGTACCAGTCGGATCAAATGGCGAAATATGCCACGGAAGTGGCAACTTTGGCTCAACAAACCAAAGTCACCTTCGATGGTTATCAAGCTCAACATCAAGCTTTCGTTTGTCATGCCATGCAGCAGATTATGGACCTGCAACAGCAGAAGCAAACTTTAGAGCAACAACAGCAACAGCAGCAACAAGCTCAAAACATTACTGTTACAAATACCTCTAGTATAATTCCATTGGAAACCATTCAAGCTAGTCTGCAACAAACTATTCAAAATTTAAGTCAGGGGATAAATCCAAACCAGAATCAGAATCAATCTCAGTACATAAATCCTCCAAATCCTGCAGATACTTTTCTGCCGATGAATACTTCCATTCCACCTCCAATTATAACTCAGCCGACGCAGATGACTAACGTTCCTGTTTTTCCTTCGACTCCTGATCTGACCCAGCAACCTCCGCCGATTGCTCAAACATCAAATGGGATAGACAGCATTCAGTTTACACAACCTCCGCCGGGATACTTTCCACCTCCAGGAATGTTCCCAGATTTCTCTAAACCGCCGCCGGGTTTTTCACAGAAATCGGACCCTCTCTTGGAGGATTTGATGCCTACTGCCCCATATTATGATTTACCTGCTGGACTTATGGTTCCTCTCGTTAAGGTATGTCTATTTCAGGAAGTGTTATGGAAATAGTCTGGTTAAAGTGTCAAAGAGGTGTATGTATTTGTTTAATTTATTTTGATTGAAATATTTCCTATATTTTTAGTTTATTCTCCATTGGAATAATTACTGAATAAGATTTGTAATTATCATAAGTGTATTTTGTTTATTGACTTGCAATATATCCTACAAACTGATAAAAGGAAAGCAATAGTTTTAAAACAATTTTGCGCTATTAAAGTTACAAATTTTATCCTTTGCAAAGCTATATCAAAGCATTGTGAACGTATTTTCTTTGTTAAATAACGAGGAGTCAATGGTGAATTTTAATTCACAAAACCAAATAAATTACTTGAGCAGGTACGTAACTCTGGTCCAGAAGGGTGCTCTCGGTGTAATGTGACATTAATTGTGCACATTAAAAGAGATATTTTACTCAGCTGAGATTTTGATACAAAATATTCAAACTGAATATGTGTGTAATAATACTACGTTTTGTAATGGACTCGAACAGTTCATTTGGGATATTCACACTTTCTTTATTTAGTCCGGCATTTCTATTGTGGAGTAGTGATTATTTCATTAAAGCTACATGTTAAAACATTTACTTATGGCATTAATTCTGGAAATTGTGAACACTCCAAATATATTATAAGTTGTATTTTAGGTTATCTGATTGCACAAAATAATTGTTGGATTTATTTATTATTGATTACGTGTTTTTATTACTTCAATTACATTGAAATCAGCAGTAATTTAGTATATGATTATTTTTAAGTAAATTCTGCACTATTAACATATTAAAATATTAATCATCAAATTCTGAGGGTTCAAATTCAAATCATCTAAGGGTCCTCGGCAATTATTATCAATACTCTTAACATTCAAGAAATATAAATTATTTAAAGAATCCAAATAGTCAAATGAATAATAAATCCAGCAACAATAAATCCTTTTGTACATTTTGTAACTTGCAAAATCACCACTCACCTTTTTTAAAACGTTTAAAGTAATAGAACCATACTGTTATATTGGCATGCTTATTTTAGTTGGAAGAAACATCATATAAACCGTTAGATCCTAAAGATATTAGGTTGCCTCCTCCTGCTCCACCTAACGAGCGTCTGCTTGCGGCCGTTGACGCATTCTATTCACTGCCATGCCACGATAGGCCCAGAGACAGGTAAAATAGGTTATTTACAATTTTACCTGATTAGCTGATGATTTCTGTGTTGAAGTTTTTCGGATAAGGTAACTATGAATTGAAAATTAAAAAATATTTCAGTTTTAGCAAAACTGACTAGAGTAAACTAGTTTGGGAGAATGTTCTCGGGGAGCTGAGATGAAAGTCAGGAGCGTTATATTGGGGATTATCAAGAACGCTCCCGACTTTTAAACTAGTTTGGTTTAAGGAAATTTTAGAAGTTTTGATTTTCAAGTGTAGTGCCTGGTACTGTAATGTATAGCAGTACATACATGCCCTGCGAAAGAAACATGTAGTTGCCTCATCTCGAAATGCTGTATTTTCCATTTATTTCCATTTTACAAATTTTGATGTTGATAACTGATATTGTAAACCCTTTCATAAAATGTAAAAAAACAGCGAAGGTTGGGAAAAGTTGGGTTTGTATGAATATTACAAGGCAAAGAATATTGCCAAAAAAGACAAAGAAGACCTTATCGAAGCAGGTCTGAGGCAAAAATCTAGAAGTCCATCTCCCGTCGAGTTGCCGATAGAAAAAGAACCACCACCTCCAAAAAGGAGATATAGGAGTAAATCACGCTCGCCACCGCCTCAAATACAAATGCACAGCAGGAGCAGTAGACGTTCTAGGTCTAAGTCGAGGAGCAGATCAAAGTCGAGATCGAGGTCCAAGTCGAGAAGCAGAAGCAGGTCGAGGAGCCCGAAGAGGAGGTTCAGGAACAGGGACTCCAGGGATAGGAGTAGGGAGAGTCGGAAGAGAAGGACGAGGTCTAGGTCGAGATCTAAGACTAGGTCGCCTGTTAGAAGGTCTATTTCGCCTCCACAAGCCACTTTTGCGTAAGTAGATTTTAGATGGTAATAGTTTTAAAGCTTAAGCCCTAAAGTACACAACCAACAAATAATATCAAATAAATATGACTAGTCCGTGTGTATTAGTTCAGATCGGATGTACTGGAGATGTAAGCTGTCAGAATGGCGAGATTCAAGTCGTTCCTCCTACATTGTGAGCATAAAGTTTGCAAATTAGAAAGATTTACTGAACTACATTTCATGTCTGTGATGAATACTATTTGGTTGCTTGTTGAATTGTATTTTTCCATTATTTCTTGGTTAGGGTAATATGTAGCTTGAAGCTTTAATGATTACTTATAAACCATCTAATTCCAGTGATGATGATAATATGTAATGTGCCTTAATGTATTTACAATTTTCTGGCTTGATTTGTCATGGAAGATATTAGGATTCAAAAGCTTTTATGTTCTAGTAACCTTAATTTTGTACAAAATACTGTACAAGAACTCGATCAATCGAATAAAGGTCACCAGATGCTCCGTAAAATGGGCTGGGGCGGCAGTGGCTTGGGAGTTAAGGAGCAGGGCATCGATGCACCTATATCCGGCGGAGACGTCCGTGACCGACAGGACCAGTTCAAGGGAGTCGGTTGTAATCTGAACGATCCCTATGAGAACTTCAGAAAAAATAAGGGAGCCGCATTTATAACAAGGATGAAGGCCAGGGCGGAAGAAAGAGCGGCTGAGAGTAAGTTGACAGATTAGTTAAAACAATTCGACAGTTCGTTTTTTTCTAGATGTACAGATCGATGTGAAAGATGGTTGAGTCTAGCCATACAGTTAAGTAAATAAAAAAAAGGTTATATTCGTTAATTAGTTGAAATAGACCAGGTGCACATTTTAAAAATTGAAATCTGAGCAGAATTATCTCCTAGGAATAGAATATGGTATTCCTTAATTCTGTTTCGTTAATATATTCATATGGAAAAGAACAATATAATCTGTTGTATAACTGCATAAGTCGAGGTTTTTTAACCCAAAGGCTAGGTGGCTGCAAAGGTTGTGGTGCGCTAAACATTCATCTTCCGTTTCTGGCCGGCGTTTCTGCCTTTTAAGATATTCCTACCTAAAAGTGAAAGAATTTCTATTTTCAAGTGCAGGCAAAGTGCTAAACCTGATCACTGAGCATGATCCCTTGCCCCTTTTACTTAGTAGAGGTTCACTTGGTACACCTATACTCATGACATACATACAAAGACAATACAACATACATATGACATTTTTGCTTTCAATCAATTATAAAGGAATTTTCTTTGGGTTGGTTGTTCTCAAGCATACCAACAACCAATGATTTACATAGCACTGTTTCTGTTGTATAGTTCTAAAATATTACCAACTCTAATTTATGATATTTCAGTTAAGAACATGGTTAGCATATAGCATACTCTACTTCAAAATTTTTCTCACAAACTAATACATTCACGGGTGTGATGTGATTATGAGGTACCTAAAAATGGAATTTTTGTTCGCTTTGAACTTGGAATATTTTAAAATCCTTGATATACTAGTCAAAAACGAACAATGGATTCATGTTTAGCCTACCGAAAAAGTTCGAGGTGTGGTCGTCTTTGGGTTTAAAATTTGTTCGCCTGTGTTATTAATAACGAAGTTTGCAACTTTCAGTATGGAATATAAAGTTTCTAAAGTTTGGTACACCTGAACTCATTCTCTTGACTTAGTACCTAAGATCAAATCCATAACTGGTACCTCAACGTTTTTATTTAGAAAGTACTTTTCTATTACTATTTCGGGAGTTTATTTTATTGTGAAGAATCGACAGGTTTGTTATACTTTTGTTTCTGTTATAAACAAAAATTTATTAGCTCAATTTAGTAAGCGAAATATTTCTGATGTGTTCAAGCAGGATTCTGTAATATTAAAACGATCAATGTTTTGCACATTTAAAGATTAATTTGTTTGTATCGTCAAAACACTCTTTTCCAACACGGGTTATGTATATTTTTGAAATCATTGTATTATATTATTAGCTAAAATGATGTAGGTAATGTTTATCAAGTCATTGATGATTATAGGCTCTAGATTTCATGTAGTACATAATTATTTAAAACATGCTTCAAATCAAGCCTTAGTTTTTATACCTCTTATAAGTACAAAATAGGTAGAATCATTTTTCATTTGTATTGCTTTTGGACACCATTTAATAATACTTTTTCATTTTTCTAGGAAAGGGTTTTGATTGATATGGATAGTTTTTAATCAAAGACATTAATAAGCAAATGTACCTTCTGTCTAATCAGCAATCCGGTGTATATAAATCGTTATTATTAATTGTCATTTTTAATGTGCATATTTGGGCAGATAGTGTATATATCGAGTGTGTATTTTAAATAAACTTGTAATACAATCAGACTTTTATTTTTAGAGATAATAATTTATAGAGACATCCAGTAACCATGGGAAATAAAGAAATTAAAAATGAAGGATATCTATCCGAACATATTTTTCCAATAGGTGGGGCCTTCTTGTTCCTACTCAATTTATTAATAGGGATACAAATGTGTTTTAAAAACCATGAAAACAATCCAATTTCCTTATATTAATTTTAGATCAAATTAAATATAAAAGCTTTAGTTCAACATTAAGTACTTCGAGTTTGTTTGTTATTTGACAACCTAATTCAGTTCCATCCAATGTAAAGAGTTCTGCAAATCCCTGACGACAGATTGAAAATCTCCGTTACAAACTTCTTTTCGCTTCAATTTTTGAACGTTTTGGCGGCCAAATTAGCCTCTGACGTTGTCATCAAAATATGTTTTAAACTCTATAAGATTTCTCACCCCGAGTCAAGTTTTCTTCATCTAGAAATTAAGGAATAATTTCAATCTTCGTAGCATATAACAAGTTGGTAGGTAGTCCAGTAAACGAAGGGGAAAACCTAGCAAAAATTAGTTACCATTTTCATTTGCTATTTAATGGGTGGTATTTGGCACCACCTTTAAAATGACCCAAAGTTTACATAAAAATATTGTGCGGCAGGGGGGGAAAATGGCCCCCAAAGACACAGAAAATCGGTTTTCTGCGAATATCTCCCAAAATATGGCAGGTGGAGATTTTTTGCTCAGATATAAATTGAAGATCAGTTAATTCTCTACAAAAATGGTTCTTATGATTTTTTTCGAAAATTTGACCGTTTTCGAGATAAACGGGTCCAAGCGCACCCAGAATATTCACTTGTTTTGTTGTATGCCGGAGAGCACAGTCCGTGCATTTACACATGAGCGGGCGGACAAATTATTCAATAACTTTGTTGAAAATGCGAATTTTGTCATTATTTAAAGTTCCCCTGGAAGGGAAAATCTACCGCTACGATATCCTGTGACTCGAGTCACGTTTTTAATCTTTTGCCGTATCGAAAAAAAGAGCCAAATATTGTTTTTCCGTGCATTTTTAGCCTGCAAGGAAATTGTTCGTATTTTTTTTTGTATTATACTAATTTGCTTCAAATTTTCTTGATTATGGGTCCTCAGAAGGTCCTTTGTCATCTGTGAAATTTGGATAATCTAATTTTCTTGCATTTTGATTAAAACTTTGTTTGTTGAATCTCAATTTTTTGCTGTTTTTGGAGTGTGGTGAAATTTTGTAAACAACCACCAATAAAAAATTCACACATGATCGGATTGGTCTCTTAGACATATCATTTGAAGGCCGAGAAGATCTACTTTACGGTTGTATAATTAGTTTTTTTCGCAAAATCGTCGATTTTTCAATAAATTCGAAAAACGCGTACTCAAGAAAAAAGCGCACTTTTTCCTTTTATGGCTTGTTTCTCCCTGCTCTTCATTTCTGACATTTTAACACCTTGACTATTGTAAAGGATGAATTCTCACCTTTCCATTAATGTATATAAAGTCATCTCATTTGTACGTGGGGAGAAACCCGAGTCTTTAAATGTAATGCTATAATTTCATTACTGTCATTTTTTCCGTCGTTCGTCGCGTGTGTGCTGTTTTGCGGTACTGGTGTCGTCTGCTACGGTCCATGCGGCCACGGTAACATTTCGTTGTTTAATGTTTGGGTATATTAAATGCGTTGGTTTTCTTTTTTATATTGGTCTTATTTTTATATTTATTATATATATATATATATATAAAATTAAAAGTGTATATATATATATATATATATATATATATAAAGTGGCTCGGAAACGAACTGTCACCAGAAAAATGGGGATGGAAACATGTAGGGGAGATACTCATGCCGGTCCAAACCACTAGATCCAACGGTTCCGGAACTCTTAAATATAATTTTTTGTCAATAAGAAAGAATGTAAGGGAACGTGTTCATGCAAGAAAGCAGGGCCACCATGCTCATCTATTTGTGGTTCATGTGAGTCCCGCCAGTGTTCCAATTATAAAGACAGCCAAGATATAATGTTATCCGAAGAGGTAGAAATAGAGGAAGCTCTAGAACCGAGTGAAATAAGAGGAGAAATAGAGGGAGAAGTAGAGCCCGAAGGAGTTGTTGGCGAGAACGATGTTGATGACCGAGAATTATCATTAGACTCATGTGACGGGGACTGGTGATTTACATGTTTATGTCATAACTTTAATATGCTTTTATATAATTTTCTATAATAAATGAAATTTAAAGAAACTTTATAACTCTATTCCAAAAGCCTCGATCCGGATGGTTGAAAAAAAAGTTGCAACATTTTGCCGAGAATCTGCAAGAAATTGTTGGTGAGTATTATGAGAAAATATTCTTAACTCTTTGGAGATTATAGTTTTCGTTAGGAAAAACCTCATGTACTTCTGTACTTTGCCACATGTGCAAAACTGAGTTTCGGGTCAATTGGTGGGGTCCATTCTGCTGTGATTAATCTTATGGTCTGCTTTCCTAATAGGTAGGTATAGCTTGAGCCGTTGAGCCCTTATCTCCGAGAAAAACAAGACGCTCGGAAACATGAAAATCCTTAAAAATTATATGGTTTACGGCGTTTTTCATTTATGGCTCCGAGGATTTAGCCAGTGGATAGAATGTGGAGGCGCCATCTACAATTGGTTTTCACAGTCCAAAACATTGAAAATAATGTATTTCTAACACCCCCCATCTCAGATTTAGTAAAAAAACTTGCATATTTTATGAGTCTCAAAATTTTGGATTTTTCAACCCGACTTTTTGCAAAAAATATTAATGTTGCGAAAAAAATCATAAGTACCATTTTTGTAGAGAATTAACTGGTCTTTAATTTTTATTTGAAAAAAAAATCTCCAAGTGCCATATTTTGGGAGATATTCGCAGAAAACCGATTTTCTGTGTCTTTTGGGGCCATTCCCCCCCCTGTCGCACAATATTTTTATGTAAACTTTGGGTCATTTTAAAGGGGGTGCTAAATGCCACCCATTAAATGGCAAATAAAAATCGTAACTAATTTTTAATAGGTTCGCCATTTATTTCCCCTTCATTTACTGGGCTAAGGTATCTAGTATCAGTTTAACGGCGAAGGCGAAGAGTCTCGAAATAATACTAAGATATAACAAGTTGGTATGTAATAGTTTAACGGAGAGGAGTCTCATAAACTCATAAAGTAAAACTAACTGAAACGTAAACGAGTTTGCATTTTAAACTACAGATAGAAAAATTGAATTTATTACCAGGGTTCTACTCCTATTACTAAAATTAGTGATTAGGTACTTAGTTGAATAAGCAGTGAATAATAAACAAAGCTCCAAGTTCATAGTACGAATGTGTTACATAAGATGTATTTTTCTTTATGTGTAATAATAAGTATGTTGTGTAGGTATTTTTCTTGTGGACAAACAATTACATTTAACAATTACTCAAATTTGCAGAGGAAATATTTCATGGTCGATAAATTGATAATGATGGCAATCATTATGATGTAAAATATTGTCGAACAGGAAATGTTTCGATGAATGGAAACGTGTGCGCGGTGGAACATTTTCACTGTTCCTCGCACGATAACATTTCAGCCCCGGATCATTATCATTGGCCGACACGTGTAGGACGACAGACGTTCACGTTTGCCGTCACGGATACCGTTTTTCTCTCACATGTTTTCACCTATCGCGCTTCGTAAATATTAACGCGCCGTCGTCGTTGTGTCGAAAACAACTTATATAAACCTATGAGGCTTGCACACATACACACACCTAAGGACAAATTCATCACGTAATAAAAGCGCGACTAATGACTCCCGACAAGCGTCAATGGAATTCTAATCTCACCTTTATATTTTCGTGTTTTATTAATTTACGCTCATGGACGTGCGGAATTACTCCAGAATGTCAATCATCACCCTAAGAAAAGCTCAGGACTCTTAGGAATTTTCAATCCCAAAAATAATATCAACAATTATTTTGAGTACCTACGCAATTTTTGGAATTGATAGAACGAAAGGCGATAAAAATCCGTCCACCAACGAAACAAAATTTGTTGGACATGTTTCGGACTTACTGGTGTCCATATCAGCAAAGAACTTAAGTGTTAAAGAAGGAACGATGTATCGAGGATTAAAAATTTCCATAAACAATCTAATACGAGCTGTTTCAATATCGTCCTTCATTCAAGTTTAATAGAGTCAATGTAATGTAACGCCGATATTATAATATTCAAGTTCACAGTATTTTTACTACAGTGGAGAGCACAAAAAGAGCGAGCCAAAATGTTTCTAACTTTACTTACTGCCAATAAATATTTCAATGACTTATATTCTTAATTTCTTCATTTCTTCAAAAACTAAAGTTTTTTATTAAATCTCTTTAGCGCTGATGTTTTATATTTTGAAAATAATAAATTACCCATTCTTATTTGGTAATTTCTAAAACTTTTTTTTAGAGATTTGTACAATGAGGGCAATTAATTTCAAATTTACTTGTATTATTCATGATTATATATTAGATATTGCTTATTTAACCATGTTACATAATTACTGAAATGCAAAGGTGTAATTAAAACATTAGGGTAAATTATACACTATAGTTACAAGCTATAAAAAAACTTGTTAATTCTTTCGATCCATATGTAATTTATATTTCTCGCATTACATTATTATCTTCTATAATTTCTCATCGTTCAAATTTATTGCGTTTAGGAATCGCTAATTGAATCCGATATGTTTGTTTTGTTTTATTGCCTTTTATTATAATTATTACACTTGCACCTTCAACAGATTTATTTATGACCGTAAAGCTTAAAAACCCGAGATGAAAATATATGCTTTTATAGTTAGCCGCAGTATATGCTTATAATTGCTTTATGGGTTCACAAAACACATCACTTTATTAGGCAGTTTTGATCCACAACGGTATGGCATTTTGAAGTGGCAATAAATAAGATTTATTTTCTTTTGGCCATGTTTTTTTTTTTCGAATATTGTAGTTTTTGCCAACGCATTCCGAAAATAAAAAAGGAGATTTTTGTGGGCGTTTTAGGCCATGGACGTTTGGGATATTGCGTCTTATAAATAACAGCGAAAAATATGAAAATAACGAAATTCCTACCAAAAATTTCAGGTACGACGAGTAAAGTTAAAGAGAACGTAATTTTGGGGACCCATACGTGATCAAAATTCTACATAAAAAAATTATAACACTGCCAAAGCCTTAGCTTTCAAAGGAAATCAAAAAACTTAAAAGCAATTTTCAAGTATATTAACTGAAATGTGTTTTCCAAATGTTATGGAAATTCACATGCATTGAAATTGCATCGTCCAGATTATGTACACCGAAAGAATTTATTTCAAAATAGTGATTAGGTAAGTGATACTGTTCATAAGGAAAATAACTTTATCGGAACTAGCCAATTTAATTGCTTGGAAATAGTTCCATAAAGGTTTTTATGCATACCTATCTCATTATGGATTCAGATTTGAGCTGTGGGTAGTGTGAGTAGATGTGGGAAAATTAAAGAAATGACAATGTCCTTTGATATAAGTAAGTAAAGATTGGATTTCATGGCAATTGCCTTTTTTGCCATTAGTGCCATTGTGAATTGTTACCATTTTGGGGTCATTTGCAAGATAATTTTCAACATTTTCAGCAAACAAAGTAAAAAGCATAATTCCGATATGCAGTGCCAAAGTGGCATTTATCAAAACCAACTTAAGTTTCTTACCAGGTACACAGGAATTATAATCTCAGGGACAAACTCATTGTACTCAAATAGATTTAATAAAATCTGTTCAAGAACAAATAAATAAAGTACCGGAGAAAATGGTATTAATAAGTATCAAATTTGCACATATTTTAAGTAACAATATCGGGTTTAGTGAAATTCAAAAATATGACGCAGCCTTACATGGTACGAAGTAGATTTAGACGCTGACCCAAACATTGTTAGAGGCACACCATGGATTGAAGTTTTCGAAAGAAAGGCTTTGTTATAGTTTTTGTTTATGTTCATACCTATGCTTTTAGTAGAGCATAGAAGTTGTATTTGCTCACCTGCAGGGCCTATTTTTGGTTCAAGTGGGCCTTAGACCCATATACCATCTGGTATATTGTTTAAAAACTCTTATTGCAGATGGACATATAAGAAAAATGCTAATGTTTCCCCAAAACTACATACTTTTTCCGGTCTCTATTGCAAGCTAAAGAAATGCTGGAAAACAGTCTTCCTAAACAGCGACGTTCATTTATTAAATGCTACTATAGGTTCATTCATAACAAGGTAATTCCGTCAAAATCGTCTGACTTTGATATATTTAGAAAGTATAAAATTAGCGAAAGATGGTAAAACAGCTTTTAAAGCTGTAAAGGGTCAAGCTGGGTATGACATTTTTAAACAAATTTAAAATGATTTTAAAGAAAATATGTACGACAATACATTTTAATAGGACTATTTAATAGGTATTGATTCCAATAACAGATTTTGGAATCTTGACCAATTTTCAAAATGCCTGGATTGCTTCAGTTTACGTGAAAAGAGTCCTCCTATTTAGTCATTAAACATCTTACACAAAGGGCCTACGCAAGATCTGAACTAGAGAATAACAATTTGAATTACCTACCTATTTTTAACGTATCTAAATCTATTTTGAATAAAAACACAGGTCAACAATCTCTACCATTTTTTGAAGGATAATAGTTCGACTTTTATTTCACGTCACATGTACAAATTAAATAAGTCAAATCAATTAAGCTGACACTCGTAGAATGATTATTCCACAGAATGACATTCTCATCTGGCGCTATGAGCGCTTAAAATAGAACGCCAGAAATGCAACTGAAACTCACATTTTAAATCCCTCTGATCCCTAAATAACCTAACAAATTCTGATAGTTAAAAAGGCCTATATTTTAACTAGTGCTAACCGGGAAGGTATTCAGGGAATCGTAACGTGTAATGTGGAACATTTTCTTTAATTTAACCTAATTTATAATTTTTAATAGCATCCTTTATTACAAACTATTTATTTGCGTTTTCAGTTAAATTATTGTTATTGAAACTTTTGTTTCATTTTGAAAAACAAATTTCCATTGCCTGCTATTCACATTTACATGTTTTTCCAATTGACACATTTTATTACTTTGCTTGAGGTGGTCCAAGATTTTTTGATACGTTTTGATAAAATTTAACAGGTCAAAAAAGTATTAAAATGAATTTCTGCACAAGGTGAAATTGCAAATTCCTCATTGTCAAATTGTCATACTATAAGAGTGGGTCACCCCCGATCAATCCCTTACAGTGTTTCAATAAACTTGTAATCACACATGAATTAAGACACCCATTGCATTTAAAAACGGTTTGTCAAATTTAACTCGTCTAAGTTGTGGGTTGTGGGTTTCAATAAACTTGTAATCACACATGAATTAAGACACCCATTGCATTTAAAAACGGTTTGTCAAATTTAACTCGTCTAAGTTGTGGGATTGTAATTTTTTGTAAAAATTTAAAGCCACATTTTAATGATCCATAACTCTAGAGGGGGCAACTTGGTATAGATTTAAGTTATATTTTGTTATAAAGCGGGTTTGTTACAGCTGTCGCCCTTTTTCGCACCATAAACTTCATCTTACTCGAATTTTTCATTTGTCGTCTTCTAATCCTCTACAATCCATTGCTTTTTTCACTCCATCTTGCCATGTCAGTCGCAGCCTACCCCTTTTCCTGTGTCTTTGTGGTTTCCATTCATATACTTTCTTTAGGCATCTTTGACTCTACTTTCTCCTGACATGTCCGTGCCATTTTAACCTTTTCACTTCTGTTGTTTCTATGACATCTAGACCAACTCCCATCCGCTCTCTTATCTCTGCATTCCTTACTCAATTTTCTTTAGTCAGGCGGCTACATCTTCTCCAGTAATCCATTTCTATCGATATTAATTTGGACTTATTTTTTCGGTTAATTTCCCAAAGTTCCGATCCACACAATCCTATTCCCTCTACTGCCGTTTTGTAAAGTCTATTTTTCGTATTTTTAGTTATTTTTGAACTCCACAATAGGGTGTTCAGTTGTCTCGTGCTCCTATTATTCTCTAATTTCTTGATCGCTCGTGCCACTATGTGTGATATTTACTCTTAGAAACTTATAATTTCGCAGCATGTAGTCAATATCTACTTGATCTTCGGCAAGTATGACCTGATCGTCTGCAAAGTGTAATGTGAATAATTTTTATCTCATAATTTATTTAGTCTCTATTCCTTAACTAATTAATTTATGTTAAACACTTAACGTGCTAATTTATTGGTACACTTATCGCTAGTCGGCTTATCGCACTTTTTTTACTTACGACGGCTTTTAGTCTTCTCTACTCTGGTCGCACCGGTTCCACAATTTATAGCCCTAATAAAGTCTTCGACAAGCTTCCGATTTATTCCTTCTCTAATTGGACGTTCTGGATTATTCTGTCGCCTTCGAGAGAGAGTTTTTATGATCGCGCTTTTTACTGAATTCTCCGAAGCGGTCCCCCCTTTGAAGTGCGCCGACTTCGGCAGATAAGAAGGAGCACGCTTCACGCTGATGTTTACATTTCGCGTTACAATATTTTAAACAAAGTAGCATCGATACAGTATCCTTATTTCAAGCCTTTGGTGATATATCGGATCGGATAGTCCATTTCTCGTTTTTACGAAGGCTGTTTTGTCATGTTTTGGTAGAGTTGTTGCACTACATTTATATACACCAGTGATATGTTAGGTTAGGATATGACACAATGGCTAGTTTTAACATAAGAAAGTGGGCCTGGTAGGCATGTCTTTCGCTAGTTCGAATATGGCGGAAAGTCAGGTCCGGATTTCAATTAAAAATCATAATAATACAACTTTCATTCTCAAACAGATTTATTTCATTGATACAATATTATTTGTTAATCATTTCTTCACAATAATAATAAAGACAATATAATACATGAAAGGTGTATTTAAAAACTGCTCATTTTTCATACACCATTGTTACTGTCATTGAAACAGAACAAGTTTATTGTGTTGATGTCTGATGCTTAAAGACGTATTGGTTTTATTTGTTAAATGTAAATGTAATTTTCAAAACTAAATGCAGTCAGAAATGTACAAGTAAATTTTCTTGAATACAACTCTGTACAATGTTGAAACTAAACTATGAAAAGTGATTCCAGTGAGATCCTTCTTGTCTATGCGTCCGTTGCTCGTACAGCTACGTATCACACATGAAGCCATTACTTGTAAATGTAAACGCAGTGTAGAAGTTAACATAAACACCAAAAACTCCGAAAAATATCACAATCCAGTGACAATAAAAATTTGACAAAGCGCAGTGAGCAATATGGCCGACCTATGCCCGTGCACAACCTCTGTAGGTCATATCCCCTCTTTAACATATCACTGATATACACTTAGTTTATTCCCTCCTCTTGCATAATTTTCCATAGTTTAGTAAGTGGTACACTTTCGTATGCCTTGATCAGATCCATAAGGACCAAATGGCTTTCTAGGTTATATGTAGTCTCTTTTCTATAACCCTATTTAAGGAAAAAATACTGTCTACGCAGGAGCGCCCTGCGCGAAATCCATTTTGTTGTTTAATCTCTCTTATTTCTTTTTCAATCCTCATCTTTATAATTTTACCCTAAATTCGAGGAAGGGAGTTTGTGGCACGGATTCCTCTACAGTTGGAGCAATTGTTCCTATCTCCTTTCTTGTGGATGTTAGTACTAATGTATGATGTTTTCCAGTCCTGCGGAATGATTTCTCATCTGAGGAAGGCTGTAAAGATAAGTTACATTAAATTATTATAACGGACAGCTTCGCAGTGGAACGAGAAAGATGTGTCGTCAAGTATTTGATTTTGAGTATTTGACGAGATGTTTCTTTATTATTAGTGCTAAATACATTAGTTACGTACAAAATTAGTGCAGTTTAATTAATATAATAATAAATAACAACGAGAACGTTATATTATCATACCTTAGGTTCCCTGTATGCCAACGCTGTGTCGGTTCTTATGGTGTTCTTATCCTGTCTTTAGTAAAATATTTTGGGACGTATTATCTTTCTTATATATGAGATACAGCAGATTTATTTGTTGTTACTTGAATAGTTTATGCAATTCACATTCACAACTTGCCCAGAGTCAGCCCTTTCTAATATACCATTAATTTAGTTAATTGAATCTACATTTTTTACCTTCTACTCAATGAACAATAACAACAACAAACATTTTTAATACAATGTCCATGTTAACCTTTTTTTTATAGAAATTGGCAAGGACGCTCATGTTTTGTTTACCGATTTGTTAGGAAAACTTCTATCCAGATATTTTTAGCGCGTAATTTTCACATTTCTTTTTTGTGTTAGGAAAAAATTCGTGGTCGTGCCAAAAGTTTGAAATGATACCTACATCTGCTCGAAACAGTAAGTATTCGATGCAGATAAACTTTTCTGTAAACTAGTCGCTTATTTAGCCTAATTTATTGAACGTCGCGTCGGCTTCTAAGTATAACCTACATAGAGATACGCCAAAATAAACCGAGATTTTTCCAGTTCTCACGTACATTAAAGTAGCTAAAAACGCAACTCGGAAATTTTGCGAGTGCACACAAGTGCATATCTTCTTATCAACAAATTGATTCTGTCCAGGTTAACGTAATGAGAGAGGAATAAAAAGTTCAGATACGACTCGTAGGACGTATTATAATGGACTATTTTTTTTAAACGTTTATTCGGTTATATAAGTTGAGATGTTGCAATGTCTCTATAAATCTTGTAAAAGTGAAAATTGTAATGATGTGAAACGTTGAAATGGCAACTGTGAGGAAGAGTCACGTGGTCCCCCACGTTATTCCAAACGTGATCTCGCTTACTCCGGATCATGTGTATCGCGATCGATACGCTACGACTTACGTCCACGACTCCTTCCTTCGTTTGATACACGCCGGTTAATTTATTTAATCAAAGATCGGATATTAAATTTCAGAGGGCTCCTTTTCAGAAAAGTTACGTCGTTAATCAATTACCTAATTAAGAGGCCTATATAGAATTTGTTTCATCCAAGTTTGTTATTCCATTTTGGTTGTAATACGAATCAAAGTACATATTTATATTTGTAAGATGGGAAGGAAAATGCCTTAATTAGTGATGTTATTCCAACTTATTGAAACTTTATTAAACATGACGGAATTAATGATTTCTTTTTAGGTAAATTCACAGGGGTTAACATTTTTGTGTCGGAAAGGACAAATTATTCCAAAATAAAAATATTTTTTTTACTTTTCTAATAAACTACTGTACTGATGTACTATGTACTTGGAAATAAATAAATAAATGTAGACATAATATGTGAAACTGACCACGGACGATGATGTCCCTTTCGTTTCGCACCCTCCGTAGCCAGCGAGTAGGTACCTACCTGAGAGGGGACGTTTGTCGATGGTCCGCGTTACGGCGGACCTCGTGCCGCATCTCGGCACAAGAAGCAGGTAAACGATAAAATTATACACCCCAACTTGGCATACATCTAGGCAGGTACTCCATTCTACAGTGCCCATCTCGGCATAGGGTGATGCCCATATGGTGATCCTTGCCCCCTTGCGTTTTCAACGTACTTTCGAGAGTATCACATGACGTTCACTCGTATACGGTGTGCTGCGTACACTAGGTTTCTCAAATATTATGAATTTTGCGCAACAGTCAAGTACCATTATTTTCGACCATACCGTATTATCAAGAAGGTACCTTACCTCCCTAGATTTATGCCGAATTATTGAGAGATTATTGTAGTGTGTACCTGCTCGATCCGTTATGCCGAGATGGGATACCCCAGGGACTCGCCTTCCAGACTAGGGAAAAAAGGGATGTACTTTGACTCTTAGTAATAAACGTGAGCTAAAACTAAGTTCGGTCGATTTTTGATCACCCACGCCCCAAGAACACAAAGAAGACTACATAAAATTAAAAGTGGCAGCAAACAATTTGGTTTATTGGGATATTCTACCTTCGCCACAATACACACATTGCAAAGGGCGCGTGTATCCGCCAAAATATATTTTAATATTTTTGGTGGCGTGTAGGCTTGGCGGAAATAAAAATGAAAGACGTGAACGCCGTAAGGTTTCAATGGAAAGGGTGTAAGTGTAAAGGCCGAAGATCCAATCTTGCGGCATAATGAATCTCTGTTTGCCGCGGATTCCTGACAGCGGCGCCGAGAAATTTTACAGAATTTTTTCTAATTTTATTACACTTTTCCATTCACTGCGATAAAATGCTGAATCCAAAGAATTTTGTGCTAACTATTTCATAATAAAATATTTATTAATATTAATATTTAAATTAATCAGTTAGTTAAGTAGTGAGAAAAAACAGAAATAAAGAATTGTAGGTACAAGGAAACGAAATAAATCGAACAAATCCAAAGGTTCAATATTATCTGAGTCAAAATTACAAGTGTTCAAAAGAAATGTGGTGAGAGACCTAAAAATTAGAGTGCTATCATTGACGGAACCAGATTTTGTTTTTCACCAATATGCCCTCTTACTACCCGTGTATAAATGCTAAGTAATAATAACGTAATTGTCCAATATAATTAATAACTCTCCGTAGCTATTAGATGTAACTATTCTACGATGATACAATGTTTTTACTAGGTACGGTCCGTTTAGGAGATTTTTCATCCAACCACTATAAAGAACCATTGCAAATGTTTTAATTCTACTTATAAGTCTTATAAGTCAAGATAAAAATAAACGAATAACAAGAGCTAAAATAGCGAAACAAAATTAATGGTCAATTTTAGATGTTATATCATTAACAGCCGTGATCGACTATGGTCATGTTCAACGATCTTGCAGGATATTTTGTAAATGCACATCTGGAAAATTGAGAAACTGTTCCGATTCGAATTGATCAGATTTTCGAATGTATACTATGAACTGGGCTAATTCCCAGAAATCCAGAAAATCCCCAAAAATCCATTTTTTATGTTTTCGTGAGGGCCTCAACCAAAATCCATTTTTTTTATAAAACCATTGGATATGACGTAAAAACCAGGTAATTTAAAAAAAAGCTGTCGTAGCCCATTTAATAGGCAAAGTTATTAAATTTCCAATAACTCGTAAATTATTTGAAGTAAGACCAAATATGCATAATATATACCGTGAAAAAATCACACATATTAGTTCTAACATGTTGCATTAGTTCGATTTTTTTTCATAAAGATATCGTCCTTGTTTACAGTAAAACGTAACAATAAACAGCATGGTATAGGTATCGCACGCACGTGCGTATTATTATTATTATATATGCTTATAGATACCCACACGGTTTGCTGTAACACTGGTAGACACTGCTCTCTTTTTATCAATATAAGACAATACTTATTTTCTTTATAATTTATTTTTCCTTATTATTAATAAATTTATATTGCGTCATGCATTTTTCATATATTCATTCGATTCACTTCTATAGTAAATCCATCGAGAAGAAAACTTCCATGAAACACAAACGTCGAAATTCAAAGCGGACGACCAGCTAGCGAATAAGTGCATGGTCGCATTAAGAATGATCGCCTTGACTATAATTTATCTTTTACTAAGGATGTTCATTTCTTTCTTTTCTGTATACATTTAAAATAATGGTTTTCTCCCCGCAGCTTAAAGTATGTTCCAGGTCTCTTTTTGGGAGGCGAGCAGGGAAGGTGTCTTTCCATAATTGCAATAGATCACAGAAATATGTTTATACAAATTTATATCAAAAACCTGAATAATAATAGCGATACGTTAAAATAAACCATCAACTAAAAGTCCACTATCACCGTCAACGACTTTCCTGAACGCTTGTAAACAGACAACCATAGATCAGACAACTAAACTTGTTTATTTTACTGAACCGACTCTATACATCAACAATTCCCGCCAAAAGTTTTATGACTTTTCCACCAATAGCAAACGACGTATATTAGGTGTTGTCTAACTTTACTACCTTTTCTCGTTTCGTGGATGTTTTCTTCTCAGTGGATTTACTATAGTGCAGTGCTTTAAAAAAATATGCTTCCCCTCTCAGTGATTCCCGAAGTGCTTCATTTTACTTTTTTGGAATAAGAAATCTTTTTTTCCCTTTATCTTATATGAAATTTCAATTCGTCTTATCTTAGGAAGAAAAAAGAGAGCATTACAATGACAAAAAGTGCGGAATAATCTGAGACATACCATCAAAGTAGGTACTTAAATTAGAAATATTAAATTTAAATAAGTACTATTTAGAAAATGGATGATGAAATTTAAGTTTTATGCATGTAAGGTAGCAGTTGTCTTCTTAAAATATAATAAGATGTGTAATAATCATAATCATAAGAGACATACCCCATAATTGGGCACTCGAACATAAAAATTTAAAAATGCCACAATCAATGGCAGTAATAGTCGTATTACAATAAAAAATGTGTGGAATAGTCAACGACTTACTCACTACATCAGGTTTTATGAGTGAGACGTAATAGGTGTTATAGGAAGGCGGCACTCATATCGAAATTTTTGTTCCCCCTATCGCTGACCAAACCTCGCTGAAAAAACTCCATTTGTCTACAATAATAGAGATTTCAACATTCTATTAATGTTGAAATAAATAAATGAAATAATTTTGATTATAAATTGAAATACTGATTGTAGTTGCATAAAATTTTTGAATCAACCTTAAGCGATCGGAATTTTTACTTAGTCACAGCAAAAATTTCCAAAAAATGTCAATAACTGAGCTATTGTCATAAAGAATGGGAGAATGTTCTCGGGGATCTGAGATGAAATCATAAATGTTCTTGATAATCCCCAAACAATAAAAACAACTAATTGTTGAGATATTTCAAACTGCCGACGTTTCGTTCTACACTATTGTTCTCTCAAACACATTTGGAATTTATACTTGTAAATTATAATACTATCCCACTTGCTGGCTTTCATAAGTTTATGTACCTACTGAGTATTATTACAATAGAAATATAGAAAGTAAAAGTTATATTACGTAACATTACTGAATGGACGATCTCAAAATAGCTCAGTTATAGTGTACAGTTATACTTCCGGAGTTATAGCGTATAGCGGAGTTATACATATTGTAACGCGAAATGTAAACAACAGCGCGAAATGTGTTTACTCTTTATCGGACCTCGGCGGCTTACCTCAAAGGAACGGCGCTACGCTTAATTGAGTCCCATCAACATCTTATTAAGGAAGAATGATTTATTACCTCCTAGACCTCTCTACATAAAAAAAAGAAGGTTCGAGCTTATTCAGGAACTATCGCGAATACAATTGAGGTGTATATAAGCGGGCATGCGGTCGGAGAGATTAGATGTGAAGCGCGACATAGTAAACAAGCGAAAAACGGACCAGTAAAAATAAATTTCATTTAAGAGTGATATAAATTATAGTTAAGTGTGTTATATAAATTAGTTCAGTAATAGTCAAAGATAAATTAGGTAGTGTGTAGTGTAAAATTAGGACAGTGGTAATAAATTAGAGAAATAAACGTTACAATATTAATTAACACCATTACACATGGAACGGGACTCGAAAATCTCAAAATAACTCAGTTATTGACATTTTTTGTAAATTCTTGCTATAGCCGTTGCATATGTCATTATGTCTTCCATCATTTGCTATGTAAACAAAAGTGTACAAAGTTATACTTCTGGAGTTACAGCATATTAATTAACTTCATTACACATGGACGAGACTCGGAAAACTCGAAATAACTCATAGATATTTTTTGGATATTCTTGCTACAGCCGTTGCATAGGTCATTGTATTCTCCATCTATACTGATATAGGAACAAAAAGTGTAGAAAGTTATACTTCCGGAGTTAGTGTATTAAGTAAATCCATTAGACATGAACGTGATTGGGAAACCTCGAAATAGCTCAGTTATTGAGATTTGGAAATTCTTGCTACGGTCATTGCATAATAATAGACCATTGTATTCTCTATCTATTGCCATAAGAACAAAAGTGTTGAAGTACTTCCGAGGTTAGAGGTTATCCAATATTTTCGAATCATCTTTCGTAGTTTGGAGCGAAGTAACAACCGTTGGCGGAAAGAGGAAATGACTCTCGTACAAAATTCGTCGCTAACTTTACACACATCATGTCACGGGGCTTACATATTTTACTACGCTCCTCAGAATTGCAGTGTAATTTCCCTTTGGTGGAACGTTTTGCCGTTTTGGTAACGTCGGCTCCGCCAATTTTCTCGTCTCGCGAATTTATCGGGGTTCCCCGTCGGGACGCCAATGCGTCGCGCGCCGTACGTGCTCGAGAAAAAGACGGCGCCCGCGTGGGGCACGTCGTTGCTGATCGCGTAAGCTCACGTGTACCCTAGCGTGTTCGTCGTCGGTGTGTGTGTGTAATGTGTAAATGTGTGTGTGTGTGTGTGTGTCGTGCCGATTGCCGCGTATCCGTCTATCAGCAGTGCCCCGCTCGATGCCCGGCAGACTCGTCGAAGAACTAAAAGAAAACACCTGTCAAAAATCTCGCCGCCCGTCGACCGAATAAAGTTATATTTATACGCGCCGATAAGCGAGACACATCGATAGACCGGAAAATCGAGCTGCCGCCCGCTACGCCCCCGGTCGCCTTTCTGATGGTGGTGGTGCCCGCTCTGATCCAGAGGTGATTTCCCTTTTTCCCCCCGTTTCGCCCCCTTTTTCCAAAAGTGTGCGCGCCAGTTCCGGTACCGTACCGCTCGCCCGACCCTTCCGCCGAAATGGATATGACACCGACTTACTGGGAGGAGAATTCCAACTTACAACGTGTGAAGTACGAAAGGTAAGCAAAAGGCGACGAGGGAATGCATACCTCTGCCGCCGCCGCCGACGACGACGACCACGACGTCCTTCCCCTCATCCTTGCGACGGATGAAAATTTAATACGTTTCGGTGTTATTCATTACGGATTTACTCGTGACGTAAATCAAAAACGTTTCGGTCGCGAGTACCCATTTACTTCGTTTATGTTCCAAAATGTTACGGCTATTAATAGTTGACTCCTGTTTGGCGATTCGCGAGTCGCGGAGGATCCATCACTCTCTCTCTTTCTCTCTCTCGGAAATTTCGCCGACGGGCAACCTGTGAACGTGAACGTTCGATTAATCAAAGCAGGAGAAATACATTACGTATTTCGGCCCCGTGCGATTTCTGGCGGCGCGACGAGATGATCGCTATCGCACGTTCCGAATCTGATACTTCTGCAATCTACGTGCGTGCGTAAAGTGACGCGAAATGCGATCTATCTTATCGAAATGGACTAACTAGTCTGCATTCTGCATAAAAGGAAAAGGTATTTTATTTTTTGGAAAAAAGCATCAAAATTAATATATATAGAAAGCATTAGTAAGTGTTTAGAAATGTACGAGGACGTTACTTGATTTTGAAAACAGAATATTCACAAAAATTTAGTCTCTCAGGAACGTTCTTGCTAATCAGAACTTTTCATCTCAGCTCCCAGAGAACATTCTCTCATTCTTAAAGTCTCCTGCCAAAGGAAATGAAAGCCTCAAAAGATGGTTGATACTTTTTAATCAGAGCTAGACATGTTTCGTCTTGCTAACAAGGCATCATCAGTAGCATTACAATTCTGAAATGATATAAACGGAAACAATGACAGTCATTCTGCAAAGCATATTTTAAATAAGATTAGAAAAAATAGTTAAAAATTAAAAAATTTAAAATTAAAATTAAAAAATTAGGTTTTTTTTCGATACACTCGTTGGTTGGCAATAATCCTTTGATGATGACACCTCTGAAACATCCTGGTTTTCGATGTTAAGGTCCCGTCCTTCATATGGTCGATCTATCACTGGTATGTTTTTAAACAAAAAAATTGTTAATAATTTATTACATCTACAACTTAAAACCACTGAATCTAAAACTACCTCAACACTAACTATATACAATCAACGAATTACTAATTTATGGTTTAGGTAACCTTTTTTTTTTAAATTTTAATATGTAATTTTTTTATTTTTTAATTTTTAACTATTTTTTCTAATCTTATTTAAAATATGCTTTGCAGAATGACTGTCATTGTTTCCGTTTATATCATTTCAGAATTGTAATGCTACATGCTACTGATGATGTCTTGTTAGCAAGGCGAAACATGTCTAGCTCTGATTACAAAGCATCAACCATGTTTTGAGGTTTTCATCTCCTTTGGCAGGAGAGACTTTAAGGTTTTCTACGATACAAGAATATGTTTGTGAAGTTAGCGACGAATTTGTACAAGTCATTTCCGCCAACGGTTGGTAGGTACTTCAGCTATGAAACATGTTTCGTAAATATTGGATAACTCGGGATTCTACAACCTTATTCTTATGACAAACGATAGAAGAGGACAAAAAAGCCTACAAAGGGGACATAGTGAGAATTTCCAAAAAAATTCATCAATAAACTAAACTATTGTGAGCTTTTTGAGCCAGGTTCACTTGTATTGGAGTTACTTAATACGCTGTAATTTCGAAAGTATAACTTTTTACACTTCTTTTGCTAGGTATACCAGGTCATATGGAACATAAAGACCAATAAAACGGCCATAGTTATAATTTCCAAAAAATGTCAATAACTGAGCTATTTCGAGATTTCCAAATCGGGTTGAAGGGTAATGGAGTTACTTAATACTCTGTAAGTCCGGAAGTATAACTTTCCATACTTTTGTAGATAAAAAATACAATGGCCTATGCAACGGCAGTAGCAAGAATTGTCAAAAAATGTCGATAACTGATTTATTTCGAAGTTTCCGAATCACGTTCATGTGTAATGGAGTTACTTAATACACCGTAACTCGGGAAATATATAACTTTCTACACTACTTTTGCTATACAAGATCATAACGGATATAAAAACCAACCAAAAAGCCACAGTTACAATTTCCAAAAAATGTCAATACGTGAACTATCTCAAGATTTTCCAATCACGTTCAGGTGTAATGGAGTTACTTAATAAGCTGTAACTCCGAGTGTATAACTTTCTACATTTCCTTTATTAAAACTGGCCATAAAGGACATTTTTTTAATTTAATGAAGGAGAATAAAAACAATCCTCTTTCTTTCCTTCTTTTAAGAAGGAGGCCAGACCGGAAACCGCTTTCGCATTACTTCAGTCTGACCATTGATACGCTATCAGGCGTCCGTCGTTAAACCTTCTTCAGCCTTCTTTGCTTTGAGCATGTTCTCCGCAAAGCACATCACTGCTTTCCAGGAGCTCTCGGAGCTAGCCATGAGCGCTACGATGCTTCTGGGATTTGGTGTTACCCCAATGGTCTCCCAAGCGTTGTTCCTTTCCACTATCCAACGTTTACAGTGGAAGAATGTGTGATAAGCGTCCTCCACTTTCTCCTTGCAGTATGAGCATTGTGGGCTCCTCTTAAGTCCCATCCGATGAAGATAATGATTAAATACCACGTGCCCGGTAAGTAGTTGCGTCAAAAAATAATTTGTCTCCGCGTGATTACATTTCGTCCAAACTATCAAATCCGGAATGAGTTACGCAGTCCATCTACCCGTTGTGGAGCTTTGCCACCGTTGTTGCCATTCTGTCGTAGTGCGATCTTTTTCGGTCTTCTTAGTGCGTTCATTCAACTCGCCTGCTTTTCGGAGCCGATGAAGTCGTCTGCGTTCTTGCGCCATTAGGTCAATAGGTGGGGCCTTCGCTAAAACCAATACGGCTGCCTCGGAAACTGTACGATATGCACAGGCAACTCGGAGGGCTGCTCGCCTTTGTATGGAGGCTAGCTTTCGTCTGTAGCTCGCAAGATGTAGTTGGACCGCCCATATTTCTGCGCCATAGAGCATGATAGAATGCATCGTGCTTAATAGCAGACATCGCTTGGCGTACCTCGGACCACTCGTATTCAGCATAATCCTTGATAAGTTCGCTGCAACTTTGCTGGCTTCTTCTCTTGTTTTGTTCAGGTGTTCCCGGAACGTCAGCTTCTCGTCCAATTGGAGTCGTAGGTACCGTAAGGAGTTCTTAGCTTCAATATTTGCATTTCCTATGGTCACTGTAAAATTCTTGTCAAACCCGCGTTGCCTAGTCAATACCGCCATCTCGGTTTTGCTCGCTGCTAAGTTCATCCTATGACCTTTTAGCCACTCACAGATTCTCCTTGTAAGATGGTCTATTTTCCGACGAGCGTTTTCTGTGTCTCTTGCGAGAATCAGACCGGCAACATCATCTGCATAACCGACCAGGTGGATGTCTTCTGGCAGAAGCATCCGTAGCAGGTCGTCATACCTAATATTCCAACAGTCTGGGCCGAGGACAGAGCCCTGGGGGGAACCTGCCGTGACTTTCACTGTGCGAGGACCTTCGGTATTATCGTACTCGAGGACTCTTGCTCTGAAGTAATCGTCAGCAATATTTAGAATGTATTCCTCAATGTTGAAATCTGCTTCATTGCATCGAGGATATCTTCCCACCCTACAGAGTTGAAAGCGTTTTTGACGTCGAAAGTAAGGAAAACGCAGACCTTGCGGGCGCGATGGTTTCCCGACCATGCTTTGTTAACGATGATCAGGGCTTGTTCAATCGCAGTAATTGTTGAATGTCCTTTCCTGAAGCCGTGTTGATTTTTCGAAAGTCCGCCACCCTGTTCGACGGCCGTCACTAAGCGCACCTTTATAAGTTTCTCAAGCAGCTTACCTGCAACATCCAGCATGCACAGCGGCCTGTAAGATGACGAAGTCGTTGGTGGGCCTTTGCCTTTATCAAGCAATACCAAGCGCTGGCGTTTCCACCGTTTACTAAACGTCGCTGTCTCTATACAAATGTTGTACATTGTCAGGAGTACGTTGGGGCATTTTTCTGCAATCAGTTTAATGACCTTTGGAGGAATGCCATCAGGGCCGGGTGCTTTGTCCGATTTCAGGGTTCTGGTGGCTACCTGGAGCTCCCCTATTGTAAACAGCGGTGTGTCTTTGGGATCTTTCATTTCTTTTGGCGCTCTTGGTGGGTGCTGGGGGAAGAGATCTGTTACAATCTGTTCTATAACATCTGGCTCCATAGGAGGAACTGGGCTTTGTTTCCCTAGGCCTTTTACCACGATTTGGTACGCTTGTCCCCATGGATCGTTGTCCAGGTCGGCACACAGTTGTTTCCAGCATCGCTTTTTGCTACTTTTAATTGTTTTTTTAAGATTTCTCTTCGCTGTCATATATTCCAGATTATAAAGGACATAAAGACTAACAATACAGCCATAGTTATAATTTCCAAAAAATGTCAATAACTGAGAGCTATTTCGAGATTTCCGAATCGGGTTCAAGGGTAATGGAGTTACTTAATACTCTGTAAGCCCGGAAGTATAACTTTCCATACTTTTGTAGATAAAGAATACAATGAATGGCCTATGCAACGGCAGTAGCAAGAATTTTCAAAAAATGTCGATAACTGATTTGTTTCGAAGTTTTCGAATCACGTTCATGTGTAATGGAGTTACTTAATACACCGTAACTCGGGCAATATATAACTTTCTACACTACTTTTGCTATACAAGGTCATGAAGGATATAAAAACCAACCAAAAAGCCACAGTTACAATTTCCAAAAAATGTCAAAACATACCTGAACTATCTCAAGATTTCCCAATCACGTTCACGTGTAATGGAGTTACTTAATAAGCTGTAACTCCGAGAGTATAACTTTCTACACTTCCTTTATTAAAACTGGCCATAAAGGACATAAAGACTAACAATACGGCCATAGTTATAATTTCCAAAAACTGTCAATAACTGAGCTATTTCGAGATTTTCTAGTCATATTCATCTGTAATGGAGACTTAATTAGCTGTAATTCAAAAAATATAACTCTACACTTACAAAAAAAACTATGGCTGTTTTGTTAGTCTTTATATGCTTTAAGGTCTGTTATAAGTGTTATAACAAAAGTAGTGTAGAAAGTTTGTACTTCCCGAGGTGCAGCATGTTAAGTAATTCTATTACACTTGAACCCGATTCGAAAATTTCGCAATAGCTCAGTTATTGAAATTTTTTGGAAATTCTTACTACGTCCACTTTGTAGGCCTTCTTGTCCTCTATCGTTTGTTATAAGAATAAGGATGTAGAAAGTTATACTTCCGGAATTATCCAATATTTACGAAACATGTTTCATAGTTTAGGGTGAAATAACAACCGTTGGCGGAAACGCCTCTCGTACAAAATTCGTCGCTAACTTCACACACAATACAAGAATGCTTTTTCGTTAGTAATATATAGAATATTCTAC
The DNA here is from genome assembly GCA_946251905.1 of Cryptocephalus moraei. Taxonomy (NCBI): domain Eukaryota; kingdom Metazoa; phylum Arthropoda; class Insecta; order Coleoptera; family Chrysomelidae; genus Cryptocephalus; species Cryptocephalus moraei. The sequence continues at coordinate 21,456,917 of OX276452.1, forward strand.
ACATTGCTGGTAAATAGGATCCATTGGACTTGAAAATAAGGTCACAAACCGTTAAAACGTTGTTTTCCCATATGCTTACTAAAAATTCTTTCAAAGAACGTTGCCCAAACCAAAGATCCTGTGGCTAAAAATAGTTCCATTAATATTTTTTAATATCAATTGGCGATGAGTCCATCGAACTACTTTATGTAATATCTTATTATAAATATTCCATAATAGAAAAGAAAATCCTGGAGCAGATTCCGAAAAAATTTCAAAAAATTGAAGATAGACCACATCGAAAAACGACTGTACTGTGTACTAAAGTGCCCTTCAGTGAAGATATAGCCAAAAATGTTATTGGACTTTATCGTGTATGTTCGATAGTATATAGTTTATAAAGAATTTGAGGCGAATTTTGAGAAAATTTCAAAAAACCGAAACAGGTCGTGTAAAGTGCCCTTCAGTAAAGACTTGGTCAAAAATGTTATTAGACTTTGTTACACATTTTTGATAGTGGAGTAAATATTCCAATTTAAAAAAAACTGGAGCGGATTTCGAAAAAGAAATTCATAGAAACCGAAAAACATTTCCCTTCAGTGAAGATTTGGACAAAAATTTTACCCAAATGTGAAGGTAGCCACTTCCACAAATTCAAAATAATGAAAAAACGTCTCACTAAAAATACAATTTCTTCCGTAGATATTATTGCTGAAGAAATATTCTCTACCTCCGAGACTGATGGTGGAAATTGGAAAGAAATGTGAACAATCTAAATTTTATATTACCTTTCGTAACACTAGGTCTTCTTTTAACAATTCCTAAATAAATAATTTCATAATGCTCCACAAGAAAAAACTTTCGCACGGCCATCAAGGGGTGTTAATAAGGGTAGAAGTAAGGGTGATCACTTTAGATTTTATTTAAGTGTGTAAATTTCGTTTTCCTTTTAAAAATTTCTTAGTAAATCATTTCACTATATGCCACAAAACAATCGTCCGCACGGCCTCAAAGGGGTGTTAATAAGGGTGGAAGTAAGGGTGATTATTATTAGGGTGTTGCTGAAATTTGTAACCCTCCAGTTTCGTTTTTAAATATTCCTAAATAAATCAATAAATATGCAAAGTTTGATAAAAATTGCTGGAGCAGATTTACACACAATTTCTAAAATCTGAGAGACGACAATAGCACAGTGTCCCTCAGAGAAGAATTATTAGTAAATTTGTGTTTAATTCTTATTATTATTTATTTGATGAGGATGTTAACCAATTTTTCCTGTCGAAGAAGTGTTCTCTTCCACCTCCGAGGGTGATGGAAATAGATGTGAACAATCTAGATTTTATATTAACATTTGCAACACTCTAATTTTGGAGGGTGTTATAATAGGGGTGGAGGTAGGATTGATTCCTTTAGATTTTTTTATTAATATTTGTAACCATTTTGTGTTCCTTTTAGAAGTTTCTAAATAAATCTTTTCATCACATACTACACGAAAAAACTATTCCCGCACGGCCGTCAAGAGGGTGTTAATAGGGGTGGAAGCCTTAGAATGATACATTTACGCTCTACACCTTTTATTAAAATTCTTAAATAAATCATTTCATCAGTGTTACAAATTATAATAAAAAATGTACACGTCCATATGTCATCTATACTTCCACTCCTATTAATATCCCTCTAACGGCCATGAGGTAGTATTTTCGTATGGCTTATGATGAAATGATTTATTTAGGAATTTTTAAAGAAACAATTGGAGTGTTATAAATTATAATACAAAATCTAGATTGTTCATATTTCACCCCTATTTCTACCACCCTTGAAGGTAAAAGAAAACATTCCTTCAACAGTAATAATTGGTTAGCGTCCTTCTAATCAACTGATGAGAATAAATATAATTTGTGATCAATATTTATGGAATAAATTATATTTTTAGTGTGATAAGGTTTCATTCTTCTGAACATTGGGTGTGTAGCTAACTTCATACGTAATCTATCAATAATAAAGTCTGACACCATCATCAAGATAAACATGTAACGTAAAAGAGAAAATATTTTTTTTGTACATATTATGACGAGGGGAGATTAAAAAGTCCACCTATTTTAAATGATATTAGTATAAGAGAAGATATATGTATAAGAAATATAACACGTAATGAAGAGTTTACCCGACCCGGCTCAATGGATATATATGAGGAGGTTTTAATTCGGGTAACCGCTGTAATGTGCGGAGGCCCACATTATCAGGTGCGATAAATGATCCATTCCAGAGTTGGAATTCGCTTTGTCGTTTTCCAGATGTCTTTTATCGCATTTGGTGTCTATAAAAGATTTCTCCTCCTTAAAAAAGATATATAATAAGAATTATAAAAGTTTGTAGGTTCAAGTGCTACTCAGGAGATATATAGCTATACTAAATTAGCAATTTTTTCTATGGAAATTTTAAAATACTGTGTAATGTTTCGTATAATATGCAAACACATTACAATAAATCACATTATAGTAATGTACCCATTGAAAGGCGCGATGACATTTAAACGAAGTTTAAAACGTTCAGCTTGAAAAATAGAATGACACAGTTTATGCCAAACAATTTTTCGTTAAAAATTTCCACTCCTAAAAATCGTTTCGTCGCCATGAAACTTTACATGAAACTGATAATTTCCGCAAATTGCCCACTTGAACGAAGTGACATCGATCATGTTCACGATAGAGTGTGTTGTAAATATGTTTATATTCTTACTGAGTGACGTTCATCGTGAATCAGTTCCAATTCAGCTCGGATCGTTGAAACCATTTCAAGTCAAACGCAATTCAAGAGGAATCAGATCGGAGAGCGAAGTGGTCGTTCAATCGCTTGCAATGTTTCCCTTACAATCAGTGACCCGGAAAATTGTCTTCGACCGATCAACCACGAGTCTTTGAACCTTATCCTACTGAAGACTGGTGATTATTTTAATCTATAAAGATGATTTCTCGGAATTTAATAATGATAGCATCTCGCCTCACTTCAGATAATTGTTTATTGCAGTGTTTATCCGTCCCAATCGAAAAAATGCCGAAAAATATTATGTATTATTTAAATTTAATCTAAATTGCTTTAATTTCATTTTTACTCTAATTAAAATTTGTTAACATTAGATAGCATTAATTAATATTTTGAGAAGTAGCACTATATTAACACGAATTAAAATAGTATTTTTAAAATAATTTATGTACGTAAATTAGATCGTTAAATGGTTGTGGTATTTTTTGCATTAGTTATAATAATTTTATCCAACTGAAAATATTAATGACTTACCCATTAATTGATTAGTTCTTAGGGATTTTCTGCATTGAACTTGTTCGCACCAGATAAATAAAAGATTTTAAAACTTAAAATTCTTCTAATTTAGATTAAACCCCCAATTTACCCTAAAATCATAGATTTGGACTTTATACCTGATTTGAATTAAAGCTCTTGGTTTATATTTCACTATTATTTTTTGTAGATGCCTCGCAAGGCAGTCAGGCCGATAATAGTAAGGAAAAGATTAAATTGGCTGTAAATGGATAGTTTAAAAAGTGTAACCGAGGCTGTTAGTTCTAATGGCAGTAAGGGAATAACATTACAATCAAGAATTACTTATTAAGAACTTCAATTTCGTGATTATATAAAAACAATTAGTTCAAATATCACTATGGTTTCTATAAATATATAAACAAATCGATATCTTCGATTTTGAATGTGCAAAATCGGCTAAATGTGGATTTCCTAAAAATTGGGAAGCCCATATAACAATAGGTTTGTTTTTTAATAATGTTTCTCTCCATTAAAAAATGTTATAAAAAATTCAGGAGAAGAATGGTTAATAGGATTTATGAAGAGACATTCAGATTTGTCCTTAAGTAACCAGAAGGCACCAGTTTTAGCCATTCAAAGCCATTTAACACGCCTGTTGTAGAAAGCTCTTTCAACAAATATTGCTGAGTAAATCTGGAAATTCACGTCATCACAGTGAAGCTTGTTAAAATACTTTCGGCAAATGGAGAAGAATCAAGTTGAACAAATAGCCTCAGATGAACGAGGTGTATTGGAAAATCTTGAATCCTGAATCCTGGAGAGTCCTGCTCAACACCCGTTAGGACTACCACGTAGTAACCGCCTAGACCTAGAGCGATGAGGATGTTATTACTATTAGGGCTGTTTCCATGTCTCATATGTTGTCCTGTTCGATGTGCGAAGAAATTTTAATTTTTAACTGTTTTGTCTGTTTTATCTGTGACGTCTCACATATTGTTCAGCGGGAGCCCTAAAATGTTTTGTTATTACGAGCCTGATGATGACTACTAGATAGTCGAAACCGGTCGCTCTTTTGAAAATAAATTGGTGGTGAAGACTTGGTGTTTTCTTTTGGTTTAACTATCATGGCCACATGAGACACTGGATAACCTTCGGTTTTTGAGGTGTATTGGATTTTTTTGTTTTTATTTACATCTTTGTCAATGCAATCTTTACAGCCAGTCTCTTTTTTTTTTCAATGTTACGGAATCCTTGGCAATATTTACTTGAGGGATCACAGGCAGATCACAGGAGGAGGATCATATACCTATTAATATATTTAGAGCCTGATATATGTATATTTACATTCACTACTTTTCGCAGTTGATCAAGTTGTTTTTACAAAAGATAAAGAGGACATGGAATATATGCTAACGAAGTTAAGAGAAGAGTACGAATTGTGGGGACTTAAAATAAATATGTACAAAAGTGAATACCCATGTATTGGACAGCAAGTTGCAGATTTAAATTTAGACGAAGAAATTATTAAGAGCTGCCAAACTTTTAAATATCTGGGATCAACAATACACTTAGATGATACGTGTTTAAGGGATATAGAAACAAAAATAGCACTGGCAAAAAAGCTACAAAAACATTGCATGGATTGATATGGAACAACATTCTCACTAAACAAAACAAAAAAGAATCTTTCAAAGCGTAGTTCGTAATATCACTTTATACGGAGCAGAAGGTTGGCCAGGGACGAAGACCATAAGGGACAAAATAAGAACAATCGAACTGGATTTCATGAGAAGATGCCTACAACTCACAAGGAACGACAAAATAAGAATTGGGGAAATATGGCAACGAATCAGATTGGAATGTCCAATAACAAGAAAATTAGGAAATAGAGCACTCCAATGGTACGGTCACGTCCAAAGAATGCCAGGACATAGATGGCCAAAACCAATACTGGTTTGGGAACCCCCAGGGGGAAGACGGAGAAGACGACCGGCACTAAGATGGGAAACATACATTGGAGATGTGATGATATAGATAGAGACCTGTGAATGGGAACCTGGGAGGTGAGAGAACTGTGGAGGGCAAGAACAGCGAACTCGTAATGGGAAAAGGCCGAAGAAGGAGATAAATTAGCAATCAATTATGGGCTTTAACGTTTTAATAGAGCCATAATTCCAAAACTGCGTTGGATTAGAAAACTTTAGCACGATAACTTGACAGATTTTGACACTCAAAAAATGATTAACATATTAAATGTAAGATGGGAGCTGCGAGAATCATTTTAAAGTCCATGACCACCCTTGACCAAGGTACCTAATTTTTGATAACACGGTACAAAAGTATTGAAAATGTTATCAGATTCTGAAATGCATTTTTGTAGAAAATTCAAATTAGGAAACAAACCGAGCAATTTGGCCACCGTGACGGTGTTTTTCGATTTTGTTGAAAACTACGCCGGAAAGAATTTACTTTTTCACTGCTATCTATCTATTTATTTCCCTTTCTCGAAAACATTCAAATTATTCTAAAAACAATGTCGATAGTTCGCCAAGAATTCGAAAACAACCGACGACGGCACGTTGACAGCGGAACGTTGCATTCCCGAAAGTTAAAAATGTTTTTAATCTTGCCATGAGTTTGTGTTCACAAATTCGAAATTTTATTTCATGTCTATTAAGTCAGGTCATCCACTTCATAAGTCAGCATTTACTGTAGGCTCATATTTTATTCCTAATTTATTACGCAAACCACGATTTTATTGCTCCACCCCTTAGCGAGAAAAAGGAGATACCTAATCTGACTTAAGACACATCATCCACACCTGTATCTCTAAAACCGCAGGAGATATATATCGTACATAAACCAAGCAGCATAATGTTATTGCTAATTTATTGCTGACGATAGGGACTAGTAGCGCAATCTCAGAGCAACCCCCTTCATCCCTTAGCATTAAACTCACCCCCGAAATATCAGAAAAATCGTAAAAAATGGATTTCCGTTAAATACAGCCTAGGCTCATCGTCCATAGATATACTAATAGGTCTGGTAACTCCTTTGATGTGGTTGAAATGTGCCGCGTTTTTTGTGAGCAGTTGTAAAGTAATAAAAACCGGCAAGTTCGTAGACTAAGGGAGTTGGGACGACGAGAGGTGGGCCCGCTCGACGGGCAAGTTTGTAGACCGAGGGGGATGCGACGACAAGAGGATGACAGGGCAAGGGACGCGCGAGGACAGGAGGGGACGATTTTAGTCGCTGGCGAGAGTTACCGGACTTATTAGAATATCTATGGACGATGCTAGGCTCTTTGTTACTGTTTAATTTCTCAACTTTCGAGCAAAGTATGATTTTATTGCTCCACCGCTAGCGAGAAAAAGGGGATAATCTGACTTAAGATACATCATCCACACCTGTATTTCTGGAACCGCAGGAGATATACATAAACCAAGCAGCATAATGTTATTGCTAATTTATTGCTGACGATAGGGACTAGTAGCGCAATCTCAGAGCATCCCCCTTCAACCCTTAGCATTAAACTCACCCCTGAAATATCAGAAAAATCGTTAAAAAAAAGGATTTCCGTTAAATACAGCCTGGGCTCTTTATTACTATATAATTTCTCAACTTTCGAGCAATGTATGATTTTATTACTCCACCGCTAGCGAGAAAAAGGGGATAATCTGACTTAAGACACATCATCCACACCTGTATTTCTGGAACCACAGGAGATATATACATAAACCAAGCAGCATAATGTTATTGCCAATTTATTGCTGACGATAGGGACTAGTAGCGCAATCTCAGAGCAACCCCCTTCAACCCTTAGCATTAAACTCACCCCTGAAATATAAGAAAAATCGTTAAAAAAATGGATTTCCGTTAAATACAGCCTGGGCTCTTTATTACTATATAATTTCTCAACTTTCGAGCAATGTATGATTTTATTACTCCACCGCTAGCGAGAAAAAGGGGATAATCTGACTTAAGACACATCATCCACACCTGTATTTCTGGAACCACAGGAGATATATACATAAACCAAGCAGCATAATGTTATTGCCAATTTATTGCTGACGATAGGGACTAGTAGCGCAATCTCAGAGCAACCCCCTTCAACCCTTAGCATTAAACTCACCCCTGAAATATAAGAAAAATCGTTAAAAAAATGGATTTCCGTTAAATACAGCCTGGGCTCTTTATTACTATATAATTTCTCAACTTTCGAGCAATGTATGATTTTATTACTCCACCGCTAGCGAGAAAAAGGGGATAATCTGACTTAAGACACATCATCCACACCAGTATTTCTGGAACCACAGGAGATATATACATAAACCAAGCAGCATAATGTTATTGCCAATTTATTGCTGACGATAGGGACTAGTAGCGCAATCTCAGAGCAACCCCCTTCAACCCTTAGCATTAAACTCACCCCTGAAATATAAGAAAAATCGTTAAAAAATGGATTTCCGTTAAATACAGCCTGGGCTCTTTATTACTATTTAATTGCTCAACTTTCAAGCAAAGTATGGATGAGCAAGTGTGGATGATGTGCCTTAAGTCACATTATCTCTTTTTCTCGCTACGGGGTGGAGCAATAAAACCATGCTTTGCTTGAAAGTTGAGAAAATAAATGGTAATACAGCCCAGGCGGTATTTAACGCACATACATTTTTTTACATTTTTTAGATACATATTTCGGGGGTGAGTTTATTGCTAGGGGTTGAAGGGGTGGTTCTGGGATTGCGCTACTATTCCCTATCGTCAGCAATAAAATATGCCCCGTGGTTTATGTATATATATATATCCTGCGGTTTCGAAGATACAGATGTGGCTGGTGTGGCTTAAGTCTTAAGCCAGATTATCCCCTTTTTCTCGCTAAGGGGTGGAGCAATAAAATCGTGGTTTGCGTAATAAATTAGCGATAAAATATGAGCCTGTAGTAATGCTGACTTAAGAAGTGGATGACCTGGCTTAATTGACATGTTTATTTCCCCGTTTCATAGGACGCCGTAAGGGAGGTCGGTCGGTTTGGGTAACGTGAAGAGGAAACAGGCTCAATACGGTGCCGATGATTGACTTTCCATGACATGCAAATCTACGCCCGGCGTCGCCCACTGAAAACGTTCGACCGAGCTCGTTTCTGACTTGCAAAACGATATTCCACGTGCGAAACAGATATATGCACATACGAATTTATCGAATTAATGCATTCGATCTTCAACCTGATCCACTCGGAATTGTGTTTCGAGGTCAGTGAAAAACGCTCTGGCACAACACGTGAATCTCGGAGAATAATGAAATCACGTGCAAGAAACGACATTCGTCGATACAATATAAATTACTGCCATTTCGTAAGTCCCTGATATCCGACGAAAATGAATAAAGTACTAACCCAAACGTGTAGTACGACGATATCGTTTCGTCTCGGTAAATGGAGTTGTTTATGTTGTTCGAACCTAATTAATTTATTGTTGCGTATATGTGATATCTTATTAAAATTCGATCGGGACCGAATTTGTTATGTCTGCATCGAAAGTAAAAGTGCGTTGTAGACGGTAATCTTGCCAACTAATTAGAATGCATCTATTTGCATCAAAGTCAGCCTTAAATAACGGACACCTTTTTACCAAGTAAGACGTTTTTAAATCAATAATTACCAGTAAGTAATGCTTAATTATATTTTTCAAAAAAGAAAATAGATACATATATATCAACTTTCTGTTAACAAACTGCAAATAGTTTCGGTATAAAGGTACAAACGTGTCAATGAAAAAGGTTTTTGTCGGTTTCACTTTTGTCATCAAGGAATAATTCGTACCTCGTTTGCGCAATTACTTAATCGCTGATTTCTATTCTTAGAAGTATTATTTGAGGTTTAGTTGCTTGGAGTTGTAGAACCTCCAGAACTATTACACTATACTTATCATTTTATTGAAAAGTAAGCTTCGAGCGCCTTTGCTTTCTTTACTTACCATGTGTTAAACAGCGCAGGTAATAACTTTTCTGTCTTAATAGCATTCAAAATAAAATTTGAACCAGCAATCAGTATTGGGCAACTACAACTGGAATGAGTAGGGTAATTTCGAGTAAGTTAATATTTCTAATACTTTACTTATACAGTCAACTCCGTTTATAACGTACCTCAAGGGAACTTAAAAAAAGTACGATAAATGCGAAGTACGTTAAATACATCCAGCTTCTATTTCGCGGATAATTTTAAACTTTTCCCCTACAGAGAACGCTAACCGTTGTTTTTATTGGGATGGTTCGTCATGTTGGGGTGTTTCAGTTAAATTAAGGATAATAAACAAATTAGTCGTGTTCGGATCTATTCATAATTTACGCAGCAGGTACACATAACATATAACAGGTATATTTTTGGGGAAATCCGTGTTTCGCTAATCCTGTTAATTCCTTGATCCCTAACCGTCCTAACGTTTTGTGATTTGTCATGCTAACGCTGACAATTTCTTCGAAATTCGTGGTAATAACGTACTTCCTAAGAGATTTTCGTCCGTTAAATCCGACAATCCGTTAAAAGCAAGTACGGTAAATACGATGCTTATTTCTAATAAAGTAAAGGGCATCAGTTCGGGACTTCCTAAACAGTTCGCTAAATCCGATAGTCCGCTAAATGCGAGTGCGTTGTAAACGAAGTTGACTGTAGTACCTTATAATCTTCTTATTCTTCTTCTTTAGCCCGCATCCATCCACTTCTGAATGTATGCCTCTTCCATTGTCTTCCATGTCGTTCTATCTTGAGCAGGTTTGTAACCAGTTTTCCCTTGCTACTCGCCATCGCATTTGGGGTCTACCGGTTTTTTTCTCGGTAGATCTTGATCGCCATTGAATCATTCTTTTGGTCCACCTTGATGGGTCCTGTCTGGCGACATGTCCCGTTCATCGCCACTGTAGTTCTGCCACTCTTTGTTATTTTTGTTCTTTTCAGCATCTCTTCTCTCCTAATATGATCTCTTAGGCTGATGCCTAGCATGGCACGCTCCATTGCTCTCTGGGTTGTTCTGTTTCACCACCTTTCTTCGTTAGAGTTACAGTCTGAAGACCATAATGTTGCAACTGGTAAAATGCAAGTTTCGTAGATTTTGCGTTTAAGCCTTCCCAAGGCAGCCCCAGCCCGATCTCCTTCTTCTAGATATTTCGAGGGTTTTGTTTCGTTTTCCAATTTTGATGGAATGACCAAGGGATATGTATTCATCGACATGCTCAAGTTCTTGGCCCTCGATGGCTATACTGTCGTCTTCCATCGGTATTATCTTGGTTTTCTTTAGGTTCATCTTAAGCCTAATTTGTTTTGAAACTTCTTGCAGTTCTTCGAGCATAGTTTTTAATTCATTTTTGTCGCTGCTAATCATGATAATATCGTCAGCGAAACTAAGGTGGTTCAGGTATGTACCATCTATATTAATACCCTTATCTTCCCAGTGCAGTTGTTTAAAGATAATTTCCAATACCAAGGTGAAGAGTTTAGGAGGTATGGTCTCACCCTGGCGTACTCCTTTTTCTATTTTAATCTTATATAACTTCTTCATCGATAATTACCTGCATTGTCGCGTTTTGGTAGATATGCTTTATTAGGCGAGACTATCTTGCGTTTATTCTTGCATCGTCCATTACATCTAGAACAGCCCAGGTTTCGACCGAATCAAATGCTTTCTCATATTCATCTTCTTCGAAGTGCCATACTCTCTCCAAGAGCGTAGGCGACCTCTCGCACATAGGTCGCGATCTCTCATATTCATAGTACCTTATAATACCTTTTTAAGCCTTTCTTCTACTCAGAACCTCATCTGAATGTAGGCCTCTCCCAACCACCTCCATTCTTTTCTGTTTTGTGCTCGTCGTTTCCAAATTTACACTGTGTTTTTCTTTATATCGTCGCTCCATCACATTTGAGGTCTTCCACTTTCCATCTTCCAGGCCCTCATTGTGACCAGCCCATTTCCATTTTAACTTAGCCGCTGCTTCAATAACGTCTATTACTGTTGTTTTGTAGCGAATCCATACCTTTGTTTTGTGTTCCCTTAACGATATCCCCAGCATATGCCTTTCCATGGCTCTTTGAGTTTTTCTCATTCGATCTACGTTTGATTAAGTGAATATCCATGTTTGAGCCCCATATGTGAGAACCGGTATTATTATTATACATGAGTTCAAAATACTTTAGATCGTAGTTTAAGAGGGATCTTTTGGTTATTAAGCACATAAAAAAGTCTACCAAATGCAGCTCATCCCATTCTTATTCTTCTACTTATTTCCGTTGTTTGATTTTCTTGATTGAAATACCTCATTTACCTTCTGTTAATATTTATAATGAGGTAATAAAAGGTATTTAAAACAATTGTTACAAAAAATTGAAATTAATACAAACATTAATAAAATTGTAATCGTTTTTTATTTTCTATTATTTGTTCTATCTCAGTCACTACACCGGGAAATAATACTTTTTTTTTAAATTTTATTTGTAGTTATGAATTATTAGACAATTACGTTTCTTCTCATGCAGAGTAATACACCTACTTTTTTTCTTATACCTCATAGCTACTTTTTAAGTTTGTACGTAAGTTGCAACAAAATTGCCAAGTCGCAGTTGTTGTATAACATTTGTGAATACAAATTTTTAAAGCCTTTGAATCCTAATAAATTCAGAAATTTAAATAAACATTGGATGGTTTATTTATGCAAAGAGACACTGCGACGTTAGGTAATCCATTAGGTAAAAATTTCACTGTAACTCTGACTCGTTTATTTATTTATACACAATTTAACATTTCAGCTAATACAACATTCTCCGTTTTATCGAATAGAAAAGGTGAAATGTTCGCACATAATTTTTAATGGTTATTTGTGTGTATAGGGTATATACTGTTTTTTAGTATTAATTTATATGAACTTTCTACGGTTTATGTAAAAGCACCATCATTTTAAATTTTTGAAATTGCATTGCTGTATCTGAACAAAAGGTGTTAATTGTAATGAAATGTAAGTTGCATTAACATTATTTCTCATGTATAGTAACCCGAATGTGTAAAGTAAGAGTTAACAAAAAATGAATTACAGCAACCGTTATAAAAAATTGCTGCTTAAAACTTTTACAAGATAATTGTGTTTGGTCTAGGATCATATTCATTGTAATTACGATTAAATGATAATTTAGTAATAGCTTATTATCTGTCATACCATGGCATAGATACACATTTCAAATCGGCTAAGTGGATAAATACTTGTGTGTTGCGGGCCTTATTATGCTCACAAAGTTTTGAGTAATCTCCATTAATATTTATTTCATGATTGTTATTTTTATTACTACTTCTGCCTTAGAGTAAATAAGTTTATTGTTTATATATCATTTGTTTTTCAGTTGTTCTTCACATGATGAAACGACCCGTAAAGATGAGCGAGGAGTGTACGCTTGTTGTGACACGTATGTATTTTTTCTTAAATAATTCAAATGCATGTTAACATATTGGGAATAAATTGTATTTATGTTCCCTTTAATTCCAGAAATTTAAATTTCTCCACTGCTACTTGCAGTGAGGACGATTGTGATTATGCTTCTTATAAAAAAAACAAAGTCGCCAGGGTGAGTACACTTTTACTAACTATGTAGGTACCATTAGTCATAAATAAGTTTAAGGCTCAATGCTCTATGATGTACAATCGAAAAGTTTATTGCATAACTATATGTTGTGATTTTTGCCTAGATGCATGAACATTGTATTTACTGCCGTTTTAAGTGGAATAGTTTATCATCTTATAGCCCCAAAAGAAGAAAGAAGGTAACTTCTTTAAATGCATTAAATGTAACCTAAATTAATGTATTTCCATAACATTATACATTAGTACATTGTTTATGCTTCTGACAACATTGGATGTACTTCTTAAACATGCAGACTTTTTGATCAAAAGGTAAAGATTTTCAACAATTCTAAACAATATTTTTATTATGAAGCATTTGAAATTACAGGATTTCTCAAAAATTGCTCAAATTTACTGTCACAATAGACTACTTTCTACTTTTCTTCCATAATTTATTTTCCTACTGAAGTGGTAGACTAAACTAATCAGTCAATTTACTCTCTAGCCCTATATATCTATATGACTTCAATCAAGAGATTCAGTCATATGATGTATTGGTACTCCATCTCCGTTCATTAAATTAGATAGGTTTACTATTAGATTATACTTGAAACATTTCGATTGCATCTAAATCGCCTTGAATTCAATATCAAACCTTCAATAAACATTGGTGTGACCTAACCTGTGATTCTAAGCCCATAAATTCTTGAATTCTTGTCGTTATCATTCTAGCGATGTTTGAGAAATTTCTTTAGAAGTCATATTTAACAAATTTTTTTATAATGCGTTAAAGTCCTCATAAATATACAGGGGAGCGTAACGTTTGTAATAGCACGAGTTTGATAGCGTCCTGTATCTTCGAGGCGAAGCGTATTTCAAAAAATTTTTACATAAAAAAAATCGAAACTAATCAAAGAATTATAATCCCCTTTTAACATGTTCAAGAAACATCCTGAATGCTCAAGTTATAGATCTAATTGACCAAGGGATTTTCTTCAACTGCCAATTTTGAAATTGATTCGGGGCTATCCTTAGATTCCTTGTTTATTATCCATTAATTTTAAATGCATTACATGGTATTGTTAAGTAGGTTCAATGCATGTCTCGGCATAACTAACAATAATGTACGCCCTCTTAATAATGGAAATAAATTTCTAGTGACGTTAAATACGTTTATGGCAAATTTTACAACTTTCATAGTCTATAAGCGTAATAATTGAGCCTTGAATTTAATAAAAATGTATATTCAACGCAAAGTATGCAATAATTTCCTTGTTAAATACTTAGGTGAAATTAAAAATATTGTAATTTGTTTATTTGTGGTTATTCAAGTCTTTTCTGTTCGATAGTCATACTACTCGATATATGTACTTATACAAAAATGAAATATTTTTCATACTAATTTTGTTTATTGGTTTCATTAGTATCTTAATTTGATGCATTATTAGTTATGTGATTTGAGGTTAAGCCTCTTCACACAAAGAAAATTAGTAGTAGCTCAGAAAAAAATTACACTGTCATTATTTAATCTTGTAGTTTGCCAATTTTCAACTCTGGTATCCAGATACATTTACTTGATAATACTGACATGTGTTAACTAAACTCGACACAGTCAAAAGGTACTATTAGTTTCTACCCTAGGTATTCTGCACGGACATTACACAAAGCAAATTTCCAAAATATTAAGTTAGCTCTCATGTATATGCATAACTCGTAGTCTTCTAAACAGTAACTGGTTTTAGCGTAAGACTTTTTGGGTTGGCCGTTAGAAATAAGAGAGACTGAAGGTAAATATTTTTTTATTAGCAAGATCCAATGTCTCATCGAATAATAGAAAAGAGAAGAAGAGACAGAATGAATAACTGTCTTGCAGATCTGTCACGATTGATCCCCACTGAATATTTGAAAAAGGGCAGGGGCAGGATCGAAAAGACCGAAATCATCGAAATGGCCATTAAACACATGAAATATTTACAACAGGAGCACGGGAATCCTACGGAACAATATAGGTAAAGCACCTTTCAAGTACTCTTCTATTAGAAAGTAAACTAAGTCGTAATGGCGCTCGGAAATTATTTGCATTTATCGTAGTTAGCGCATATAGGTAATAGGTACATGTTAGATGATTTTCATATAAATGTCACAAATCCTTCTACCTAGAAATGCAAGAGGAAACAATATATTTCTTACACACGACGTATTTCTTAATAAAATCAAATCCTTGTTAATATGTAAAATCAAGTGATTAATAAGTGCGCAAACGTGCTTATTTAAAATCATTATGCTATTGCGTATTATATTAAGGAACTCTCATATTTCTCAAACATGTTTAAATAATAAAGACAAATGGTTCACGGCATACACCTTGATAGAAATTTAATAACCACTAAATTGAGGAGCACAAAGTGTACTGTCTGTATCGTCATTGATACATTATGACGTTTGTAAAGATTTATGCCCTATAAATTGTCATGAATTACTATATCAAGACTTTTTATCAAAAAAAAAGTCAGCCTCGAGTCACGAGATGTGAACTCACGTTGTTGCTGTCAATTTCAAGGTTTAATTTTTATCATTGTATTTACACACTTATAACTTGGATTTAATTTAGATATCTGTTTAATTCTCTCTTTTTGTTGTTCGCAACAGCAACGAGACTTGACATTTAGGTTCAATGCTGAATAAAATTATTTTTCCTAAATGATATGATTTCTGTTATTAACGTGATAAAATTACATTTTAAAGTTTCATTTGAGAGATTGGCCTAGAAAGTAACCTTATGATTGTGTTATTTTTATCTTCGGATGAATTACCTACCTCATGAACATATCTATGTATAGGTACATTTATATTTTCTTTGTCAACTTCTATCCTTTAATCAAATGATTAGTTATCTCTAACGTAAATGTTGTATTTGTGCTGATGGACAATGACGTTTAAATATATTTTGGCTCGAATATATGCAAGTGTCTCCATGTATTAAATTTAGTGAAAAATTTATTATGCCATGAATACTTCAAAAAATCTATAACTGCTACTGACGTTTTCGGAATTAGCTTATATAGATAAATGTTATTAGTTGCTGCTTTCTTATATTGTGTATGAATTAAACGTGTCAATGTTTTACTTTTTGTTATAAAACAATATACCTATAGTAACTCCGAACATTGTCGAGAGCGAGTGTGAGCGAGTCAAAGCGGAACATATTTTTGTAGCTCTCAAAATTTTTTCTATCAAACTTCATCAGATGTTCGAATTGATGCAATTTAAAGAGGATGAATTCAGGCAAATACCTGAAGAAAATTTGTTTTAAACGTGACCGTCGAATGTTGTAGGTTAGGCTACCAAGAGTGTATGTCGGAAGCGATGAGGTTCATGGTGGAAATCGAGGGCCATTTTCCCCGCGAGGCGATTTGCGTACGCCTCCTGAACCACCTCCAGAAGCACTGCGAGTCCATATCTAGGACACCTCACTTCAATTCCAGAAACGCTAGTTTCTCCACTGAGCACATGGCTCCTGTTCCGAACAACCATGAGCAGGCTCGTCATAAAGAGCAGATTAACGCGAATGAGTGTGTCATTTCCAAGACGGAACCGGAACAAAATAACAACACAAGTCCGTTTCTGATGGAGAATATGAATCAGGAACCTATGGTTGAGTCTTTAGAGTCTGACTGTGATAAAAATCAAATGGAAAATAATAATAATATGTCCTACAAGTATAAAACTAATATAAAGCTGAGGTTTACGCAAGACATTAATGGTGGTAGGCAGGAAGGGGTTAAGAGACAGAAAATGGAGAATGGTAGGAGGAACTCATTAACTAGCAGTAGTAACGAAAATCATAGGTAAGTCACACATTTTATTAGTACCTATTAGTTATTACGTGAATGATGTTTATTCTCTTAATTAAAATGCAATGCAATCAATTTACTACATTTATATACAATGAGAATTGAAATTTGTTACTTTTGCGTCTTCTCTGTCAACTAAAGTCAAAATATTTTGAAATGAATAAACATGTTTCTTAAAAACAAATTATTATGCAGAAATATCTCTTCCTATGTGAATTTTTTTTAAATTCTCCATCTACATCTTCAATTTTAAAATATGTGCCAGAAGTTACTGCAATATTTACAATTTATGCAATATTGCATTGGAATTGACTCTAATAAGCATATTTGCAATAAAGCTGAATTCATTTAGAGAAGTTTTAATCCAACCCGACTCATAACAGTACGAATTAATGGTAGGTACCGTTTACTCTTCTTGAATATTCATTAAGAAATCCTCTATTAGCAAACTTTTGATTTCTGCATATACTTCTTGACGCTACATCTTCTTGAATATTGTTATTTGCCGATTCGTGTAGAAATCCTCCATAAGCAAACATTTTGATTTTTGCATAAACTTTAAAAATAAAAAAGTGTAAAAAAACTTAATTTAGAGCGATCACGATAACTCCAACGATAACACGATTTTTCTTTTCAAGTTCCACTCACAGTTCACCTCCGAGCAGCGAAGTATGTGCCCGAATCTCAGACGTTGAGAATATGCATCAGAGGTTCCCTTCGGACAGTGCGGTATCCCCTACCAGTATGAAAACCGAGCCGCCTCCGAGGAACGACCTGCAGCGATACTCCCCCAGCATGAAATCCTCCTCAGCTCATACGCACGAAGTGAAACACAATTTCAGCGTGCCAATCTTCGTCCTACACGCTAAAGGTTCTTACTATGTCCCGTTGACCATCGATTACAAGACATTGATGCCATTTTTACAAAACTACGACATATTGGAAGTGATGCCGACGATGCACAATGTCATTCTGCATCCCGTTACGATAAACGTTAACTTTTTACCAAATTTTAATCACAACACGTCAGCTAATAAATATAAAACGGAGTATGTCAACAATTGGCACTGAGGTGGAGAAGATGATACTTACAGGCTGTGATGGTCAGGGGAATCATTAAGACTGATGTAAGAAATTTATAGTCTGCCGCTAGCATGATCAAAATTGTAATTTGGAAGTGCAATTAGGATTTGGAATTTGCTAGGGAAATATATGAGTAAATTATGTTCCATGTTATTACAATGAATGAATCAGATGTTTAGATGTTATGAAAAAATATTGCGTTACAGATTATTGTGCTCATTTAAAAAATGTGAATGGTTTAGGAACACTAAGAACATAGTTTATGATATTTATGTAAGCAGAAAGTTCTTGTGTAACCTAATACTTTCGATTCTTGAATTAATTATGTTTAGGTGTCAAATATTTTATTAAAATTGTATTTCTGTAAGTGTTAATCTTTGTAAATATTCTAGTACCATATTATACTTATATGTTTAACGTTGTTATAAATGTTTAAATACATGTTATTTTTATAACCATATTTTATACATGGTAAAGGATGAATTGAATAAAAGATTAGATATCTCAGAAATAACCCTATGACAAAAGAGTGTTCAATCATTCCAAACCTG
The DNA here is from genome assembly GCA_946251905.1 of Cryptocephalus moraei. Classification (NCBI taxonomy): domain Eukaryota; kingdom Metazoa; phylum Arthropoda; class Insecta; order Coleoptera; family Chrysomelidae; genus Cryptocephalus; species Cryptocephalus moraei. Next base: position 21,475,260 of record OX276452.1, read on the forward strand.
GGATAATTATTTATAGCCCAATAAAATTCAAAATATAGAATACATAAAAAGTGTCCAATTGAAATCACATCAAACATTTACATTTTTCAGTCATTCCAGCAAAATCAAGTATATAATTGAATAAATGAAATTGTTAGACAAATAAATACTATTAGAATTCAGTAGTTTTTGTTTAGGTGAACAAGAAAAGGTTTGTGGATTAAGTATTTGATAATTTTGAAAAGAAAAATGTGCTGTCATGAGAGGGGGTACTTTCACATTGATGGCACTTATTTAAAAGTAGCAGATACCAATATTATTTTAATAAAAAACAATAACCCTTCGAGTAATCGAAAATGAGATAACAGAAAAAGAAATTCAAATTTTTAGTTACGTAAAATTTATTTTTACACCATTTCTTATTCGGAATAAGAACAAATCAGGGTGAAGAAACACTGGCACTTACTCTGTTTACTGTAGTATTTAGTAAACCTGGCCGAATCTCTGTAGACAATATTCAAACTATTATCTTCAGGTTCTAAGGTAATAAGAGCGTTCTGGATTTCATCTTCGACTGTGACATATTGAGTCCTGGCACCTAGAGTGTCGGACGATTGTGAGCAACCAAAGTACATAATCAGATCCAGTTCGTTTTTTTCCTGCCAATCATACTCAGTCAACAACTACAAAACGAAATCATTTAACTTAATCTAAAAATAATGCATATTATACTAACAGAATAGCAGCCGGGTGTCCATCTCTGCAGTTCGAACTTCATGGAAGCATTCTCATCCTCTAATTCTAAATCTGTATATTTTTGTAACAGACTAAACATTTGTGCTGATTGAAACAAGTTCAGGAATCTTTCTAAGATGTGAGGCAATGTTTCCAAGTTTATAGTTTCATAGCAATATCTGTTAGGAGGACCCACCCTGTTCCAGGAAATATCTAAAACAAATATAATTCATATCATTTTACCTAAACACCACACCAAACAAATGTACCTTTACTCTGCAAAGTCTGTAAAATTTCTGAAAATGATTCCTCTTTAAAAAATTTACTGAGTGATATTTCCGAATTTCCTTCTATTTGCTTCTGAATATAAAATGCTGTATTCACATTTAAATAATCATCGCTGATCCAAGATTCTAAATCGATATCGACAACTTTAGCTTTTAGCGATTTTTTCGAGAACAAACCGTTCAACGGTTCATAAATTGGTGTATTGAAAACTGGTGGGATTTTAACATGAAACCAGCCGTTTATGCTTAGTCTACAACTTTCCATGGATGTTACTTCAGCCACCTAAAAGTTAAGATTGATCAGACATTCAATTATAGTAAACAAAAGTGCTAATGAAGATAAACATTTCACTTGATTTATAGATAAAATAAGATTTTACCTGATGATATGAGTCGTCTGTTACTGGAAAGAAAACAAACTGGTTGTTTGCAGGAAATATGTTTCGTACGACATTCTGCGGGTGCCCTCTTTCATCTTTATTAAATAGTTGGAGAGCGCCTCCTTTACTTTCATCCCAATCTTCAGGTCCCGTCAAGTATAAAATAAATGCTACCATTCTGTCCTCCCTCTGATCGTCGTGTACCAACAGGTAATCGGTATTGGAATAAATGCTGCAGGTTGCTGAGGTATGGGTCAAATTAAATTTGGTCAATTCAGATACCTGAAATTAAAATTCCTAAAATCCCAAGTGTGGGCTTTAAAATAAAATGTATTTTATTACTGGCACACTATACATTGTGTGATAAATAAAAGAAATATCTTACCCACTGCATGACATCCCTCTTTAAGAATTCAAAAAAGCTTTTCAAGCACTCCGAACTCAAATATTTGAGATCTTTGGATTGAAAGAATTCGTAAAGATCCATATTTCTTTGATTCCAGTCTAGTTCATAAAATTCTTTCCTTAGGGAGTCGAGGAATGATTCGTTCTGAATAAAATTGTTTATGATACATAATTTAAATGGATCGACGACTAGCTCCACATTATCTTGAATAAATGTCTCTCTATTCTCCCAGTTTTTTATAAAAGAATTTTTGAAATCTGGTTTCGTTAGTTCTGAACTTATTTCAGGTGCGATTTTCCGCTTTTTATTCGGTGGACTCTCAATAAATCTCTCACAAGTTGGCATTAAGTGATCTGCGCTTAAAAAATATACACTGTAGAAATAAAGTAAAAAACAAATATTGATGATAATAAATGGAAAAATACCAGTACAATTTAATTATTACTATAGGCTCCACAAAAAATGTCCCACCCTATTATAATTTATTTCTGATGTTTTATAAAGGCGAATAAGTGCATATTATATGCTTTACAAGTACAAATGTACACGTACTGTAGGTGAAATTTAACGCAAATAGGTTTGTACTTACAACCGACGAGTGATGAAGTAGTCTTAGGTATAACTTTACAGTCGTTGTCCCACTCAGTGCACTCAACTTCCTGTTCGGCCTCTGACGATGACGACTCCAACAGTTTTTCCTCTTCGGACATTTCGCTTTCATCTTCAGAGTCCTGCTCCTCATCATCTAAATTGGTAAATTTGTGAATGAAAGTTTACATGAAAGAATTGTGGTTATATTACCTGAAATAGGCGCAGAAGGCGGTTGCAAACTTTTCTGTTTGCCTTTTGAGTACATAATTTGTTTGCTGGCAGGAATTTTAAAAATCAGCTTACGAGATAAACATAACCTTACATTTATATCACAAAACACTTCTTGATTGTTAAGGTTATTCCATTATTGTTTTATGAGTATAGGGATTTGATGTTTAAGCGCTGTTCACATCACCAGAAATCCGTTAAGGTCTTTACAAAATTATTTCCTTGCAAGTTAAATTATATTTAATTAATTCATATGATTAATTCTTATTGGCGCAACACTCAATATCTCGTTATTTCACTTTTAATTAATTGATGTATTTTGATTCATCGAATGTATTATTCAACAGGGAATGCCAGTTTTATGTTTTTTTATTGATAAATAAAAGGTAATTTAATATAAATAAATAAAGGAAACTAGTCACGTCAAACGGAGTCACCCCGTAATAAATCTTACGCTTACTTAGGTCATTATTAGCAATAAAAAATAGGAATGAATCATCAGGTATGTGGGCTTTCCACATTTCTTTCTTAAAGTTATTTCCAAATTTCGCAAATAATATTTGTCCGATGCGATCGAAACACGTTCCGGGAAGGTTTCTTAATTGTCATAATCATTTCCCGTATTTCTTCAACGGGCTTTATCGGCTACCGGCTCCTCAATGAATCATCTAAGTATAAAGAACTCATACACCTATAGAAGTGTATCCAGAGTGTTACAACGCGTCTCCTTAACCTTCCATTATGAACGTGATTTTTAATTGAAAACCCATTGTATAGCGATGGAAGGTTGATTTGAAAATCATAAAAAAATTATACAATATTCTACTTAATTTCTATTCAAAGCCAAACGGTAAACGTATAATTGGGTTAAAATTTGATTTTCATGAGTTGTTTTAAAATGTTCCATATAAGGCTGTTTGTAACTTTGGTCATTTTTTTACGTTATGATGGTATTTGTGCCCCCACAAAGTACGCTGAAGTTCCCTCAGGCGAAGTGGTAAGTATTGCAGATACAAATTTTATACTATATACGATGTTGCGTAAATGTAAATGAATTTATATAATGTAGGTATACCTATAAACATTTAATATGAAACACCCTTTACTTATTTAAACAATTAATATTATATTCAACACACAACAAAAGCAGATATAGGAATAATATTTATAAAAGAAAATGTATAATAAACATAATTTAATAAACTTAATTTGTTTGTTCAAATGTTTAAGACAAAATATTTTATTTTTATGAAATAGTCATCCTTTCTATAAAATTTTGTTGGGGCTTACTTTAGTGCCACTGCTCGCCTAAAGTAATTTCTGCCCCTTTGACATCCAAGAATGGATATGCAATATGTCTTTATGTAATGTTCTTTACTTCACAATTTTTATTAATTAATGATTTCCCAATACAACTCCTTAGAACACTTCTATATAGACCGTTTAGTAGGTACCTATTATCAGTTTATTTTTATTGATTCCACTAATTTACAGGGAAGGACATATTTTTCTAATGTTAAAATATTTTATAAAATCCATCACTTCCGTGTACATGAACTTCAACTACTATCTGACATTATTCATAAATGAAATACCTAATTAATTGCGTTTTCTGTCCTTAAATAGGCAACCCCTTTGATAATTGATCGCAATTAATATAACACTTCGTATAGGTAAACAGTAATATAATATTTATTATATTATTTGTTCTTGATATTTGGTTAGCGCCATAATGTTTCAGCTTTTGATATGATAATTTCTTTGGATCAGTAATTAGTCATCTATAGTTTTTATTTTTAATGCAGTGCTAATTCCATATATTTAACACTTGCTGTCATGCGAATGATTGATCAAATTTTAAGTTTGCATTTCATTTAATGTAAGAATGATACGCTTTGTTAAAATAATCCACCATTTCCGATACTGTGCTTTAATCTGTTTGGAAATAAAATTTAAATACATGAATAAGATCTATTTTAACTTTTCTGCTGAACATGATTTCTATTAAAAAATGCTACACTTATTCCCTGAAACAACACTAATTAAAGTCTTGCATTTGACTAAGACACTTCTTTAAACATGTTTCATAAGGTGCAAACGAAAACTTTCATATTCGTCGCAAAAAAATACAGCATAAATCTTCAAATATGTCAAAAGGTCGGTAAAAGTATGCCTAAAATACCTTATTTACTGATAAGTAACTGTGGTTTATTTTTTCAGTTAGATTTCATGAAAAAATACGGATATTTAGACAAAGGCGACGGTAATTCTGAAGCACTCTATACCGAAGAAGGCATTGCAAGTATCATAAAAAATGTACAAAAATACGGTGCTATAGAGCAAACCGGTAAAATAGATAACGCCACAATAAAGGTATTAATGCAATAGTGACCGTAAAACATCATTATGTGTATATACTCAATTTTGCAGCTCCTAACAGCTCCTAGGTGTGGTGTACCAGATATCATAAGAGAGAAGCGCCAAAAACGTTATGTTTTGGGTCCGAATAATAGTGGTTGGGAAAAAAGGAATATCACATACTAGTAAGTACCTATAGCTAATATAGTCATTCATGAAAATTACAAATAAAAGCAAATGGTGATTAGTTGAAACAATTCATAAAATTAATACATTACTGAAAAAATAAGTAGAATTTCATTACAATTGTGCTTTGGTTATTTGCCAATCCAATTAGTAATCCGGTCATCCAGACCTATAAAAAGATGCCTGTAATAACTAGTTACCACATTCTTATTAAATACCTAGTCAATAAAGCGAAAGTATTGTTTTCAACTTATTATTGAATAATTTTTGCGCGTTACTTTCTGAAAATATGACTCGATAAGAATTTGCAAACTTATACTGAGCATGTACTACTGATAATTGTAAATTTTAGTTTGGCCAACTGGGCCCCACAATTAGGTGAATACACAGTCCTGAAAAATATCCAAAAAGCTCTAGATGCCTGGGGTAGATATGCAAGGTTACATTTCCAACGAGTGTCAGACCCCGACGCTGACATCATTGTAGCATTTGGATCTGGTTATCATGGAGATCAGTAAGCGAAATTACACATAAGATTTGTTTCAGCTTGCAGAAAATCATGTTTTAAACATTGGTATTTCTAGTGACTCAAACATTTTTCTTCAGATTATTATCACCACATATGTGGGCTACTAGAAATAACACGTTTTCTGCTGGCTCGAATCATCTTCATCGTGTCATATATCTTTGATTCTTGGTTTCAGTTATCCATTTGATGGTCGAGGCAATACCTTAGCTCATGCTTTTTTCCCTTACGAATCCTCCGACTTGGGCGGGGATATACATTTCGACAATGATGAAATTTGGATTGATAAAAGGCAGAACCCTTCCGCCAAAAGCGGTACAGATTTTTATACCGTGGCGCTACATGAGCTTGGGCATTCCTTAGGTTTATCCCATTCCCCTGATCCAACTGCGGTTATGTTTCCTTACTACAAGGGTTACGAGAATAACGAAGAGCCTCAACTGAGCCATGACGATATTATGGGAATGTACACGTTATACAGTGAGTATTTTGTCAGAAAACTTCGAAACAAATATTTTGCGGGGTTTTATCAGTAAAGTTCTTTACATTTACAGTTACAAGAGTTTTGAAAGGAGACTATGCAACTCCTTCTAGCAGAGAAGTTGAAAGATGGTCCACCACCGAACAAATTTATCATCCCAGGAGGACCACCGAATGGTACTCTACGTAAGTCTTACTTTACATTTAAAACAAAAATGTCATTTAGATATGTTTAGTACATCAGAAGAACACAGCACCTCGCCTAGAACAACTCCTTTTACAACTTCCACGACTGAATCTTATCCACCGTGGAGTACAACTTCACTGACTTACAAAGGAGACGATGAATCAGTAGAAGTGCACAAAAGGCATGATGATAAACACCACATACCAGACACGAATTCTCCCAGTCTCCCTAATATATGCGACGGAATTGTGGACGCAATTGCAACTTTGAGAAGCGAATTGTTCGTCTTCAAAGATCAAGTAATATCTGAAACATATATTAATTGCACGAAAATGTACATACAATATTTACATCGCGACAGAAACTATTTTCCATTTTAGTTTGTTTGGAGGTTTAAGGATAAAGGAAGGCTAGAAAGAGGTTATCCAGTGCCAATAAGGCAAATGTTTCCAGATTTACCAAAACGTATTAAAAAAATTGATGCAATTTATGAGCGACCAGATGGTATGATCGTCATATTTTCAGGTAAACAGTCACAATAGGTAATCTATCGATCCTAATTTTGAATTTAGGTAAATGGTTTTGGGTATATGATGGACAAAGATTTACCGAGGACAGTCCAAGGCCTTTAACGGATTATGGTTTGCCAGACTATTTGACAAATATAGATGCTGCGCAAACCTGGGCTAGAAATGGTATGATCAAATGGAAGTGATCGGAAGATAAAGTTTTAAATATTTCTCTTTAGGTAAAACTTACTTCTACAAAAACGAAAGATTCTGGAGGTATAATGAGGGCACACAAAGTATGGATTCTGACTATCCTCGCCACATTGAGAGATGGAGAGGAGTGCCGGACAGTTTAGATGCTGCAACTACCTGGAAAGACGGCAAGTTTTGATTTACATATATACCTTACAGCTCTTCTCCTAATTTTCGCTTTCAGGTATTACATACTTTTTCAAAGGGGAGCTTTTTTGGAAATTTGATAACGATTGGGTAATAGTTACCGATAAATCACCTTTCCCCACAGCCGAGGTCTGGTTTGGATGTTCTGAGGAACCGAATAAAATGAAACGATTATTTTACAAGTAACATGTAAATAATTTGAAGAAGCTTCGCGTATTAGTTTTCAAATTTTATTTCATACCATTTTGTATTCTTTAAGGTGTTTGTGTTCATTTATGAAATAAAATTGACAGCATTATAAAATTAGAGTATATTTTCACTATCAACGTATCATACAAAAACTTTAGTTTTCCTAGGAGTGACGAATAAAGCAAAAAATTTTGAAAATATATTTTTCACGGAAATATTTCAACAGGTTCACTGGTGCTGTATTGCAGGAGTATTCACGACAGTATTATCAAAAAGGAATCAATAGTATGCCCTTGTTAACTTGTAACTTTATGTATGCCTTATTAGTGTTAAATTTAGGGTTGGTAATACATATGTTAAGGATTGCGTTAAGTAACTTGATTTAACTGCAGCAGGCAGCCGGATTTGGGTCTTTGCCCGACCTTTTGGTGACGCTGATCTTCGTAAATTCTTCGGCAATCGTTGGATGAATGCCCACAGTGCCCATTAAGGTTTCGACTGTTAAGTTGCATCTGTGAAAATTTCATTGTATTAATGTAAGTGGAAATTTGATTATGAAGATTTGAGAAAATAAGTATGCTTACTTGATCGCAGCCGCAAAACCTTGGATGACTTCACCGGCATTTGGACCAATAAAATGCATGCCTAGCACCTTCTGGGATCCCTCTCGCTGAGCAACAACTTTAAGATAGCAATGGGAAATATTTCGTTGAGGTATAAAGAATTCAGTTGGTTTGTAGTAGCCGTGGTAGACTTCTATGTTATCTGCGCCATACTGATCAACTGCGGTTTCTTCACTAATACCTGCAAAATAATCACTTTATTAAATGAATGCATAACAAAAGTATTGAACATAAATTAAAAGCAAAATTTTCTATAACATAATTTAGAAACATCTTATTGTGGCAATAAGATATATGATACAATAAGAAATGAGGCAATTTACAACTAGGTTGTTTAGTGCTGTAAAGGTGCGTTCCAGCTGTATATGATGACTTACCAACAGCTCCATATTCTAATGGAGTAAAAACTGTAGTAGCAACATTGTTATAGTCCATATTAACGGTGGAATTTCCAAATAACCTGCGTGCTAACAGTCTTCCAGCATGGATCGCAACAGGAGTTAGCTCAGGGCGTTTCTGTGGAAAATAAAACTTATTAAAAGAAATCTAAACAAAAAGAGAAAGGCTTACGTATAGAACATCTCCGACAGCATAGATATGTGGTACATTGGTCTGCTCGTTGATGGCTTCGATTTTTTCACCGTCACCCGCTACTTTCACGCCAGCTTTATCAAGATGCAATTCCCTAGTCAAGGCACGCCTTCCAATGGCAAACAGAACGGTGTTAAAGGTGTCTGACGACACTTCCCCCTTCTCGTTTTTCCATGAAGCTTTTAACTGACCATCATCTAACTTCTCTATTGCAGTTGGTACACACCTTAAAATAAAATTGTGAAGATTAGAGTATCACACAAAATTGCTAAATAACTGTGGCTATAATTATGGCTTACCTGTGTAAAAATTTAACTCCTTTGTCTTCCATTTCAGCAGTTATAATGCTAGCCATTTGCTGATCAAATCCTCTGAGAGGTACTGAACGAACCATCACAGTTGAATCATAGCCTAACCCATTCAGGAAACCAGCACATTCTAACCCGATATCTGATATTGCATTAAGGAAAAATTAGAAATTACTTCAAGTCAGAAAGTGAGCTTTGACTGTGATTATTTTAAGAAACAAAAAAAGGATACATCCAGCTCCAACGACTAGAGTTTTCCCAGGAGCCGTAGGTAAACTGAAGATATCGTCACTGGTAATCCCATATTCCAACGCACCTGGGATATTCGGATACCGTGGCCTCCCACCGACTGCTATTAAGATGTATTTAGCAGTCAGCGTCTTCTCCCCTTGCTTTGTGACAGTGTGCACAGTGAAAGGGTCCTTAAAGATGCCCAAGCCATTGATGTAATTCACCTTTCTAAAATGATTGATATATAGTTTACGTCAAACATTTTATTCTCTTCCTTACTTATCTCGAAGTTCTACTCTGGTTACCCAGTTTACAGATTTGATATGTCCCTGGACTGCATCCTTCATAGCCTCCCAATTGTGCTTAATGTGTTCTTGGGGTAATTCCCAGCCATAACTCTTGGCATCCTGAGTAAAAAAAATATTGTAATAACCAGAGATAATTACTTGAGGTGTTATTCAATTGCAACAAATTTGAAACATTATAAAACAATGTATCCATTTTGAGAAGATACACGTTTATAGACTAAACATATATCTATTGTAAACTGGAGATATAATTTCCATCTCTTTTGACCCCTAAATACAAAACTATATTCAAGGAACACAGAGACGGTAATTGAATCATAAATGAATACAAACAAGTATAATTACAATTAACATACAAATAATTATTCTAATAACAGTTTTATCCATCCCACATACCTGAATGGCCTCTCCTAACAACGCTGCAGTGTGCATCAACTTTTTTGGGATGCATCCCACATTGACGCAAGTACCCCCTAAACCCCATTTCGAGCCTTTGGGACTGGGACTGACGTAATCCAACACTGCTACTTTAGCACCTAAAGCCGTAGCTTCCTTAGCGGCAGCCAAACCGCCTGATCCACCACCAATGACGAGAAGATCAAATTCATTATCACCTGAAAAGAGTTCAAGTTGTAATAATTTGATTACCATTTCCAGGACAAATTGAAGGATACATACAATACATATAAGTATTTGTATACAGGGGTAATAAAATTTTATATACGAGATATTTGTTTTGATGTAACACAAACTTTTAACAGACGCCTAATGTCATTAGAGTAAGATTACTTTCATATGTTGGTTGGTAATTAATGGGACACCTAAATGGTACTTATTTCGATTTATTAAAATGGGAATAATTATTGATTCTCTAAAGAAAAATGGAAAAATGAAGTCTATAAACTAAAAAGTGACAACTCAAAAAAATTTGATAGATTAAAGTAAATCAAGGTTTTACATTCAAAACTTTAAGAACACAATAGTTTCCATCTCTTACCTGCAATATGTTACTCACTGAACCTTGATCACTTGAAAATATACATTTTTTTTAGTAGTCACTTATTATTAATACATAATATTTGTACAAACATGTACAAGAAGAAGGGGTCTTTCTCATATCAGTACTCCTACCATCACCTTTCATAATAGCTATTTTACAAATGATACATTGCTTTTATACAATTCTGAATTAATGTCAGTGTTATAGTGACAAGAAATTATGATGTCACATAAACAAACGTCATTTTGCAATCAAAGTAAACCTTATCCTAAATTAAAATGAATAGAAAGAATCTTTGAAAATACAACATATTCATATACCGAATATGTATAAAAATAAGTTTCAATATTAAAAACGAACACATATCTGTTTCGAAATAATACTAGTTGTTTCAATAATCGATATTTCATACAAGTAAAGTGGATATAAAGTAATCAACTGCATTTTCCTGCATTATAGTGACATGAATATTTTATTTCTGTAGCATGTCCATGCACAGTCACGCGAGAAAAAAAATTAGTATCGGAATTTATTTCCAAATTGAAGTTCTTACGTATTATTTTTACGTCAACCGTCCTTTTCGCACAACACAACATCTTTAATTTTATATAACTTAGCTCACCAGTCTCACCTTAAATTGCGAAAGCACATGTGTATATGTGTTTCAAAGTAATCGAATTATTTTCGATTCTTTTATAATTTCAATAAAATAAATGATGTTCGCCTATAATAACTGCTTATCTGATTGTAGATAAATCTACTGGAATGTATACAACTCTTGAACTAGTACCTATGTACTAGTCGTAATGTATTTATAGATGGAATCACATGAAGATAACCAATATTGGAATATAGCATGTCACCGCACAAAAAAAATAACGTCAGAGATAGTATGTGATTAGAAAATTTGTCGAGTTGTAATGTAAATTTGAAGCCCTTAAATGAAAACAATACATGCAATAATTTTAGATAGCGATAACATTTTAATTGCGGTTAATCTCAAAGGCCCGACAGTTTATCTAATCATCCTTTTTAATTTAGCCATGAATTTGCCAGAATTTAAAGGTAAGATAAACGGGATTTGAAAAGTTTAAGTTAATACCAAAGTTTGAAAATAGTGGTATAATATAATATGTTCCATTTATAGAAAGAAACTACTCTGGAACTGAACTCCCTATCCAGGTTTACACGTTTGACTGTCCCAGCTTTACAACTTTATCTTGAATTTACACTTACTTCTTCCTGAACGCTTATAGTTTATTTTTCCTTCTCTAGACAAATAAATTCTAGAAACACATTACCTCTTCGGTATCTGGCTATTATAACTGAAGATATAAAATTGCTACCATTAAATGTTGCTTGTTTTAGGTCATGGTTTAAATCTTTTCTTCTAAAAACATTAATACATTTCATGGTCAATTTTTTTTAAAGCAACGAATTGTGGATTAAACAGGTACTTAATACACTTTAGTACTTGTATGAATTATTGCAAAATTAAAAAAAAACATTTATTTAAGGCAACATGACTGCAGTTTTATAATTCCGAATACTTCTTTTAGCCGACAGATATGTCTCATGTTATTCGTCAAACAAACATAAAGTAACATTAAAAATCCTGCCTTTAAAGTCGTCAATGGGACTAGACTCAGGTATGTAATTTCTGCTTGGAACAATATATAAGTACTATATAAGTAAAGTAGATATAGGATAGGGTTTCATATTCTAGCATGATACATTTCGACCTTACTTGTGAAGCTTAACGCATGAGTGGATTAGTTCTATATTGATATTGAAGGGACTAACAAAGAGGGGGTTATTCAAATTGTCAATCTAGAATAGAGGCATATTACTTTATATTGAAATGCTTCAAAGGCAAATTGCATTTTTTAGTACTATTAGATAAGTTGGTAGGTTTTTCTTTAATATACTCCTGTTACCGTGTGTATTTCTAGAACAAAAACAGTGTTTATGTTTGATGTTTATCAAATTTATAAATCATTGAGTTAGTCATCTTGCTGAATCTCTTATCAGAAGCAGTAATTTTAAACTGGAAAATATTTAAACGAACCAAATGAGCCTACAAATGTGTAGAAACTAAACGTAGCAAAAATTTAACTTCTCAAATTGAAGGCACTTAGGTACTCTTAGAATTAAAAACTAAAAAGCTAAAAAATTTCTATTCTCAATCAGTTTTATACACTTTGACTGCTAAATATCAAATATTTTTTCTCAGGTGCCATTAATGCCCCAGAGAAGAAAGAGACCATTTCAGGTTCACAAAGCTCGCAAATGGTGAGGAAATAAATGTAAATAGATTTGTAAGTCCCTTTAGAAATATAATATGTACTTTTCTTAATAGGGTGTTGACATATTCTTAAAAATCTCATTAGTGGAGAAATATCTATTTATACCAAGTGTTGAAAAGAAATAACCACCTGTTTCAACAAGGAAGCGGCGAAATAAATTTATTGGTGCTTTTGACATTAAATTGGTATAGGTACTTTTACACAGTAACAGCGTATTGCATTTAGATTTCCTTAGGTGCCAGAGTATCAATTTGTAAACTTGTCAATTGGTGGAATATTCATGTGATGCATATTTCAATTTTAACCCAACCAAACTGGTGTACATGGAAATCAATGCACCAGTATTATGCAAGGAAATACCAATGAGTTCACGATATTATTGATGAGTATGACTGTTAAATGTAAGTGGGGAATGAAATGAAACCCTGCAACTTTAACAGTTTCCATTCTCTCCAATTTAACAACATCTATAATGATGTTGTACATATTGCAATAACTTTGAGCGATGGGACAACCTTCAACAGTTGAAATCTATTCCGTATTGCTATACAAGTCTTCCACAGTTCTCTTCACAAAAACCCTAATACTAACAGGTCCGCTTGTTCACCAGCCGCCTTCAAACCTATTCATTATTACTTGTAGAGCTTCACAAAATGCACTTTCAAAAATATACTATTGACATTTTGATGTTTTTCCAATTGACAATTTTTATCATGCTTCATTTAATCCAATCTTTTTTGAAAACCATAATACACCATGATATTTAACAAGAGTGAAAAATGTCGTAAAATGGATAAAAATGGATGTCGTAGATTGATCCTGGCGCGCAATTAATGACATTTTAATTTAATTAATGAAATTAATACATGAAATTAATCATTTCATGTTTTCAAACAGTCAGTGCTAATTTTTATTGTCGCAACTGGTCGCATTGAGCCAGAATGGTTTCGACATTTGTGACATTTACCATTTGTCAAAATGTTTACATCCAACACCTAAGATATGTCAAAATGACATAAAAATTCCAACGGTTGCTAGATTACGGATTTAACTGAACACCCGTTATATTGTGCAGTATAATCTATTCGATGAGTTTTGTGACATTCTTTAAAATAAATTTCCTCTGTAACAATTGATAGAAGCATGATTCAAGCATGTATGTCAGAGTTATGAGTAGAGAAGACTTTGGCGATTTCAAAACTTTTAGAAAAACTGATTTTGAAAGATCTCCTCAATAGGAAAAGGGGTTAATGTAGCTGAATGATGGTAAGAAAATTAAGTAGGTAAAGTTATCTACACAGGCAGGTCACTTATATTTCTAAGCACACCACAATGAAGAAAGGAGGCGTTTGGATTATTCTTTCATAGCGAAATATGTCGGATTAATAAAGAAATTTAACTTATACAACTTATTTATATAGGTTGTGTGTCCTGTCCGTGGCGTTCTATGGGTTTTTATTTTAAGTTTACAGCAGATCCAGTTAAAAAATATTGGAATTAAATTATGGGCTGGGAGGAATTAGACAAGGTGGCAGCCTAAGTCTCTTTTTATTTAATCTCCCGATGGACGTAATTATAAACAAAGTAACATCTCTTAATCTCGGATATAGAATGGGCAACAAAAGAATTGGTGTGGTGAGCTCGTGTTGGGGCAATTCAGATATCTAGGCATAGACATATCAAGCACTCACAACCCAGTTAACGACCTAAGAGTTGGATTAACAAAGCATCCGCACGATGCCTAGGAGATATAGTCTGGTCAAATCCATATATGCGCACAGGAGCAAAATTAGAATCTACAAGACCAGTATCAGACCGATCAAGACGTATGGCGTAGAGGTACACGAAGACACCAACAAGACGAAACACATGCTAAGGGTGGCTGAAATGGAAACACAAAGAACAATAATAGGGAAAACAAGAAGCGACAGAGCGAGAAACAGAGACATCAGAGAGCAATGTGGAATACAAGATATACTAAGATGGGGAAGGCAGCGTGGCAGTGGTACAACCATGTAAGACGGATGGACGAGAACAGACTTCTGAAAATCGTCCTAGAAGGCAGGAAGACCACTGAAAAGATGGAGAGATAGTTGGCCATCTACCTCTCGGGAAAAAATGTAGAGACAACTTCAGGATTAACAGATCGACAGATCCCCAAGAAGTAGAAGACATTTTGGGCAATAATGAAAACAATAAAATAGTGAAATAAGGCAAAAATTTAATTAAAAAAAGTGTTAATAATAATGTAAAATATTACAATAATATAAAAAGAAACAATATAATTATGGTAGAAAAGGTAATAAGTAACAAATACAATACAGAAAATAATTTTACAGATTCGAGTAGAGAAATAGCTCCGGTTACTCAAAAAAGTCTCGGAACGGCGTACCGGTGCGTTCCGGCCCCAATACACCCCTGGTCCATGGGGTTGTTGGTATGTAAACGAATATTTTTTTTTGTTAGGAAAATGCTGGGTCTAGTTACATTAATCACCTGGGCCTGGTCTATCTTGTGTGGCTAATCGATTGGGTCCTAACGCATTTTAGTGCCTTGGAAAAAGTAATAATGTATTATGTATTGAGTTCACGAGTAACAATTAGTTCGACTGCAGTAAATTTGATTCCGTGGTAATTTGAAGATTTAAATTTCCCTCGCATTTTCCAAGGTCTCGTTTACAGAGTATCGTATCGATAGTATCTATCGAAAGATCATTCTGTGAGATCATTTCGCTGGTTTTTCCAGAATCAGTTTGTCGGAGTTATGAATTCCGATAAATTTCCCTCGCCGCAGTCGGAATAATGAGACAATGATTTGTACGTACCTGGAGTGGCTGGTATTGTTCAGTTTTTAACGAGGTACCGGAGTCGGAATGATCCAATCTTAAAATATATCGCGCCGAGAAAGTCTCGTTAAACGGGGCAACCCTGAACTGAACAACCAGTGAAAGGAACTGCACTCACAGGTCTCACAGCGACATTACGTCTGACGTAATAATTGAAGGTTATGTACGAAACATCGCGTAATAAAATAACCGTTTTCCAGCTAATAATTATCGCGTTGGTCGCTCCGTTCGGAGCGACGTAAACGGAGGCTTACCTGCGGGACGTACGCTCGACAAATTTCTGACGAGGCCCGGTGCGGAAGGCGTGTTCCTCAACAACAGGAATGTCCTCCCGAAAATTTTGTGCACGCACCTCGGGGCCACCCGATTGAAACCAAAAACCGCCGCCATTTGACAGGCCGAATAAACAACGCGGCGTGATAAAGAGGCCGAGCGAGAGCGATGATAATATGGATTCGCGTCGATTCAGTCGCAGTCGAACATGAACTCTATACTGATAACCGGTTGCAACAGGGGCTTAGGTTTAGGACTGGTGAGGCGGCTGGTGAGAGAAGAGAATCCCCCGAAAAGTATAATCGTCACTTGTCGAGATTTGGAGAAAGCGAAGGTACTCAATTCACGTCTTTTTAGGTTAATGACGGTGTGTGGTTTGCTTACCGATCGGAGCCATCGTGGAATACAATTGAGCGGTCGTAGGTCGAATTGCGGGTTATTTGACGTATCACAGCAGTAGTTCTCTATCGTACACTTTCAAGCAGTCTCGAACGGTCCGTCTGCCTCGGGCTGAGCTCTCGATCTCTCGAAACGAAACGCGAAACGCCACCACTTTCCTGTCGTGCGTGTAGTGTGCGCGAGCGCTCGGACTTTTTACCGGCGTTCGGTTCCACATTAATTTCCTCTTCTACCGGATTACTCGTTTTATACGCGGCTACGTCACCGAGGGAATTCAATTCTACAAGTCATCCAGATGATTATTGTAAGAGATAATTGTTTAATCGATCGATCCTCGCGGCGGCGGCCAGATGATGAAATATTCAAATCGTCGTGATTCGCGACTAATTATGGACCGACTAATCTTTTGAGTTTTGAATTTTTTTCTTCACTTATTACACGACATGGTTTCCGGCACCGTAAACCATATATAGTACCCCACCCCATATCCATATTATTCCATTTAAACTTTTAGTTATTTAAGTATACGGGGTGTCTATCAAGCAGTAGCGCAGAGCCGGATTTAGGACGATTAATATAACTTACTATACACCCAAAATACCGAATAATAATCATAGAAATATCATAAATTTTAGAACGCCAGTCAGTTTTAGTACAACTAGGCACTCCATAGATCAAATTGACTCACTTCCGACGTTGCGCAATAAATACTGTATCAAAAGCGGGATATTTCATAGTGTCATCAGGGCAGGACTAAGGATTTTTGACTTCTCGTTCGTGAATCTGATATGAATATGTTGTCGATATAAACATTTGCTCGAGCTGACTTCTTAAAAATGGAAATGTTGAACTCGTAAAATATAACACTCGGGGGAGTGTGGAGGAAGTGAGGACGTTTATACCTAGCGCCTAGAAAATATTTCTTGATTAAATTCATGAATACATTTGAATGAAACTTATCTAAGTATCTTGTAAATACTCGACTTCGACTGTCATATCTCATGTAACACGCTCTTTCGTTCCTCTTCTATATTTCTATCTATTCTATCTTTATACGGAGCTTTTCTATCGAAACGCTTGGTGGGAAATCAACAAGAGCAAAAGAGAAACCAGCAGTAGTTCGTTAGCACGACAGAGAGAGAAGTTTTGCAACGTTGCCGGCCGAGCACGCAGTCCAAGTCAACGCGTGTATCGCTTCACACTTTCGGATGTGTGCGGTACAGTGTGCGGAGCGGATGACTGTAATGTTTCGCGAGCTAGCAACATCGCAAAAGGTCGTTCTCTGTTTAACTCGCGAGAAATATATGGCCTTTCCTTCGCTCTCGTGCTTATCCTATACTGCGACTCTTTAGAAACGGTCTTTTCTGCTGGAAAGAATTGGCCGGCGGAGAGAAAACACCCTGCACGCTTATACTCCGCATATGTATTGCAACGTTTTTGTCTACGCTAAAGTCACTAAACCACACGAATTGACTTAATTAATTTATTTTAACCACTTACACTTATCTACTAATACTTAATCTAATTTATCTTAACAACTGTTTATTTATGTTTACCGGTCCGGCCGACATCCGTCGGCCGGTTGTTTACGACTCCCGGAGACTCTCCTTGTTTCGCTCCTCCGCCTTCTATTTATTTTGCAGCATGAGAACTCCAGAACAATCTCGTCCTTTCCCGAATATTCTGCGACTTACTGGAAATCTATCAGTTCGCCAAATGCATCTCGTTAGGAAGTTCCCAGAAGGGACACATTCCGACGAGTTCTTATCTTTATGGAAGGCTGTTTCGTTACAGTATATAGGTTTATTGTAATACTTATAACACGCGTTTGGATATACGATGACTCACAGCGTTTTCATGCTGACGGCAAGTTAAAGATTTTACTCCATGTAAAAACGTTTATTTTTCTGAAGCATGCGTATTTCTCACTTCAAAAATTTAATCCACAGGATAGTTTAATTTTTCATAAGAAATGAAAATATATCAAAGTATAAAAGCTGCAAAGTGCCCTAGCACTTATAACTCCTTGCTTTTTTACTTCTTCGCGGCCATTGGAGGGAGAAAGTATTTACTCCTTTACATTGAAGACAACAACGGCGAGACAATCAGGGACTGTGATTGCTTATAGGCGTCCGCCATTGAGCGCTTATCTTCCTGCCTAAAGTATTGTAACGTTTTTACTATTGACTAACACTAAAACACTACGCGATTATCCTAATTAATTTATTTCTTACACTATACCTATAAACTTAACTCAACAATCACCTAATTCATATTCGTACACGGATGTTTATTTATTTTAACGCGCCCGATCTCTCGCTCGAATGTTTACACACACCGGTTCAACTGTGTCTCGCCTTGGGTCGGGCAATCCTTATAAATGCAGGTAGAAGGGTTCCCGAACATTCCAGCAGTTTTCGAGATTGTTCCACGAATTTCTCCTCGGGTTTTCGGGGAATCGAAGCGTCCCGGCCTTACGAGATAGGTCCCGCTGTTTCTAGAACGCATTCGCGGAACCCGGGCAGTCCCAGACGTGTTTATTTGGTTTCGGCGAGCCGTTCCGTTACACTGCCCCCGCCTTAAAGATGTTTCGTCCCGAAACGTGTCCCTGACAGGCCCATGTAGAAATCTACAGTTGGTCCCCTGTCTGCAGCGCGAGGTTTGGTGGAAATAACATGCCACGGTCTTCTTGTGGGGACTCCTCTCAGGATTCCAACAACACACCAAAATGTCTACCCCGGTGAAGCGAAATAAGACCTCCAGCATATTCCTGACGACCCTCCAGTCCAAGGCGTCCAATCCGCAAGCCAGTTTCGGGATAGCTAACTTAGTTAGATCTTCGCTAAGTAGGGTATCCCTGAGGTCATGTAGTGCGTCCCACAGGTCCAAATAGGTGGGCTTGTGTAAGGACCTCCTCTTGGTAACCAGGTAGAAGAGTGGCCGTTGTGATCCATCTTCCTTAATCCTCAGCGCTCGCCCGACCGCCGGTCCCTGCTGATGGAGTTCGTCCAGTTTGCCGAACCTCGTCCGGAACTCCGCAGCAATTCCCCGGGACATCCGCAGGTCCTGGGCCACGCAATGAGCCAGCGCATATTCAGGCGGTATTCCGAACAGATCCCGTTGTTCTTCCCTGGTCACACCGAATCTGGCCTTCCCGGTCCCACCATACGCAGCCATAAACTCTTCAAAGGAGGGCTCATCCTCTTGGGGCCGTAGTTGGCGCACCTGTTGATCTTGGTCGTGGTCTCCCTCGAAAGGCGCTAATCGATTGTAATGCACCACCCTGGGTTTCCCATTCGGGACTTTGCTGATCCGGTAGATGACATCATTTATCTTGGTCTTCACTGTATACGGCCCTTCCCAGGCTTTCTGAAGCTTTGGTGATAACCCTCGTCTTCTTTGCGGGTTGTACAACCACACCAGGTCTCCTTCTTCATATATGCCGCTGTCCGCCCGGACGTCATAGTGATCCTTCATGCGGTCGCTGGCGACTTGGAGATTTGTCCGTACCATCTCGTGAATCTGGTCCATCTTTCTGCGCAGCTCGGTGACGTAGTCTTCCCCAGCCAGATCTTCTCCCGGTTTGCAACCGAAGCTCAGATCGCAGGGAAGCCTCATCTCACGCCCGAACAGTACCCTTGCTGGTGTCTGGCCGGTGGACTCATTGATGGCAGAACGGTAGGCCATCAGGAAAAAGGGGAGATGTTGATCCCAGTCTCGTTGGTGTTGAGACACTACCTTCGAGAGGTACTTGCCCATGGTGCGGTTCATCCTCTCCACCATTCCGTCGGACTGAGGGTGCAGCGCCGTCGTTCTAGTTTTGCGAATTCCCAACTTTTCGCAAACTCCCTGGAACAGCTCGCTCTCGAAGTTACGCCCCTGGTCGGAATGCAATTCCAACGGTACTCCGAAGCGGCTCACTAACTCCTTCACCAGGACATCTGCGACAGTTGTGGCTGCTTGGTTGGGAATCGCGTAGGCCTCTACCCATTTCGTGAAGTAGTCCATCGCCACCAGGATGTACTTGTTGCCGCAATCGGTTTCAGGAAATGGTCCAGTAATGTCTAGGGCGATCCTCTCGAAAGGACTTCCCACATTGTATTGTCTCATCGGGGCTTTCGGCTTGCGGTGCGGTCCATTGCTGGCTGAGCAAACTGTACACTTTCTGCACCATTCACGAACAGCCTCAGAGCAGCCCACCCAATAGAAACGCTCGCGCACTTTCTGCAGGGTCTTCTTTACTCCCAGGTGGCCTCCAGATGTTCCGTCATGGAGGTGACGTAGCACTTCCGCCACCTTGACCTTGGGTACGATGAGTTGGAATCGTCTTTCTGCGCCATTATCGGATTCAAGCACCCTTTTGAGCAGTCCATCCTGTATCACCAGGGAGTCCCACTGTGCCCAGTATGATTTCAGGGTCCTAGAGGATGGGGCCACTTCCTGCCATTCCGGCCGACGTCCCTCTTCTTTCCACCTCAGGATCCGTTGGAGTTCAGGGTCGCCTTCCTGCGCTCGCCGCAGCCCGTCTGGTGACCAGTTCTCGTCGGTGACCGTCGTGCGGCAAGTAGAAGCCTCCTTTACCTCTGCACGACTGCAGTGGGAACATCCCTCCGGACACGGTCTTCTTGAAAGAGCGTCAGCATTACGGTGGCTGGTTCCTGCTCTATGTTCGATGTCGAAGTCGTATTCCTGAAGACGCTCAATCCACCGAGCTACCTGGCCTTCCGGGTTCTTGAATCGCAGGAGCCATCTGATCGCCGCGTGATCCGTTCTCAACAAGAACTTCCTCCCATATAGGTACTTGTAGAAATGTTCTACTGACTTCACAGCGGCTAACAGCTCCCTTCTGGTAACACAGTAGTTCCTTTCGGGCTTGGACAGGACTTTACTGAAGTAGCCAACGACCCGCTCTTGCCCATCTTGCAGTTGTGACAAAACCCCTCCGATCCCGTCGTTGCTTGCATCTGTATCCAAGATGAAGCGTCCCTCTTGGGTCGGAAACCCAAGAACAGGGGCTGTTGTCAAGCGTCTTTTCAGGTCGTCGAAGGCGGTTTGGCATTCTTCATCCCAAAGGAAGGCTCGTTTCTCCTCAGTTAGTCGCGTCAGCGGCTTTGCGATGTCAGAAAACATTCGGACATAACGACGATAGTAAGTGCAAAGCCCCAGGAAACTCCGCAACTGATGCTTGTCCTTCGGTGTTGGCCATTCTTGGACTGCTCGCACTTTTTCAGGGTCCACCTCGACGCCGTTACTGCTGACCACGTGACCCAGATAGTGTACCCTCGTTCTTAACAGATGGCATTTCTTTGGGTTGAGCGTCAGGTTAGCCATTTGGAGTCTTTTGAAGACTTCCTCCAAGTTTGACAGGTGTTCGTCAAACGTCCTCCCTACGACGATTATGTCATCCAGGTACACGAGGCACGTTTTCCAGGAGAGCCCTCTGAGTATGTTCTCCATGAGCCTCTCGAAAGTAGCAGGCGCATTACACAGCCCGAATGGCATAACCGTGAATTGCCACAGTCCAGATCCTACTGTGAAAGCCGTCTTCTCCTTGTCTGCAGGGTCCATTTCTACCTGCCAGTAGCCACTCTTCAGGTCAAGGGTGGAAAACAGCTTCGATCCAGCCAGAGTATCCAGGGTGTCGTCTATCCGGGGAAGAGGGTAACTGTCTTTCTTCGTCACGTTGTTCAGTAGACGATAATCTACGCAGAACCTGGTATCTCCATCCTTCTTCTTTACCAGGACTACAGGAGATGCCCAAGGACTGCTAGATGGCTCGATGACTCCCTCCTTCTCCATGTCGCGGATGATCTTCTCCGCTACCTCCCGCTTCGCCTGCGGCAACCTCCTCGCTGACTGGCGGATTGGTCTCGCGCCCCCCGTATCGATCTTGTGCCTAACAATACTCGTTCTCCCAGAAGGTCCCTTGTCAGACACAAAAATCGATCGATATCTACGGAGTAGCTCAATAAGCCTCTTCTTTTCGACTCCAGCGAGAGAATCGCAGGCGTCCACTAGAGCCTCCTCCACTTTCGCGACTCTGCAGCCAGCGCTCCCCGTCACCTGGTGGATCAGTGACGTCACTGGTGAGCAGGTTCCCACTTTGGTCCCCTTGCGGATGGTAACCGGGTAGTCATTGATGTTAATGAGCCGGACTGGAATTTCATCACCCAGCGTTACCAAGGTCTTCCCTACTAGAACGCCTCGGCCCACCTCCACGTCGTGGTTCCAAGGTTCCACTACGGCAGGATTCCCTTTTCCGGTGACGCCTTGAAGTCGGGTCACCACTATCGATTCGCTCCTACCCGGCAGGATCGTGTCTTCTGTCAGCTTTATCTGGTGGACCGTCTCGCCCTTGGTGTGCAGGAAAATTTCCTCTGGGCCGACCTGCATTACTTGTCGTTGCAAATTGAGCGCGAAACCGTGGGTCCTCATGATGTCCATTCCCAAGATGGCGTCCTCTTCTATGTCGGCGATCAGGACTCGGTGTGGCGAAAATCGTGCAGTGCCGATCTTGATCTCGACGTCTACTTCTCCGTGGACGGCGGCAGCTTCGCCCGTAGCCGTTCGCAACCTCCACTTTGACTCCATCACTCTCTTCCCTCGCGTGTTCAGCAGGCCTGGCTTCAGGATCGTCTTGGATGCCCCGGTGTCGATCAGTAGAGTGTGCTTCCTGCCGTTAATTTCGCCATCCACGTACAGGCTGCCACCTTCACCTCTCAGGGTAGCTATCTTGATGAGGGGGTCTTGGAACGGGTATCGGGTCGGAGCTGCCCCCTTGGAGCCGACCCGCTTTAGTTTTCCGACGTCTGGGCCGTTGTTGGCTTCTCGACCCTAGGGCGCTTGCAGTCCCTTCGGATATGGCCAACCTCTCCACACCCCCAGCATTTTGCCGGCTCCCTTTTGTCTCCCTTCAGCAGTCCCTTGAGGGCGTTTACAACCTGCTCCAAGGCGTCCTCCTTCCGTTCGGCCTCCGCGCATGCGTCGTCCCCGACCACAGCCCGAACGCGGCCACAGCTCCTTGACGCCTCCGTCGCAGCCTCGTATTCCAGGGCCATCGAGAGTGCTTCCAATGTGCTCTTGGGACGCGACAGCCGTACCGCTCGCTGCATCTCCACATCCCTCAAGCCGTCGATGAAGGCCGAGACCGCGAGACTCTCCGTCATGGACTCCGCCGCTTCCGGGTAGGCGAATCTGACTAACTTCGCGATGTCTGCTTCAAACTCCTGAAGACTCTCTCCCTGCTTCTGTCGTCGGTTCTTCATTCGGGATTGGTAGACTTGCCCCAGGTGTGCGTGCCCGTACCGCCTCTGCAGCCTCTGGACGAGTAGTTCGAAGTTGTCCAGCTCCCCCTCTGGAACAGTCTGCAGCACGTCGAGGGCGTTTCCTCGGAGGGCGACCGTCAGAGCCACTGCCTTGTCCCTTGGCGCCCAGTTGTTGGCTTTCGCCGCTGCCTCGAACCCTCCCAGGGTTTTTCCCCGTCGAAGGTGGGCGGCTTCACTCGATGACTCGCAGTAGGAACTGCCTCGATCCTGGTTACCTCCTCAATCCTGGTTACCTCCTCCGAGTCGTTGAACGGGTTACGTGAACTGGACATGTTTTGCCCACTGGGCTGGAAATGCATGGATTCTAATCGGGTCCCCAATTCTCGCAGTTGGTTCTCCAGTTCCAGTCGTTGGATTTTCTCGGCTTGAAGTGCGTTGTCAAGGTTTCCAATTCGGCTATCCAGCTCACCGTGGAGCTCGTCCAACTCGCCGTGGAGTTTTCCCATTTCGCTGTGGGGTTCTTTTATGTTGTTATCCAACTCGCCGTGCAGTTTTCCCATTTCACCGTGGAGTTCTCTTATGTTGGTATCCAGCTCACCGTGGAGTTTTTCCATTTTGTCTTCTAATTCGCCGTGGAGTTCTTTCATGATGCGCTCACCTTCTTCCTCGAAACCGAAAGTTTCAGGGTCCTCTCCATTGTTGATTAAATATTCCTCCAAACGTTTCTGCAGCACTGTTTTCGACCCTGTCGTTTCGAGTTCTCTATCTTCCAACTCGCGTTTGAGGTCCGTCACTTTTAAATCGCGTAATTTCTTCATTGTTTCTAATTTATTTCACTAATTAATCCGCACTCTGACACCACTGTAACGTTTTTACTATTGACTAACACTAAAACACTACGCGATTATCCTAATTAATTTATTTCTTACACTATACCTATAAACTTAACTCAACAATCACCTAATTCATATTCGTACACGGATGTTATTTATTTTAACGCGCCCGATCTCTCGCTCGAATGTTTACACACACCGGTTCAACTGTGTCTCGAATTGGGTCGGGCAATCCTTATAAATTCAGGTAGAAGGGTTCCCGAACATTCCAGCAGTTTTCGAGATTGTTCCACGAATTTCTCCTCGGGTTTTCGGGGAATCGAAGCGTCCCGGCCTTACGAGATAGGTCCCGCTGTTTCTAGAACGCATTCGCGGAACCCGGGCAGTCTCAGACGTGTTTATTTGGTTTCGGCGAGCCGTTCCGTTACAGTATACACCAAAGAAACTATTTTCGTCATTCAAAGTTCTTTGGTAGAATCTCTCCCTTGAGCTCTCGTCCAAGAGTCGTGTCTTCTGGGAGTGAGCCTGAAGAAAATAATACCATTACTCTTTCAAAATTCATCAATTTTTTGTACATAATTAATTACAACTCGGGTTACAATGGGGAGTGTTATCATCTTGGTGATGGAAGGTATATCTTTCTTCATAAGCAATAATTTAGAATAACTATATACAGTGTACACTTGTATTCAACTCAGTTGTAGCGTCTTACTTAAACCACATAAGATATAGGGCTACCCGTGGAATTTTTTCTTCATTTTCAGAAAACAGAGCCATGCACTTCGTTTCTCGAAATTTAGGTACGAAACTAAACTGAAAATAATGCACAATAAAAGACTTAGAAATACATAATATTCATAAAAACAAAGAGGAATCAGAAAACAGAGTACAAAAATGACAAGCGATTTTCTGACGAATTAACAAACATGAAAGCAAACAGGAATCATCATCCAGCCCTTGAAGTTCATTGCTGGACGTATGCGTCCCACATTGATTGCTATTTCTTTCTGCCTTGGGCAGTTTGAACCCAATTATTTGTCACTCTTTTAACGTTGTCGGTCCATCAGCGGTAGGCTGATGGACCTCTCTACCTCTCTACTACGCTTATCGGCGATTCGACCATATGAAAACTATTTTCGTTTAAAAACAACGGTTACTCAGTTGTTCCTACTCAGTAGGAACCACCGCGCCACAATCAGCGTCGTCCCGGTCGTCCCGCAAACTGCGCAGCCATACTGCCACACACCATTTGCTTTCTGTATGTGTGGGTGCATATACAATACAGAATCCACATATACATATGCATAAATATTTGTAAATTCTATACATACATCAATCGGCTTGATAAACATCTGTATAGTAGACAAAATACCTGATGGGTGAAGGGTCATATTGAAGCGTGAAGTGCGTAAAGTATTGCCAAAGATACTAAAAATTCCTTTCAAATAACAAAACAGTTACAAAATCACAATGGTGTCGTCAAATATAACCTCATACTTATGTCTGTAAAGTTTAAAGTAACTCTCATTTACTCGTAGAGATAATATTACATAGAGGAGTGCCAAGACTGGCAATAAGTGGAAGCGTACTACTTAGTACTTACAAGTGCTCATAAGTGGAAGCGAGAGACTCCAAGTGACTGCTTGACTTTGTCTAACGCATGAGTCAGATACACACGTGGATTCTCTCTCTTGTTCTACTGTGCTCACGCTGTTTTAACCACCTTTGCCTAAATTCGTTTTAAACTCACTAATTTGGCCAACATTTGGTTTCCTTCGTACTCTGAGCGTATGGTAATAATTTAAATAGCTATACTTAGAATAGAAATCATATTATAAGTTTTAAATGAACTAATTCTACAAATTTCATTTACAGCTTAACCAGGTGTTCAACAAAATTTCGAATAAAGAAAAGACGCCGAAAGTTTATTCACTGCATTTTAGCTAATCCAAATCGTGTGCAAGGCATTATTGAAATGAAATCAATTTCAGGGTGTTCAGATTTCATTGTCACATGGTGTAGGTATAAAAAGAGCAGTTTGATTGAATTTTGATGTAAAACTAAAGTTTCCAAAAAATAAATTAAACATTACTTGAGACGTTTGACGTTTTATTTATAAAAATCTTCATTAATAAACTATCATTGGAAATTCTCCGTGAGTCGTTATTAAAATTATCACAATGCTATTTAGGTAGTGGGAACATATTGATATGAACCTATATCTGTCACTTCAAATATTTGAATATAGTATTATTAGATTCTATGATAAGTCAATATGAAAGGATTATTTTGTATCTGTCGTTTACATATAAATTAATACTTGTCTTGTTAAATTGTAGGAACTTCAAGAAATAAAAGTCTCAAATGCTAACGTACATATTCTAAAGTTAGGTAAGTTTGGTTCTGTTGTAGTTTTATTTCGAATAACTTGTATGTAGTGTAGTAAAATCATTATAACTTTATCATTATATGATGAATTTCACATATAGCGTTAATGTCCAAATTGACTCTATTTCACTTACACATTGTTTTGGAAACTGAATATCAAAAGCTTCTAAATTTAATTTTTATATTCTTTCAGATGTAAAAGATACAGACACATTCGATGCTTTCGTTTCGAAAGTGGCAGGTATCCTGCCAGAAGGATTGAATGTGCTTTTCAATAACGCCGGATATTCACCAAAATCGACACGAATAAATATGATAAAATCATCGCATTTACTGGAAACTTTTCAAGTTAATACAATCGGACCAATTATGTTAACAAAAGTAATATAGATGGTTCATTGTCATTTTTGAAAATAACATTTTCTTTTTGTTAAAGGCATTACTTCCATTGTTAAAACAGGCTGCACAGAATAACAAAGATTTACCCTTAAGTAGTGCAAGAGCTGCAGTAATAAATATGTCATCAATTTTAGGTTCAATAAGTGCAAATACTGAGGGTGGATTGTATCCCTACAGATGTTCAAAGGTTTGAAGCATGTAATATTAGAAGCACTTTTGTCAAATTTCATTTCAGGCAGCTTTAAATATGGCAACAAAGTCACTGAGCACAGACCTGAAAAACGATGGCATTTTAGTGACATCTCTTCATCCAGGTTGGGTGAAGACAAGCATGGGCGGCCCCAACGCTCCCCTTTGCATAGAAGACAGTGTAGATGGAATATTAAATGTTATCAAAAATCTTTCCGCTGAACATAACGGAGGATTTTATCAGTGGGATGGAAAAAGACTGGAATGGTAAAAACTAGGATAATTTAATTGTAGGACTTAAAGTGTATAATATAAAATAAACAATTTTTGATGTATGATTTTTCCTATTGCCTACTTTAAAGGTGATTAAATTTTAACAAAGCTGAAGATAATACAGATTCAATCTACGTTTGGAGCATCAATAAATGATGCGATTTTCAAATCATTAAGTACAAATGTTCGAATAATTTGTATATAGACCGATTTTATTTTAACCATACTCAGTTTTGACTTTAAGTAGAAAAAAATAATACAAAAAGTGGACAAACATGTTTTCTATATTTTTGTTTTTTACAATAGTACAGTTCTTTAATCACCAAATAGCTATTAATTTCACATTTCATTCTAATTCTTACATAAAGGTCTGTTGCCTTTTACACATGCTTACTTTTTAACGTTTAAATTTTGAGATGGAATTTTGAAAAGTCATAGTTGGAATTTTAGAAAGTGTATTTACTTGTCTGCATTCAGCTTTTTACATTGTCATTTAAATATTCGAAGGTACAAAGTAACAGTATCAGAAAACTAGTTTTACATAATCAAAAATTAAAATCCTATTTTAAGACTAGTCTTTATACAATACATATTAAAAAAATATATAACTAAATATCTAAATCAATTGTTTCTCTGAAGTAACAAACAAAAATATGGTGAAACATTCACCAAAAATGTTCATCTTCAGTTTTCAGGCTGAAATTTTAATTTTCTGTATTTTATTATTAATGATTAGAATAAATCTCATTAAAGCTGGCAAAAAGCATTTGAAGTATTAATCTGAATAGATTTTTAATCACTGTTAAATCATTTATCGAGTTTGCGGTTTAAAATCTAGAATATTAAAAATAAAATACAGACTTCTTTAATATTCAATTTCATAAACATGCCTAACTTCAAATTTATTGCATGCAGCCATTGTTCGTTATTTATTGTATTTCATTAACCACTACCAATTCTTTTTTATGAATATATGAACCGTGTTTATGATATATAGGCAAGGAGCTTAAATTGTCGGAGAATATTTCATTTTGAAAATTGATCAACAGTTCATTTCATTAAAACTTGTCCATACAGCAAACATGCAATAAACTATAATTTCATAAGCATGAATTCCAAGATAAAAATATTCACAGGGATCCGCAACTAGATCTATCTATTACTTCCAACATCTAGTTTACATGTTCTTTTCCGTTACAATACTTCGTTTAGAAAAGTAACTACCAAACATATACATTACAGATTCAAAGAAATTTTGATTAAAAAAAAAATAAAAAAAATCAATACACATTATAAAGGGAAACTTATGCTTCCGATTCTCCTGGAGTATTTTCCTCTTCTAATATGGGAACGATAAGATTGTCCTTAGACATTAGATTATATTTGGTCACAAATTGAGTAAAACGCTTACATAAACAAGTCTCACTTTCGAACTCATCAAATATCGACCTATGGTGAAAGTAGGCGTGAGAGAAGATTCTGTACACTCTTCGACACACAGAACCTAATTTCGCTACAGAAGATTCTTTAATACTGACCCTAGAACAAAAGAAATGCTATTACAGTAAAAAACACCTCCAAATAATAGTTGGTTGATCAAAAGAACAACTTAAAGTAACAAAATTACAAAAAGAGTAAAATGTAAATGTATAAAAGTAACTTATAGGTCTTATATGAAGGAGT
Source organism: Cryptocephalus moraei (assembly GCA_946251905.1). NCBI lineage: Eukaryota > Metazoa > Arthropoda > Insecta > Coleoptera > Chrysomelidae > Cryptocephalus > Cryptocephalus moraei. The sequence goes on from OX276452.1 coordinate 21,504,614, forward strand.
AACCCGATATTGACTGTTATAATTGGTGGTTTATATACCCATTGGGGTATGTACCCTGGTTTGACAAATCGATGCTAGGCGCCATCTAGTGGTGAAGACAACTTTAAAACTGAAGCTATTTGACAGAGCCCCATTGTGCTTTGTGTATCATGCTTTTGAAAGTTTGCTGGTCAAGTGGAATCAAAGGCGAAAAAAATTACTACAGACTAGAGGAACGATTGAAAAGTGAGAAGAAAGACTACGGACCAATCAAACGAGAGTTACTACAGGAAGAGTAATGGAAAGAGGAAATCAACACGAGTCGAGATTTGGATATGCCACAAACAGCAAGATCATCGAGGGCTGCACAAACAGGAAATCAGAGTGAAGTCAGGTTGAGTTACAAAAGAGAAGGAAAATTAAGGACAACATCCCAGTGTTGTAATCTGATGAATGAATAAGGTATGCAGTTAGCATAATGCAAAGAAAATCTGAACCTATTGGAATGTGTTGTAAAAATAACATCTACAGTAATTCTCTACCGAGAGGAATATTAGTAATCAGTAGTAAATTAACACACATAATTCTAGTGTTTCCCCATTTGATACAGTTTTGGTTTCTAAGAATCACTCCTTAACATTTGTAAAACCTATATCGAGTTCTTCTCTTGGTGTTTAATGAAAACTAACTTTGAGTTAAGCTTCAACATTACTTAGCTCATCCATCTACAATCTACATCTTCAACACTTACCGGCTGGGAAAATATTTATTACTGTTTAAAAGACAAGCAGCACCATCCAGAGTATGTCTAGTGTAGTCTATAGCGGGACATTCCTTCGGTGTCTTGTGAGCGGCACACAGGAATATCCATTGCTCTGTTGCTGTCATTTGAGTACAATTTTCAGGGTGGCATTCACCTTGAAGTCTTACTGCTAATCCATTCAACTCCATACAGAATTGTCTAGAAATAGAAATGATTCGATTAAGAATGGATCACCATGGTATTACTTGGATGTTTTTTGGTAAAACTGGGATAATAGAGAATTCATCTTGTAGTGCTGTACCCAATCAGGGTATCAGCGATCTTTATGCAGATATTTGTACTTCCTGATATCTAACGCTCTAGCCTTAAAAAATGATTGATGATCTATGGAAATTGATTAGTGCTAATAACATTATCAAACCATTGACAAGTTTTAACATGAAACAATTGGAGCTCTGTTCATGAGGGCTTTCTAGTGTGGGTACATTCAGCAATGATATTGTTTTCAATCAATAAAGATGCATAATCTCATGACATGACTTTAAATTTTCTACAAGGTGTCAGTATAAATATTAAAAAATGGAAATATTGAAGTCCTTAGATATCGCGGTAACAATATGAACATTTTTAAAGCACACTGAGTGAAACGCCTTTAATAAATTAACAAAGTTTAACTGACGGAACACCTTTCAATCCTTGATTATCTAGATATTTTATCGACCTGTGTGTTTTGAGATATAGAATGTTTTTATTTTCCCACGCCTTCTGTGAAAAGTATAGAAAGAGCATTTCTCCACATTTAAAATTAAGCCATTCATATTACATTAACTTGTTAATTGTTCAAAATGCATAATTGACTAATTAATTCGTCCTTTACAATGAATACAAGGACCATTCACTCTAACCTTGCTTTTCTGATCTACCGCCTTATGGGTGTTAAATATTAAATGAATAACTTTAATAAATGCATGTGGGTTTTGAAATATGTCTAAAAGTAGTAAAAGGTTATAGTTATTAAACACTTTTTGCAAATTATTAACTGTACTGCATGTATCTATTTTTATGTCCAGGACTGATCTAATTAAATGACTGAACACTGAACTGTCCATGTAGGGTGAACGATTTGTGGAAAGTTGAATGTAAACCAATCTGAATTTGTATCATTCAAATAATATTCTAAAAATATATCAGCTGCAAGTTAATTTTTGGAAGCGTATAGTATGTTATTTTTCAAAATCCATTTAATTCATTACCTTAAATGCTCATACTTCCAGACTCCTTCATCTTGAGATTCTGGCATCTTTAAAATTAAATCAATATTGCTAGGATCCTTTCGGATGAGCTGTTGGATATATTGCTGGACCGCAAGGGTGCTGTCCATTTCTTCGAAAGGTTCGTCGGGCCATCTGCAGTAATCCTAAAAACAAACAAAAACATTACTTCCATCATATGTATAAGTGTCTCAGTGTCTATGTATGAAGTAGTGATAAAGATGGGTTTAAACGTCAGTAATTTAATGTTTATGGTCTTCCGGTTATGAAACGAACCGAACAGGCAGTAAATATCATTATTAAACACACTTTAGCTTTGGTACCAGGCCTGTTCCTTCGCAAAATTGTAGCTCCGTCAGCCATCTTCATTTTTGACATAAATGAGTGATCCACAGATCACCCATATAGTTCTAGATCAGGGTTGCCAACAGGTCGACACCGATATACTCACAATTTGTTTTGGGATTACTCACAAATTACTCACAACTACAAAAATCAACCTCGACAGATTTTTCATATATAAGTTATACAAAACAAAGGAAAAATGTGTAATATTTGAATATGTAGTGGTTAGTGTTTATCATTTTGTACTACAGAACAGAATAAACTTAACCTTGTCTTCTTATTATTTGACTTTGACTGAGGTATCTGTCAAAGACCAAGGTTGACTAAACACTGCGGTAGGTTAGAATCCATACTTACGGCTGACAGGCCGCCATTACTGGTCTAATGCTCATCGAAATTGAGACTACCCAATGATCACACTATGATTATCTAGTCACTATACTACACTGAAGCAGTACAAAAATTAAAATAACGCTTCAGTGCGAAAATGCTAAAACTATACTACCAGGCTCGACGCTGGACTTCTGGTAGCTCACAATTTACTCACAATTGGTCTTTACTCACAAAATAACTCACAATCCATGAAATTCCTCACAAATGTGAGTAATAACTCACAGATTGGCAACCCTGTTCTAGATGTCCTACTCCCATACTGGGAAGTTGGTCCACGAGTGTCAGCGCCATCTAGCGTAAAAAACCGCGTTAAAGGCTAGATTGGTAAAAAGAAACCTGTAATCCTTATACAGAAATGCGCGGGAACTTTGAAATTAGAATGTTTTTATTTATTGCATAGTAGACCGTGGACCCATGACACCAAAAGTGTCGATAATGTATGTTCGTATGTCCCTTGGACGGACGAACATACATTATCGACACGTTTGGTGTCATGGGCCCACGGTCTATAAACAAAGCAATTTCTAAACAAAAAATATTTAACTGTAATCGAGATAAGCACAAATCTTAATTGTTTGAAAATGAGTCCTCCGATCGTCCATTATCTCGATTACGATTAAACATTTTTCATGTTGAAATTGCTTCATTTAGAAAGAGACAATAGTCAACTGAAGCCTTACCTATCATGAAAATAATAGTAACAATAAGTATAAGGTAATCTATATTAAGAAATGAACCTGACAAAATGCATACAAAAAAGTAACTACCCAACTATTAGAATATATTATCACTGAAACATAATTTATTATATCATTCACCCAGAGACAAAATAAGAAACACGATTTGTTAGAACCCTTACAAAAGCTTAAAGAAATGTTAAATATGTGTTCGTTCGAAAAGAAATAATGGTTTCACTTTATATCGTGCCCATAATATTAAACATTTAGCTAGTGAGGTACACATAAAACTGGTAAATGTTACATTTTGAGATGTAATTATAATTTCTGCTGGATAAACGACATGCACATAAAATCATATATGTAACGACTAATGATAGACCCTGGAACAGTTGGCAGACCCTATAAAATGTAGTTAACCATTGTAATCAACTATCGATGAAAACATAAATCAAGTTTTTAACAAAATGTATTTCGATAGTATGTGTCGACAGCAAGGTGTTACAAAGAATGATCCGTCTCCGGCTCTTCCAGCCAGCTACGTCTCCTCTAAAATGCACATATCATAAAAGAAGGATTTTTCATGACAATGTTAATCGATGATTTATTTCAGTTAATTCTATAACGGACTAGGGTGTCTTTGTACTATGTACTTTTAACGTTCTTACAAGAAGAAAAAAACCACTTTAGAATGACCTTTTTCTTTTCATTTCAAAAATTTTTAGTTAATCTATGGATACTATTATAATATTACAGCTTACAGATCCATTCTGTTACAGTGCCTATGTAACAGAAGAATATATGTAACAGAAGGGTCTTCTTCAATGCTGAACAGCCTCTCTCTTCCATATTCCCTGTCAGGGGGTATAACAGACAATTTCCCTGGAGAGAGGCTGCTCAGGGGTGTTCCATCAACATTTCCTATATAGAAATTCAATTAAATTAAAATAAGCTATGTCGTGTACTGAAAGATACATTTTACGAATGAATAGCTTCTGAATTGCTTGAAAAATACAAATGTATCATGTAAAATTGATTGCGGTATACGCACTCGTTCGTTGTTCAATTCTTGATGATGGCCCAGGGTAATGCTGAACAGCCTCTTCCTTCCGTATACCCTGTCGGTACATATGACAGACAGTTTCCCTGGAGAGAGTCTGCTCTGCGGAGTTCCATCAACATTTCCTAGAATAGAAATTCGATTCAATGAAAATAAGCTATGTGATAATATAGGGTATCAAAGGATTACCAGTAATGCTATGTGGTCGTGGTGCAGCTCTCCTTGGCGAAGTACGTTTGAAAAATCAATCCTCAGGAGATCAAACAGTATAACCTGAACAAAAAAGACGAAACGTAATCACTGTAGATAAATTGAAACGAAAATAATCATACCTGTTAAGTTTCTTGTAGGTAGGGCCACACTCGATAGCCGCAGGCGGCCGGCTACTCATGTGAAACAATCCGATTCAAAATGGCTGGAACACACCCTGTACTCCTGGCACAGCTGGATCGGGTTCATTACCGACAGTCTTGGGTCGTGGATGCGTTCCAGCCATATCTTCAGAGTGTGAGAATCCACAGGAAATGATAGCCTATAAGCCCAAATCACATCCTATTATAATCCATATGTAACAAGTTCTTAATTAACTCCTTTAGAACTCATAATTTGAAATGCTCCTACCTTGTGGTATCTTTACCGTCACATCCAGGAACTGACCAATTCTTCGGCATGTTGTCTATTCTCACAAAATATAGTTTATACTGTTTATGTGTTTATACGTAGTTGCACAAATTCTCGATAAAATAAATCTCACACCTGACGCTCAACGCTGAATGCTGACGCCATCACAGGACGCTTCTTCGACGTTCGACGTATCTCACGATTCACGAATCTGTCGTGTCATGTGATTGTGTACTGTGTACAAGGATTAAATATCGTACGTGGTGCCACCTCTTGACATAAAATTCTAACTTTCGCATTTATTTTCGGTCATTTACGCCAGATGGCGCAGTAAATTGCCGACCAAGTGCGCCTATATCAGTTCCCACCCCCTGGAGTGATCAACGAGGATAAACGTCAAATTTTTTAAAGTCACTAAATGTGGAAAGTACCGCAATTCAATGTCCCAACGTGTTAGAGAGAGAAGTACATTTTCGGACACAATATGGCGGATTACAGCTACAATCTGCCTGTTTCAAGCCTATTGTTGTGTTTTGTGCATTGTGGGTTATGTGTCATAGTGTGTCAAATTGTGTTTATTTTATTGTATATAGGTGTAAATTAATTTTTATGTACATTTTTCTCTCGCGAAATTACGGTTTCACTTTTTGGGAATAAAAATGCCAAGTTGTTTTATCTTTTAAAACGAGCAAATTTTTGTTTTCTATTTTGAATTTCGCGCGGCGCGGCGCGGACACAATATGGCCGCCCATTGCGGTACTTTCCTCATTTAGTGACTTTAAAATTTTTGCCTTCGAGGCGACATCTGTAGTCTATCCGCTTTATTAATGTTGCTTGGAACAGTTTAAACACTTAGGACTCGGAATTCTGTTACAGAACTGTAAAAATAAGCTTTGTTCCAATTTATGTACGGAACTACTTCCATCCACTGAACTGTTTCTGTTTTATACGAAACAAATGTAAGAGAATCTGAAAATGGAATTTGTGGCTCAGCTACACACCTTTCATATGAATTAATTTAGAAAATATGTTCCATCTATGTTTCTATTTTAGGTTTTAACTTTTAATTGGGCGGCGGTGGCCGTGTGGTTTGAGGCGCTGGCTTTGAGTCAGGCGGTCACTGTCGTCGTGGGTTCGAATCCCACGTAATCCATGGATGTTGTGTGTGTGTTGCGGGAAGTGTGTAAAATGTATCCAAAATCCCGTCCCTATTCACGCCGGTAACCAGGCCGGATAGGATCGGATATCCTGTAGGAGGACGGGACTAGGATACACACACCCTGAGTCGGTAGAGCACGGAGTGGGTCAACTGGGGTGAGAGCCTTAGGGGGTACAACCGTGCTCGAAGACCGTGGTTCGAAGCCCACGTTAAACTGTAGGTCCCGTCCAGTTTAGCCTTGCAGCAAAAAGGAGACGTTAACTACTCTCAACAACAACATTTAATTATACAGCAGGACATCTCGATTTGAAATTAAAAAAAAATAGTATTAGTACCACAGAAACGTCAAAAATATATCACAATAATAATAACAATACACAATGTAGAATATAGCGTTCAATTCATATATGTAGTAGCCTCAGACTCAGTTTCAGTTCCCTCTGCATCCTAGGTTCTGGGTTGTTTGAGCAGAAGTAGTACGTATTATTTATCGTAATGGGATAAAACGGTAGCTTGATCAAAGGAAGGTTTGCGTTTGCTTGAGGCTAAGGCTAAAGAAATTTTGTCAGATTGTTAAAAACTCATCAGATTGTTTAACAACCTATAGTTCTTAGTAAGAAATGATTGGATGTGTTTTCAAAGCTACCTATGTCTTCTTGGTTTCAACAGAATTGGTAACTCAAATAGTAACAACTGGAAAAAATGTAAGTGTCACTACCACATTCTCAAGACATAATACTTACCATAATACTGATATCGTAGATTCCACTCTGTCATGAATATGTCTACAAACGAATAGACGAAACGTCGACAATTCATAAACAACGTGTTTCATTTAATCCTGGGGAGGTCATCAGAAAAACCACCACAACATTCACCCTGGTCCCTGAGAACGAACACCACAACATATTACTCGATTAAAATTCTCTCTTGTCAGTGGTAAAAAAATATATTTGAATTCATCATTACACATCAACAGAATTTGTTTTAGATGGCTTTGCAGCGACATATTTAAAAATCATATAGTACAAAATCAGCATTTACCAATGTAGATTAGTTGATTAATCTTAACCAGACCAGACCAGAATAGAGCAGATCAGGCCAGACCAGAACTTACCACTTACCAGTACGGACCAGACCAGATCTTAACATATAGCAGAGCAGACCAGACCAAAACAGACCATTCCAGAAAAGAGCAGACCAGACCAGACCAGAGCAGACTAAACGACACCAGAACAAACCAGACCAGAGGAGACAAGACCAGGCCAGACCATACCGGACCAGATTATATCAGAGCAGAGCAGATTAGACGAGTCCAGAGCAGACCAGACCAGACCTGACCAGAACAGACTAGACCAGATTATAGAAAATAGCATAGGAAAGAAATTTTCTTTACATCCGCACGTTAAAAACATCCATTTGTCTAAAATCATACATAAACGTTAAACATTTTGAAGTCAAATTACACGTTATCCCTCTCATATATCATAATAAATAGAATATAAAATATAATATATGGAATAAATTGGCCCCCTTCCCTCGTATCAATGCAGGGACAGTTTTGGATCCTTATTTGTTCAAAAAAGGGGAGCACATGTTACATTCTGTTAGAATATAAGTAAATGTCGACAAATCTCACGAATTATTTTAAGAAGTCAGAATTTCTACATCTTCATTAATGGTATTTCCGCAACAATAAATCAAAAGACATTTTAATTTAGGTAACCGGAGAAAGTATTTTGACAGTCCTCATCACCATTGGTTTTACCATCATCATTACATAACATCTTCACAATGATGCCAAGAAATTGTTACATAGTACAATATGTTGTTAAGCAGTAGGTACATATATATGGAGAGTAGATCATTCATCAAATATTTCAAGAAAATGTTACCTCTCTGTCAATTATAGTTAATCTTCTTATCTTCATGTTTATAATGTTAAGTTATTCGACAGCAACTCTTATTTGACGTTTAAATATGAAGTGAGGAATGGAAAATAAAAAAAATCCGAAATGAAACAATAAAATTTTATTGAACAATTCGTTAAATACGTATGTAGAGTACTACACCAAAGTAAAACTCTTCTGAAAGTTGCAAGATGTTTTATTTTAAAACATTAAAAAGCATGTTGATATGAAAGTTCTTTTAGAATTATTTGATATAATTCATTAAAACACTAGTATATAAACACTGTCAAGTTTTTTTTTTGACTATATAATATCATATTACAAAGTCGAAATACGTGTACAAATGTTATATTTCCTTATAGAATTCATTATTGTCATAATTATACAGCCCTAAAAGACGTCAAATATTTGTCCATAAATTAAGCTAACAAATGAATGGAAAGTTAATTTTTAACTAGAGCCACAATTTTGAAAATGACTAAAAGTTAAATTATTTTTTGTTCGTCTAAAGTCTAAAGTTTAAACCACAAGAATACTTATGCCTCACAGCTGTTTTCCATTTATTTATTAGCGAACGTAGCTATGAAAATTATGTCATTGTCGACATATTAAAATGTCAACAGAAAATTTACAGACGCCTTTAATATGACAATGTTGAAAATTCGTTCTTTATTTTTTGGCAAAATACCAAATCTTCAATAGATGACAGTTAGGTAGGTACATACCTATCTACATACTTATTTACAATTACGTTTGTCAAAATGTAACATTGTAAGGTATTCAAATTTATATTTGTCCTCTGCCAATTACAAATTTTTAATTCAAAACGTTTTGACGCCAAAACATTTCCCGATTAATCATTCTTTAAAAGCTGTCATTAATATATTCCACTTATTATACATTTTGTTTTAATTACAACAAAATGCTAATAATTATTTTGTGAGCAGTAAATTTTCTGTAGACGGGGGTTTATATGGGTATTTAATTTGTGCTTATTTTTGCTTATAGTAAATGTACAACTAACATTTTGTCTTCTAATTTATGTTATTATCGTTAATTTATTGTCATTAGTTCAGTTATAAGTACACATATAAAATTATCTACTAATCTCATTTAAAAATTTGTCGAGAAAAATACTTTGATTCGATGCAGATTAAACGATCTATAATTGACTAGATATTATTTTCTCTATTTGTTTCAGTTATAATAATTTTTCATTCATTAATTCAATTTATGTTCAAAATTCTACAATGGTTTTAAATTCGCAATCAGTTAATCTGCATTTCATTATAAATTTAGAGCTAATTTAAACTCAAAGGCATCATAGAAAAGGGCTTCAAATGTACAAGGATAATGGTACAACTTATGTTAAAACACCACACAATATGGCAAACATTTTCGCCTCGAATCGTGGCCAACAATATAAAATTTCAATCTTAACAATTCATTCTTAATTTTACCCAATAATGATCACATTCAGTATCCAAATACTAAACCTAACAATCTTTGAAAAGTTTAATATGTAAGTAAAATACAAACTGTTTGCCCAATTCTCATCGTGGTGCCCAACTTGCTAACGAAAAATACAGTTTCATTGCTTTCCTAATCTACGATGTCCCGTATAAAATATTACATATTTATAATATTATTGTCAAGTTACAAAAAGCACATTTTTTTCACAATACTTGTAGAGTTATTTTAAAAACACGTAAACTAACATCTATATATCGTAAAGTCCCCACATGAAGGGCCCCCGAAGTAACAATAAAAATATTACGAGGTGTATTTAGTACAGTTTGGAACTGTCCTTCATACTGTTCATTATGCAAAATACTTTGGTTATTTTTAAGCATTATGTACATAATTTCTTTATTGTTATTCGCGTTATGTTTCTAAGATATCTAACCGCAAAAAGACGTTATAGACATTAGTAAAAATGTTCTAAATCAATAACATCTAAATAATGATTGGGCATTGTTTACAAGTATGAACTACTGATCTGATTTTGATTAATCAACGTTTCCAATTTTCCGGTGATAATTGACTTGTTTATTGTCTATATGTATATTTTTAACATCTATCAATATGTGTCTGTGTGTGTATTACTTTCATATTTGCAATCCCCATCAAACATTAATATATATATATTTATTATTGTAGTTATTATTGTCGAATGTCACAGCAGTCCCTTATATCCAGACGCAAGATGAAAATTATTAGTATCAGTCAAATACATGTACCTACATATACGTTTACATGGGAAAAAGTAGAGTTATGTAAATTTTTAAAAAACCTATTGTTAGAAAACGATATGCCTAATTTGAACCTGTGTCACTGACTTTACCAGCAGATATGTAATTACAGATAAAAAAGGGTTTTTAATGCGACTGGCGACGCTGCTGTTGGACTCTGATATGTAGCCCTGGTCCACGACTTTTATTTTCCATCCGAGGTTCTGGTGAATGAAACACTGTAAAAGAAATCGTAGGTTACAAAAATTAATGATGTAAGAAGTCGAGGTAAACTAAGGAGAAACGGCACGCCTTTTTGGGAAGTTTAACAAAATTAAAATTAAGACAGTTATGTCCCCATAGTGCCAATTTAAATGTACAATCATATGTCAAATAATTTGGGAATAACTGACAAAATACCCATTGGTGTAGGCCTCATTAGTGCCTAATGCCACATGTAATAATAATGTAATAATGATATAGAATAATTGGTGCAACTAGAATAATATAAGTTAGTAATTAGTCATTAACATTTATTGGGTTTATTCCGACAAGTAGCTATCTGAATCTCACGTTCTGAATCAGAAACCGGAGCGCGCGCAGAAGCATTTTGGTTTCAACAAATGCTGAACTGATCCCAGGATTAGTTACCATTGTGCTACAACATCAAATGAACTAATTTCAACCCATTCAGGGAAGGTACGATCAGATCGTGATTCTCGGCAAGAACTAGAATGGAAACTGCCGTGTAACGTGTAACGCGTTAACATCAACGTCTCTTTACTTAAAGCAAAAGCAAAACAGAACCTTACAAAATTAGATTTTGTCACACTTTGGAGAAGAAGAGAAATTCCGAAGGTTGGCAGTTTGTCGTTATAGATGGGTAGTAGGATTTAGTGCTTGGTTCCGTACGTGTTAATTGGTGATATGAGTGATATTTACATTAACGCAAGACTACTTGCTCTACTTGCATATCATAAACGGGGTTTTTGGCAGTTTACCTTAACACGCTGGCCATTGCGGGTGGTTAAGGGTCCATGGAGAGTTGCATTTCCTCAGCTCTCGTTCTAACGGTTATTCCGCCGTGACTTTTAAGATATTTAACAACAGGAATGGACAAACCACCACAAATAAGCGAGACATCCTGCTAATCGTGAGAAGCTTCTATGCGGAACTCTATAAGAAAACTACAACAACAGGAATTGGCGTAGGCATTCCAGTGATACAAAACCAGGGATCAGAAGACATCCCAGAAATCACTCAAGACGAAATAAACAACTGCTTAAAAGACATGAAAAACAATAAATCACCAGGAGATGACGAAATTAGCACAGAAAATATAAAACTAGGAGTATCAGCACTTCTAAAAATACTGTGTAAACTATATAACACGTGTTTAAGAAACTCCATAACGCCTGATCAATGGAATAAGTCCATCATAATACTTTTACACAAGATAGGAGATATAGCCCGAATAGAAAACTACAGACCAATTAGCCTGCTATCGCAGATATATAAGCTGTTTATGAGAATAATCACCAAAAGGCTGACAGCTGAACTCGATCTTTACCAACCTATTGAGCAGGCAGGATTTCGTAAGGGCTATGGCACAAATGATCATCTCCAGACAATTAAAATACTCATTGAAAGATGCATAGAGTATAATAAACTGTTAGTTCTCATTTTTGTAGACTATGAAAAAGCTTTTGACACAAATAGACCAGCTTAGGGCCCTCGCTGATTGTAGAATCGACCATCGCTACATCGACATCATTAAGCAATTATACAAGAATGCAAAGGCTGTCATCAGACTTGATGAAGACACTCCCACCTTCCAAATAGAGAGAGAGGTGTGAGCCGTGTGAGGCAAGGGGATATCATCTCCCCCAAATTATTTACCAACCTTTTGGAGTACATCTTCAAACGCGCAAACATCGAGAACCTCGGCATCAATATTAATGGTGAAAAACTTAGTCACCTACGCTTCGCCGATGACCTGATACTAATTACAAATGATCTCAAAGAAGCGCAAGAAATGATGAGCGAACTGAACCGAGCATCCAGAGAGGCTGGGCTGAAAATCAATATAGGCAAAACAAAGTTCATGACAAATCTAGTTGCCAGTGAAAACCTAACAGTGAACAACGTAAACATTGAGCAAGTATACTCCTACAAATACTTAAGCCACGAGATTCGATTGGGAAGGGATAATCAAACGTGCGAAATTGGCAGAAGAATAGGTCTTACATGGACAGCCTTTGGAGGATTGGGCTATATCTTAAGATCTGATATTACCATGTGTCTTAAGAGGAGAGTCTTCGACCAATGTATTTTATCAGTACTAACTTACGGAGCCGAAACACTGACTCTAACAAAGAACGCCGCGAACAAAATAAGAGTAGCGCAAAGAAGCATGGAAAGAATAATGTTAAGCTTATCCCTGAGAGATAGAGTTCCAAACACAGAGGTGAGAAGGAGAAGTGGAGTAACAGATGCCATCACAAGAATATCGACTCTAAAATGGAACTGGGCGGGTCATCTAGCCAGAATGAGCGACGGAAGATGGACTAGAAAAATAACAGAATGGCGACCGAGAGACCACGCTTTCCGCAGCAGAGGCAGACCGCCCACTCGCTGGTCAGATGAGCTGAAGCGCATACAAACCAACTGATTGGATGCAGCACGGGATATAGGGATATGGAAATCATTACGGGAGGCTTATGTTCAGCAGTGCACGAACATATAGCTGTGTGATGATGAAGATCTACTTGGCTTTGTTTCTTCTTATTCCGTTATAAAACGTGTTTCATGTTCCAAAGAAATTCAGAACTGATCCCTGAACATTTTGTTGGCTCATGCGCATCAAAAAGTTTATCACTAGATTTGGGACAGTCCGTAAAGTGCTTGTTGGAACAAACCTTTAATTGATGACATTGGTACCCCTTTTATATCCCTTACTTGATAATAGAGTAGATCTGGAGCGTTATCAGGAACCGTCCAGTTCAAGTAACCGGACTTCCCCGGTTCGCATTCTAAAGTAAGCGTCTCCATATAATCCTTAAAGGTCTCCGACTCCGAAGACCTGTCTACGTCCTTGTGCACCCACTGGCAGAGGCGCCCCGTCGCCGTCGGATACGGAAAACCAGAGGGGTCGAACTCGACCCCGGCGTAGATGGTCTGCTTCTCCCTCTCCTCCGCTGACTTCTGCCCGTAGCCACCCTCCCTGGAGTCCGTTATGTAGAAGGGGTGATACCTCGACGGGTTCGAGCTGTCCGCGCCCCCCTCTACTATGAACGTGTACGTTTGGCCCCTCTCCAGGACCAGTTCCGGTATGAGGAGGTCGTTGATGTACCAGGCGATGCCCCAGGACGGGAGGCCCGTGAGAACCGTGTAGCCCCTCCTGCCTCCGGTCGGTCCGATCCTGGCTGTGAAGTTGGTCTCACCTAAAAATGGACTGAGTGACTATTATGGTCTGTTGCATTCATGCAGTGTTTCAAATATGCAATTAAACTGGGTAAAAGCAGTCCAAAATCGGACACAAGACATCGTACAAAGGAAAGAAAGGCAGGACAAACACTAAGGACCAGGAAAATGGAACTATGTTAGCTTATGACGCTTCCTGTAGACATACACTTTCATTTCATCTGCTTAATCCTGGTTTTGTTCTGGTACCAGTTTTGGGAAGGTTGCTTGCCAACTCTCCTTAGATCTTTTGGAAGATGGCATTTACGTTTTTCCATCTGATGCAATGAGTGGCAATCTATTAATTTTCGGTTCTTGTCTCATTGTTGTACCGTGGTCTTCTACTTTTCTTTCTCCGATTTACAAGGTCAAATACCCCAGCCAAATGCACCATCGCTGGCTAGACGTGTTGAAGGATGGTTTAGGGAAAAGGACAGAAACAATGTTTGCATAGGAAATTAAGGACAGGACAATGGTTTTCTCAGTACAGGATAATGGCAGTAGCTGTTTCGTGCTACCCATCGCTGGATACCTACGCCCTTACCCCATCATCATCATCATCATCCAGCTTGGTGTTGAGTCCACTGCTGGACATAGGCCTCCATTAAACTGCTCCACTGGGTTCTCTCTTGAGCTGTTCTCATCCAGTGTCCTCTAATCCTCTTTATATCGTCACTCCATCTTGTTGGTGGTCTACCCCTGCTTCTTTTATCCTCTCTGGGTCTCCAATTTGTTATTCTTATGGTCCACCTGTCGTCCTTAAATCTCGCAACATGTCCCGCCCATTTCCACTTTAATGCTGTTATTCGCCGGATTATGTCCTGTACCCCAGTCCTTCGTCGAATTTCTGTGTTTCTGATACGATCTTGGATTCCAATACCCAGCATAGCTCTCTCCATCCTTCTCTGGGCCACTTCCAATTTCTCCACAGAATTTCTCCACAATTACCCCATACCTGGGGCAATTTGCATGTGATTTATAGTCTCATTATTTTTCATATATTTCCACGTAAAGCGAGGGTAATTATCCTTTTTGCTACTTGCTTCCAGCTCTTATTCAATATTTCATTATTGGTAAAATGTAAGTTATGTGTATTTCGACTTTGCTGTCGGCACCTTATTGCACCACATAACTGCTCTCAGGCGGCCAGATATGGTTACCTTGACATTTTAGGTTGTTTGTAGGTTCGTAATAGCTAAATCGTGTATCATGTAGTACTTAAGCTTTTTCACTTGTTTCATTAGTTTGCCATCGATTGTTTATTTACATGTGAGTGAGCGTCTACTGATAGGCATGCCTGTGGTGTTGTTGCTTGTTTGTTGATTAGGAGAAAAAAGTCTGCGTTTTGGATTACGGCTGTAGTTTAGTTTTCAGACATGACAATCTACATTTATATTAACCAAATGAGCTAAAGAAAGGCCTCGACAGAGCCTACGGTTCTTGTAGTGTATCGGTCTAGTATATTCAGGTCTTTTGTTGACCTGTCTTGAAAGTTCTATGCTGAAATCGTTAATGGCAATCAAACTAAATAATACCAATAACAAATTTGGGCCAAATGGCCAACGTCGAAAAAATAACTGGTGACTAAAAGAAATTGAAGGTTATTTTTGAAGGGTAGGTATAAGCATGCATCCAAGTTTTAATCAACGTCTAATGGGTTGGTCTGTTACAATTATGTCTAGTGTCATATTTATGAACAACTTAAATATCTATTCTATTTTGTAATAATATGATTTATTTGGTTATACTGACGAAGAAGGAAACTAAAGTACGTCGCAATATGAGATAATTCGACTACAAGTTACTACTAATTTTTTCTCCAAAAATGTTCACAAGCTCATACTCTACCTGATAGTCTAATGGGTGGCCACGGTTTGGGACCGTTCGGATCCGAGATGTCCTCCAAACTTAGGGTGCAGTTGTGATCGTCATAAGTGCTGAAATCTATTCTTACATCTTCCATAGTTTTGTCGGCCATGTCGTGTGCGTTCGCTTCCTTTCTTGAATTCAGTCGACCAAACGCTGCTATAACGTTGACTTCCCCTTGAGCCTAATGATGAAATAACTAATGAATTTCTAAAAACATTCAAATTAAATGATTTAAACGAAAGATTGTATTGGATCGAATAACCGGAAATCGCATGAAAAGGAGAAAGGGGAAGAAAATTGAAAGAGCATCAGGAGATGTTTTGAAAGGTTTTCAAGTGGACCAGAAATTATTTTTACTTCCTTGCTTAGTTTCGAAATTGCCAATTTTTTGTTCTGATGTGATACATGCACATGGATAATACGCAATAAAACAGGAACGTTTTAAAAATTCTGTCTTTTGAAAAACCGTTTGATATGTCTGTAAAATCTTCATATTATTCATATAACTCAGCACTGTTTCACACCTGTTAACTCTTCAATAATCTTAGAATCTTTCTGGATGAGATGAAATTGTTTTATGCAGCTTTAGAACTTTGCCAAATCTTTTAGAATTACATTATAATACACATCTAAAATATCCAGCAACATTTTAAAAAATTATTTTGTACTGTAAAGTAAAGAAAAGTTACTTATAGATCTCGGATTATATGCACAATACATATTTGTTAAAAATAAGTACCTGCCTATATTATTAAGATTTGGATATTTTGGGAACTTCTAGGCAATTTTCATCCAAATATACCAATATTATAAATGCGTATTATGCATATTCTTGTAACGTTGAGCACGTATTAGGGAATATAGCATATTTTGCCATACATGGTACATTTTTCGTATATCGCATATTCTGATTGGAAACTCGGTAATTACATTAAAATTGAGATTCAGATAAAATTTGGCTCAAACAAATTGATAATGACAATAACAATCTAAGGAGGTACTCGGAATATTGGAAATATTAATGGAAAACCCCACATCAAAAGTTTTAGTTACTAACGCCTTAATTACCTAATAGCAACGACTTAATTCATTTGAAGGGGATGTTAGGAGTGCCATGTAGAATTATCATCGGTTATTAATGCCCAGATTCTGAAAGCATAGATATGGAACCAATAACGCTATTGGTTCCATAAAGTACCAAAAACAGTTTCTGAAACGTTCGACAGGGGTTATCGATTCAATAAGTGCTCATACAAGTTATCGGGCCATTACGGTGCGATAAATTATGTGACGCATGCGCACTGTGGAGTGTGGAACAACGACGACCAGCATCATTTTAGGTTAGAATAATAACTGCTCGCTATTTTTGACAGTAACCGTAGTTTCTGTCATTCACAAAACGCACATTTCTAAGCAAATATGACGTTCCGAGATTATCGCCATCTGTGTTACAATAGAAAAATTGCTTGTCGAACCAATACTCATTGAATCTATAACTTACAGAACGAATGCTTTCAGAAACGGCACTAGACTTTATGTGTTCAATAACTTTATGGAACCTATAGTTTTGAACCGATAAGGGAATATACCAGAAACCGGGCATAAATAAACCAGAAAATTTATTTTATAGAAAAATGAATAATTTAATGTAATTTCAGAAGTTTCTACAATTTTAAATAGGGAATTTGTAGACAATATTGAATTAGACCTTATTTAAAATGTCTCAAAAATTTCTCTTGACTCAGAAAAATCCTTTTCCACATTAACACCATAATTCAATAGTAGAAGACGTTTCTTTGGTATAGAAAAAGTGAAAAACCATTTGGTACTATGTTTTTTTCATAATATTGGAAGTAGGTACGTAATACATAACTGCAAATAAATTGTCATTTTCACGTTGCCGCTATCGTAAATCGCTCTTATATGCATAGATACGTAGCATGAAAATGTCACATAACATTCGTGTATTATTTTTCCTTGACGACGGAATGTAAATACTGTCATTTACATTCCTAGGAAAATCAAAAGAGTAAATCAAGTTGATTTATTCCTAGTTACGCATATGTCAGACTGACATATGTAAGTCTGACGTGTATGTCAGTCAACTTATGTCAGGTCCAAACTAAAGCATACATTTGATTTTTTGTGGAATTTTGAGGAAATTTTCAACGGCAGCGTGAAAAATCTAATAAGCCACACGGAGTGTATCGACTGTTAATATCCTCGGCAAGTGACAAGCCTCGGCTTTGCCTCGGCTCGTACACACTTGCCTCGAATGGTAAAACGTCTTTACATTCCTTGTGACTTAAATATCTATTAAGTCAGATTGCAAATTTTGCAATGTTAATCAAATAATTAATAATACTGTTCTTACTAGGTGTTAGTAATTAGATTAGCTAACTTAATAGCACTAACTAATTCAAGTTGATATTACGTAATCATATAGTTCAAAAATCGTTTGCATATTTTATAAAAATATGTGTATATTTATGCTGCACATATACACATTTATTTCACTTTGCCTTATTCTGTATCCACATTAAAATATGAAATGGATGATGGTACATTGGTAAGTACTGGTACCTGGTACTGGAACTGGTACTTGAACTTGTTAAAATTTTTGTTTAAGCAAAAATTTTTTGTAATGGGTTTAAGTCGAATTTTTGTTTATAAGTTTTTATGATATTACTTGAACTTTTTTAGCTATCGGGGTAATTCATAATTGTATAATTATTATGTGAAAAAAATAGGGTATTAGCTAGCATTAAAAACAGGGTTACAACTGTTGCCGTACTAAAAGACACTTTTGGCATATTTTATATCAACATCTATTTTGATTCTTCGGGCACCCAGAAGTTTATATTTTATTTCTCCCAGGATTTGGAATAATTTCTCATATTATTAGTCAAGAAAGGGGAAAAAAGGAATCATTTGGTACTCTAGGTATAATTTATGCTATAATAGCAATTGGTCTTTTAGGATTTGTTGTATGAGCTCATCATATATTTACAGTAGGTATAGATGTTGACACACGAGCCTATTTTACATCAGCAACAATAATTATTGCAGTACCTACTGGTATTAAGGTTTTTAGTTCACTAGCAACCTTACACGGAACTAAATTAAATTTTTCCCCAGCAACAGTATGAATACTAGGTTTTGTATTTCTATTTACAATTGGTGGATTGACCGGGGTGGTTTTAGCAAATTCATCTATTGATATTGTCCTCCATGATACTTATTATGTTGTTGCCCATTTTCACTATGTTTTATCTATAGGAGCTGTATTTGCTATTATAGCAGGCCTAGTACAATGATTTCCCCTATTTACTGGTCTTTAGTATCTTTTTTGGCATTTAAATCATACTTTCTATAAATTTTCCAAAATTCTCTGGATTGTGTGTATTTAAAGCTCAATTGAAATTTGTCTGGATTTGAAGTTCTGTCACGTGATCAAAAAAGCTCTGAATTTGGCTATGTCTTTGGTGACGTCATATGCTTGTAAACAATGGAGAGTTTTTATATTGCAGATATGTTTTTGAGACAAATATTAAGCGATTTCTGGTGTTTAGTGCCGATCAGTGATTCCTTATCAGATTTATTGTATTTAATCAAAGAAGTATATATTGGAACTTCATTTTGTGAAAGCACGCAGTGGAAATCTCCCTAAAATTCCACTTGTAAATCTTTTTTTTTTTTTAATTAAAACTATTGAAAACGGCAGTTTTCACCATACGTTTTCTCACAACATGAATAATAACTTTGTGTAGATCGTCTCAATCTATTTCTTGATTTGATTTGCTTCTGAAGATTTACTTGGCATATGACGTCACGAAGTCATGCGACTTCCGTTTGACAGGAGGTGAACGTTTTTGCGGTCTTTTATTTTGTTCAAATTTCAATGTTTAATTTTATAGAAAGTTTAAAAGATGTAAATAGATATAGGCGGCATAGAACAACAAACCTTTAAACTTTATTTCCCAAAAGTAATCAAACTCCCTATTAGAAGCTTATTCAAAAATATTTTGAATTTAATGGCTGTTAAGAAGTTGTTTCAGAATGCGAATATGGCAATTATTGGTTCATAAGTGGAACATCAAGGAATAAAGTAATAATAATCAATTAATGTTCAGTACTGCGTTTGGGTACTAACTAGGTAATAAATCAAGTATTAATCAAAAATTGATTCTATGATTCTTCTGGATAATTTAAACCCGTTTTGGAGCAATCCAGCACCATATTCAATCCTGTTCGATCTTAAACTGTACCGGTATTGGTTGATCATTGATGGCCTCGTTGGTCTTCAACGGTCTCCTGAATTTAATCGTCGTTATCCCGTTCTCCCTAGATCCTGCCAGTAAGGTGACGTCATTCCTTCCTCCGATTCGTTCATCAGGACAAACTCCTTGTTTCCCGTCGCACTGTGCTGTATCCGACATGTAGTAGTCGATGGCGTGAAAACTGCTGTCGCTTGAATCGTAGTAAGCGACTATAACATCACCGCCAACCTGAAAGATATAGGTAACCAAATAACCACAAGTTGAAGATTCTATAGCTTCTCAGTGATGATCCATATTAAGATGATTGAAAGAGAACTCCACATCTAAGCCACACACAAAATGAATTTAATAAAGTGATGGTTTAAAATCTAAGTTCCCCTTCCTTCTCCCTAAATGCTTTTGCTCAATTGGACGATTTGTCTCACCATTTGTGGTTTGCTGGGGTTACCGGACAAGCCAAAGGCGACGTACTGGTCTTCGTCCATTTTAGCAGAAAGGGTGATATCGAGGTAGTCCTGCTCGAGTCTCCATCTCACTTGAAGGCGTTTGTCGAGGAACTCTCTACAGTTCGTTGGAGCTGTTCTTGGAGTGGTACTTGTCTAATGTAAAATCATCGAATCAATTGGCATTTTTAGTAACAAATAGAATTTTTATGGGATAAATGATTATTTTGGCTAGCGAGCGCAAGCAGCTTTGATTTCGTGGTATAGAAATACTCATATGTTGCTAGTTATGAAGTTTTATTGTTTTTTAAATTATTATCTGGTGTTGTTTATGTTTTATCAGTCAGTGCTTTCACTTATAATACAATACACCGAAGAAGCTTTCAGCAATAAGTGGAGCAAACTCTTAATGCATTGCACTTAAAGTTACGTTATTGGCGTAGTTTATGATACCATGCATCTTTCAACAAACTCTTGCACGATTATGCTTCCATTAATTCTTTTAGTTATTATAGAAATACAATGTTAAAATGGTCACGCTTAGTTCAAAATAACTTCTACTTACTGGGTTATACCACCAAGGCGGCTAGAGAAAGAAAAATCAACAGTAAATCTTAATATACAGCCACCAATATTTTTGTAACTCGTGACTTACCGAAATTTTAGTTTGTCCTAAGGCTGGTGGTACGTCGAGATCTTTTGGTATCATAACGTGCCCAAAATTGTGACGGTATAGAACACACCAGACGGCCAACCAGTCTATGTCGTACACAGTTAACGAACCCGGCAATTGGATTTCAATGTCTTCTCCTTGGTAACCCCTAGAATTGAAACGGTATTCGAAAAATGTTCAATTACACAGTACCTAATTAAGAATAAATTGTAAAGAAAATGAAAAGAAATAAAAGGAACTATCGATGTTGAATATTTATTTACGAAACATGTTTCGAATCACCAGAGTCCACCATCAGTCAAAAATGCCCGTAAGAAATCTAAGCAGGACATAATGTACCCCTTATAGTGATCTAACTTACGTAGTATCAGATGTCATCGTACATTTAATATGTTAAAAATAAAATAATTAAACAACACCATACACCATACTCATTACATAGAATAAAGATTTTCCTTATTTTATGTAATTGCTACGGATTACCAACTACGGTAAAATAAATATTTTTCTGTGTTATGTTCCTAGTTAGATTTCTTACAGGCACTGTTGACTGATGATGAACACTCTCTAGTTGTTCGAAACATGACTCGTGAATAAATCTGCAATATTCATCGTTGATTTTGTTTCTTTGGATGGAGTGCTTGACTTTGAGACACTTTGCCTAGATAAGTTATTTTGGTGGTAATTTAAAACTTTAAATTTATACCTACTTATATGTAATAAGAATAAGTTATATTAAGTAATAGGATTAGCCTAGTACTTGATATAAAGCCTAAACTTAATTACTTAATAATTAAGTAGGTGTAGAGGACTTAAGAGCAAAAGCATGGTATAAGGGAGTAAATCGTCCTTATAATTAGAATAATCAGGCTATGGAACTTTTAAGGTAGACGTAAAGCAATTAATTTCTAAATTACCCAAATTGTCTAATTGTCACGGTCATAAATCACCTAAAGATGTAGAAAATATATCAAAACCAGTTTGTGGAATGTCACATTGAAAAATTTGTTAATATAATTTAATTCAATTCCCTAATTCCATAGCTTTAATGCTTATGGGAGTACTAAATCTCATGCAAAAGAAAATGTAAAAATGTTTCAGAACAATTTCAATGGATACATGGTAATCAAAGAATGAAAACAATGAATCTGGAGTGGAACGTTGATACACAATCATTTCAAAGACATTAAAAGACAACTAAGATTACATATAAACATTTCAAAAACTTTAGAATTTCAAAACTTAAGGATGAAGATAAAAAATAACAAAATACACAAAATTGAAGAAAAATCCTGAACAAATATACTTAAAAATATCAATAAATATAAAAGGAAAATAGCTTGTCACGGGATATGTTTCCTTGAAAACTTGTAGGTAGCAGACATTAAAAGATCATCCAACCTCGCAAAATTTATTCTTCTATTCATGTCCATTCCAGATTCTTCTCAAATTACAATATGTACAGCCATTGTTTTAAATTACACATTACACTTTTTAGTGAAAATGTAGCGAAAATATTTCAACAGATTTTCACAGCATGTAGGTAATTAAACTAATTAATGACCGGTTGTACCTGTACAACACATTTTTAAATACATAATTTTGTCCCTTTCGTATTTGAATGTTATATCTGATAGTATTTAAGTGTAAGCCTACTTACATAATGTAGATAACCAGATATTGATATCTAACATGAGATAACAAGTACTTTATACTATTTATAAATCTAATTCCATTTTTATATGAACAAAATAACAAATTAGATATGTCCTCGGTAGTATAGTGGTAAGTATCCCCGCCTGTCACGCGGGAGACCGGGGTTCGATTCCCCGCCGGGGAGGATACTTTTTTATTTTTAATAAAAAATTTATGTATGTACGTATTTACTTATCAATTGACTTGAAGAAAAAATATTTTCCGATTTTATAAATTCGCGTATAAATAAATAGTGTACAATACATATAAAGTGTTTAACGTCTGTTAATCTACAATAATCTAAACAAGAAATGTGTTAATTTATATTTCGTAGATCGCATACTTTACGTCATAGATATTAAATAGTAGTTATCTCCAATAATGTGTAATAGTAGCGTGTAACAGAGCTAGTCTTCTGCAGCCCTTGGAAAAGCTGTTACTTATTTCAAAAGTGTATTTCAGCGTTTCAGTCTAATTTTATCTTTCCGGCGTCGCTTCCCTTTCTCTCCGATAACTGAGTTAAACCTTCAGTAAGTTCAATTTTTTGGATGCTACTCTGTGTATTGTGCTATTTTGTGTCATTGAAATACTTTATTATTTGTTACCGAGAAATCTCGAAAAATATATTTTTTTGAAGAGGTTAGTGTAGCTATTTTTGAATTTTACAAATTTTTGTTGGGTTGTAATGTTCTCTATATTTAATGCGTTATGCCGTTGAAATAACTTGATCTCCATTGTTACTTGAGTATTATCTTCTAAACACAAATAAATTTTGTAATAATCTAGTTTGTTACATAAAATATATAAGCCCAATACAGCGCAACCAAATTATTTCAAAATTCTAATAATGGCTTGGCTAAATTCATAGAAAATTGAGAAACTAGAAATTCGAGTTATCCCTATTGGTCGAATCAGTAATTAATGTTCAGTAAAATTACTCCAAATTCGAAAATGGCTGACTTAAGTATTTTCAGAAGAAAAACCTATTGGTCAAACAATATAAAAACTTCATGCAATAGGCTAGTTCATAGACATTTCGTACACCTCTTCTTATTACCGAGATGTCTTGCTGTACGGTTCCCTAGCTTAATAGATAGGTCAGCAATAGTTAAAACTGATCTCAAGAAAATATTACTGAGAAAGTGTATATCAGTTACACAAATTTCTAATACCGACATGAAAAATATGCAAGTTGCCTTGCTTTGGCGCTTAAAATCTGTCACCTTAATCTATTCTAATATACATTTTACCCTCTAACCTCGACAGGGGATAATGTCACCCTTAATCAATTACACCCTCTGTTGACATTCCAGAATTGGGCCTTAAAAATCCCTTCGAACTACCTCATTTACGTCTATCAAAAAATTTAGATTTATTTAACAAAGTAAATTGGGTAAATTATACTAATTAACTGGGAATAAATTTCGTGAACACCTTTTAACCTTACTTTAGAAAAAAGAATATTTTCGTTATGCTAAAGATATGTGTATACCTCATACTGAAGCAACGTTGTGAGTATAAAACAGGAAGCATTGAGCTTGATTACTTAATTATGTTATGAATACTCAATGCAATATGACCCAAAAATGGTTTTAAGGGTCCAATGATGCTTGAAAAATGAGTGCTGTCTAATAGAAAGATATCATAAATGCATCCTCATGTAAATAATCTTAAAAGGATAGACAACATTTGTAATGTAAACGACATTTGGGGTATTAGGGTGATCACATCAACATGAAAAAGACAAAACTGACGACCATAATCACAGAAATAATTAATTACTAAAAACCAATTGAAAGCCATTAGAACGTATGAGGTATTTTGGTACTGTCGAGAATAAATGTTGAAATTACTCTACAGAAATAACACAGTAACTTGAATAGGCTACTGCATTTTACATGTAAGCAGCATATAGAAATACAAATAAAACATATCTCTACAAAGGTCAGACGTATTCGCTACGATTACATACTAGACGTATCAGAAGTGTATCTTCATAGAACAAGTTGGATAGATGTCAAAATGAAAATCTTAGACGAAATGGTAAATATTGAACAAATTTGGCAACTCCAACCTTTAAGAGAAATGATAGGAAATCGCAGATTTTATTGCAGTCAAATTTACAGTAAAACAATGGAAACTAAAGATGTTGCCAGGAAAAGTATTTCATTATCAAATCGACGCTGTCTTCGTTACATCTACAGACGATTAATATATCTAGACCTGTTTATTTACAAATTAATATATTGTGAAGATAATAGCACAGTCTGTTGGTTTTACATTGTTGAATAAATTCAGTTGACGAATTGTCTCTTAAAGTTTGCAAGTATATTGCCTTCGGTGCTTTCTTTGTACGTAAATCTTAAATAACATTGACTTTCGATAGGAGTGGCAACATCGATTCGTATACTTTCAACGTGACGTTTGTTTACATCGCAAAGTGTATAACAATGCAGAAAAGGCGTTTGGATTATTGTTTCATAGCTAAATAGGATAAATTAATAAGAAAATTTATAGAGATTTATGAACTGGGTCTGAAAACAAAATTAATGTAAAACTGATATTCACAAGTGTGGTTAAACGATCTTAAAGTAAGAGAAAAGACCCTTCTTACCATCACAAACGGGATTCGGGAATATAAACCATACTTCCAAACCATCTGAATCAACAGAAGCAACTACTCCTGGAACTAACGTCACCGGTAGGTATTGAACTATTATACACCACTGGATACAACGATCAATTTGAATGATGTGTAATTTCTGTGTTTTCACAAGATTCCAAAGAAAATTAAACCAAATAGGTTGCTCAATGCATTTATTCCATTAGCACTCGATATAGTTTCTGTTGATTCCTTAAAGACTTACTATGTTGAATTCTATCGTTTACTCAATTTAGGTAGTTGAGTTAAGACAATAAGACAAATTGTCCTCAACTGACAACTTCGATATCCCAGACGAATGGTTTCGTTGACAAATAGGCCAATCAATTAGGGATTTCGCCATGACATCGAGCAGGAGACCCGGATTTTTAGGTAATATAGGCCAACAGAAACGCAACGTATAGACCCCACGAGACTATGAACATTAGGCATTGTTATTAACAATTAAACGTCAAAAAATGCACTTTTTTGACTATTTTTGTTCTCAATTAAAAACTAAGTTACTTTTGGGTAAAATGGGCTCACCGTCCTCTAGGGAATTAAAAGACCTTTAAAATGATTTTAAACCGACCTCGATATCTTCATTTGTTGCTGAGAAAAATGGTATAGAAAGTCAAAATCGGCAAATTCTTTGTTTAACAATTGTTATTGGGAAATTAAACCTGCGGCTTTGTTATTTTGTAAAATGTCGGGGATTATAGTGCTCAATATGTGGTAAAAATTTCAGATCGATTCATCAAATAGTTTATTGCAAAATTCAATTTGTTTATATTTTTGCGATTTTTTTGCAATAACCATCTACGCACAATTAAAAAAATGCCGATTCTAAGAGCATGGTGCCCTAGAGAAACATTTTCTCTATCGATATCAATTGTTAAATATGATAAAAAGCAATTTTAAGACTGTTTAAAAAATTAAAGAAGAAAAACAATTTTTCTTATTTATCTCTGGAAATTGTTGACGAATTTTGATGTTTCTTCTTTTAATTTGAGGTATCGTTCTGAGCACATTACGAAAATGCGATTTATTTATTAATTTGTTTTTTTTGTGCGGTTTTCATTGTTAAACATGGAAAAGGATTGAATAAAACGTACATTATAATATTATTAACATATTTTGTTTTATTGTTATATCAAATGGTATAAACATAGTGTATTTTTTATTACATTTTTATCAAAAAATAAATTTTAATATTATTTTTTTAATGACAATAATTCATGTATTATAGTTAAACAAGTAATTTCCATGTTTAACAATGAAAACCACACCAAAGAAATGGATTTTTCGCAAAAAAATTTTTCCAAAAATTTGTTTCAACAAATTAGGTGGTAAATTAATGAATAAATTAATAAACAAATCGCATCTTCGTAATGTGCTCAGAACGGTACCTCAAATTAACAGAAGAAACATCAAAATTTGTCAACAATTTCCAGAGATATTGCTTATGACATAAGGTGCCAAAATAAAAAAAATGATTTTTTTTCTTTAATTTTTTACACAGTCTTAAAATTGCTTTTTATCATATTTAACAATTGATATCGATAGAGAAAATGTTTCTCTAGGGCACCATGATCTTATAATCGCGATTTTCTTTTTATTTGTGCGTAGATGGTTATTGCAAAAAAATCGCAAAAATATAAACAAATTGAATTTTGCAATAAACTATTTGAGAAATCTGAAATTTTTACCACATATTAAGCACTATAATCCCAACTTTTTACAAAATAACAAAGCCAAAGCCGCAGGTTTAATTTACCAATTACAATTGTTAAACAAAGAATTTGTCGATTAAGACTTTCTATACCATTTTTCTCAGCAACAAATGAAGATATCGAGGTCGGTTCAGAATCATTTTAAAGGTCTTTTAATTCCCTTGAGGATGGTGAGCCCATTTTACCCAAAAGTAACTTAGTTTTTAATTGAGAACAAAAATAGTCAAAAAAGTGCATTTTTTAACATTTAATTGTTAATAACAATGCCTAATGTTCATAGTCTCGTGGGGTCTTCCTATACGTTTTGTTTCTGTTGGCCTATATTACCTAAAAACCCGGGTCTCCTGCTCGAGGATTCGATGTCAAAAACAGGGTATTTTTTTGCTTATTTGCTTGGCCTAAGAACCCACTTTCTCGGACATATTGTCATTCTCTCACCTCAATGGCTCCAACGAGCCCATCTCGTTGGGCACCTTGATCCCGAAGGCAGTAGGCTCAGAGCCGCTCCCGACCCAGAAGTAGGCGTCTGGGCCGGCCCCGTCGTAATGCAGGTTGGGAATGTAGAAAGTTTTCGCGTCGAGGATGCTAATGTTGTCCGATCTGAGCCCGTGGGCGAGACGTTTAAATTCCGGTAACACCCTGGGCTTCGGGATGTCTAGGTTAGGAGGTATGAAGACTTCGCCAAAGTCTACCTGAAATTATCACATTTGTTCAGAGTTTGAAGTTTTGATTATTTTTCAAAGATTTCGGTGTATTCCCTTTTAATGATTTTCTAATGTGAAATATTGTAATACTCTAATACTACAATAATTGTAAGTATACTCTAACCAGTAGCAATTGGAACACTCAATAAAATCTGAATTTACCGAGGACATTCGAAAAGAGCCCGTTGTCTCTATACAAAACCATGGGACTTATCTTTTTGCTTATTCAGAAACGCACTGGTATTTTTAAAATGCAGGTGTTCAGTATTACTAAACATTACTAAACATACTATTACTATGTAACTGTGTATTACTAAACATACTTTTAGTAAGTTTAGTACATTTATTTAATCACTTTGAACAAATTCCTGAAATGTTTTCCCTTTCAGGCAACACACTCTACACCCTATTTGCCGAATCGTTTATTGTGGAACCTTTGGATATATATGGGTTGAGACATTTTGTTAAAAGTTTAACATCTAAATAGCCTCAGGGTTTACTTTTGTCCCACAACTAATTGCAAGCTTTTCCACAAAATATTTCGCTTCTTTCATTCGTGAAGCCTAAAATAAAGGTTTTGATTTGAAATTTTCAAGTTGCCTTGAGAGTTATCATTAAATTTATCCTCTGGGAACTTTTTCAATATTTTGAAATTTACTTGGAAATTTAATTTTCAATGTTATACTGTCTTATGGAAAAAGTAAAATGTTCCGCCTCCACAACTTTTTACCGGCACGTTTCGAATTCCTATAAAACTATTTCTTAGAAGTAATATCAATGTTTTTCAGATTTGTAGTTTAATTGGAAAGAGGACAACCGATACAAAATATATTTACATCTGTCTGCTGTATTTATGTTGATAGGTGGAAAATATGTTTTGATTTTTCAATTTAATGTTTTGTAAATTGTCTTGTAAAGTAAAAAAGTCCCTTGACTCTCACGATAAAACGACAACATTGTATTAGACAAAGGGCGGACATATTGACATAATAATTACTATTATATTATTATTACCAATACCAAAAATGAGGTATAAATAAAGTGCGTTTTTTAATTCCTGTACCCGAATTTTGTTGGTATGCGTGGTTGCAACTAAATTTTGGTTGGCAACATGTTTTCAAAATTGACAGTTTTAGCGTTTTGTCAATTCTTTGCCAGTGGCGTATTAATAGTGTTTTCTATTCCAGCGCGTAAATATTGAGAGCTTTACCACATTGTTATTATTTTTCAATTTGGCTTTGAGTTTGTCGTTATTTCTTTCTTATGAGTCATTTTGAGAAGTGTAACGAAATTCATTATCTTAAGTTATTACAATTCAGTTTTCAGTTAATTTTTCAATGACGCCGCTGGTCGGTTGGATATTCTTATTAAAGTATTTTGATTTTAGGTCTTAACAGATTATTCAGGATTGCAACATAATTTCACAGAACACTGACTTGAATCGGATACAGTATTTAAAATATGCACTGTATCAGTTCAAAATAGTATACAGAGTTGGGCATAATCGGCGGAACACCTGATTTATTCCTTAATTATGGGCAGTACTAAAAATTGTCTGGGATAAAAATGTTTGTATATTTTATGCACTATTTAATGATGCTCGGTGATTTTCGTCATACGTCATATTTATCAAAATATGACGTCATCGGGTAATATTTTAAATGTATCACCCTGTATTTTTTGATAGATCTGTTTTTTCCAAATCCGTCAATATAAGATTCGGGGGGCCTCTGACTTACCAGTTCATAATAAAATAATAAAATTGAAAATAACTATTGCTTTAGATAATTAATGAATAACTGTCCACACAATTATTTGTACTATTACCGTGTACTATTTTCAATTGTTTTGCCATAGTTTCACTTGATAAATATGACGTATGACGAAAATCACCAAGCATCATTAAATAGCGCATAAAAGATACAAACACTTTTATCCGAGACAATTTTTAGTACTGCCCATAATTAAGGCATAAATCAGGTGTTCCGCCGATTATGCCCAACCCTGTATGTATTGACCCTAGAATAGGCAAATAATTACTGATTACCGTGCAAGTTTCCATGTTAGGGTTCAAAAATAGATACTGTGGACAACTTTTTTATGTTTTTCTTATCCAATAACGATTACGAGGGAATCAGGAATTGATATTATCATAATTATTGTAGCGAAAATTAATATCATCTAAAATGTGCATAAATCTGTATTTAATTTTCAACAGAATTGATAAACAAGTCGCCCAAATGCCGATTTTTACACGCAGTTCTAGGATTAGTTGGAATCATTCTATCTGTAAATTTTTAAACGTAAACAAGGTATGCGTGCTTAAAATCTATAGTCTGTTGGAGTGGAAGAAAATTGTCCTTGGTTTTCGTCAGCTATTAATCTACTCACTGAAACAAAACGTAATTGAGTAAGCAGATTATTTCCAGAATAATTTTCCAGAATGGCTACGGACATTCCAAAATTCCATTCAAAATTTATATTATATTCATAAATCAAAGTACCGTTTCTTGCGCAAAACTGTCTGATTCTCCCAAAACATTGGTCTAAAAGTATTTGCAAACTTGAAGTGCCTACTTTTAAAATTTTCAAAACTTACTCGATGTAAGTGCTGATCTCGTTTATTTATTATTGACTATTATTGATCCGTCACGGCTTCGCTGGCTACATATTTGAAAAAGATAGTACTCGAATATATTACACTGACATTTAACTGCGATCCAAATTGCTCCGTATTATTGACGGCGTTGCAATGCAATTCAATTTGACTATCAATTGCAACACAATGTGGAATGCGAAGAATAATAATTCAATTCGAAATGGATGATTGATTCACTTTATTTTTGCCGAAGAATTTTTATTAATACAAGAAATTGAAAAATACCAAAACAAAATTTTTTTATGGCAGCAAGAAAATTATAAACTTCTTCCTTGTGGCAAGTTATCGTATCTGCTTTCTTGTATTCTATGCCACAATGACACTTCACTGTCAATTTGAACAACAGACTTCTTTCGGAGAAAATGAAATTGGCTAACCGCTTCAATTTGCCCATTTTTACAAATTTTCAAATAAACACTGACAAAAGAAACAGAAACACGTGTCATCACCAACAACAACAATAAAATTCTAGGTTAGAATTCGACTGTTGCCTGTTGCCAAATCATCATTTTATTTAGCTAGTGGTTGTGTAACTACGTGGTAAACGCTTTCTACTTTACTCGTGACTTTTATTGCCAGGTAGGGTGGTTGGGTAACCAGTGGATTTAACTGTGTACTGATAAAGCGGCCCAAGTGACAGTTCTTTATCGCCCAATTTCACTTATTTTTTTATTTGCATCCCTTAACATAAATTGTGAAAATTAAAAAAGAGGAAATAAGGATCACTTGTCCGTATTATCCTATGGCCTTTATTAAAACTACTCCACTAAGCATTATTAGCACCGTCGCAGGGGAAACGCCTCTCAAAAACAGAATTTGATCCTGCAAAGCATTGCTGTGGCGATGACATGCATCATTTGATGTTAATTGTTAATTTAATTGGAGATTAATTGTGTGGACCGTGTTTCTGGACTAGAATTAGGAGATATTTAACAACTTTTGGTAATCTTATAGGGATGATCAATAAGTCGAATGAACAGTTATGGAATTACCACAATATTGTTTTCTACATTTTGTTTTCTAAATATTTCTATTATTTATATTCTTAATTAACTATTCGAATAATAAACTAAATTGATTCATCAAAGTCGATTCAACTAATTTATGGAAAACGACATACTTCAATGAGATTAACTAGTATCATCATTTAAATCTTTAAAACATGTGTTTAGTTTCATATAGCTAAATTAGTTGTCATAAAATTTTTCCTTCTTTGCTTTGATCCTAGTTTTTCCTTTAAGAAATTTCCAGAACGTTGTCCTCAGTTTTTATAATATTATTGCTCAAAAAGGACTGCCATGATAGTTAGATCATATGTGTGTTCAATTGTGTGTAACATTAATTATATTAAATTATTATATTTCAAAATTATACAGAGTGTCCGGCAAGTACACGGCAAACTATAGGCAGTGTATAGGAGACTTCCAAATAACCTTATTGTTTAGTTTTCTATTTTCTAAAATCAGTTTTAATGTACTACCCTTTAAAGTCGACATTTTATAATAGTATAAGGTTAATAATTTATAATCACATGTACGATTTTAGTAATACCTGGCGGGAATATATAACGTATGCTTACCTTTATTTTTATTGTACTAAGCATATTTGCAATTTATGTCAGTAAATTCAGAAAAGGGTCAAGCGCGATGTTTCGACGTTCTAAATTATAACAATATGACAGTTATGGAATGCAAATGGCAACGATGAGTTTATAGAATTTTTTAACGAAACGGTAAATCGTTGGAATTCGACAGAATTGACGGTTCTGGAGATAAGTTGAATTTCTTACCGGACTCTCAGCAGTACGTACCTTCGCCATTTCATAGAATAGTATAAGTTGCCGAAGCCCAAGAGAAAATGTCAAATTTAATACAAAGTTATTTTCGAATGCTCTCTACTTATTTTAATTATGTAACGGAGTTTCAATCTCATGCAGAATATGCTGTCATGCACTTATGAATATTTTTATGGACAAGCGCAGTGTAATTCTCTGGGGGCAAGAAAACTATGTATAGAGATTTCCCAATCTAATATATCTATATATCTATATTTTTAAAATATATCTATAATATCTAATCTAAAAAAAATTTTTATACGAATTGATCTCAGCCCAAGAGAGGCAGGTAAAAGATACTAAATTAAAACAGAAATATGCAAAAATTTGCTGTATGACGATCGTTTTGAAATTTGTATAAATTGCTTTAATATAACATTTTTAATTGAATCTCTTATTATAAACGACGTTAATTGTATTTTCCATTAAGTCGCTTTTATATAACTTTTTTGTATCATTTCGAAAAACCAATTTCTATGACCTACTACTCACATTTTTGTATTTCTTTTTATTTGCAGGTCGGCACTTACAACCAAGCATAGAAAAATAAATTAATCCAAACGTATCAAGCCAATCAAAGTCTTAATCCAAGTTAAAATTGAAATTCAATATTGTAATAGTGAGATTGAAGCGAAAGTAATCATTTACGTTTGATACAAGACTCTGAGTGCACGTGTATCCAAAAATCGAAAAGGATAGGTTTCTGGGGAACCGAAAATGTAAGTTAACTTCAACTTAAGTGTAGTGACAGAAATTCTTAGAATAAGGATTCTGGAACACGACTTAATTTGTGTGTTACTGTTATGTTACTTTAATAATGTTACTTTAGTAATGCGGCAAGTCATCTTCCTTAGAGTTTTTGTTCTATGAGTTTCTATTAGTAGGTTAATTTAGTGTTAACGTCAGTGATTAGTTTGGTTTTATATTGTAATAATTAAAACTTAGCTCAATTTCTGGAAAAAGCTTCGAGGTGCAAAAGTTCGTAATAAGAGAAATTGTCATGCAAGATTTCATAACTTAAGATGTTTTCGTTTTCACCTAGTCTGACCGATATATACATACATACATACATACCTTGCATAATTATGTGATATAATAGTAGAAAACGTAGTAGTGGTTTTTATCCAGTAATATTGGTGGTTTGCACTTATTTGGTTCGTCTATTTAGAGCATGTATCAGTATCTAGTTAAGTATTAGTATCTAATTAATAGTACTGGATCCAAACTTTCTTCCTTTTTCAGTCATTTTTGTATTGTAAATGAATCTGATATATGTTCCTTTTTATAAGTATACTCTGTTCAAAACAAATCCCGATGCACGTCATTTTTATGAAGTCACCAAACATCTAATACTACCAACTTAATATAGTCACAGGACATCGCAATTTATGTGTTCCCTGTATATTTTAGGTTGACAATATAAGTATATTATGATTATGTGTATTCTCAACCTAAAATATACACGGAACACATAAGTTGTGATGTCCTGGGACTATATTAAGTTGGTAGTATTGGATGTTTGGTGACGTCATCAAAATGACGTGCATCGGAATTTGTTTTGAACAGAGTATACGTAGTAATTATGATTAATTTGCTGGTTATTTCTGTTTGCTGACATTTCAAAGAACGGTTTTTTGACTTTTTAAAATTATTACATATAATTTTTTAGTGTAAACATGTGGTTTTGCGCATGTCACCTCTTCCGAAGTTCAATTTGCTTTTCTATTAATGTCGGATTTTCAATTAAATGTACAAATAACGTGTGTTACGATGAGTACATTTATTTACTAGAATGTTTGTGGATATTGTGGTGTGACAAATATTGAGAAGCTGTTCATTTCTACCAATTTTTCTGAAATATGGCGCAACATCTTAGAACGTTCTAGTTATTTCTTTGGCAAAAATAATTTCGCTGACCTTTTAAATTCCCCCATACTCGTTTAATTGGTATTCAAAACCATTACACGCCATTATAACTTGCCACCCAATTGCTGAATAATTTACATAATTTAATTCGGTATTTGAACGAGTCTCCATCCTGGTCTTGACGAAGAGAGTACTTTTTCATAGTAGATTACTTGAAACGCAAATTTCTCACGAGAACGGCTAGTAATAATTCGGTGTAGCCATTTTAGTAAATTTAAATGATAACTTATACGGTCCGCTCCTAGCGAGTGGAAATTTCGGCGCAGGTCGATAAAACGTAACCGTAGATATATCTTCAAGTCCGTCCTACTGTCGATGCCTTGGGGCAAAAATGAACTTTAGAATGTCTCACTCTATGGTCCCGATCCGTTTACCCTACGCAGGGAAATATCCTACTAGGATTTCACCTTCAAAGGAAATGAGTAAACGTAAGGGTTACCTATCGTAATTTTTTTCTCCTAAGTATTCGTTTTGTGTTTGCTTCCAGGCGGCCTTCGTCCAATACACGTTTCACTATTTAAATGACAGTTTTCACAAAAAATATCACTAATGCCTTAAAGGTTTTATTGCAATTTAAATATTTGATTGGCTTTAATCGAAGGTAACTTCATACATTAAATGCAATTATTGCCGCAATAATTCTACCGTTGTGAACAACGCCCTGTCTCATTAATTATGGCGAATGCTCCCGTAAAAGTTCAATTACCATCAGTGATAATTATCATCGTTACATCATTACCACTATGATGTTCTGTATGAGTGACACGTAGGACATATTTGTGTAAAGACGCCTTTACACTATGTGATTTTTCATATGATTTTATTATGTGATTTTATCATATGAAATTGGTATGAAATATGATATTATGTGATTTTGGTAAGTTTACGTTTACACTATGTGACGTATTCATATGATTTCAAATAAAATATTCAACATTTTGAGTTTGAGGTTATATTTTCATTCGTAATATTCGTATTGATGGTGATTAAACGGTGTATTACAAAATGATTCCAGAGGACTTTTTATTGCTCGGAATCAAGATAACCAGATAACCACCATATATTATTATAACCTCAACTTAAAAGACGTATTAATGTGTCAAATCTGTCAAATGCCGATAACACAGTTTTCTGCATTATCGGCAATCACACCAAATATCACACAGAAATAGAAACGGTTCTATTTTATCAAACAACTTGTGACTGAATGTGATTTGGCTTGTGACTGACCTTGTGACTTATTCTGTATGATAAATCACATAGTGTAAATACTAAAAATTTAGTTGTGATCAAATCACATTACAAAATCATATGAAAAATCACATAGTGTAAAGGCGTCTTAATGAAGTTTACAAACTCAACAACGCTCAATGCAATTTACCAATCAATGATTTATCAATTACAAATAGAAACACAAATGTGCTTTAAAGCAAAAATTCAAATTACCCAAAAATACCAACGAAATATAAAATGTGGATTTATCAATTTATATACTCAAATATCATGAGACAGTCATTTATTAATTATACATTAACGTTATTTATGTATCATAACTGCTTTCTTGGACACTAAAACGGATCATAGATTTCCGTTTACTACGCCTCTATTCTGTCTTTCCTATTGTATCTTACGGGTCTTTGGGAAAGTTACTGTCATGTTTCAATTATTCTATTCCGCATCAATTTCCAATTCTATCAGTTCCGATTTCCATGTTACAGAGATAATTTACAAGTTCCACTGGATATAAACCGGTAAATCTTGCTAACGTTGACACCTACGTGTATATAATATACTATATATAGTGAGGTTTTTAATTGTAAAACCATAAACAGAAATGTATTAGGATCATAACAAAATTAGAACTAAAAAAATGTTGCAATAGTGTGATTATCTATTTAATTTTTTTTAAATGTACATATTTGGAAATGGAGCTCACGGCTCTTCCGAATTTTGGCAGAAAAATAGTGGGTTCTTATAAAAAAAAAGGCTTGGCCTTGAAATATCCTTAAAGGTCAAGGTTAACGTATTTAATTTTTTGTGAAATATTTTAGAAAATATTGGAGTTAGCCAATTGAAACCTAGTTACAGAACTATAGATCTGCCATGTAGGTTTAGTTTTGGAAAATCGCAAGTTAATTTTTAGTCTTAAAAATAAAAAAGTTACCTAACCCTTGCGATCTCGCCCTAACCCGCGAAAATGAACTTTAAACCAAATACTTACTAACTATTGGCTAATCAAAGAAATCAACTAGAATAAAGCAACTTGAAAACATCCTCGGCCAACCCTGAAAATTTCATATCAAAATTCACAAATACAATTTATTTTAGAAAACAAAAGGTGAAAAGAAACTTAAAAAACAATAAACCGTTTCTCTTCAGATATTTGCGATTGGAG
This sequence comes from Cryptocephalus moraei, assembly GCA_946251905.1. NCBI lineage: Eukaryota > Metazoa > Arthropoda > Insecta > Coleoptera > Chrysomelidae > Cryptocephalus > Cryptocephalus moraei. Next base: position 21,541,337 of record OX276452.1, read on the forward strand.
CCTCATCATTGACATTTTTGGTAAAACTATAGCAATATCGGATTAAAATATGTAAATAACACATATCAGATGTATATAAATAAGATTAATTCAGTTTAAACAGTTTAACCTCAGTTTTATACGATAACTGACCATCTTAATCGCGATTATGGTGTTAAACAGTTTCACCAAATCAGTAAAACTCAGTTATCTCAAATAATCGCGATTTGTCTTAACTGGGCATTTTTTTGGAGTTAAAGATAACCTCGACTAGTTTGTAAACAGAACAAAATACATTGGCATATTTTGAAAACTTCTTGAAGTAATGGGTGCTTTTCGAAGTGTTTATGATCTTGCTTTTCAAAGTGATAGTAGTGACGATGAAAATGAGTTTGTGGCACGACGCTCTCGGTGGATTCGAGAGCTAGAAGATCATTTTGAGGGCTTCGACAATGTTGACTTTAAGAAAAGGTTTAGACTTTCCAAAGAAGTGGCACTACAGGTTTTAGATTCTATAGAAGAACGTCTAGAATATCCGCATGACCGGTAATTGACCTTGAATTTATTCCTTTACTTTGAAATCAAGTTTTGATACAATTCTCTTTCTCCAAATTCTGTTTCTAGATTCTACCAAGTCCACCAATAATGTCTTCTCCGTTAGAGTTAAATTTGGGTCTCTCTTCTTTCTGAGCTCCCCCTGACTAGCCATGCCTATTGAACAGCAATACACTTCCACCCCCACAACACTGTTATAACGTAATAAATTAATAACGATTTTCGCAATTTTGTACTCTCAACTGGCAATGACGTTATGAACAGAAAACAGCGGGAATCTAAAGATTGTTACAGCGCAAATTATTTTCAGAGACGTGAGGGACGTGAGAATTGTTTACGCGTTCCATGTCATGCTCCTAAACTACTTCCATCGTTGCCACTTCATACGCGGGTTTTAATCGCAGTTTACTATCCATACCATTTCGAGAGTGAAAATGACATGGTGAAACGACTTTAAAAATAATCGAGAATAATTCTTCAGTTACATTTTAACGGAGATTCCATAACTCGAGATTTTCATATATTTGGTGAAACCCGGCCTTACATAATAACTTGATACTTGTCTATTATTGCATTATTTTTCTAGCTTCAATTAGCATGTATTTAATTAAGTTTAATTAGCCTTTAAGGTCACTTATAAACGCGTTAAATTTACATTGATCACGTCCCCTTAATCAAAAATATGGGTAATATATTTTGGTCTACAGTGAGAGAAAAAACAAAATTTTCCCAACTTTTCGGTTTCGAAAGAAAATCGACTTTTCCGACTCCGCGAAACATTCGTTAAAAATATAGTTTTTTCACAAATAATGCTTATATTTCCCAAATGCCCAATATAAATATACCTAAATAATGCTAATAAAGAATAAAGAGATAATTCCGTCCTGGTAATGTTAATGCACAGTTTAAAAAGTTGTCTTAATTACTGCCCCTTTGAGGGAAAACAATGTGTTGCATTTAAAAATTACTTTATTTGTTTGAACACTAGACTGTAGCTGACTTTATAACCTATACATAACTAACTATATACCTCAACTATAATAAGTATATACCTCAACTACCTCAAGCCATCGTATAATTCATAAAAGTTTTATCATGTTTTAATTGATATTATAGTACAGTAATTATTTTATTTATGCAAAATGATCATTGTAACAAGCAGGAATTACTGTAACTCAATTTATTCCTCCCTCGCAATTGATTATAAGTTGGGACAAGCGTATCTTAGATTAAGTCATTCATTTTACATCGAAGCGAAGACAATTCCTTTTGCTATAAGGTAAATATTACGTTATGTAGGTAGTAGCTCACAGTTCTTGAAATATGGTGTGATGATTGTATAAATGTGATAAATTAAGTAACCATAAAGGTAAAACGATCCTTATGAAATTTAAAGAACTTTAAAAACCTCTCTCAAAAGCTATTTAAATTAAATGAAATATTATATTTGTTGAAAGGGTAGACCACTTCACTTTATCGTATAAGCACTCAAGCAAATTCCTAATGAGCTTCTCCAATTCCTTATGGAATTGACCCGTCAGATATTATCCTTAGCCCCTATCGCCGCATCCAATTCCGTAGAGGAGTTGAAATGAGCGAAAATGATTTGAGAGCATATATCCTTTTTCCCAGTGTGTGTGACTTATTGTACTCTAAAGAGATTTATCTAGCTACTGCGATCGATGCCACTTTTTAACTTAGAAAAATTGTCACTCCAGTTATTCGTTTTAGGGTACTGGACCTCGGATCCACTTTTACTTTAAAGCTATATTAAAATAATTTAAATTTGGAATAATTTGTGTACTAGGTACAGTACTCATTTTTATCTGATGAAATATTAGTTAGTTCTAAGCAGAACTTAATTTTTTCGCAAGGTGTCTGATTATTATCGACATAAACAGTAACCGATCGTAGGTCAGATCTATGCGTATCCTTAGTACAATAAAAATATGGCTAGTTTTGTTCGGAGGGAAGGACAGGTGTCGCCCCCTGTACTAGAAGGTCAAAGTATCAATTTTAGCATTAAATTTTGGACAAAACCAGTAATAAAGGTGACATAAAGTATATGTCATCAAACTAGGCAACAATAAATAAGTGAATCACCGTCATTCATTTTTACAAAAACTATTTTTTCTTGCTTTGGTGGAATTAGAGTAACATGTTGAGTTGTTTCTATCGATGAAAGTTTCAATTAAACTTATCTTCATATAAACATTTTCAGAAGACCTCAGGAGGGCATGAGGGTGACAAGCCAAGCTATCCAAGAGCGTTTGCAAATGCTTTGTGCAAATGCCCGGAAAAACGCATTTGCTCAAGCCAATCTATACTAATCCACATCACGTAAGACTTGGAATCGTAAGGACTCTAGCTTTAGAGGAAAATGTTTTGGATGAAGTGTACGAAAATCCTCGGCGAAGCTTGAGAGAAATGGCACTAGCATTTTGGGTGCATAATAGTACAATTCATGGACATGGACTTCCTTTCCATCCTTAACGCTATACTCGTGCCGTAACTTTTCTACCAGAAGAAACTATTTCCAGAGTGAAATTTTGTCAATGGTTGATTCAGAGACATAACCAAAATTTAAAATTCCTGTCGGGAGTGTTGAGCTCAAATCAGGAGTTAGCCAAATAATGAATTTTCAACGGACTAAATAATCATATCTCTGCAGTGGAAAATCGTCATATTGTTAGAAGAAGGGCTTATCAGCTGCGATCCAAAAGAAATATTTGAGGTGTAACTCACTTCAGACAGAGGAAGTAATGAAGAACTTATATTTCGAATGAGCCAAGCTAGAAATGCCACCAGACAATTACAGTTTGCTGTGGAGCCCCAAAATCATAAAACAGGACAAAATAACAATGTATAGGACCATTGTGTAAAGTATAGGTACATATGGGGCAGAGGTATGGGAGATAAACAAACTGTACGAAAAACGAATGAATGCACTTGAAATTGACTGCTGGAGACAATGCTGCAGATTGACCCAAATGGCAAGAGTAAGAAATGAACAAATCACAGAACAAATGGGAGTAAACATAACGATTAAAGATACAATTGAATGAAAACAATCGAAATGGTACGAACATATAGCAAGGATGAGTGACACAAGATGACCCAAAAATTGATACCATATAGAAGGAGGGAAATAGGAAGGCCACGATGGTATATGAAGGGATGGAAGAAGGAGGACTGACAGACATTGATTGCCGGGACAGAGAAAAATGGAGATTGGGATGCGAGACACTGTGTTAGCTGCACTGAAACTCGCCAGTAAAGTGGCCTAAAAATGAGCCAACTCTTAAGACTTTGAAACCGTCATGTACTTACAAACCTTACAGAATATTTATAGAAAACTTTAAAAAAATCCAAAAATCCTTATTCAGAAATAAGTGAGTACGTCGGAGGGGGTTTCGACTGGCTCCCAGTGTTAGATACAGGAAGAGAACCCCGTTGTAGTCCATTACAGGCCCGTCACGGCGGACCGGTTCCATTTAGTATTCGACCATCGTAAATCATAGGCGAGACGTGGCGCGTCCGTACATCCCCCATGCGGAGTGTCGGGACTTCCCCTTCTGGGAGCTTTACGGTTTATCGCTTCGCTATTTATTGCATATTGGTTGAAATGCTAATTCCGACGTTGCTCTCGCCTCTCGCCCGATGACGACAAAGCCTCATCGTTTTGTTCGAGGAGAGGAGGAGTGCGTTCCGCCACTTTTTTGTCTGATGGCTTTCTATATACTTTTATCATCGGGAGTCTCTCGGGACAATTTGGATCGCGAATCTTACTACATTGAAACTTAACATAATGGGATATTTATGTTCATATGAGAATTGAACATTTTACGGACACTAATTTTTGATTTTTGATCACAAAATAATTTATTTTAGATTTTTCCGATTTTTGACATCAATTTAAAAACATTGACACTTTCCCCAATATTGTCTCCTGTATATTGTCGGTGGTACGCAGCGTTTTAAAGAAACATTGAATTTATTCTGCAAATGTTTCCAAAAATATATTATTCATAACAATCTTGGTTTTTGATGAACAAAAAATTGAATCATTGTAGCAATAACAAAAAATTCATGAAACAATATTTACTAAAACTTTTCCATGATTTATGCCGGGTACCTATATACAATATTTGTGTAGTCGTAATCTTAATCATAGTCACAATCACAAAAGTTAAACGTTGTATATCTTATGTACCTGTTTATACAACATGTCACAGTCGCAGTCGTAAATATAAGCATAACTATTGACCTTGAGAGTTGGTAATTTTCATCTTTTAAGACTGTGATTATGACGAAAACTGAACTGCGCAGGCGTCATCTTCTATCTGTGTCAGGTCAAGGTTGTGGGTCAAGATTCTGTCTGTCAGTTGTCAGTTCTGTGTGTGGTTATGCTTTGAATGTGTTTATGCTTATTCAAGTACTATTGTGAATTTTGGCAGTTTTTTAAGTTTCGTTTCTTTTTGTGGAGTTTAGTGTAAAGCCGGATTCTCACGGTGCGAAATGCGACAGCGAATTCACTAAACTATTGCTGTCTATGTCCTGATTGGTGCATAAAGCACTTTTTGCGAATTCGCTTTCGCAATTTGCACCGAGAGAATCCGGCTTAAGATCTAAGATGAGTTTCGCTGAGGAATTTTTTATAGAGCCAATTGAACAATACCCTTGCATTTAGGACGTGAAAAATGCAGGTCACAAAAATAAAGTGTTGCTTGAAGCATCTTGGCTCACGCTAGCCGCAATGAAGAGACAGGTGTGTAGATACCTACTTAAAAGTAGGGCAATATTTAAAAAAGTGAATACTTTATTTCAGTTGAAAAATGTCAGGATAACTGGAAGAGCATTAGACTAAAGTACATCCGAGAGAGGAAAAATATAGCAGAAATGCCTTCAGGATTGCTTGTTATACTGGAAAATGGGAGCTCTTTGAAAAAATGGTCATCTTGGCACCACATGTCCAAATAAGAAAATAGTAGACTGAAAATTTGTATTAAGTTGAACCATATCATTAAAAAGCATTGAAAGTTCAGAACTAAGGAGAATTTTTCACTGAAAAGGACAAGGGACGATGCTTTGGCGGGTCCATCCAAAGTTTGGAGGGCAATTGAAGATGAGGCTTTTCTAAGCCCCACGAGCTCTTGTAACCAAAGTGGACCTGCTAGGCCAGAGTTAAACGGAGGTAGCCAGCAAGAAGAGTCGACAGAGCAAGACCCTTCTTGCCCAACGAGCCCTTGCACGCCTGTAATAGCTGTATCAACAGAGCCAGAGCCCAATACAAATGGTACCCCGAGCTTATTGCGCCAAAAACGAAATGTTACCAGAAAAAGCAAATCCACAAATCTGACTAAAATTGCAGATACTGTCTAAGAAGTCGGACAATCCATAGATTTATTTTTAAAACAAAATGCACAAATTGAAACTACAGACAACCAGAACAAGGAAAACTATTATTTTGCAATGACTCGTTGGGTCCCTTGAAAAGATCAGGGACAATAGAAACAAATAATTGCTCAAGGCCTACATTTTAACAATGGTAGCAGAATATGTAGAGGAAGACTGATTCCTAATGAATTTCTTCAATCTTTATTTCTATTAAAATTTTGGCTTTTAAACTGACTGTTATTTGTTGTTATTAAAACTACCCATACCTTAAAGCACTAATGCTGTGACTTTATAAAAAATAAGTGGATATTTAGGAACTAAAAATATGTTTGAAACCAGCTACTAGCATTTTTTACAAATTTTTATTTTATGTTTTAACAAACTGTTTATGTGCAGTCTTTGTAAATTCACTTAAACAGGTGGTAAACCTCCTATATTAACAATATGTTTTTGCCAGGAAATCCATCCTTCTTTAGAAATAAAGAAACCTGCCAACTTATCCCTGTTGCACTTTGCTGTATTTGTAGAATTATTTGCACACATTCCACGCACCGATCTAAGGTTGTTTCCTTCAAGCCTCCATGATCCTGTATGTAATACATTATTTTCATCATAATAATCCGCATAACCTGTTGGACAATATTTTCTGTCTTCTGGTGAAAGGTCATGTTCGCTATTTTGAAGGTAATTGTGCAGGACAATTGTGGCCTGTACAATTACTTCTGCCACTTCAACACTGGCATTGATTGGCCGTCTTAAAATTCTCCACTTTTGACTTAAAATTCCAAAGGCATTTTCAATGCACCTCCGAGCCCTATATTTTTCTTTTCTCCAAGATAATTTCCTGGATAAGGCCTAATTATGTTTTCATGCAAAGGGAATGCTGCATCAGCCACCAGAAAATGGGGCAATTTAATGTTTGTTGTTGGTAGGTATTTTGGAGGCGGAATCTCCAACTTGCCACTAAGTAAGGCAGAGCCAAAACCACTTGCTTTAAAAATTGCAGAATCATGGTTACTGCCCTCCTCCCCAATGTCTACCATATTGAACCTATAATATGCATCACACGTTGCGATCAGCACTATACTGAAGTCTTTCTTATAATTAGAAACAGCACTCCCAGAATATTTTGGAACAATTATGTTGTCATGCTTTCCATCAACTACTCCAATACAGTTGGGTAAGTTCCACCTGTTGAAAAACCCCGATTCTATTTGTTCCAACATGTCTCTCGTAGGAACAGGCAATTCAGTGTGTTGTAACTTATCCCATAAAACGCGGCATGTTTCCTTAATAATCAGATGGGCACTTGCTTTGCCTATCCTATACTTAAGTAAAACTAATATAAATATTTTTAAGAATACATACATTACTGGGACGTTGGGTTTATAGAATTCTACCAGATTTGTGTTTGCTTTGAGTTATTAAAAATGTAATAAACGGAAATGTGTTTAATTTTGTCTACAAAATAATGCAATAATGACACTTTAATGATAACAGTGTCAGTTAACTAGATTATCCCCAATAACCCTATAAGAATTTGTTGTAAACTTCTTGGAATACATATGTAGGTACAATAAATGTTAAAAAGAACACGCCAGCAAATTAAAAGAACACTAATGGTACTGGTATCTATTCAGGTGTGGAATTACAGAGATATAACATGTGTTTACGCTGTCAAAATATACAGAAACAAGACATATATTATTGTGACATCTATGTGTATGCAGTATCATTTTGGGATAAGATCCACGTTGATAAGGTTAGTGCCATGCTTGATTTATACACACCATGGTAAAGCAATATTTTACCTAATGCCAGGTAAGTCGTTACTAGATCGACTGTTATAGATTTATTAAGACATTTTAAAGGAACTGCACACGGGAATTTATTACTGTAAGACATTCTACACACCCGCATTATTTCTTGATTAACATTATGATATTATGTGTGGAAATGGTATGGCACTGAAATTTTTTGTCAATCCAAAACATTTTTTTTTGTAAAACACTACTGGTAAACTACAAACTGAGTATGTCAATGCAATATTTTTAATCTAGTTTATACATTTTATATTTGTAAGTTTATTTTGCTGAATTAGCAGTGGAAATATGGGGTAGGTAATAAAAATATTTCAAGAAAATGGCGAAAGGACAAAACTGGCGATACTGCTTCCCATCCTTAAAACGCGTTCTGATAATAATTTTAGTTTCTATTTCAAAATCGAAATTACCTTAGAAATTTTGAAACTCACGAAGAGGAAATGACTAAAAGACTTAAATAATTACAGAGTGGAAATACGTCCAACACAAATGTTATTACACAATTACACAAAAGATTACTTACCGTAAATCTGCGGCACCAAACAGAGAGCCACCGTATGTCCCTGATTCTTTTTCCGAACGGCAGTCTGAGGATCACATCCGTGTTGTTGTAAGCCCTTAATACCGGCGGATCCCTGAAACAAAGCTAAATAATAAGGGGCCGCTTCGACACGACGATTTTCAGCGATTTTCCGGGATTACGGTTTATTTCAATCTGCCGGAAAAATTCCTTGCAGCTTTTGTTCCTCACGATTCCGGAATGAAAACTGTCTCGGGCATCGTGTACAAATACACCTACCTCGTGTTGAGTGGGTGTAGCATGTGTTTGTGTGCACGTTGGTGGAAAGCTTGATTGTCGAGACTTTTCGCTTTGTTTCGTTTAAAATAATTTTGTGAAGTGTTATTTTTTATGGGTTTTTCAATTCAGGATTATTGTTCGCCAGACCTACGCCTTTTACTAAACAGAATTTGTTAATTTGCGCGAAACCTAATTTTCATAAAATGTAAAATTAAAAAAAATCCTCTTATTATTGATCTTAGTATTGTGTTAGTTAGAACTTAGTGGTGACCTTGATTTTAGTGTTTTGAAGGTCCACAGTAATTGTGATACATTGGGCATTTTCATATTAGTACCTGCATGACTACCCTTCACGAAGTCTAAAATTAACAGACTTAAGAGCGAACCGATTACAGAATCAAAATTATAGACTCACGTTATCTCAGTAGACTCAGTCAAACCATCCAACTTGAACTGTCTTGTGGGTTGGTTCACCTCCACCCGTAACATCCGCGAACACTTACAATTTTAATCCACCCTCCAATTGAGTACTCTCCTACGACGGTTTCCCTTGATTGTCTCCAAGTAGTTTCTCGTAAGACAATCTCCTCATAGGTCGATTTATCAACGACCAGTTCCTTCTGATGTTAATCTGCGCACAGACCTACACCTTCAAGATGTGCTCCTGCGGCTACACCTCCTGAGACAGTGTTCTCTTGGGAAGTTTCACTCCAGGTTAGCTCGTCCAGAGTGGTACACGCCTGGAGCGGTCTCTCTAATAGCTGTGTCTTCTGGCGCATTTGTTTCTAGAGTTGGCCGCCTTAAGAGTGCTACTGCTGAGTTGTTTCCTCCGAGATAGGCTATCATGAGGCTGGTCCTCTTGCGAGGACTCTCACTGAGTTGTCAAGAGAAACAGCACCAGGATACGCCGCTTCTGGATAAAACGACCTAGGAGAAGCTTTCTCAAGTGAAAAACTAACTCCAGACAGAACTGCCGCAGAAGGAACAATCCAGAGATAAACCGTTCCAGGTTGAAAACGGTTCAGAATAAGCAAACCTAGGATGAGTCTTCGTAAGAGAAACCGCCTCAGGAGCTGCAGCCGCAGAAGAAACTGTCACAGGTCTACTAGAAGCAACATCAGATGTGGCTGGCCATCGATAAATCGACCCTAATTAAGCTTTCTGAAGGGAAATAGCTCCATGGGTCTCTGGTGAACCGTACTAAGGGAGCCCACAACCGGAGAGCTTCAACGAAAGTGTCGGAGTTCGCGAATGTTTCTTGGTGAAATAATTGAAAAGGTAACAACAGTTGAATTTGTCATAGATACATCTGACAGCTTGATATTTTGGAACATTCGGTTACTAGTCCAGTGAAATTTATACAGATATTTTAAGGCCCTAAAAGGTATTTTGGGGGTACTAGATGACGATTCCATTTTCATGAAGACGTACAGCTCATTTTGCTTAGTTTTTTTAAACATTGGTCAAAAGTGAAAAAAAAAATCTGTTTTTGTTCATATAACGTTTCCTTTGCATTTTTAAGAAAAGTACTTTATATTAAAGTGGTAGCCCATTAGAAATCCTTTCACGTGGCATTTTATAAATTCAAATGGGTTAACAAATGTCTGAGATAATGGCAAAAAACGCCTATTTTTGCACCACTTTATAAATTTTGATAAATTTGTTATCAACTTATTAACATTTAATATAACTTTTTCAAAATGAGGCATGTGATGTGTTTTTATAGTCTGCTAAATTTCAGCCAGATTGATCAAATAGTTTATAAGTTATTCTAATTGTTTATCCCAAAAGGCAATTGTTTAAAAAATTGTCCTTGCCTAAATAATGAATCTAGGTAAATTTTGAAAGTGGAAATAGATTTTTTGTGACTTTAGCTGTAAAATATACCAGAAAACCATATATTTTTCAAATTTGTTATTAAAAATATGGTTTAAAAAGGGGGGGTTACTTTTTAGCAAATAAACATTTAGAATAACTTTATTATTATTCATAGTACAAGCCAGTAAGTGGGTGCATTTAATAGCTGGAGTCAAAACACACATTCTCAAAAAAAAAGAACGTTCTACTACCAATAGAAACCAAGATAGATTTAAAAAAAAATCATATCTCCATTGTTGATAAATAGTTAGAGCTGAAATTTTAATACATTATAAATGAATATTGATATATATCTTATATATTATCATATATAGGTATTTATAGTTTTATGATCCATTGATAGATTTAGTATTCACGCAACGTGTAAAATATAAATAATAATAAACAAAGTGAAAAATTTTCATTTTTGGAAGCTGAATTTGAAAATACTTTTCAATAACTCGTAGTTATAAATTCGTGAAAGCAACACTGACGCGATATGTTATAAGCTCAACACTAAGGATGTTTCAATGCGATCAAATTATGGACAGATATTCAATGAACAACAAGAAGGCAACTTAGATTGAGTTAATTAACTTAAGAAAGATTGGTTAAGGGCTTTTATAAAAAAATATGGGATAATTATCAGAAAAGCAGAACCATATAGTTCAGGAATGTGGGTAACAGTATTCAACAAACATAAAATGTCCAAATATTTTCCATAATATCCAAATTTAGCTGAAGGATCTAGAATATTTGATCTGGATGAAACTGAAACTTACTGTCATTCAAGCTCCAAGGTAAATAATAGTAGGTACCTAAAGGAGTTGAGAAAATGCATTTAAAAGTTTTATTTTTTTTTAAATCTGAGGATCCGCAAAGGTACGTAAATCTTGTGTTTTAGTATATCTACTAAAATATCTTGTCTCACATATAAAACAATAATCGATTAAACATTCAGTATCACAATTTAATGTTTTTACTAACACAGTGGAAGCTCGTTAATCCCAATGAAATACGGAGTGTTATCAGATTTAACTATACATTTCGTGATAAAATCAAAGGCGTAGTTGAATAAGTGTTGGAACAAATGTCAGATCGAAAAATGTGATTTCACTTCTCATTAACAAGACTAACGTTATCTTTCCTTTGCATTTCATATTTTATGGGTGTGCACCTATGTATAAACTGAAATTTGGCGGGAAACGCAGCCTTAACTTAGAAGCGAATAACCTTAAAGCAATTCAGCGCTTCCCGCTAGATTTAGTTTTTGTAATTAACTTAGTCGCTAAACTGGGAAATACCAAAAATCTCAAAAAGACCTTTAAATTGCTAACATTTCTATACAAAATGTAATATGGAAGTCGTTAAGTTACTGTCATTGTTAAAACCTAATAGAGATACGTAACTAACACTTCAATTAAGTAATAAGTAGGCGATAAAGTGATTAGGCATACCCTTTGAAGGAATCGGTCCGTTTATCGTCACAAGGATCATGAAATTGGAGCGGGTTGTGTTTAACGGGTTTCTACCATTAACCCAACATTTAAAACAGAGTGATATTGGCATTTCTCATTCATCTAAATTTCAGACAATATTTTTGTATTTTAAATCGACCAAAAAGCAAATCCAAAACCCTAACCCAAAGAAATCTGTTGGCGCATTTCATTTATAGTTCAATAAGTTTTTTTTTACTTACATATATTTTAAAAAATAGAAACTTATCCGTAAGACATTTGAACTGTAATCAATTAAAAGAAAATTCAGAATTAGTATTTTTATCATTTTTTATGTATGGGACTATGTATGGTACATATATGTAAAGGAGAATGTTTACTTTTCCCAAGTACCTACTTACATACACCTATTTCATAAACGAAATTATCAGAAATAATGAAATAATCACTAAATCTTACACACACAAAAATGTAATGCATATAAAATATGCCAATATGCCTCTTAACCTCTAGTTTACATCTCAATTCCTTAGACTTATTTTATATTTTAATCGGTCCCTGTAGATATGGTTGAGTTTAGTGGCCATTAATTACGGTCGGTAAATATTTTTTGCGCCCTATTTTCACCCCTTAAAAAAGCAGGTGGCATTCAAGTCTGATCAAAGAAGTGTCCCAACTATATACTTAGATCTGTAAACTTTGGTACAATGTAACTGATCCACAGACCCTTCGTTATTTTCATAAGTTCTTATAAGTATTTTTCACGCTAGCAGTTACGACGGCAATAAACATTTTATGGATGGGTGCAAATGTTAATACCTAAAGATATCAGAAATTGGAGTTACGAATGACGTAATAGATGTCGGTAAAATTTTATTCAAAGTATGTGACAACTGGCGGAAAGATATTCCGCCGTGTGCAGTTTTTCGATATGAACTCGCATAAAGGGAGCTCATCGAACGAGCCCTCCCTCGAAAACGTTTCCTCGCGGGGTTTCACGGATTTCTACTAAATATTTAAAAGGGATCTCCCCAATTATCTTAATAGTAATATCCGTATCCGACTCATGATTTAAACGGCGAGGGGTGGGCTCGCCCCTTCTCTCCGTACTAGGGGTTTTATACTATATTTAATCAACGCGAAAGGGGGAACATGAATGAGCGATAGTCCCCATTTGCATGCAAATGGACATACAATGGTTTACCGGCACCATAGACGTTCGTTCGTCATCTAATGCTCTCCTCTCGTCTGACGGCATTGTTGGAATTTCTTTGGTCCGACTCTATTTAGCGGTCTGCGTTTTGATTTCCAAGCACTTTATTTGCGAAGAGGGTAGTTCTACATGCGAGGGGGTGATTTCGATTCAGATATTAAGTTGCAGCGGGAGAGCGATATATATGCAATGTTTGACAAATCTACTGCAGAGTACACACTGTACCGTTTTATTGCGTAGGCATATCCAAATATTACATAGCGGAGTGTGTAACAAAGGGAAATTATAACTGAATAATCTTGCGAGAACTAATTTCAAAACGTATGTTCATTATTGCACATACTAAAAATAACTCCAAAGGACTGATTTTTTCATTCGAAATCTTTAGGAAAACTTACTTTCCTCGATAATCTTTAGAAAAAATTGCAATTGCATAAATTGTTATGGAGAAAAAAACTTGTTTTGTTTATGCAATGGCCTTTGTGCTATAGCCCAGTCAGTACACACAGAAAAGAAACTATTCCAGGTAATTCCATCATAACCACGAACTGACTCCGAGAATCTTCCTCTAAGTAATGAGGGCAATATTAGATTTCCCATGCTGATAAAATATTTTTTGGAATAAGAAAAAATATATTAACAATTTAACTGAAAAGATATCTTTCAATATCTCGTTGGTCATTCTTAGTTAAGACAGCCAAAAAAAATTATCGTTATTGATCACTAAAGTCTATGTAAAAGTGGCCGCAATGCACTTGAATTGCAAAGTCGAAAAAGCGCTCTTTAAATATTTATGACTATAGTGACCCCAGTTTAAACTCTTCTATTCTTTTAATTTTACATAATGGCTGAATTGATTTTAGTCGTATTATCCACATTTTATTAAAACTGTTATAAACACTCACTCACTCACATTACTCACTCAATTACAGGAAAGGTATAAACAAGTTTCTATGCTGGTGACGTCGTAGGGGAGACTAGGGAGGGTTGATACCATGGGAGGTTTGATACGCTTTCAAATTTGCCGCCTAAAATGTGAATTTCCCCCGAGATTTGGCATCAGTGTAATGCTTTCTAGTCAACTGTCACTTGATATTCGTTTGTTGTCGTTTAAAGCACGCTTAAAAATGTTAACGAAAAAAACTTGTTTTTCATACAAAAATTGAATATTTAGTCAAGGTAAGTGTAAGCATTTTATTAAAAACTAGTTCAGATTATCCTTTTTATGAAATCCAGATCACTTAGTGATGGGATTTAGCTATTATTTAAGATAGAAATGATTGCTAGAATGAGCGGTTAGTTTCTGGCGGTTCTTCGTTTAGTTAAACATGTCATGCAAGGAGGAATGATACAACCGAATTCGGGGAGACTTGATACATGTATCAACCCTCCCCACGACTATCAAACCACCCAATAATAATTATTTTTTATAAAAAAAATTCAGATTCAGGATGCCTTTTAAGTGAACAAAAAAAAAACGAACAGGGTGCCGGCTTCACCTGAACGAATGAAAAAAGCTGTACTTGAAGTTGTAGATGGGTGCAAGCTGAGAACCACGGCTACAAAATACGACCTCGACAAAATGACCCTAAGAAGATATGTTGCAAAATTTAAAGAGAAAGGAGATGAGGCAAACTTTAGTAGTCCAAATTTTGCGACTTCACAAATTTTTACTTGTGAGGAAGAGAAGAGTCTAGCTAAATATTTGCTAACCGCCGCTAGAATGAATTATTGGTTTACATCGAGAGAGACAAGAAAATTTGCTTATCTGTATGCCAAAGAAAATAAAAAGAAAATTCCACAAAATTGGTCAAAAAATGAGAAAGCTTCATACGAATGGCTCCGGGGCTTTATGACTAGGAACCTGGAGTTATCGCTTCGATCTCCGGAACCAACCAGTCTTTCCCGGGCGACAGCCTTTAACAAACACACCGTTGGGAAGTTCTACAATTTACTGAAAGAGTATTGACTCGAGAAAAGTTCACACCAGATTCTATATATAATTGTGATGAAACAGGAGTGCAGACTTTCCATAAACCCTGCAAAATCATTTCAAAGAAAGGACAAAAGCAAGTGACCAAAGTTACTTCAGGTGAGAGAGGCCAAACCGTCACAGTCTTGTGCACCGTAAATGCAATTGGAAATTCAATTCCACCTTTCTTCGTTTTTCCTCGTGTTCGTGAACAAGACTATCTGACAACTGGAGCACCACCAGGATCCAGAGCTGTGACACATCCAAGTGGCTGGATGACCAGTGACAACTTCGAACTTTATCTTTTGCATTTCATAAACTTCGTAAAATGTAGCCTAGATAAAAAGGTTCTATTAATATTGGACAACCACAGCAGCCATTTATCTCCCAGAGGTCTAGACACCTGCAAGCAAAATGGGATAGTTTTGCTAACAATACCACCACATACAAGCCATCGGTTACAACCGTTGGACGTTGGCATATATGGACCTTTCAAAACATATGTTAACCAAGCTTGTGATGATTTTATGGTTCAACATCCCGGACAAACGATTTCTTTAAAAGATATGGCAAAGCTTGTTGGTATCGCATATCAGCGAGCTTTTACTCCGCTGAATATTACCAAAGGCTTTTCTAAAAGTGGTATTTACCCCTTCGATTCACACTTGTTTACTGCCGATGACTTTCACACGGCGAGGGTTACCGATCGACCTGACCCTCATCACCACGAACGGACACCCGATGCAACTCCAGTACTTCCTGACGATGCAACTCCATTACTTCCTGACGATGCAACTCCATTACTTCCTGATGACGCAACTCCAAAACCTTCAGCTGATAATAGGAAACGTACCCCGGAACCCTCTTGCTCCTATAAAACTCCCGAAGAAATAAGGCAACATCTCCAGGCCCCACCAAGAAAAAAAAACAACATCAGGAAGAAAACCTGCAAAGACAAAAATTCTAACAGACACACCGAACATGGAAGAGATTAAGAATGAACACCAAAAGCGAGAAGAGCAGCGAAACAAGAAACAATTTAAAAGAAATCTAACAAGCGAAAAATCAACGGAAATAATCGATTTAAAAAAGAAAAAGAAACCTGAATCTGATGATAGTTCTTTGCCTGACCTATCTTTGTCGGATGACCTAACTGATATAGAGGACCAAATAGAATATGAAAGAGAAGAAGAAAGATTTGTTGCAGGGTTAGTAAACGTCAATGATTATGTGCTAGTTCAGTTTATGACAAAAAATCGGTAAAATATTACGTTGGAAAAGTAATAGAAAACATGGACGAAAATGGAGACTATTAGATTAATTTCTTGCGGCGGAAGAAACCTGGTTTTAAATTTGTTTATCCTGAGGTTGAAGATCAATCTCTGGTATTAGAACAAGATGTCATGAAGTTGCCACCTCCAAATTTTGTTGGTAGAACCGCAAGATCTACAAGAAAATTAGCTTTTTCTGTACGATTTAAAAAATTTGACAATGTTAACTAGCTAGTAATTTCTTCATGTAGTTAATTCAGACAATAATAAATGTTTTTAAAGTAATTCGTAGTCTTTTACAGTATCAGTTATCACCCGTATCAAGGCTCCCAGACACTGTATCAAACCTCCTCTACTATGGGAGAGTTGATACACTTGACAGTTTTTTAAAAAAAACCTCAATATCTCGTTTCATGATCTGATTTTTCTTATTTTATCTATGCATAATTATTTGCAAGTTAGTTGGTTATGTAGGATACCACAAAGGCGATTTGTGAAACATTTGGTTTTTTTCCTTTTTTAATTAGAATATTAAATGTATCAACCCTCCCTAGTCTCCTATATATCAAGCGTAGTTAGTGTAGTGTAAGGTTATGGTTTTTTATATGCGATCTCATTACAATTTGAGAACAGTGTCTGTCTTCTCATTGCCGTGCATTGAAACTTGAGTTACTAGAAATTTAGATTTGTGAATTTTTTCTTTTGACAGGGGTGTTACTGATGATGACCGTCAGAAGCCCGAAACATGTCTCGTTTTGATATAATTTATCGATATTTGATCCTTTTCAGTAATGAATTTCATTTAGAGAATACAAATGTTTTTTTTTTAATGAACGATATTAGTGGTACCTAAGTATAAGCAAATTTTTTTTTCTGCTGAGCTACTCTGGTGTAATAGCTCCAAAAAGCACAAAGAATTTTTTTCGATTGCTAAATTTCATAAGGTTTTACACAAATACATAAAAATATTTAAAAAACCTCTATATAAAATAGAGGAAGAAAAGGTTTTTCTTTGTACGAAATATATTTTTATTTTTAGCAGAAATACCAAAAAATACTTAAAATGCAATTTTAGATGCTTTTAGTGTCTCCAATTGTAGTGAATATGCCGTAAAATATTTTGTAACTTAAGCAAATTGCATTTAACACAACAGTTTAATTGAAAAGTTTCTTAAATACATAATAATAAATAAATGTAAAAATAAAGGGATCACATAGGTACCCCATCCAATCAAATATGTTCATGTAGTGTACCAAGGATTAATTTTGGCTTACCTCTGATTTATTTTACTTAGTGGTTATTGCACCTAACTATCCCTTTTTAAGTTTATCATTTTTGTGGATACTTCATATTTTAACCGAACTTAAAGAATGGCATATTCCATAGTTTTTTTTTTAAATCTTACGACTTTATTATTGTAAATTTCGTAATCAAATTAATGCCACTTTATAGCTATTCATGTGGTAAATAAATTCCCATAATTAAGAATTTTACTTACGAAGCCACCCAGCAGAATTATTAAAGCAAAATTGTTAACAACTTTCTAAATATGTTATCAACAAGAATAACTGTTATCCTTCTTTTTGTCATTTAAAGTATATCTATGCAGTTACATCCTGGTAATGTCTTACAGCTTATTACAGCATTATTATTATTTATATTATTATTACTTTATGTGAGAAACATATTGTAACGCAAATGTAAATTGCCGAGCGAAATGTGTTTACTCCTGTCTTACGTCGGCGGCTTGTCCAGTACGCGTTTTAGTAGTCCATCCTCAACTACTAACGAGTCCCACTGTGCCCAGTAGCTCTTGAGTTTCGGCGAGCCAGGTGATACCTTCTGCCACTCCGGACGCTGTCCTCCCTCTTTCCACGCCACGATTTCTTTTAAAACCGGGTCTTTTTCTTCCTCTTGTCGTAACGAGGTTGGTGTCCATTCCTCGGCGACCACGGTACTTCGGTAAACTTTCTCGGAGTTTTCCTCGGCTCTATGACAATGAGGACACTCATCAGGGCATGGTCTTCTCGAGAGTGCGTCTGCGTTTCCATGACTCTGTCCTGGCCGATATTCTATGACAAAGTCATACTCCTGAAACCTCTCGATCCAGCGAGCTATCTGTCCTTCGGGGTTCTTGAATTGGAGGAGCCATTTAAGGGCAGCATGATCGGTCCGGATCAGGAACCTCCTTCCACACAAGTACTTATGGAAGTGTTCGATGGATTTGACGATGGCCAATAATTCACGCCGGGTGACGCAGTAATTCCTCTCCGGTTTGGAGAGTACCTTACTAAAGTATCCAAGGACACGTTCTTTTCCCTCCTGACGCTGCGACAGAACACTTCCAATTCCCACATTGCTCGCGTCGGTGTCTAGGATGAACTGTCCTTCCGGCAAAGGGAAACTAAACACTGGGGCACTGGTCAACTTCCTCTTCAGCTCGTCCAAGGCAGACTGGCATTCCTCATCACAACAGAAGTTTCGTCCTTCTTCTGTGAGCCTCGTCAACGGCTTGGCGACGTCGGAGAACATCCGGACATAGCGTCGGTAGTACGTGCAGAGTCCCAGAAAACTCCTCAACTGGTGTTTGTCTGCCGGTATTGGCCACTCCTTCACCGCACTTATCTTGTCCGGATCAACGGCGACTCCCTCTTTGCTCACTACGTGCCCTAAGTAAGAGACCTTTTTTCTGAAGAGCTGACATTTCTTAGGGTTCAGTTTTAACCCCGCACCTCGCAGTCTCTGGAAGACGTCCTCTAAGTTTTTCAGATGTGCTTCGAAGGTCTTGCCCATCACGATGACATCGTCCAAATAGATTAGGCACGTTTTCCACGTCAAACCCATTAACACGCTCTCCATCAGCCTCTCAAACGTCGCTGGGGCATTACAAAGTCCGAATGGCATTACTGTAAAATGCCATAGGCCGTTACCGAAGGTAAACGCCGTCTTTCCTCCGTTCCGTATTGGCTCTCCAACCGGGAGTATTCATGGAGCTGTCTTTTTTTATGGAATTCAATTAAGCGTCGCGGCAATCCTTTTTAGACAAGCCGCCGACGTAAGACGGGAGTAAACACATTTCGCTCGGCAATTTACATTTGCGTTACAATATTATCTAATTCGTCTATCAATTCCTTGTGCCATTGTGCCATACAAAATTGAAGGCTGCAGCTACATTTTTATAGGCTTTTCTCGTGAAGAGTCCAGTTACGTCAGTGATGTACCTACTTAATAATTAATCGAGCGTCTCATCCAACTGAAGTTAGCTTACAGTTTTATATTAGCAATTTGAATGTAACTAAAAATTTTTGCAAAATAATTTTAAGCAGTTGATCAATACCGAGATTAGTCGCTATTAACTTTGCCATATTAATATCTTCAATTATCAGTTAGTAGGGACATGTTAATGTACTAGTAGAGACAAAATAATGAGCCCAGAAAACACCCAGATCTATATAGACAACACCTATATCGAAAATGTAGAGGAATACAATTACTTGGGTCATATTATCTCACTAAGGAAGGAAAACAGATCGAGGGAGATATCAAGACCAATACAACTCTCTTGGGCTGCATTTGGAAAACTCTCATACATATTGAGAAATAACGATATTCCCATAAACCTACGACGTCAAGTTTTCAACGCCTGCGTTCTACCTGTTGCGACATACGGAATGGAAAGGACTGCTATCACCCAAACAATTGCCAACAGATTCCGAGTAATGGAGAGGGCAATGGAAAGGTCAATTCTTGGTATCAGTCTAAGAGACAACATAAGAATTGATGAAATCCGGTTCAAGATATAGTCGAGAAAATCGCAGAATTGAAGTGGCAGTGGACGGGTCATGTAGCAAGACAGAAGGACGTACGAGAGATGGACACCAAAAATAGTGCAATGGAGACCAAGGGAAACGAAACGGAGTAAAAGCAGACCTCCACTACGGTGGGCAGATGATATAAGGACTATAGCAGGTGTAAATTCGTACCAGAAAGCTCAGGACAGAGATCAGTGGAAGGAGCTAGGAAAGGCCTATGTTCAGGAGTGGACGAGTAACGGCTGAAGAAGAAGAAGAAAGGACGAAGGGACATGTTTCAGACAAAGCTTACATTAAATAAGTGTCTTGGCATGGTTATGCCTGATCTAGGCAATTGTTTTAATAATACACATATGATCTGCGATCAGGTTAAATCCAGGTGTATTCCACAGTTGTATTCTCGACATATTATTTGATCAGTTGATATCTACCTGATGATCAAAGACGTAATTTCTTACGTTGAGCTGAAATAGGAGGCAACTCAATCCTTTCTAATGAGCTATAATTACATGGCAGATCTTTTCAGTGGCTTTTCAAGCATAAACTGTTACACAATTTAGGGGAGATTTATGTAATTAATCTGCCAATTGTTACCAGTCCCAATCTCCAGTTTTCTGATTTTAATAAGATAATTAACCTGGTTAGTAATATAAGTGATTGATTTCAAATGGATAAATCATAAAAGCTATTACTTAAATTATTTATAATGTATTTGAATAACCTTGCAGTATTTATATATCAAATAGAACAGTCTATCTAAAATATTACACTTTACCCCGGTATATGCTCTTAATAAAGCTATTTCCGCACAATAAACAAGGAAATGTGACAAAATTCTCTGTTCACATTACCGTTTTTATATGTAATTTAATTGTTAACTTCCTCGCGCCTAACAAGATGGAATTCCAATTTCCTCCTGTCACCCACATAGCTCGCTGTTATATTACTAATATTGCAGCACAAATATTTTACTTATTAGTTTGAAAAGCGGAAACTTTCAAAATTGAAACTCCCAGGTTGTGATGCGTGCAATCCCACTCTCTCTTTCGC
Source organism: Cryptocephalus moraei (assembly GCA_946251905.1). Classification (NCBI taxonomy): domain Eukaryota; kingdom Metazoa; phylum Arthropoda; class Insecta; order Coleoptera; family Chrysomelidae; genus Cryptocephalus; species Cryptocephalus moraei. The sequence continues at coordinate 21,562,523 of OX276452.1, forward strand.
ACTCGGTCTGCCTTTGTAGCAGGAGCGCAGCGCACTCACTTAGCAGTTAATAAAGATGTTGAGCTGACTTCATCACAATTACGTTCATCCCCTGCGACTGCCATCCAACCCTCTCTATCCCTCTCTCTCTCTCTCTCTCTCTCTCTCTCTCTCTCTCTTTCTCTTCCCTTCGATCTCTCTTCCACGCACCCTCGCCCCGTCTCTCTTCCTCCTTTCCAGCTCTGAATGTTTGACTCTCTGAGCCGGGGACACGTTTCGAATACAGGATCGGGTCTCATATTAGGGTAATAAGTTAACATTACAGGAATAGTGTGGAAAGAACACCTACGTTTCGTGCTTGCCTTAGATTATAGTAGGAAGTAAAACAATTGGTCTTAAACGTAGTGTAGAATAAAGGTTTGTTATATTGAAAATGTGGTGGTTTTCTTGGGTTTTTCGGAAGAACCTGGGACGGGTCGATATAGCCTAACAAAAGTAGACAATTTTATACTGAATCAAAATTTGTTGCCTTCCTCGTGGAGACAGGAATTTCGAGATATATCTGGTTTCAGCAAATTGTGTTTTATTTACAGAGAAATGATAATTTTGCAATGCTGCTAAGATAATGCTAATTAATCTGAACCTTCAAACTTCGTTCATTAAATTCTTCTTGAAAGTACAGGTCAGCCCTTCATTCTCAACTTCATTCTTTCATTTTTGGAGGATTTGAGCACAAATTGCCTTTGATTTCTTATTGCTTAGTATTTTGATGTTGATCAACTTTACTGATTGAAGTAAACTTTCAGTTTTATCCTGACTTTCAAAATAATTGTTTAATAAAACCATATGGAATTGGGAAGAACCCTCGATAATCTTCTGCCAATCTATCTACTCTTGAATACACTCAGTGTAGGAGTATGTTGTATTGGTGAATTGATTTTTCTTGGAATTTTCACAGCCAATAAATAGTCAATAAGCCAACAATCACTGACAATGGACCAGTGAGTAATCCAGGGTTTGATGATCTCTCCAGGTGAGTTTGGAAAACGATGGTATACCGTTTAAAGCGATATCAAATAGAAACAAAGCCAAAATTTTGAAATAAGTATAAAATCTGTAAAATAACACAGACTGTCTGTTTTTCTTGATTCCAAACTCATGTTAGATCCAGCTGAAGGTACAATATTTCACGAGTGGTCCAATACTACAAACATTTACCATGCAAAATGAAATTTTCTTCCTAATTTGGAAAGCTAGAAAGCAATAGACAAATTTCAATTACTTCGTTGGTGTTACATTTAGTAATGAATCGTTCACGCAACTTTAGAAGTGGAGAAAGGAATCCAGTGATATGTTACTAACTTGTTGGGAGTTACACAATCAACGATTAGTAATGGAATGTGTTTGTGAAAATGTTTCAAACTTGGAAGTTTCAGAACTTCAGGAGAAGTCGCAATATGTCTACTGATGCAACACATAGGCGATATCTTTTGCATATCAAGGAATAGGCCTTCCACTAGTTCAGAGATAAATAGAGCTCCAGCAAGAGTAATACTTAATTTCTTACCGAACGGCCAGGAGTATACTTAATGAAGTATGATTGAACAATAGAACACCACTTATTGCATCACTCCTCACCACAGAACATAGAATTACAATTTGGTTTTGCTAATGAACGTGTAAATTGGACTATTAATGACTGGAAACCAGTTTTTTCTTCAGACGAAACAAGAGTAATTCTTAATTCACTAGATTAATGTTAACAAGTCTGGTGGAGGCCAGGAGAGAGGTTTGCAGCCTTTAATAACTTACTGTCCAAGGATTGAATTATTTTTGTAGGTGAAATTTATTTTGATCGTCATACGAATTCACTACTAGGGAGTCCATGAATGCATATTTCTATCTAGAACACATTGTTCAAGAACATGGAATGTAATTTCCTATTTTTGTAGGGAACAATTTTATTCCTATGCAGGATACCAATAAGCACCACGTTGATTAGTCAATACTGGACTACCTTAGATTTCTAAATATTTGAGCTATGGACTGGCCACCAAGAAGTCCAGACACAAATCCCCATAACCATCTATGGGATGCACTAATACGATCAGTTAGGCATCACATGCTCTTATGAAACTTGGGGAACTTAAACAAGTCGTTCTTGTTGAAGGGGAGAACATTCTCAGGAAACCTTGCAGAACTTCACCAATAGTATATCCAGACGAATGGAACCAGTGAGGAGAGCTAGAGGAGGATCTACAAACTACTGAATTCAATTTGTTCGATTTTTAAAGTTCTTCAGTGTTAAAATGCTGAAAATATAAAACTAATGATAAGAAGTTTTGCTGATGTTAAGATTATTATCAGAATAGGTATGAAATATATCTTTATCTAAATATCTAATTATCTATCTAATTATCTAACTATCTAATTATCTAATAATATTATTTATCTAATATTACTTATATCACTATCACTGCAATTTATCAGTACAAATTCTTTTTTAATTCAATAGGTATTTAAACACAAACACAAATGTAATCATATTTTGCAAACCAAACGAAATTAGTACTATTTTATTTAAACATTACCTACTTTGTATTAGTAATTTAAGTTTCCATTAAATTTTTTTAATTCAAATTAATTTTAAATTAAATAACGGAATTATTAACTTAGCATTTAATTAACTGACAGTATATATAGATCAGTCTATCAATTCTACAATGTCGGTTAATTACGATTAATGCTACAATTATATTTAAAACACATACTACTGTTTTTCTGTTACCCAGAGAATCATCTAAATTGAGTTATCATTTGTTAGAGAGCAGCAGTAATTATCGGAAAAACTTTTGTACTTATAGGTTTACAACGTAAAGAAGAAGAAAGAAATCCATGGGCAATTTAAAATTTTAACCATTCTTTGATCATCAAATATTGGAATTTATACAACAAAATGTGTTTAAATATCTACAAAGCGGCGATAATAATTACATCTTGGTAGGACGAAAGTTATCCAGGTTCTCAAAGTTGGTCATATGAGACATATGAAGAAATCTCAGTCTTGCCAACTAATTTCGTTGCCAACTAAATTAGTATACACAGTCTTACCAACTAAGTTAGTTGGCAAACATTTGTGTCATATTTATTTACACTTAGTAAACTAAAAATATAGGTTGAATTTTTACAATTTCATTCAAAAATATCTCTTTTACATTTTTTAAAGGACATTCTGCTACGAAGAACTAATCGAAAAAAATAAAAATTATTTAAATTTACAAGTTATTCTATTTAATAGCTAATTTACCACAAATATATGAAAAACATTGTTTAGCTTAACTTTGCGTTTAAGACAGGTCGGGAATTTCAATCAAAACTTTTCCCTAGAGACCAAAAACATGCCACGAACGGAAACATCCGTAATACAACCATTCCTATACTTATATTGATTTCTAGATGCCACGGGCGGATTCCAAATATCAACGAAATCGCGTAGTTACGGCCCTGGTCGGTAATCTCTCCTCAAAACCCAATATTCCCAAGTTGCTGGGTCATCAAGTTGCGGCCTGATTGTATGGGATGTTTCAAACTTTCAATATCATTTATTACAAGTAGACTTTAATCTCCTTTGCCGACATGTACCCTCTGCGTACGAGTGTTATCCCAAATATCTTTTCTCCTCCGTCGCGATTGTTGCTGGAACAATGCTGACGACGACGACGATAATAATGATAATGATGTTTATCTAAACGGTAGATTAGATTTCGTTCTTTCGGAGATAGATTGTCAAATTAAGGGATGATGTTAAAGAGGGCTGGGTTTTGTATATCAAGAGAAGAACGTTATAAATTAGATGTATTTCAAAGCGTCTCTTTCCAATTGACGCATATGTAGTATTAGTTTTCCGCTTTTACATTGTTTTTTGTGTTAAAACAAGTCAATCATTCAGTTTATCAATTTAGTTGTCTTCAAAATTGAACTGCCTTTATTATTTTTTCTACACTTTCCAAATCTCGTATGTGATTTCACATTTTTGGTTTCAGTTTCTCAGTTAAAGTGAGTTCTAGAATTAGTTATTGAAAAATGGTGATAGCACATAACCTCAAGACTTCTAAACCCATAGTGATTAAATTCATGGATTTTTTTATGCAATTGATGAGTAAAGTGACTGGTCTCACAAGTAGTGGAAATCACCTTTACAGAAAAAAATTGCCCTATTGTAATATTACGCCTTTACACAGAATTAATAGAAAATTTGATATGTTGAAGGATCAACGTCATTCATCCTAATTAATTCGAGAAAAAAAAAACAGCATTTTTAGTAATTATGAAGTAATAGATATTTATGTGATAAGAACTGTTCGTTATGAACTGAATAAACGAACTGATGACTTACAATCCCCATTAGATACATCGAACATCGAATTATCCTCGGGGAAATAATTTGAAACTTGAATGACTTTCAGAATCTCTCACATGCCATTGTTCTTTAATCCCAATGAAGTCACTTTCTTTTCCATGTCTCATCGATCATCGCTTTAATCTACCCTATATTTGGCGAGGGACGAAGTCTAATATTTGCCTCACACAAAAGTCTACCGACTGACTGGATTTGATCTCGGATGACTTTGTACTTTGACTAAAATTCTTCTGATCGATTTCTGTTTTGCTGATTTTGACGGATGGGGAATTTCACGCAAAATTTGATGTAAAAATTTTGCAAACAATGCCTACCCACTTTATTAACGTCAAAGTACAATCAATCAATAAGTGGTATTGTCTTGAAAACTGTTAAACGTTCATTATATTCTGATTGATATGGTAAACAAATCAAAATCCATGAAATCACTTTGTATATTTGAAACATAGAAATTTTTTAAGCAAACTGTATGCTAATGTTTCGTGTGTATCTAGTTAACATTTTGATAAGACTGCGCGAGGATAGCTCATGTGTGATATTTATTAACGTTTATGAAAAGAAAGTTAAAGTAATAATGGTAGAAGACTTGGTGAAGACTTGCTAGAGCTAAACGATAATGCATCCACTCTCCATCTGAATATCAGATATGCACCTACTCAAAAGACTTAAATGTCAATGGTCACATTCAAAAATGGAGGGCGAAAAATTTGACTAGTACTTATTCAAACACACCAAAATTGACTTTATTGGAGACCATTTCGAATCCCCAAAATACCTAAAAGTCCTCTTGTACCGATAGAAAGAACCAAATGCAAAAATCGACACTGGAATAGCCAACCAACAAGCGATGATGTTGTCCAACAAATAGAATTCAGAATATTTACAGTACCTATCTTACATATACCTTCAAACTGAACAAATTATAATGATTGGCAAGCCAGTAAGCCGCACCGAAGACAAGAGAAAGGGCCCTCTTCAAATTAGATTCAAACCCATAAACCTGCCATCAGTAATCTCAAAATTATTTGAAAGATTAGTACTCCGTAGGTGTTTCCATTAGAGAACTGAGTAGCATAGTTTGGTTTCCTACTAAAACGTTCCATGCTCTTAGAAGAACTATAAGTGAAGCATTGGGAATTAAACGGTGTTCCAACGAATTTTTCTTTGATTCTAGCTAGCATTTATCAACTTCTGAACCTTTAGTCAGTCGACAAAATGAAACATACGTCTGCTCCAATCAGTCTGTTTTAATTTTCTTAAATCTTACTGTCACGACTATGGCCTGAGGGGGCACTTAAGGGTGAGCTGGTGGGGTTTTTAACTCAGAGGGTGGTGGACAGAAACAGGTCAAACTTAACAAAGACATTTATGTACGCAACGACATTCGCAAGAGCCCTTTAATCCCTTAATCAATTAAACACTATTAGGGAAGAGGAAGACATGGAAAGACATTAGGGCTTTCGTAAAAAGGACAGTTGGACAAAGAAACAAAATACGAATGAACAGAATGAGTGCCATGATCTAAAAGGGCGAAGTAGGAAATGTCACGAGGTGGCGTTTGAGCAGCCTTACATCTCTTCGATTGCGAAAGGTTGGTGTCAAAATTTCAATTCCGAATCCATCAAGAGGTGATCTTCTTCTTCTTCTTCGTCATGTGCCCTGTCAGTATCATCCGACGTTGGCGATCATCATATCGAAGGCTTCACGGTCTTCTGCCATGTGTAGGAGTTGTCCTGCATTTCGAATACCGGTCCAATCTCTAATATTTTTTAGCCAGGAAACTTGCTTTCTTCCGACACCTCTTCTACCTTCAATTTTTCCACACATAATCAGTTTTAGCGGCTTCCTCTTAACACATGACCCAGATACGACATTTTCCTATGTTTGACAGTCCTTAGTAATTCCCTATCTTTATTGATTCTCCTTAGTACTTCTTCGTTGGTTACGAGTGCTGTCCAAGGTATTCTAAGCATTCGTCTATGTATCCACATTTCTAGTGCTTCTATGCGATTCATTGTTGACAATTTCAGGGTCCATGCCTCCACTCCATACAACAGAACCGGCCAAACATAACACTTAGTCATTCTTTGTCTTAATTCTAAGTTAAGGTGGTCATTACATAGAAATGTTCTCATTGTTTTAAAAGTTGTTTTCGTCATTGCTATTCTGCGTTTAATTTCTATGTCTGGGTCTAGTTGGTCCGTTATAATGTTCCCTAAATACAAGAATTTGTGAACCCTTTCAATTGGAATACTGTTTAATTGGAGTCTAGCACCCGGGTGTGGGTTACGGCTGCAGATTAGAAATTTGGTTTTATTGACGTTAATTTCAAGCGATCAGCAAGTCAACACTGGATTAGTATCAATATTGTAACAACACTCTCTTTTAAGAAGTTGATCGAAATGATTGATTTTTTCCAATATGTAATTTAATATATTGCAAAATGTTTCACATTGAAACAATTGACAATTTACATGTAAAATTGGACTACTATCATCATTTATTACGTATACTATACGTCAGTATTCAACAAAAATTATTATTTATACTCCACTTTACACGGGTACGTGTGCTATGTTGTAACTCCATTTTAAATTTTATGGACTTTATGGATTTTTTGATTCTATAAACATATATACAGGGTGTTAGGGGTTTGACTGCCTTTTTTTAATACTAGGTGATAGTATTCATCAAAACAAACAAAAAAACCTAATATAACAGGTGTCCTAAAACCAACCGTTTTCGAGAAAAAAATTAGCAAACTTCTAATATTAAGGTGAGAAAATTCAGTTTTATTAAAGAATGTCACATAATTTTGTACATGAAATGACTATAAGATGTATTCTTTTAATGTATTTATGTTTAATTTGTAACAAAACAATCTTTTCTTTAAAGAATAATTTTTTTTCCAATCAATAAAACTCGATAAAATGGCTACGATGTGGTGTGGCAACACCGCGAAGGTATCGCACGCGTCGTGAAATGAGAGCCAGACAGTGACACTAGTGACATTGACAGTGTGCATCTTTGAATTCGAGAGATACGTGTGATCGTTACGGTTTCTTTTCGGTGCGTGTAAATTTTTCGGTTTTTAAAATGTTCAGTATACGTGAATATCACGATATGCTATTAATTTACGGGGAGGCGCGTTGTAGGTTGTAGTTCTACAAGTGCACGTCGTATCTATCACGAACGATTTTCTCAACGGCGACTGCCTAACCGTAGAACATTTGTTGAAGTGGGAGAACAACGGTGGACATTTTGAGCATATGCTGTAATAACCAGGTAAATTTTGAAAATTACAACATATCAATAACAGAATGATCCTTTTCTAATGCTGTTAGTGGCCCTGAATTACTGATCGCTATTGATTTACCATTTATACATGCAAGTGTAATAATTACATAATTAAATCAATTGGAATCACTTACAATTACTTCGTTTACTATTACGTACAGCGTAAAGACGGCATTCAGGAAGAGTTCGCAAAAACGTTAACCTCGCACGATTAGCTGTGAACACGTCATGTTTACCGAGAGCCAACACCAAAAACGTCATGTTTACGTTTCCTTTCTTGTCGGTGTTGCCAAGTTGTGGTGAAATACCTTGAAAGAATAACTCCACTTTTCTCGAAAACGGTTGGTTTTAGGACCTCCGTTATATAAGGTTTTTTTGTTTGTTTTGATGAATACTATCACCTATTAAAAAAAGGCAGTCAAACCCCTAACACCCTGTATAATTAAACTCAGGTAACAATTTTTTTCTCTTTCCTTATTTTAAATGAAGTTGAAAGTAAAGTAAATTTATATAATACATACATATCTGAATGTATGTCTCACTTATATCTAACGTTACCTATATAGGTACTTAGATCTCGCATTTTTTAATTTTCTGCCTTGATTTTTTTTGCTTCTATTTTGAATTCTTTATTAGGCAATATTAAATGTTGATTATATTACTGATAACATAAAGTTGTTTATTTGTCAATAAGGTTTTTTAATCTGTTTCATCTGTATTCCAATTATTTAAAACTAAAAATAAAATAAAGCTCATCAGTTCGCAATACATGTACTCCCAAAAAAGAAATATGCCGTGTAGTTATAATAAACAATGCATAAACACCGCAAATGCGAATTCTAAAAAATCTATATAATCACTAGGTATATCTAGATAAAAAAAGATTGGAAACTTCCCCTATTGAAAACAACATCCTAATATACAAATAACAATCATGAAACCAATCTGGACAACTGGTCATCTCGTGTACTTCTAAAACAAATATTAAAATCATGAAAGCCCCCATCCACTATGATGATATAGACAACCTAACCCGCTCAGAGAACAGCTGTTCAGTATAGTGATCAATGAAAGACTAATATAGTTGTGATATAAACATCAGTTTAAATTATTTTGTAATTACAGTTTGTTACATTTAAACGTATAACTAATAGTTTACCTAGTACTGAATGGATTGCTCACTTAAAGCGTCTTTTTTATGATTCGTTTCTACTTTCACAATTACCGGTGTATTGAAGGTCTACACAAAAACAGCTTATTTGATACTGCAAGCATTAAAACGCTGCTTGTGATCATTCATTGTTATTTCAAAATTTCTGGCAGAAAACCTTCCAGTACAGAAACCCCGATTGCCTCTCAATGTCTTTACCACGCTCAAATCGGTAATTCTCTTACACTTCTTAACCAAACAAACTGGATTTATAATCTGGCACAACGCACAAGGATCCAAATCCGTAACCAGCGAGTATTCCTTTAATTTTTTCCCTGCACTCTCCCCTGATGAATTCACGCACAATACGAAACGGCACCGGCAGCCCCCTTTCTCTCCCGCCCTCTCTCTTTTTCACCCTGATCCCTTTTTATCGGCCCGTCTCATTAAACGGCTTACAGTTATCATTTCAAACGAGTTAAGCCGATTATTTTGTAACTATGACAACCCCGAGAGGACTTGAGGACAGTAGTTTTTCCCTTTAGGAAACAACAACCCCAAATGCTGCAGATCGTAAACCGTATGCGAGTTGGGACGTTGGATTTTCCGGTATCCGTTTAGTTCCGGTCCTTGGAAGGGATTAAGGTGAAACACGGATACGTACAATCGTTTAATTTTTTTTTGGAAAAGTAAATGTACGTATAAACTGAGTTTTATCGTTTAAAACATTGTTTTCAATTTACATTTTAAGTTGAAACGTCGTGACGTGAAAGTCCTTAATATATATATTAAACTGCTGTACCCACCTTTAAATTCAAAGGTCTCTTGTTATTCAATGAGGTGTCCTGCAATTTTGACTAATCCTGGTACCCAAAACCCATTGTTGGGTTCTATTTGGTGACGATGAAAACGTTACCTAAAAGTTTTTGGCGAAACGAGTTGATCGTAAAGGTTAGGGTATGGTTGGGTATGGTTAGGGTTTTGCTTGATGTAGATAAAAACGTTAGTAATCCGCTCATCCATTTTCTAACCGTACTGTTATCAATATACCTATGGCAGTATTGTTAGTTCAAAAACTTAATATTCCATATTAGCACAGTATGTTTCGAATTATCAGTTGTTGAGTTTATTCCAGTTATAAACCCATTGTTAGCTACTATTGTTTTAAAAATACTTATGTCGAATTGTGTCGTTGGACTGTTTTTTAATAAAAAATTTTTTGCAAGTAGCATTTTATCATAATATACCTTTATACCTCTTTGTTGAAAATTTCGCGAAAATCGTGACGATACAAAATTCAATCATTATTTTATCATTATTTCCATCAAACTCCAAAATAGTTATTCACTATGTTGGTCGCTCATTTTCGGTAAATTATTGTCAAATTCGTTTCATTCCCTATTAAGATTCGTTGACTCGGTCGTATGCCCGTCACGTCGGTGGTTTACACACAACCATTTCTCCATTTTGAACAACTGTCAGATAAATTCCAATATGGCGGAAGGTGAAAAACGTATCTGTTTTAAATCTTTTTTCCGGTCATTTCCCCACAGTGTTAGAGTGAAATTTAGATGTCAACGTGTAAAGGCGGAAACAGACTATCGTCACGTCACGTGAGCTCACGTGCTGTCACGTTAACTCACGTCACGGATAAAAAGTGCGGAGTAATATTTCACATGGTATTTAAATGTATTAGAACCAGACTGACGTTACGTTAAAGTGACGTGAGTTAACGTGACAGCACGTGAACTCACGTGACGTGACGATAGTCTGTTTCCGCCTTAATTGTTTATTTAGTCAAAGTTCATTATTGCGGCTAAATTCTTAAAAATAACTTATTGGAATATTGAAAAAATGAATGACAAAGGTGGCCATTCCTAGCAAAATTTTTCAGCTTTCTTTGCAATATCTACTGCTTCCCTAAAGTTAATATTACATTGTCCAATATGCTAATAGCAGAGATGTGAGATTTACACAGAAGTGGTGCATGCAAGCAGTAATACAGAAGTGGTCAATTTCTGATTGACGAAAACTGACGCGCAAATCTAAACTTTTCGAATTTACATCGTGACTCCACCAATCAGAGCCAACCATTACTCGTCCGTTACTGCGCATGAACTGTAAATCTCGCATCTCTGGCTGATAGTGTCCAGTAAAACAAAATAACTAAAACGGGCTTGGTCCGCTAGGACTAACCTCTATCATATTGTAACGCGAGATGTAAACATCAGCGTGAAGCGTGCTCCTTCTTCATCTTCTCGCCGATCGTTCTGCTACAGACGTTCTTCTGCGTGTTCCAGTTCTCCGCCTTGTGTCTCAGCTGCATCACGTCTCCTCGAGTTCTTTTCTTAACTCCGCCACTTTTAATTCGTGTAACTTCTTCATTATCCCACTTCTGACACCAATGTAACGTTTATTCTAATTTATTTAGACTATTCCTTAATTAATTAACAGATATTACACACTTAACGCGCTAATTTATTTGGAAAATTATCGCACTTTTTCACTAACGAGGCTTCCGGTCTACTCTATCCTCCGACTGCATCGTTTCGTAATTTATAGTTCCAATTATGTCTCGAGAACCTACTGGATGATTCTTTCTTTAATTGGACGTTTCCCGAGTGTTCGAGAATGGTGTTTTTAGAATCGCGCTTTTTACTGAATTCTCCGAAGCGGTCTCCCCTTAGAAATGCGCCGACTTCGCCAGATAAGAAGCAGCACGCTTCACGCTGATGTTTACATTACGCGTTACAATATATTTTTCTTAAGATTCTAGTTCCAATATTAATTCCAGAGATATATTTTGACGTCATTTGTGTTCCAAAGTTACTTTTTCATAAGTGTGAATATTGAAAATCAACGAAAATATTTATTTGTTTGAGAAATCTTTAGGCCATGCCTAACTTTGAACAGATATAAAAACTATTTTGTTCACTGATTTTTTTTAAATTTGCTTCCCAATAATAATTGTTTTCACGCATATTTTACCGTGATTTACATAGTGAAGACGGACGTGACGTCGTGTTTTCACGGTATTTATATGATTAAATTATATACATGTTTGCTTACCTCCCCGTGTAGTCCTCCGGGTAGGGAATTATGATTCCCTCGGGACTTGGTCTCGGCGAGTTGCCGACCCAGAAGAATGCGTCAGGGCCAGTCCCGTCGTATGAGAACCCTTTGATGAATATGGTACTCTCATCGACGGCATAGGCTGTACCCTTGATCCCATGAGCAAACTTTTTGAGTGGTCCGATGACGCGGCCATAGTATGGTTCTGGATGTTTCGCAAGAAGTCCTGTAAAGACGTAAAATTTAAACATAACCAAGTATGTATCTCATCTGATTGAAAATATGGAGGTTGTCTAAGTGGGAGTTTCACCTCTGGAGAAGTGCAAGTGTAACTCTCCAAGAAAAATATTTACACATCACTATATACAGTGATCTGATGATCTGAGATATGTATTATTACTGTGCTAGTGTACAGTACAGGGCGTGACACTGTGAATATACCAAACGCAAACAGGCAACATAAAATTATATTCAATGTTCATATTGTAACGCGAAATGTAAACATCAGTGTGAAGCGTGCCTCTTCTTATGTGATGAAGTCGGCTCACTTCAAAGGGAGGACCGCTTCGGAGAATTCAGTTAAAGCGCGACCATAAAAACTCTCCCTCGAAGGCGACAGAATAATCCAGAATGTCCAATTAGAGAAGGAATAAACCGGAAGCTTCTCGAAGACATTATTGGGGCTATAAATTACAAGACGAGTTCGGTGGCAGGCTTAGTAGACAAGGAGTCGTGATTAAAAAGTGCGATAAGCCGACTAGCGATAAGTGTACAAATAAATTAGAGCGTTAAGTGTTTAACATAACTTATTTAGCTAAGGAATAGACTAAATAAATTAAGTAGTGTTAAGAACTGTATAAATAAATTAGAATAAACGTTACAAAAACATTTCATGCTTGATTTTTTTTTAATTTGTCTCGCTATAGCATTTATATATTAAACTGTAACATACTGTTAGTTTTGTTTTTAAAACAATTCTAAGCTAGAGTTTCAATAAACTTCTAAGATTGAACCAGCGCTGGAATCATTTCAATTTTAAATCCAGAAGCAACCCAAGCAATCCAAAAGCTATTAAACTGATTTTATACGATAATATTTTCTTTTATTTGCTGTACCCGTGCCTTTTCTCCTTTTATCGAAATGTTCTCTGAATTTATTGTTGACATAATTGACGTTTCAATTTGTAAATACAATGTAGAGTTGATAGACGTATTCAAAGACAATCGGATATGGGATATGGATGGGTTGATATATTGAATAGGTAATATTTCTTACAAATTTATTGTAAAACGGGATTGAACGTTTTTATGAAAACAACAGTTGGTGATGGATTAAAAAAATAACAGTCAAAACAAAATAACACATCACATTTGTGAATATTACAATATTAAATTTGAACGAATGTTGTTTAGATTTCTTTCATTTATTGGACAATCGAGCATCATGTGGGAGAGCTGAATTGAATGACTCAATTGAAATATATTTATCATTATGAATAAAACATTAATGAATTATATGAGAGATACGACGCAATAAGAACTGTTATGGTAATATGCCAGCGAATTAAATTAAAAACTCATGTCTTATTCATAAACCATAAATAACAATTAGATTCTCCATATGCCACTGACGCTTTAATCTGAAAACCGATCCATAACCTACGAATATCTTTAAAAACGTACTAATCTATTAATAAGAACTATATTTCGAGAACCTGCACCCTTATTACTATCCGAAGAGTTATCGATAGGACGACTTAAACCTTCGATTCATTATCAGTGGCTCAATGTAGTCATTAGAACGGAATTTGTCATTCGAGGCGGTGTATTATATTATCGATAACTGCCGTAAAAGCGACAACAAGAAGTCATAAAATCTCCCCTTGCACAATGAAAATCGTTCCCCACCGAGAATCTGGTGGTGTGACTTAAGGGAAAAAAGGAGGATGAATAATACGAACAGAGCCGGATTAAAAAGTAATATCAACGCGTTTCTTTCAGAAGAGAAGTAAAGAATGAAACTGGACAGAAATTGAATATGTAACAAAGTAACGTTACTGTGAAAGAATTATGATTTGGCACTGAATTGCTTCTGTTATAATGAACCAATATGGCTGGTTTTTTGTATCTGTCTCCTCTCTGGTATTTTGTACTTATACAGTTCTACTTTTTGTTTAAGTCAATTGGCGTTTCCCCATATATATATTCCTTATTTCCTACAACAGTTGCATAATTTTTCCTTGCGACTTAAGCGACTTTTTCATTTTTGTTACTTACATAGGTTTGCAAACACTTCCACGTGTAACTAATATAAACCTTGTTCTTACTGAAGCTGAAGTCTCAAAGCACTTGTAAAAATTTTACTCTTATTTATGTTGTACGCTCCAGCACTTTCCCGTGGAGCGACTTAACATTCGATAAGCCATCCCTGTTCTAAATTACATCAGGGTCGGTATATAGGGTGGCTAACTCGATATATTATATGAGCTTTTATTGGGTTGTAGTGTGGTGTCTGGAGCAATCATTATCGAAACTAGTAAATTGATTCAGTTATACGGGAGTTATGTTTCCGTGCAACACGAAATAATCAGCGATATCCGTTCATTTGCATATTTTTGCTGTGGAGGATTGGGGAAGATTTACGATGTAACAACTGTTGAATGAATTGTGGCCGTGTTAGACTTAATAGTTATAGTAATGTATTCATTACGTTCGATTCATATGAAATATTACAAAAATGGTATGTTGGAAGTGAAATAGAAAAATGCAATTAGAAAATAAATTTTAGTGTTATACAGAAATTAAGCAGTACCTACTCCTTGCATATGCAGTAAGTGTCCTAAACATCTATCGAAAATGTTGAATTACTGTATTTCACATAGCCCGTGCTACAATACGCTCTTATTTAAAATAAATTTAATTTATCTGGACTCTAAATATGACCCTTATATCGATATTATTGAACGTGTGCAAAAAGGCTCCTAAAAATTGTGTTAATCTACTTTGCGTTACTAATGATCTCATTATTACACTGAACGTAATGTAATAATATTCGTATTATTACACTACTTTTGGTAACTTTTAGTTTTGTTAGATTGGTACGTCAGCCTCTCATGGAGACGTGCGTAGACGTCAAGGTTAAATTATTAGTATTTTAATAAATCTCATGAGCAGCTTTGCGTATTTCTGGGGGTGCACAGATCAATTCTACATATTTGTTTTCCATTTCGCGCACGTAAGTAAGTAGTTTTGAATTTGTCCTAGGGCTACTAGATTTTCAAATTCAAATACGAAACGTCCATGTCAGTGACGTCAGTGTAACCAACCCACGCAAAATTCCCTAGTGTAATACGAAAACATTAACAGCCAAAATTTAATGAATTAATAAAGCAGAGTAGATAAAATAGTATATTACACATGTTTAATAAGACGTATTGTCACACTCGTTCTATTAAAGCACTCCTCGCTTCGCTCGTCGTGCTTTTAAACTCTCGTGTGACAATACTCTGTCTTATTAAACTAGTATAATAATATACATACTACTATAAAAAAATGTGTATTCCTTAAAGTACCTATGTTTCAATGATTTGGACCCTACTAGAATATAACAAGACTAACTTAATTAAGAGTGTGCAAAAACTTTTCCATAAAAATTAGACTTAGATGCCGAAAAAGGTGAGAATATTATTCATCTGACTAGGTGCACCTACATTTCGAAATATCGACTGTCAAACATTTCATGATCTCACCCTCGTTTTGTGAAATAACAATTCATTATCAAAGCAATGACTGATTTGTTGAATTTTGTAGACATAAAATTTGTGTTAGTTTTTATTTTCAGGAATAACAAACATTAAAATATTGTTCTTTAGTAACAATAAACGAAAGTATGTAAGAGAGTGTTACGAAGGCCGCAACTACAATATATGATCTATTTAAAAAGGGTTTACAGACACAGCTCTTCAAGTTTTAGCAGTGAAACATTGTACCCTAACCAAAGAAAAACACCTTAACCAGTCTTAAACAACTGCTTTATTAAAGATGAGCGACCGGTTTCGGCTTTATAGAAGCCATCTTCAGGCTCGCAAACAAGTTGTTTTGTTTTAGGGCTCCTGTTGTTCGAAGTGTGTGGCGTCACACATACAAAACAAATACGTTGACATACACAGTTAAAATAAATAAAACTTAGATATTAACACACATCGAACAAGATTAACTATACGAAGTTCTTTTAGGACATGGATCAAGCCCTAAAGGCGTGAGCTTCCTCATACTTGAGATGTTGGGAAGTAACTTCCCAATGACGCCGCACACTTCAGGAGCCTTAAACCAAAACAACTTGTTTGCGAGCCTGAAGATGGCTTCTATGAAGCCGAAACCGGTCGCTCATCTTTAATAAAGCAGTTGGGGTTAAATTACCATGGCCAACTTTGAGAAGCTGGACAACCTTCGGTCGTTGAACATTGTACCTCACATTAAATGTCCATACTATGGAAATATTTAACTATGTTTATTATACATATAGAAATTATATTTTAATCTGCTGTGGCAAATTCACTTAAACCGTTTACAAGAATTTGTGCTTTGTTGTGCATGCTTTGTAAAGGCTTTCAATGCTTTGAAACTGTGAGAGTTTTATTGTCTAAATAAATGCATAAATGGATTTTAGAAGGTCATAGAAGTATGCCAAAGATCAGACCAAGAGAAAATGATATTATCAAAATAAAGGAAAAGTGTCCATGAAGAATATTTTGTATAATTTTTATCTCAAAACATTAACGTTTAATGTCAAATAGAGATTTAAATGAATAAATATGTATATTTCAATCTTCAGAACTACGAGTTGCTGCTTTTAAAATTCTAACACATGGCGAATTTCTATCAAACAAATATCCCATGAAAGTTAATAACAGACTTTATTTCCCGTTTAATTGCCATACCAAATGAGAATGACATTAAAACACATGTGACCATATTTCTCCCTGTTTATGCGTCAGGTACATACAACGTAGCTAACAGGTTGAGGTTAATATGCGGGGTTGATGATTGGAAGTTTAATCGCAATTATACAGTTTTATTACAATACAGCCATTAAACATCTAATATTAATTGCTTATCACAAAAGTTTCAGTCCAAGTAGTTTCTCTTTGATTGAGATTCTAATGGGAAAAGCTAATTCTGTTGTTTGATGTGAGCTCTCGACTTGTTTAAATAATTATCTAATTAATTATTTTAGTCGTTGCCTTTCGATTCACTATATAATTTTTTGGCTAAAATGTACCCAGTTAATGTCGATTTTAATTACATTTGAAAGTAAAATGTTTAAGTGACTAATTCCTGATTATCATACTATTGGTTCTCATTGATGTTAGTTAATGCTTTCTCAACAATGGCACCTACCGAAGGCATTACGTTGTAATGTACACGGAACGAAGTTTATCTCGGAACAATAGCACAATACGACGAGCAAGACGTTACATGTAACGCTAGATTGAATAAAATATATCTAAACGTATTTCTCGGGTCCAAATCCTATTAAGACGATTCCTCGGCTGATCCGAAGCCTGCCGATATAATTTTATAGCGTTAACCAGACTGCAGTTGCAATTATTAAGCTTTTGCTACAATTCTGTTTCCATTAACAGATTAAGCCGGATGATTATGGGCGTTTTATTCTGATTGAACAACAAATGCGAAAGGGATAATCCTAATGGACGGCGAACACAAGTTGGCGGATTACACATAATGTAACATAGAAATGGAATAGGTTTCGAATTTATACGTTTGAAAGCAATCACGATGTAAATTTATAGGTACGTATGTTTATTTAGTTTGCTTGCACAATACAATTTTCGATAATTTGTATAGTGAAACGGCTGAATAATTTTTTTATTTTGATAGCAAGCTAGATTAAATTTGGACCATTCGAATATATTATTAATAGCATATCATACATTAATATATTAGTTATATAGTATGTTATTATTATTATAATTAATATTATATTGTTACCATTTCTATACTATTATACTTATACAATGTGTTTCAAAATTATTGTCATTTAGTTGGCGTTGGAATTTCTGTGCATGTAATTTTTGATGTGCCGCGCTCTATTGATTTGTACCTATCTAATTCTGACAACAAGTGACACTTCGAACATTTATTGTGAAACTGGCAATCAGTACTGCTGGTAATTAACGGCCCTTTTCAGGGCCAAAACAAATACTACTACAAATAGACAAATACTCAAAATTCGTTTTCTTTTGACAGAGAAAACCAGATTAAGTAGGTTATTTTGAGGTTATGTACAGTTAGTAGAAACTCCAATTTTCGCAAGGCGGGTTTTTTATTTTACTTGGGAATTCCACAGCCGACTAGATGACAATCATTTTGAAACACATTGTACTATTACTAGTATATTATATATTACTATTATTGTATAGTTAACTTAGTATATTAATTATTAGTATACATAATTTATATATAGTAATATATTATTACTATATTAAAACTAACCTAAATAGTAACAAATCTCAACTAAAGCCATATTAGCAAATGAAAACTCTAAATATGAAAGATGTTTAATAATTACATTTTAAGTTTGCATGTTCTTCATTACCATCTAAAATCTAATTTTATTGATTACATAAGAATTTTGTTAAATTGAGTGTTGTCCAATTTGAAAGTTTTTAATATTAATATTAGCTCAGAAAAAGTTACTAAGTTGACGGAGTTCATAGGTAGTTTTGAATTTGTGTAAATTACACAACAGCAACAAATTGTTTTAAATAGCACAACCTTCGTTTTAGTTTAACTTACAGCGATTAAATATCAAACCTACAGCATAAAATAATATCAATAATAAAACGCAAGCATAGTTATGATGCCTTAAGCAAAGACTATGTAATATAATGTAAGATTAAGCCCACATATTGTCCTTTTTAGGTTACTAGTGCTATGTGATGAGCGTTTTCCATGTTACTTAATATCGCCATGCGGGTGATGTTAAATAAACGATATATTTGTGGTGCAAGAATGTGTATCTAATGCAACTTCTACAAATAATGGCGAAAGAGCTAAATTTTTTAATAGTTTCTGGAAATTTGTTATACATAACAAAACATTATGGTCCTCGGGCTATAAATATATATGGCTATAACTTCGTGTATGGCTTGATTATGACGAGTCTGCAACATTCTGTATTGGATAATTTTTGAAAAATGTCTTCCCCTTCAACATTTACTATTTTCGGAAAACTAAAGGTTACCGTCTTATTAATGGTTTTTATTGAACAATTTTGATAACTTTTAATTTGTGGAGTGTCGGACATAACCTAAAAATTTTAGAGCACATTTTTTGTGTTTGTTATTCAATTATCTCCTGATTATAGTAAAAGAAATGCTCTTAAACCAAACACCAAATTAACCAAATTTCCCAATATAGTCCAGGCAACGAAGACCAAAAAATACCAAATAGCGGAAATAATTCATGTAGAAGCCCAAATTGGTGCAGTTGTAGGGGAAGGTGTCCTTAACAACATACAAAAAGTACTGAGGGGTGGGGGTGAAGCTAAGGGTGCGGAGGGTCTGGAAAGTTCCTTTTTTCAATTTTTCGTTAATAACTCAAAAGCCACTGCTTCTATCAAAAAAATGCTTATATACTAGATTAATCTACATAAAATTCTCTACAATAAAGATTCTCTAGACTTTTTTGATAGGGTCAAAGCTTAAGGAAATATGGAAGGGGAAAATATAAAATTTAAAAAAAAAATTATCTACTTTGCGTTACTAATGATCTCATTATTACATCGAAAGTAGTGTAATAATGTGAATAATATTACACTTCTATTGGAAATTTTTAGTTTTCAATAGCCTCTCAATTTCTCAATAGCCTCTTGAGCAGCTTTGCGTATTTCACAGAAAACCCTGCCCTCACTCAAGACATTTCAGCAATATTCACAGATCCCTCAGCATCACCTGAGGATACTGAACAGGCTAACAAGAAGCTTTTTTTGGCTGTATACAAAGCGCCTGCACATCAACATAACCTGGACTAACATAGGTACCTATTCGGCGTTTTTGAACGCGTCAACGAAACCCAAATCAGACATGGCCACTCTTCCTCCCACCAGAGGAGCTTTAAAGCAACACTCGCTCAGAGTATATCTACAGGTAAATTTATTTACATATCGTTTATTCTTTATACTTTACAAATATTAGTTTGTGATAAATACTCAAGTTGGTATCATTACTTTCTTACAGGTACAACAGTGGCTCGGCAAGCCCCTACAACCCATCCAATGGGGTTGGGTGAAGGAAGAAGATGGGTTCTTTTACGCAGTTAAAACGAACGACCCTGTGGCATCCGACTCCGTTTTGAACATGATATTTTGCAAATGCACGACTGGATGTGGGGTGCGCTGCCGTTGCCGCAAAGCTAAAATCACTAGATATATAAAGTACTGCAAACTCAGCCATTTTTGGGCAAAAAATTTGGCGCCAAATTTAAATTGCTAACAATAAGTAATGAAAATATTGCTTGCATGTTTTAATTAGGTGCCTTACTATCTGTATTTCAGTTATTAACGTATGTTGATACAGTTGTGCTTTTTTTAACAATACAGTACAAAATTGATTTTCATTTAACATTAGCAATTCAAATTTGGCGCCAAATTTTTGCCCAAAAATGGCGGAGTTTGCGGTACTTTATATATCCAGTGACTTTACGCAAACCAGGGATTGCCTGCTCCAGGTGCCTGCGGCTGCATCGACTCATGTACTAACGGAGCCCCCGTCCAAAATAGCTTGGATGATGATGAAAATTTAGATTTCGATGAAATTTAATGTTCAATATGTATCATTTTTAATAACAAACATTTCATTTTTGAAATTAAACAATTCATTTTCAACAATAAAAACTTATTTTTTTAAATTTTCTATTTACCCCCTCCATATTTCCTTAAGCTTTGACCCTATCAAAAAAGTGTAAAGAATCTTTATTGTAGAGAATTTTATGTAGATTAATTTAGTATATAGGCATTTTTTGATAGAAGCAGTGGCTTTTGAGTTATTAACGAAAAATTGAAAAAAGGAACTTTCCAGACCCCCCCGCACCCTTAGCTCCACCCCCACCCCTCAGTACTTTTAGTATGTTGTTAAGGACACCTTCCCCTACAACTTTACCAATTTTGGCTTCTACATGAATTATTTCCGCTATTTTTCCTTCGTTGCTTGGACTAATAGAGAATGATGCAGACTCGTCATAATGGGAAAAATGACACCCAAACCCAAAGGGCTTTAATGTTATTAAACTGGAACGGAAAATGTGTCATTATTTACACTTACGAAAGATTTTAATAACAAATCGACTTTGTTTAGTGATTTACGTACAATTACGCATAATTACATTACAATTTATAATAGTAAAGATTAGAGAATGCGAAAGTGAACATTTCTGAAGGAACGTTTTCCACCTTGGCCTTCATAAGTAGGTTTAATACATACCACGTACATTTTTATTTCCTTATTACAGTAGGAAAAATATTTTGAAAAAGTTGCGTTATGTCTAGGCATTGCAAGGACACAATTCCCTACATTAAAATTATTAAATTTTCCTATTTTTCTTTTAAAGATTTCTGATTTAATTATATGTTAAGACATACAAAAATTTCAGCCTTGCATTGCAGTGTATTACAAATTCAAGGATGTAGAATGCAATTCTGAAGCAATAATTTTGATGTTTTGCACCCTATTTAATTCCATTTAATTCCACAGAGACGTTAAGCTATAGACTATATCACAGTAAGACACATTTGATTAAGTGTGAGTTTCACGTAGCAATAGTTTTAACAATTAATGTGTAACATTTACATTATGAGGGGTCATATAACGTTACGTACACACAGCAATAATTGGACCAAACCATATAACAAAAAAAAATGGCGATGTGTCAATTCAACTACTTTCCTATAAGTATTCGATAGTACAATAAATATTCAAAATTTGAAAACACGTCTTCAGGCGGAATTCGAGAATATTTAGAAAAACGAAAATAAGATGCTCCTCAGAAAATATTTAACCAAAAATGTTACTAAACTTTATTATACACGTTCGATAGCGAACTAAATACTCAAAGCTTAATAAAAATATTCGAATGGATTTTGAGAAAATTTCCAAAAACAGAAAAATGACCGTTTGTGGATTGCACGTTTAGAGAAAATCGTCCACAAGTCCACAAACATATATACACACAGAGAGACTTTTTTCTGAAAAACATTTTTTTGAGCTCAGTTGAACTTAAAAATTCTAGAAATGTTAGCAACTTAGATTTAAAAAATCGACCCGATGAATGTACACCCTCATATGAGGAAATAAAAATTATTTGTATTTGCCAGCAAAAGTGTGTGATTTGTACAGGCTAGGGTTAGTTGGAATCTCTATACTTATAAATGATTAATAATTAACTTGAAAGAAACGCACTTGGACTTACATCGATCTGTTCTACTATTCAGGCAATAACATTTGCAAACAGTTTCATACAATTTGTCATTTGCTACTGCTACTGAGCGTATATACTTTTTAACGTATTAAATACACTTGAAAATTACTCTGTGCTTCTTTCCTGATTTTAATTTAAGAGTATTCCATTTCACTGTACAAGTTTCAGTAATTAGAATAGTTCTATCCTTAAAGTTGCAACGGTGTAATTGGGAAAGATTTATTCAAATATTTGCAAATTTAAGGTATATCGTTAACAACTCTATATATCTCTGTTTAAAATTTTGTATCTATTAATAATTTAAAGATGGAACGATTCCGAAGGACCAGACTTTCGTAGATGAACTCCCACCCTTCGCAGCTTGTTTTCTATAGTATAATAGTTATAGTTGTTGCCTGTTTAATATCAAATCTATATAATAATCTTATTTTCCCGTTTTGTTAAAACTCAGGAATGCCGAGGATTAACAAAAACTACCCTCACTTCCGATAATCGTGTGATCCCGAAAAAGTCCTATGTTAGTGAAGCTAAATTTCCCTTTGTCGTTTCAATACGATTAATTCCGGAATTGGACGGGCTGCGCGACCGGAAACCGTGGATATTCCCTCAAAGGGCATCGATTCGACATCTTGAGTAACAAAGTAATCCGTGTGAAAAGGCGATAAGCTGCGAAAAGCGATCGATGCCCCCCCGCCACGAATCACGCGTTAATCAACTAATGCGTTCCGGCTGCGATACGATGTGCATTTCCCCCCATTGCTTAATCTACGATTTATCCCTTCGCCCGTCTTCGTCCATGTAACATCAACGCCAAGCGGAATCACGTACCTTCCCGAGGTTTTTCGTACGACATTATATGGATATTGATGCGATTGCGAATGTCTAAAACGTCGAAATCTCCTCTCTTTCGAGACATCGTCGCGTCGTCATTGTGCAGACGGATGCGTCGTGTTTGCCCCGCTTCTGATCTCTTTGCACCGGAGAGATATCGAAAAATCCTTAAAGTACAATATTCCTGAGCGACATGAGGGAAATCTCCCGAAGAGCGTTTCGGAGATATTTCATAATACGAAAAGTGCTAGAGTATACTGCGTTCGCTCTTTATTTCGGTCTTAGCTGGGCTTTCTTAGCTAATGTCACCCCAATGAACTACAGCAAGATTCTTGGCTCTAACTTATACTCACCCAATAACAATAATAATATTATTATTATTAATGATAATAAGCGTGCCTAGCTGACACAATATATAAACACTGCGACGAAAATAACATCATTGCCATGGAACAGAAAGGCTGTATTAAGAAATCACAAGGATCCAAAGAACAACTTGTTATAGATTCTGTCATTCTTGAACAAGCTTTGTATAAATATAGACACTTATACAAATTATACACAGCATATAAGGATACATTCCAAATATACACGGTAGCGCCTTCTGTAATAGAGTTGCTGCGTCACTTAACGTCCCAATGGTCTACTCTGCAACTAAGTCATGGCGAGGGAATGATTTCTACTGACTTAATTAGAATCCAAAGAGTTATTTTCCAGGGAGATTCACTGAGCCCGCTATGATTTTGCTTTGATCTGAATTCTCATTCACAGATACTAAACGTCAGTAACCACGGATTTGTAATTAAATCCAACAATGAAGTCCAACACAGATTTGCCCCTCATGTATATGGATGACATTAAACTTTATGCTAGTACATCAACACATATCAATTCACTACTCGGAGCTGTGGAAATCTTCTCCCGTGACATTCATATGGAGTTTGGATTTAATAAATGCAGAACCCAGACATTAATAAGTGGACAACATAGTACCAATATTTTTGATCTCCAAGATGGCAATTACATCGAAGCAATGCATGAGAGAGAAACTTACAAATATTTAGGTGTACAGCAATCCATCCGGACTGATGATAAGAATGTTAAGAGTCGCATTCGAGAAGCATATGTGGGTCGATTAAAGTCCATATTGAGAACTAAACTAAATTATATAAACACAACAAAGGCAATAAACTCCTATGCTATTCTCCCCTTAACATATACATTCGGTATCATTAGATGGACGAAGACGGAAATAGAGGAGATTGAAAGAAAAATGAGGACTACTTTGAGTGAGTATCGAAGTCATCACCCCAAATCGGCAGTTGACACACTCACGATTCCAAGGATTTCACGATTCCAAGGAATCAGGAAGGGAGGGGCATATTAGATGTCAGCTATTTGCACCAAAAACAATGTGCCAATCTTCAAAGGTATTTTCTCCAAAATCTGCAGACATCCCCGCTACATAGAACCGTTATCTTGACCGGCAAAGGATACACGCCCTTAAACCTATCTTCCGTTACCCAGCAAGAAAGAGTGAATCTACTAATGAATTCTTGGAAGCGCAAGGCGATGCATGGAAAATATCTCCACGAGCTCAGGGACGAGGAGGTAGATGCAGATGAACCCTGTTTCTTACTCCGGGTGTCCTATTCCCAGAAACTGAGGGATTCATTATAGCTATTCAAGATTAGGTTATTGCTTCCAAAAATTACCTAAACTATGTAGTGAAAGAAGTAAGTGCCATAGATGACAAATGCAGAAAGTGTCTCAAAACAGCTAAAACTATTCATCATATAACTGGAGGGTGTACCAATATAGCACCTACTGAATATTTGCATCGTCACAACTGTGTAGCTAAAATAGTCCATCTGAAGCTTGCTCTCATGTATACAATCTATCAAAAGATCCTGGTCCATATTATCACTATACCACTCAGAGTGCCTTAGAAAATGAGAACTACCGTTTATACTGGGACAGAATAGTGCTCACAGATAGAACAGTGGTGGCAAATCGACCGAATATCGTACTGGTGAACAAGACACAAAAAGACACATTCATAATAGATATAGCTTGTCCCAACACTGATAACATGAGAGAAACATTTGGCAAAATATGCGGACATGTCGTTCCAGATAAAACAACAATGGGGATAGAATAACGTGATTATTCGCCCTCTAATCATCAGTACAACGGGAATCGTACTGAAACAGAATTTGTCAGCTCTGCAACTAAAAGAGATTTTAATAGCAGACATGCAAAAGTTAGTAATACAATCCAGTCAGATTGTTCGTAAATTTTTAAACATTAAATAGGCAGCATTCATCTTGTCAATACCGAATGAGTATGAAGACACCGTCACAGAGGAGACTACAGCAAAATAATAATAATAATAATAACAATAATAATAATAATAATAATAATAATTATAATAATAATGATATATAAATAGTATTAATAATTTTAATAATACTATTAGTTATAATTTGTACAATTTAAATAACCCGATATGGTCCGATGTGGTCCTTATATTACTGTAAAAAAAATTATGTTTTCTCTAATTGTTTCAGTTAACTTTGTTAATTAAAGATACAATGATACAGTGATCTAATAACCATAATTTGGTATAATGCCATACAATAAAATAATACAAAAATATTTTCATGAAGAAATATATCACAAATTAGGTTATTAATTTTAACAATTTTGTCATAATAATTACTAATCATATTTACAATCTCAAAGTGAACCTATTATTCTGCAATATATGCAGAATAATTATTATTTTATATTAATTTATATTAATATGTTAT
Source organism: Cryptocephalus moraei (assembly GCA_946251905.1). NCBI lineage: Eukaryota > Metazoa > Arthropoda > Insecta > Coleoptera > Chrysomelidae > Cryptocephalus > Cryptocephalus moraei. The sequence continues at coordinate 21,588,581 of OX276452.1, forward strand.
TTTATAGTATTTCACTAAATTTGAGTTATTTATTATTTCTTATAATATTATTTAGAGTTATTTTCCATTTGATTTCTGTCCAAATTTACAAAATCAATTTTTTAATAAAGTTTCTTTTTGGGATCACAAATTAAAATTTTAAATAGCCTTTTGGAAGTCTTTATGTTCCCTAACCATTAATAAACAACATTAGTCAGTTTAACATTTAAATTTCCTAAACCTAACTCTGATATACAGTTTAAGTGAACACGTGTATTTTAAATTGATCATTTATAAGTTATAAGCATATCAGAAAATTTATACTTACATACTAACAAGTTTTTCAGTCATTAAAAGTAAGGAGGTGAATTTATTTATATTTATTTTCATGGATTATGGGAGAATTAATATTTTTTAAATCTATGGAATTTTCAAATCTCAAATGTACTGATCTGTTACACCCTATGTCAACCTAAGAACCTATTCTAATTATACATTAAAATAAGACAAAAATTGTCCACTACATATTCAATAATTCAAAAAAAAATTATTATCGATTAGGAAGGTGTAACATATCCATTTTCGCATTTTTTGACACCTAATCTGCTACTTACGCTTAAAGTTATGTGACATATAAAATACACTGAAGTGTCTGCATTATAGGTCTATAGGCCGTAAACTGGTCTGAGTTACACGTCATCGTTACGAAAATCAACACTCTATACTTAGTGCTTTATTTTAAAAATAACCCGTTTTAGGTTTCACTAACTGAGCCATTATTGGGTCCATCAGGACTCAGTGTAGGTAACTTAAACGTCGGAAAATACTAAGAATCTGCTAATGAAGGGCTATAATTGGTGAAAATCTAAACCGCTGTCTATCAAGAATAATTAAGGATTATGATATGAGAATTTGGCGTTTAGTTACCCTCCTCAATTAGTTCACGCCCAATTAATTACGAGTAGTTGTTTCATAGTTGTACCTACAAAGTTTTATTAGCCTTGTTGAATTTGGTGCATATTACAAGAATAATAGAAGTTGAAAGAAAGAAAATAGAGTTACAATAGGACATATTTGCTATTTATTTTTTAATTACCTTTTTATTGTTGTTTCATATAATTATGTTGTATGTGTTATCTTTGTGAAAACTGTTTCTGAGTTTGTCCCGTTTATATTTGTTTATATAAACTCCTGGACAAAATTAACGCACCACACAATTAAACTTGTAAGTATAATTACAATACCAAAATTAATATTGCAATAACATTTTTATAAAAACTTATAGATAATTTTTTATTAAAGAAATTTTTTTCTTTGAAACAATGCAAACTTGCAAACAGAAAACAAACGAAAACAATAGAATTTTCAGACTTAGAGCTGTTAATATCGTGTATGCCCTCTCCTACTCCTAATTACTGCTTCCACGCGTCTTGGCATACTGGAGATCAAATTTTGAACGACTTCTTGAGAAATATTTTTCCATTCCTGCATTGCTGCATCTACCAGTTGATTGCGGTTGGCAGGTGGAGGTGTACGACGTCGAATCCTTTTTTTAATATCGTCCCATAGATGCTCTATTGGGTTCATGTCGGGACTCTTCGCTGGCCATTCCATGAACGGAATAGCTATAGCATTTAAGTAGCGAATAACCTGCCCAGCCACATGAGGACGAGCATTGTCCTGCATAAACAAGAAATTCGGTCCCACAATAGGAACAAATGGCATTACATGGTTAACAACAATATGTTTCACGTATGGGGACCAATTCTGTAGGGCCATCGAAATAGATGCCTCCCCAAAACATTACAGAGCTACCAGCAAACGGAACTCTTGGAGAGATATTGCAACTTGCAAATCTCTCTCCTGGCCTTCTCCAGACACGCTCAACTCCATCAGAAGATTTAAGGCTGATTCTCGTTTCATCTGGGAATAGAACCCTCTTCCAATCATTAAGACTCCAATCTTGATGTTGTCTCGCAAAACGCAATCTTTGAATTTTGTGCTCTCTGGTGAGCAGGAGTTTCTTGGCAGGTTTTCTGCTCTCTAATCCAGCTTCATTTAAGCGCCTTCTAATCGTTCGGGAAGATACAAGAAGACTGCGAGCAGCTATGAATTCATTTTGTAGGATGGTACTAGTCGTTGTCCTGTTTCTTAGAGCGGATTGTCTAAGAAAACGTTCATCTATTGTATTAGTACACCTTTTTCGCCTTCGTAAATGAGAACCTGTCTCGTTAAATCGTCTAACCATGCGACTTATGCTGGAATGGCTTCTTCCTATCACATTAGCAACATGACGCATCGAATATCCCTCATTTAGCAAAGTTGATGCTCTTACTGCTTCTTCCACTGATAAATTTGTTCTGCGATTCATTATTAAACTGGAGAACACTCGCACTTACATTATCAATAACAAAAAACCTTGGTGGCTCAAAACAATTAGTCTTAATAAGCAACAATTTCGATCAGATTTTAAATCAATTTTCATCGAAAATGCTTTTATTTGCTATTACACTTTTAACTCAAAACCCATGTTGACAACATTTACTTGAACTGTCGAAGTATATCCAGAGCCTACTTCTAAGATTGCTAAACAACTGAAAATCATCATTATTTTGGAATAACACAAAATATATGTGGTGGTGCGTTAATTTTGTCCAGGAGTTTATTTAAAAAGAAAATAAACATAAAATTACTTAGTCACCTCTTTCCAAGTTAAACCGTTCAATTGTCAGAATTGCAATATTTACTCCTCAGGGCGTTCCTTGCTCAATTTTGTAAGCATAGTTCTTTCTGTTTTTTTAGTTTGTACAATAGACTAATAGTCGATTGTTAGTTACAACTACTTGTTAACTATTTCTTAAAAAATATGTTAATATGTTATATTAAAATTTGCTTCCAATTTTATTACTTAACTACAAATCGGGTGGCAGGTCTGTTTGGACAAAAATTCACGCTTCTGAAGAGTTTCATTTCCAACTTCATACTTCATGTTTATTCCGTATTTTTAAATCGAAGTTTCTGAGTCTATACAAACATATCTTTTTATTTTGATAATCGAAGGGAGGGTTTCAGCAAACAAGCAATTATTTTTTTAACTTGTCTTCACCTTGATACTTAATTAAAAGTCAACTTCAAATTTGACTTTACTTTAATCTATTATATTGACAAGCATCCCTTCTTAAAATGTTTGTCTTTTAATGCAACCAAATATAAAAGCAAATTTACGCCACGACACCACCATCACCATTATGAACATTTAGGAGAAGCATAACCAGGTATGGATTTTGTATCGGTCACCGAGGCAACGAGCAATCAATTGCGCTTCAACTTGTCATTTATAGTAGTCGTCAAATGAATGGCAATCATATACTGTATATGGGGGTCGGCGTAACGTAATACGAAATCCATACTTTTCTTCGGTCTAGATAATACACACAAGGAATAAATAACAGATTTCGTGATATATCCGGTGCAGAAGATCTACATGATGAGTACGTAATTGTTGGGGGTTAAAATAATAATAGTTAATTTGGGGTAGATAAGGGTGAGGTTTTATTGATATAGAGCTTTTTACATGGTGTAATCTCATTAGAAGACGAATGAGATGATGAAGCAGAGAGCTTGTCAAAAATGTTTATCCCATTTGAATAAAAAATTGCTTTTATTTGTTTGCTGGAAATTTACTGTTTTCAGACTAAAAAATATTATGATGAATTTGACACTTTTAGAATTTCCTTTGTATAAACTTTTTACTGTCTCATATAAGGTACTCATATATGAGAAATATTGTAATCGGGTCTATTATCAGAATTTACGTTATTATCATTCCTTGAGTATAGGAAACATGTTTTTGAAAAAAATGTTTGTGTGTATTGTTGTACCTTCTTTTCCAAAAGTAAGAGCCACAAACGGTTCCAACTTTGAATTTAGACTTTGTGCTACTCCAGGACCTACTAATAAGCTTTTCATTAAAATCGGTGTTTTATAGTAGTTTACTCTTGTCATTTTTCGGTTTTTGGAAATTTTCTCAATGTGCTCCATGAATATTCTTCAATATTCATTCCACTGTCGAATATGCATGGTAAAGTTTTTAATAACATTCTTTGCTAAATTTTCACTAAAAGTCATTTTTTGGTTTTTGGAAATTTTCTATAATTCCACTTCAATATTTTTTTCTAAACTTCAAAAATTTATTGTACTATCGAATGTGTATATTACAGGTTAATAACGTATTTTTGGCGAAATGGTTTGTGAATGGCACTTTATTCTTGCTGTTTTTCAGTTTTACGAAATTTTCTCGATATCCACCTGTAAAATTACTTTCAAATTTGGAGTATTTATTCTCATATCGAAAATTTATAATAAAATATGAGAAAGTATATTTTCTATTAGGTTGATGTATCTCTGATCCACTCTGGCATTTCTCATAGATTTTATTAAGTAGTCCGATTGACACATCGCCTTTTTAAAAATTTTACTTGTCGCCCACCACACTTTACGATAATTAATATGTATCCCTTTTATGTTTAAAACTAAGCGAATTATGTGTAAAGTGTATATATTTTATTTTTTTGCATATCGTTAAATATAGTCGGATTACATCCATTTAAGTTAATTGGCGCTAATTACTAATAACTTATATTGCATATTTAAGCATTATTATGCATATTCTTTTAACAGTGGCATATATTATATATTTAAGTTTTTAAACTTGCATTAGAAACACAAATGACGACTCTCTCTCTCAGAATCAATTGAAATTGTAGACGAATTCGATACGCTATGACAGAAGGTTCGATAAAATATGATTCTGTAAACCGAAAATTAGAAAAATAATTAAATAAAACTGAGGGTTATTTAAAATCAACGAAACATTGAAATTTACTAACATTTAGCTATCATTTAAATCATTTACTAACACAGTGAATAATTTCGACTTCAATTTTTGTTTAGAATGCATTGGAAAGTTAAAAATGCATCACTGACATTTGTTGGTGTTGAAAGTAGTTTTTTCATTTCTAAGCATACATATTCTGATGGGAGTAAATCTTCCTTCTATATAATTTTGCGCAATATTTAATAAGTAATTGTTTTATAAATATGTAGTAGTAATTAAACAATAATTTAATTTAGATCTAATTCCGTTGACAATGTTTTAAATTGTTAGCAAAAGGTTTAAATAAATATTGAAGTAATTTGTTGTAAAATTGTAGTGAGAATTGAAACACCTTTTTGCATTAAAGATTAGTGTATTTATATTGGAACTTTAGTTCCTTACGTCAGGTGTTGGGGAGCGAGGGTGGTCGCGCAGCAATAAATCTGACCGTTAAATGGAATGCGTTACCGGAATGCGTTACCGGGCCGAGCCACTACGAACGCTGCCGAGCCGCTATGAACGCTCGCCTCTCGCTATCTCTGTCTCTCTCTCTCTCTCGTTGTGTCGTTCGCTGTCGTTGTTTCAATGATCGAATGCACTGACTAGATCTGAATACTTAATATGTAGCTCGTACCAATCAACTTAATGATAAAATTTTTATAATTAATACTATTATATGGGTGTTTTTTTTTAAATTTCACCTCATAGTAGGCTGTGGATAGTGTTTGTGAATGCGCCTTACCAAAGAATGTCAGAATTGACATAACCTCACTTTTTTAATAAAAATTGAAACTGCTCCAATCGGTTAATAGTGTCTTGAAAAAGACAGCTCACTCATCTACGCCTAATTAATAGAGCCACGCTGTCTTTTTCAAGACACTAGTAACCGATTGAAGCAGTTTCAATTTTTATTAAAAAAGTGAGGTTATGTCAATTTTGACATTTTTTAGTAAGGCGCATTCACAAACACTATCCTTAGCCTACTATCAGGTGAAATTTAAAAAAAAAACACCCGATATGTTTTTGTTAAATGAAGATTCATCCAGAGTAAAATAAATTTTTATATTTATATGTGTGTATATATTTATTGAGTCAACACATTGAGAACGATATTCCATTGCCTTACTTATGCTGTGTATTATATGCCCGTATTACTGTCGCTGTTTCACGTTAAACATTACAGTTTTATTAAGAAATAATTTAAAAAAATGGTTATTAATTAAATGGAACTAAAGTTCCTAACTCGTGTCCCGCGACACGTTTTTTTTGTTAAGTAGGTAAAATGTTTACATATTGTCGCAATTTTTACATATAATCCGCTCTCTAGTAATAACACATTAAGCAAATCAAAAGAAATTGGCCTCAAATAGAAGATGGGTACTGTGTTCACATTTCTCTTCCTTTATCAAATATAAAAATAGTTTAAGATGTTGGACTAAACAAATGCGGCATTTCATAAAGGAACAAACAATAGATTTTAAATTTGTCCTACGATTCGCTAAATTCTAAAAAATTGATTTCATTACTACGAAAGTTATTTGTGCATGTAACTTATTTTATTAATAACGGCTTTTTTAATACTTTTCTAGCTTGTACTGCAGATATTTGAAAAATATTTAATACACATTTATTAATTTGTAATATCGACGTAAAATTAATGTCCTTCTGCGCAAACCGGTTAGCCAACTAATCTTTCAATGAAGATCTACTCTTTCCAGAAATAGTTTCTTTCAGGCAGTTCGTTCGACCTCCTGTTTTGCCTATTTTCCTGGACTAATGTGAAGAGAAATCAAGACCGCACGACTTGATATATTACCTGCGAAATTAAAATACTTTCTGGGTATTTGGGAGTTCTACAAGTTTTCCAATTGAGAACTGAAGTGAAAGCTTGATATGGAAGAAATGGTTTCGTTGGGTTGAAACAAACGACGGAAGTAAGAGCGTCGGAAATATAAGTATTATTGCAACAAGTTTTCCGAGACCCCACGTCAACCTTGGAAGGGTCCCTTCAGCGTAGACGTTTCCTTGACGTATAGAGGCGTCAGATGAAAGGTCACGAACAGAAAAGCGTCCCTATTCCCTCGAGTCCTTTCCTACTCTCTTCATCGAATATAATAGCCCCGAATAAAGTCGGAAAGCATAACATACAATAAAATCGATGTCGAATATCCTATTTCGGGGACGTTTAAAGGATGTGGAGTGCATTTATTGGGACTGAAAGGAATTTCTTTGGCATTTTCGAAAGCCGCCTCTTCGTCACTCTCATAAATAACCCAGAATCTGTTTGGAGGCGAGAATGAGAACCGCGCCGATGATGTCTGTATTCATCATAACGGGAAATACCGGGAACGGGTTTTCGGCAACGGGAAAAAATCAATTTCATTCATCAGTGCGATGACTTGTAGAAAAACAGAATGTCAGAAATTTTGGCCAGGTTTGATGGGTCATCACTTATTTGTGTCTTACGTGTCTTACGTCTCTCAAGTTTCGAAGATATGTTTCACGTATGCTTGTAGAATTTAACCTCTTCCATATTTTCATGTGTGGCCATTTGGCATAATACCATGAGATCATTTAAATTTATAATTAGAGTAAGCTATGATTTTTCAATTAGGTTGGCAACACCAACTTCCATAGCCTACTCGTTTCATTTGAATTGTCAAAGTGACTCGCTGTGTAAATTAGAGGTTTTGTAAACATTTTGATAATTATTTTGACTTTTAAGGTTATCCAGTTCAGTGGTCGAAAAGGAAATGAAGCAGTAGAAAGTAATGCAGTTTTATTGAAAATTAAAGAAAATGCTCAAAGTTGCTTGGATACAACTGTTAACTTACCGTTTCATATTTTCAAAGGCATTTTCCAACATTTGAACAGTCACAGTGTTGCATGCGATAACAGTTGCCCCTTGCAGTTCTTCAAGATTCTGGGGATTATTCTTAAAAACGGCATTTTTAAGGTATGGGAAAATGAAATAATCTAAAATAGACAAATCAGGACTTCGGGGGGGGGGGGGAATTCCATGACTCCATCATCGTAAAACTCGTGAATTCTTTCCATGGTTTGCTTTGTCTTGTGAGCTGTAGAATTATCCTATTAATTACCCCATGCAAGAGTTCATCGTCGTAAAGATTTTGGAAAAACGGTTCAAGTAAAGTATGCCGATATCTCTCAGCGTTGATAGTTCCTTAAAAAAAAACAGGGCATATATCGTCTTCTGGAGACTGCTAGCCAAACGACAATTTTCTGCGGATAAAGAGGAGATTGAACAAACTCATGGGGATTCTCTGTGGACCAAATACGCATGTTTTGTTTGTTTATATACCCAGAAAGATGGAACTATGCTTCGTCAAAATGTTGTTATCATTCAAGTTATTTAAAAACTATTGACAATATTCCATTCGCACACCAAAATCTCTTGGGAGAAGCTCTTGAACAGCCATTATTTTATATGGATGAAGATCTAAATCTTTTTTTAAAATCTTTTGGCAAGTTCCATAAGAAAGTTCAGTCTCCTGTGCAAGCCGGCGGAGAGATTTTTTAGGAGATTGTTCCATTCGTGCTGCAACATCTGCCACAAACTCAAGTGTCCTTTTTTTGAGGACTCCGCCACCAGCTTTTCGACCAATAGTCCCCACATTACGAAACTTCTCTACACATTGATAGATTTGTTGAACCAATTTTGGGTATTTAAGGGGAAAATTAGGGAATGTATTTCGGAAATATTCATCTACGCACCATTTTCTTGCCGTTCGGCGTTCTTTGAATAACTCTCCGTAAGAAAAATATTATGTTCTAAATTAAACATTTTGGAGCATCAGTTTGCCAATTCAAATGAAACTGTCAGCAGTTGGTGTTGCCCAACGATTACGACTGCCAGGATTGCTCAGTTCGCCGAATCTGCCTGGTAAAAACTCTGTGACGTCACCACCGATGCTGGACAGAAGATAGAGGTTTATTCCCTTTACTGTAGTAAACAGTAAATGTAGTAAATCATTGTAAACTGTACGGTTTACGAACGTACTCTACGTAATCCATATTTACGTACGATATCCACATCACGTCATCCACAGATCAACACCTAAACGCACTTCAGCACTGGTGGTGACGTCACAAAACTATCCAACATTGCTCAAATGTAAGTGAGCAATCCTGGTTTAGTCTATAATGGTTGGGTGTTGCCAACTTAATTTAAAAATCATAGCGTACTCTAATTATAAACTTAAATCTCATGGTAGTTAAATGTGTTTTGATTCCTCTGGTGCTCCTATTTATAGCTCACTGTATACTGTTGAAGAAAGGGAGAACTGCAATTTAATGAGCAAAATGTGAAGGAATTGAGACGCAACCATGATATTATGTAGGTTGTTATTCCTGAATGTGTCGTCATGTAGCTAGATTGTAAAATTGTAACGTTACTCTTTTATGTGAAGAATATGTGCTGTAGGTCTTTTACTTTTCCGCACTGGCAAAGGTCCAAATTTTCAGTTTTCATTTCAGTTCTGAACCCGAGATTTGTAAAATCTGACAATTTTGAAAATATCGAAATTTTTATGAAACGAACTAAATCAATTCTTTCACTGTCGCCACGAGAAAATGATCCCATTTGGTTTGCGCTCCATATTTTGCAAAACGAATTTTGGGATATTTTTTGAACAAAATCGAAAGGGGTTGATATTCCTTTTTTGGGATAAAAAATTACTCATTCAAATTTCACGGTGAAAGTGACAGAAAACAAAATTTTGGAAATATCGAAATTTTTTAGAAAGGAACTAAAAATAAACCAAATGTGAACGTCTTTTTATGAAAAATTTTTCACTATTATTGGCACGAGAAAATGCTTCCGTTTGGCTTGAGCGTCTCATTTTAAAAATCGAAATTTGATACATTTTTTGAAAATTTTGAAAGAGGCTGTCTTTCTATTTTTTGGGGTTAAATATTACACAGTCTAATTTCGCGGTGAAACTGACAGGGTGAATAAGGGGGGTGCCTTTCAATTCTGAAGGCAAGATTCAATTTGTTAGCCCCAACAATTTTGGAAAGAGCGAAATTTTATACAGAAACAAAACAAATTTGGCATTTCTTATCTCCGAAAGTCAACGTCGTTTTATTGAAATTATTTCACTGTTGGAATGAGAAAATGGTTCCGTTTGGGTTGCGCTTCTCATTTTGAAAATTGGATTTTGAGACATTTTTTGAAAAATTTGGAAGGAGTTGTCTTTCTATTTTTTGGGGTTAAAAATTACACAATCGATTTCGTGGTGAAACTGACAGGGTGAATCAGGTGGAGATGCCTTTCAGTTCTGAAGGCAAGATTCAGGTTGTTAACCCGAACAATTTTGAAAATAGCGAAAATTTTACAGAGAAACAAAACAAATTTGGCATTTCGTATCTCCGAAGGTAAACGTCGTTATATTAAAATTATTTCACTGTTGGCATGAGAAAATGATCCCGTTTGGTTTGCGCTTCTCATTTTAAAAATCAAAATTTGATACAATTTTTGAAAATTTTGAAAGGAATTGTCTTTCTATTTTTTGGGGTTAAAAATTACACAATATAATTTCGTGGTGAAAACGACAGGGTGAATCAGGGGAGGAGATGTCTTTTAGTTCTGAAAGCAAGATTCAATTTGTTAGTCCCAACAATTTTGGAAATAGCGAAAATTTAATAAAGAAACAAAACACATTTGGCATTTCATATCTACAAAAGTAAAAGTCGTTTTATTGAAATTATTTCACTGTTGGAATGAGAAAATGGTCCCGTTTGGTTTGCGCCTCTCATTTTAAAAACCGAAATTTGAGACATTTTGTGAAAAATTTGGAAGAGGTTGTCTCTATTTTTAGGGATTAAAAATTACACAATCTAATTTCGTGCTGAAACTGACAGGGTGAATCAGGTGGAGATGTCTTTCAGTTCTAAAGGCAAGATTCAGTTTGTTAACCCTAACAATTTTGAAAATAGCGAAAATTTTATAAAGAAACAAAATTAATTTGGCATTTCCTATCTCTGAAAGTAAACGTCGTTTTATTAAAATTATTTCACTGTTGGCATGAGAAAATGATTCCATTTGGTTTGCGCTTCTCATTATGAAAATCGAAATTTGGTATTTTTGTTGAAAAGTTGAAAAGGGTTAACCTCCCTTTTTTTGAAGTCAAAAATTAAACAATGGAATTTTTCGATGAAATTGGCAGGGGTGGTCCAGGGGGTGAATTTCAGTTCTGAAATTAAAATTTAGAAAACATCGAAATTTTTATGAAGGAACCTAAAAAAACATCAGTATTTCGTACCTCCAAACGTAAACATATATTTTATAAAATTATTTTACTGTTAACACGAGAAAATACTACCTTTTCGTTTGCGCTGCACATTTTGTAGCTCAAAATTGCGACTTTTTGAAAACGTAATTTAGGATATTTTTTGAAAAATTCATAAAGAGCTAACTTTCCAAGATCAAAAATTTTACAATCGAATAAAGTAAACGTCTTTTACGAAATTTATTCAATATTGGCACAGGGAATTGATCCCTTTTGGTTTGTGACCCAAATTTCAAAAATTCAACATTGCGCCATTTTTGAAAAAAAAATAAGTAACTGCTAGTGATGAACTTTCATGTATTTCGAAAACTTTAAAATAAATTTTCAAATTTCCTTATCAAACTCACAGGGTAGGTCAAAAAGACCTTTATGCAATCTTTTCTATTTAACATATTTCTTAACATTTCACTTGTTTTAATATTTCCTAATGAAGAATCTCCGACTTTGTTTTCCTTTGTGATGGTTATTATCATCACAAGGAATCGTAGAATTATTATCATAATATAGAAAACAAAATTAGGGAACATTATAAACTATTCTATAATTGTCTATAAATGTTTAAACTTTAATAATGAGGAAAATAAATAATAATAATCATTATACTATATAGAATAATGATTAAATTAAATATTTTTTTAATTCAATCAGTGTTAATTGCAATTTTGATTTCGCAATACTGATATTCAGGACTATTAAAAAGTTAAATCCTTATCAAATATATCGCAGTCAAATATGCACTGCGTTAACTACTGTACTAGTACAAAATTATTCTGATAAGGTAAGTTTTGATACAATAACCCAAATATCATAAAAATCACTGCCATAGCGACGTGCGCATCTTATGTGGAGTTTCTCCAGGAATCTTATCATAATAGTTTCTAAGGCCAAATATTTTCTGAGGGTATTCAATGAACAACCATTTCACTCCAACTATATTTGTTATTATATATTACAACCGTTTGAATTAAAGGATATTCAAAGCAACTGAATTTATTTCCGGAGACACTGCACAAAATCGATTAGTTACTAATAAGATTAAGCTTGTGGTGGTTGAATACGCCACCAGGTTCGTGGAAAAGTTCATTGAATAACCTTCGACACAAACTGCCTTTATGCTTCCCTATAACTTTTAAATGGAAGTCGCGAAAAACAGCCGGTTCGGACTTTTTAACGCGTTATAGAGCACAGACACCTGTCTGGATATAAATATCATGAAAACTAACACACGTTGACGTAAACACATGACGCCTGTCTATTAATACCTGTTGATTGTGAATTACCACTTTGAATTAAAATTTGAAACCAAATTTGTATGTATCTGATACTAATCAGGTCATACTCTATTCAACATACCTCAAATGCCGGAAAATTTCAATATCGCGCTCATGTTAATGGAAAACTTCAATGTGGACTTTATTAAAGCGGTGAATGAAAACTTTTCAAACTTTATGGAGCAGATATTCAACTCGAAGCCAGCGGCCTGTAATATCTACACTGCATGTGGCAAACTTATACAGTTTCTAATATACGAAATAAATAAAAAAAAGTTCAAAAATATAGCTGTAGGAAGTAATTACGTCTTCCAAAGCTTAGCTTTAGGTTAGGAAGCTAAATGTAAATGTTACCAAAACTACTATATTAATTTGGAATAATACGTAAAGCATCTTAAGGAATTCGCCAAAACGCAATTTTTGGAAATGGCGTCAGTAAGAAACAAATCTTCAGTGGACGTTCCATTTCCAATGGTAATAAAATAAAAAGTAATGAAACCTATCCCAATTCTCTCGCACCGTTTCTGGATATTTATGACAGACGACGTTCTTAAAGAGCATGCAGAGGGGAGATGACGGCTGCTTTATATTCAAAAGCGTAAGGAGGGTTCTTCCTGCGAACACTAAATTAAACCGAATAACTTGTACCTCTTATTATGTGGGGTTAATTAAATTTTTCTTTTGTGATTCACGGAGATTTCCTTCGCAGACAAACGGCGTATATTTCAAAACACGAAGTGATGGTGTTCGGTTGCTCGAGGTTATCGAGGCGTCTTTGGCAACGTAGATTTTACGGTTGTTTAAAAACTCTAATGACATGTATTATTATTACATGTAATTGTACGGTTGAAGTTCCTGAATAATCCTACCTATAATCCAAAACATTGTCTTTAATGCAGAGTGGGAGTGAAATTACAAACAAGTTGTTTACAAGTTGAGGACAAATACGACTTCAAAAATTCAAGGTATGTAAGGGAATACCAATAACATGAAATTCACTTTAAAATAACTGCTCTAACATTTGAAACATGGTTTAGTTAAAGAAGTTGATCAGTATGGAACTTTCTCAAATAAAACATTATTACCGTTTTTTAATACATACTTATCATTTTCAAACATTTGAACGCTACACGACAGAAGTAAGCCATAGTTTCACATATTCAAGTATCCATAGTATAAATACTGCCGAAATGTTGCAAGACAATCTGAAATTCACCTTAAACCAATAATGAAATTTCTAGGAATTTTTAAGTAAGTACTAATGAAGTTTGTTAGAAACACCATAAAGCAGAGGTGATTTACTCGTTATTTTTACATTGAAATGCCCGGCAATGCTCTATGCATGTGACTCAATTTTATTGATTAGCAGAACGTGAGAAGAAAGAAGGTAGTAAATAAAATTGGGTAATAAAGTTTGGTAACTACTATTATCTCATCCGCAAAAAATATATATATTAATATTAATCACTATTATGTTTTTTTATGTTTCTCTCAAATGGTTTTACCAATTCTCACCAAATTTTAGATTTGAACTGGCCTTACTAATTGCTATAACTTTGAAACATTTTTTTGCAAAACGTTCCTAAAGGGCACTATTGAACATTTCCACTTTCTCAATTTTTTTAAAAGGCCAAAATTTTCCTAAAGGGCACTTCCTTATGTGCATCAGTTTGTAGAGTGATTCTTCAGTCTAACTAATATACCTCCATTAAATAAAGTTATTTTTGTTTAATCTAACTCGATTATTGGATTCTTATTTCGAAGTACCTATTGACATTGGAATTTATTATTGTTATATTACATAAGTAAATTTGTTTATCGTTTCGATAAAGTCAGTTGCATTTAAAAACATTTTTTAGTCACCTTTGTCATATAACAAACGACCAAAAGAACCAAAATATACTAATAAGGGAAAATAATATTCAAGAATACATTTATTTTATAAAACGGTTATAATCTTGCCATGAATATTTTGTTTTCTATTTGCCAGTTCACGTTCTGGTTCAGCTTTTTCCCATTTGAAATCATCTCTGTCCTCTGTTAATAATGTCTCATAATCTTTGATCCACTCGCCCATGACAAGTTCTCTTTCACATCTTTTCTTATACTCCTTAATATCTTCCAAGCTTCATTCACCTTCCACGCATAAAACGATCAACCTCTTCACATTTCTTTTCCCACATTCTACTTTTGTGATTAGCAACCTCTTTACTTCTCTGTTCCATTTCGTATAAAACTTCCAATCTTCTATATCCCTAGTTCGAAACCAGTTTTGGTATGCTATTTTTTTAACTGTACTTTCTCCTGCATTTCTGCTGACCACCAATCGGGTATCTATATTAAGTTTATTTCTGTGTTTCCTCCCAATGAATGGCTTCATTCCCTGCTTCGTGAATGTCCTTTTTAATGCTCCGATGGTGTTTGGAAAATAATATAATGGAATAATAGATTCTCGCTATAATAGAATAAAACGCTGATTCATTTCAAACATTCACAAAGAAATGTTACCATGTGATACATGTTACAGCGGGAAGTAGTAAAATTTGTAATTTTACAACTGTCTGTCAAAATAACCTGTGGAGTAATAAAACGATTATTTCGCCGGTAACCAGATGCGTTCTTAAAGAAATGAACGGAAATTAATAAATGAGTTTAAATGGTATATGTAATGATAACTTTGCTTAAGACCGTTATAATTGTTTTAATAAAAGGTAGGTATTACGACCGCGAATGTTATCAACTCAGAAACGCTTTCATTTTTACCTGATTTGTTGTTAATTTGTCATTAATATAATATATTATAATATCGGAACTCGGTATTTATTTATAATATTTTATGGTAATATTTTTTATATCTCCTATTTATAACGATGTGTTGGATTTTTGACGTCTATCTTGCAAATTTGTCGATTCAGATATTGGTGATCAAATCTTGAATTTTTATTAATTCATTCACTCATTTCTTTATATTATTATGTATGGAGAGATTTGCATGTACTATTTTGTGAAATGTGAAAACTTGCATTGCATAAAAATTTCAATTACTTTCACAACCAAATGCTATCAACATTTTTGTAGCTGCATTGATTAATACACACTCATTGATTCTACTAATGTTCCGTCACTAGCGTCACTAATGTTAATTTTGTCAGAGCAGGAAGTGACTGTGAAGAGGCATAATAAATATTTTTTATGCAATAAAGATCTTTACTTGTTATGTTTTCAAAGTTTGCTTTCCAAACTATTCCAAGAAGAGACCACAACGGATATTGTCATCTCGGCAATTCTAGGTAAGTTAAGGGAACTGCAGCCGCAAATGCTTGCGTTATCATCTCGGCTATTTATGTAAATAACATCGGCCCATTTATTTCATTTAAAATCATGAAGGCAGAAGTTTTTCCACCCGTGTTGCTGAGCATTGGGGGTGTGTGTTGAAGAATGTTAACAACCCATTGGCTAACGTACCTAGTTCTTTTGCTAGCCATGTTCTTGAACAGCACCACTTTCCAAATCCTATTCCTCCAACCTTGGAATATGATGCTTTGCATTTTGAATTGAAGGGATCCCGATTGAATTTATTGGAATCTCTGGAGATAGTCAAGGCGTTGAAGGTCCCTGACCTTATAACCCTAAATGACTCCCTTCCGCTGACCTGCTCCAGTTTCTTCAAAGAACTGAAGTGCACAGACCCACATGTTACTCAGTTCTAACCGCATTTATACACTGCCTTGGTTTTGGGAGCCCCCTTTGGAGTTTGGTAGTAGTTTTTCCACAACGCTTACGACATGTGAACTTTGGAGGTTAAGTCAATGCAACGTCACCGGACGCTTTCGGGGATTACTTAAGCCGGTTTCTGTAATTTGGTTTGTAAATAAGCACCTTTTCAGATGCTACACCTAGCGGACAATTACCTTACTAATCCGTTCCACACATAGTTTCCTCACCATTAAATTCTGACTTTGTAACTTTCAACATAGATGGCTGTTTTTTCCCGTTTATTCAAACTTTTTACAATTTCTTTTTTATATTACAATTTTTTTATATTACAATTCTTATATTTTTACATTCGATTCGGTTCTAGAACTTAGTCCCCCTCGACCCCTCCTATGAGGAGTGTGGTTTGTGATTTTATTTATATATTTTAACTGTCTGGTCCTTTGTGTTATTAATTTTAAGGTTTTTTGACCAACGGGTAAGGCTAAGTTCTACTACCTTCTAGTCTAGACAACTAATTTTAGTTTATTTCTTTGAGCAGGGTTCGACTGATGATGGGTCTTAGGGACCCGAAACATGTCTCTTGTTAATAATAAAATCGACCTTTGACAAAGTGTTTCAATGCGATGGGGTGTTGACTGAGAGATACTCACTTGTGTGTTGTGTCATTGAAAATCAGTTTATCAGTAGTCAGTCATCATTGCCTAGACGTGCAGGTGTGTGTAATTAGACAGTGACAGTTTGAATTTCAAAATAAAGACCTGAGTTTACCAGGAAACCATTCGTCCTGTATGTTCATAGTGGTATTTTTAAACTACGGAGATACGTTTTGGAGTATGGAGAATTTATCGGGACCATCGAAACGCCAAAAATTAGCGCCGTTCTTAGTTAATGAAATAGTTTTAATTTTGAATTGTTTCGATTTCATCAAGAATCAAAATTCCGATGCGAGTGAGGACACACACAATTTTTCCAGTTACCGACTATTGCGTATTTACTCATTTTCCCCGACCGTACGCCAGAGAGCGATTATTCCCTGTATGTTTACAACAGCCAGACGTACAATATTCGCACGTGTTTCGAGTGAGTCACTCAAAATACAAAGCGAATCCGTAAGACATAAAACTCACAAAATTTAGGGGATGCCACCTTGTATGGGTTTTGCATTTATAATGAGATTTTATTACTCCATGGGTTATTTTGACAGAGTTTAGGAATGTTGGTCTTCTTTTCGTGTATCTGCTACAAAAGTAGTAAAGCGATACAATACATCATATGTAAAAATTGTGAAAATCGTTTTGATCCCCACCGTATTTCCGGCGAGAATCATTGGAATTCTTGCCCGCCTAAGAGATCTTCCTTTATCTATCGATCAGCGAAGCAAACGATAAAAATCTCGAAGAGCATCGGCACATAACAAGCACCTCGCAGTGGATTACTCAAATCCGAATTCAAATCTCGGCCGATTCGAGTGAATAATAACAAGATCGCTCCTTTCGGCATTGTCGATCGATAGCGTTTTTCAGATGCGGCGAGAAAATCGGGGAGAGCCCCCCTTTCTCCCCCGATGCGAACCGATTCGACTGTAACGATTCCGCACTGTGGAGGACATCAGGAAATTGCCTTTTTACATAAAACGCATTCGAAATCACAACAACCCTGTACAGGGTGTGAACCCCGTTCTCGGGTAATGGGTCTATTGTTCGTTTGCATTCGATATTTATAATGTGCGTTCAGGAACGGCTCCTTCCACTTTCAAGCCCTACGTAGATATTTAAGAATATGCAGAGCTCCAAAATAATTCACATCTCAGTTAACAAACTATAATAGATTAATCTTCAAACATCTATACATCTAACCTTCTTCTTCAAGTCCATACTATTCCAGCATGTGTAGTTTGTTTTGTTTAGTTGTTAATACCTATTGCATGACTTAGGTCGTCGAAGTCAATCAAATGGTGAGCGACGAGCTACCTCACGTGCAAATCGCACTGACCACCAGCTAGAGACAGATAATGATAACATTCGTATTGGTATGACAGAATTGCGTTCGACAGTGAATAATTATGAAGTAGATAGGCTTGGAATGGAACGACTTCGGGCACATCAAACACAACAGCAGAGAGCACGACACAATGAAATAGAGCGGATTCCGCAGAAGCAGTGTTCCAGTAAACCTAAAACGAGTAGCATTCCACTACGACCCGGAAATAGATTATTGTGCCGACCAATCCGTAACGATTGGAGAAATGACAGTTATTTGTCAATATTGTAAAACGTTAAAATATAGCGGTGAATCTTATGGATTATGTTGTGCTGGTGGTATAGTAAAATTGCCACAATTGTTTCCACCACCAGATCTATTATTACGCTCATTAGTTTCTGGGGTGGGAAATGACTAAACATTTCTTGACCAACATCAATTGCTTTCAAATGACGTCGTTTGGTGCAACGCATATTGTACAGGAAAATTTCATGCCCACTTTAAAGGTAGTTTTTGATAAATTTTTTATTAAAAATTTAAAAAGATAATATACAATTGCAGATACAAGGACAGTTTGCGGAATCAACTTGGAGTTTCCCTGTTTCGCGCATGGGCATACGTCGCGTGTTCGCGAGTCGTAAAACTATCATCTTTATATCGGGTTTTTTTTTTAATTTCACCTCATAGTAGGCTGTGGATAGTGTTTGTGAATACGCCTTACTAAAAAATATCAATATTAACATAACCTCACTTTTTTAATAAAAATTGAAACTGCTCCAATCGGATAATAGTGTCTTGAAAAAGACAGCTCACTCATCTACGCCTAATTAATAGAGCCAATGGGTCATGTATAATTTTATTTATCTTTCTTTTTACTTTATGTGGCATTGCAACGCATGCCGTGTACGGCTTGTCGTAAATGAAAATGTAAATCAAGCAAGTCGTTGTAGTACTGTCATCGACAGTTGTCAGATCGACATCATTTAGGGCCCAAATCCAAATTTTTAGTTAATTACCAAAATTCTCAGTGAAAAACCTACACTACAATGGCTTTTGTGTGCCCCATAGACGAAGGCAGTGCTGAACCAAATTGTTGCGTCCATTGTTGTGCAGCTAAGGAAGAACCAAGGCATCACCATCATGAACTCGAACTTCCCGAAATCATGGCAAGTGATATCCTTTGCAAAAATATAAGTAATTCTGCGAAAAGCGGGCTAATTGTTGACAAAAGTAAATTTACTCAATTTACAGCATCTTCACAAGGAACGTTTACAAAACTTCTTATTAAATCCTTCATTAACTAGTTCGCTGCTACTGTTGCTTGCATATTATTCATTTTATGTCCAACTTCATTTCGTTTCGACTTTCACCCAGAGTCATGTAAATACAGAAAATGTAGACATGTAGTGGCCTTAGGATTGAAAGGAAGACGGATGAGTTGCTACGTGATTTGTAAATGGTTACGTCACATCAAACTTGAATCCTGTTGACCGCTGAAAAGTGTTTTCGTGTTCAGTTTCGTGTACAATTTAATTGTATCGCTATGTCGGTTTTGTTCTTGTACGTGAATAAATTTAATGAAACGCGCGCGGAAAAAAATTGTCGGACGAGATACGGACAACGTGGTTTTTATAGGAAAAGTGATTGCATGGAAATATAAGCCGTATGCTTTGTACTCGCAGTCTGGGAGGTGGTGGAAATCTATGATCTGAAACCAAGTGAGGGTAGCATAATAGCACTCTCAATTTCGATTTGTGTTTTCGTTGCAGGGGCGTTCCACAATTTTATTTGGTTTGCGATCATTTAGCAATTTTAACTATAATTTGAAATGCCACAACTATTAGCACAGCACTATTAGTTCCGACGCGTCTTGAAAATAGTTTTTATAAACATATCATCCCCATCTCGTAACCACTTAATTGTGATATCAATTTGATGCTTTGATATCAATTAACAAATTGAAGGTACTGATCTTCTCGATACGAATATCGAATGGTGCCACTTTGAATCCGGCCTCAAGTGTCGCATTTAAATATTAAGATTAAATACTGAACAATCATCTAATATAAATATTAAATATTAAGTTCATAAATGTATTCTCATTATTATTATTTATTACTATTTGACCAAAATAGTCATTATCAAAGTTGGTGAGTCATCGACAGTGATATGATGGTGATATGATGATGACGATAATGACAGTGATATGATTGACAGTGTTTTTTGACAGAACGGACATAACATCAATTACTAAAGAAATACTAAAATATGGTAGTTATTTTCTATCACTGTCACCATATACCAAACAGTAATGTCGTGAATGTCGTTAATGCCATTAACGTTATGTTTTCTGCCACGTTAAACCTAGAAATTCAATGGCTTAACGTTAATCCAGCTTATATTTTGCAGTTATTGCGGTCCATAGCAAATTTCGAAATTGAGCTATCCTAACTCCCCAATTAACGTCCCTTTTGAACCATCATTAGTTAAGTCGATTGAACATAAAATATTTGTACTTATTGTCACCAATCGCAATGGCGCACTTCTCGTGGTTTGCAGTAAAATAAGAAAAAACAGATGAATTGCAATACCCACAATAACTACTGATCATCCTTTAGTTGCGGACTTAAGTACCATAGTATTTGGGTCCAGACTGGTAGGTTTATCAAAATTGACCAGTCAAGACAGTCATTGAAAACTGCGCCAAAATACCAGAAACCGTTTTATCCCACAGGATGATATTAATTTCAACATGTTTCAGATATGTTTCAAAGACTGCGACAGAAGTAACCTGCAGCGACACTCCGACAAAAGAAACAACGAAACCGAAGCGTTTCACAAATTGTCCCAATCGAAATCGAGGGAGCTGCGTGCCAGCATATTATACACAGGGTGTGACTGCTTGAAGAGGGACGGCCTCCAGCACGACTGTCGCAGGACGGGCTGCCACGGCTCTCCCGAATGCGTCGTCCAGCCGCCAGTCTGTAAACCAAGTCGTATCGTCGAAGAACGGAACAGGTTGAGGGAACTTATGAGGGCGAAATACGCCAACAGAACAAGGAACGGCAAAGATAAGCAAAAGGGGGCCGATAATGGACAAGATCGAACTGCGAATTACAGATGCTATCCGGCCAGGTTGCGGAGTCCTGGACCTTGTTGTAAACAGATATGCCCGTCATGTTTAAATTAGCACCCGATAAATTAGTTCCATTCTAAAAGTATTTGTACTCCGACTTCGAATTAAGAACTTAATGGTTATCGTGTATATTGCATATGTGGCAAATACGCAATATTATTCAATTGTTATGTAATATTAACATAGCTTCATGACATCTAGCTTGTATGACGGTTATGGACTAGCAGCTAGTCCATAACCGAATGGACTAGCTGCGGCCACAGAACTCATAACCACTGGTTCGTCCAGTTCCTAACGGGGCATGGGTCCTTCGGGACATTTAGAAATCGTATAGGGCGAACCACGGACGATCACACCGTGACTGAGCACACCGTGTTCAGGTGTCCCTTATGGAGGAGCTACATGGAACCCCTTAAACAATTGATGGGCCAAAACTGGACTCCGAGGCTTACCATTCAGGCAATGATAAGGGACAAGGAGGTGTGGACCATCGGCTACAACGCCATCACCTCCCTCATGAGAGAGAAGTACAGGAGGGAGCTGCAGCCACGAAGGCAGCTCCGAATCCATAGACTATAAACTCCGGCCTGCAGACCTACTTGCGGTGCCGCATGGGACTGATGCCCGCGCATAAGGTAAGAAATCAGCCAGCATAGCTTACTCCACCCTTCCCACCTAGCATGTGCTATCCGAACCTTTCTGACAGAACACTCCCAGCCCACAACATTAGACTAGGCTCAATAGCTCGCTTCTAGTTAGGACAGGTTATCTACTCCGGTAGAAAACTCGTAACCGTTTCGCAAACCACCACCTGAACCCCTAATCCGGGTTTCCCGGGACGGGGGACGTAGGGTGGTGTCCTCTGTGTTAATCTATCCGGGACCCCCCTTCAACACCGGGGGCCCCTACACCCTGCCCACTATTCCGGTGCCCGAAGGCGGTACGGCCCCATAAGGTCGATCCCAACGGGCTACCGATGAGTTATTCCATCTCTCGACTTGTTGGACCCTTCCACCGTCCGAGCCTAGGGGGAACTAGCAGGGTCCTCTGTTTCCTCCAGGTGAACTTATCCGGGGCGGTGTTTATTGCCCGCTTCCAAGGTAGTGCGTGGCCTCATTGGCCTCAAGTCGGGGGAAAAAAAAAGCTTGTATGAAATTAATGCTTTTTTCTTACATTATATATATATATATATATATATATATATATATATATATATCCAGGTTTTCAGATTAACTCCGTTTCTCGCATCTCATCCTCCACCTTCTCCTGTTTCTCCAATCTTCTCCATCTAAATCTATAAATCTATTGTATGCGTTATTGTATTCCCTTTAACATTCAAATCTCTTGCCACTCCCCCAGTGACTATATATTGTGTCTTCTCTAAATTCATCTCTAAACCCTATTCCTTGTATTGGTCTATTAATTTTCTGGTCATTTAGTATGCGTCGTTTTCATTCTCCTAATATTAATTGATCATTGGAGAACAGCAATGTGTGGATATGTTCGTTATTTAATGTTATGCCCATACTTTTACATTTCTTCATCTACCTACGTAAGACTCATTCCCTGTATACTTTGGTTAGAATTGGGGAGATTGGACAACCTTGTCTGAACCCTTCGTCAATTTTGAATGATTTTGGTAACTGAGCTGCAATTTTCACTTGACTCGTTGCTTTTTTGTATATTTGCTTTATAATTCTTTTATATTTCTTAATTCTTAATTTTCTTCTAATTCTTTAATTCTGTTTAATATAAAATTCTTTTCATTAATGCTAGTCTTCTAGATTGCTTCCCATAGTTTAGTTCGAGGTACCGCAACATAGGCCTTCCTCAGGTCAATAAATATTGCATGCAATTCTTTCCCTCGAGCTAAAAATGTTTCCGAAATCTGCCTAAAAATGAACAGGTTGCCTATACATGATCTCCCTGGTCTGAATCCGCTTTGTTCCTCAATTTCCACGATTTCTTCCTCCAGTTGTTTTTTGATAATGCGTCCATACAGTCTTCCTGTCGAATATGTCACAGCTAAGCCCCTGTAATGTTACGTATCTTGTTGTTTCCTTTTTATGTATTGAGCTTATAAAAGATTGATTTAACTCTTCTGGTAGCTTATCTCAATTCATTATTTTATTAAATATTTTACATACGATTTCGATAGCTTGGTCAGGAGCATACTTATGGAATTCAAAAGAACACCTTCAGGACCTGAAGATTTATTGTTTTTCATCGTTCTGAGTGTATGTTTAATCTCTTCTACTGTGATATCTACTCTTGTTCTACTTACATTATTAAGACAGCAAAAAGGGAGAGGTGAGCATAACTCATATAAACTACTCTCCACACGAACTCAATTTATGAAGCCGTTAAAACCGTTATCACAACATAATTCTGAGCCGTCGAAGCAATCTGATTCGTTATAAGCCGTTAGTCCTTACTTATTAGCAACGATAGAAACTTCTAAGGGCTGATTAGTACATGAAGTAAGCACGGAACTCACAGAACATACAGACATAGAAGTTGTCCATTTGACATTTGACGTTAAGTAGTACTTTTCGCCTATGATTCTCCCCTAATTCTTCGTTCCGCTTGAATTTCGAGTTTTATGTGTAATTATGAACGACGAGAAGTGGGACCGAAACAAAAGATCAGTACCTATGCTTAAAATCATTCCAAACTTTGTTTTGCAATTTTTCATAATCATGAAGTACTAAAAGAAGGAATGAATGATTTTTCTAAAATCATATGCTGCTTGCCGTCATGTTGCTCCATTTTTTTTTTGTAACCACGTGGTCCATGGTCAAATAAGGGATCAATTCCCAGTTGAGCCAGATAGAGCCTTACCTACATATGGGTACCAACTTCAAGATTTTCTTGTATTCAATTTAATAATTCCGACACTGTTTTCAAAGATAACTTCATCGGATTTAAATCATCCATATTTACAAAGATCTTAAATTTTATTTCTCGTAGTACATAGGCACCGTACTTTAAACAGTTCGTGAATCTTTTGAATCCTATTTAAATTATCTATTTTATTTCATTTGTTCATATTCTACTCGTGTAGAACAATCAATTTGTATCCATCTATGTAAACAATAAGAAAAGAAAAATATTAACGAATTGAACGATCGACGAACCATAGGTAGAATGACATACTAACCAGGAAAAATTCAAAACATCATGACAGCGCTTGCGCTCTGTTCGATAAGTAGCTGCTGGACACTTTACTCGATGGTCACAGCATTCTGCAAAACGAGACATCAAATTCGTCGTCAAGTGAATAGGCGCTTACTAATCAGTTACTGATGAGTAACCTTACTTGAAGCTTTACTGACAGGTGAGTAAACCGTGCCTAAACTGTTTTAAATTTACCGTTAGGCTTAACGCACAATCTATTAAAGTTAAAGGTACAGCGTTTAGGCAGAATTAAGCATCGTAACAACCGCCATTCCAGAGCTACTCACTGACACTTCACTTCAGGTTAACTGCCGATTTCAAAATTTTGTTTCTTAACTTCCGTCCAAATAAAGTTACCTTATTAGCTTGACTTCTTATGAGGTGATGGTAAGTTTCGATTAAGATTTAAAACTTATGTTTCACTTCCACATACGCTGAAACATTTCTCCCAAATTAAATGTCACTGAACAAGGAAGTGCTCAGATTATCATCGCCAAATATGATGTTCTGAGAAATGGTAGTAGTTTTAACTTGTAACAAGTTAACCATCGGCTATCCGAACGAAAGTATATTTGTAGTTCTCTATAGCTTATAGCTTTCTATCTGTCTTTGAAAGGAGAAATAAGTGACTGTACTATAGTATACAGTGTGTCTTAATTAAGTTGGAATCATATGGAAAACTTATAAAAAATTACTCTTCATAAATAGTTTTACTTAGTCTGAAACCTAAAACGCAGCATTATTTTTTTTTTTAGGTCTATACGAGGTTCGTCAAAAAATATGAATTTTGTTCAAGAATAAATTATTTTTATTGTTGACAATATCGAAAATTATTTTGGAAGAAATTTGATCGGAATTGAAATCCACCTTCAAATATGCACTCATATCTATTTGCGCAGTGCATTGAAAACTCACGTTAACGCACCTTTTGACAGATACGCATGCGCAGATTTAATTTTCATTGCGGTATGGGATATTGCGCGGGTCGAATGAGGTTAACGTAATGCTTTAAGGAACATGAAATAATGGAGAACCGTAAACTCTAAAGTGCTGTACACGTAAAGATCTTTTTACAGCGCACGTATCTGTCAAGTCAAACAACTTCTTTCGTAACAATTTTCGATATTGTCAACGATAAAGGTAATTTACTCTTTAGCACAACTCATACTTTTTGACAAACCTCGTTTATGCCTTAAACAATTTAATATCCGATCTCCATTATTGGTCTTAAACCAAGTAGAACGTTTTATGCAGAATGACTTTTCTACATCAAATTAATAATAAGAAAGTTTTCCATAAGAGTCCAACTTAATTAGTAACCAAAATTCACTGTTATTATTTAAATTTTAAGAAATTAAATGAAAGTACCCTAGTCAAGTAATTCATTGGAAACCTTAGTGCATTAACCAAAACGCTCCTGCGATATTTTGCTGGTAAGTTTCATAAAATCTCATTGTATATAACCTTGAGTATCGTTTACCATCTTTATATAGTTATTTTATTATCTTATTATCAACGAGCAAAACACAATAAGCACCCATTAAAAATTTTCCCATCGGTTACAAAAGACCTCTGCCTTTGCTTCCAGCAAGGATTGCACCTAAACGTAACTTTCTCGCGATGTTGCTAAATTGGCTATAACCAACAGCACACGTCCCATACTTATAAAATTAAAACGGTCGGTACGTGAACTGGATTCATTAGGCTTGGTATCCGATTAACTTTCTCTACTCACCGAGTCCGAAGTAAGCAGATAGTAATACAAGAATGGCGAGCATTTGCATTTCTCCTGCGAATCCTACTTGCCACTTTCACACGTGCACACTCACAACGGACAACTGAACTACAAGCGGTGCTAGCATCATTTTTCAGCGGGAAACATTTACATCGTTATGGGCCGGCAAGGGGGGGTCGACTGAAAAATAAAATGAAATGGTCAGTATTACAATCAAGTCATAAAATTTTCATGATAATTTATTACGAAACGCACACGGAACTGGCTCAATCATACACAGCATTACATTGATTTTGAGAAGTTTGATGCTGAAGGCACTACTTTCATATTCATCAGTAGGCTGTTTTCTCATTTGTGTCGTATATTTGATGTCTAGTTTCTTGTTAATTCCTTTTAAATTACTTAATTGCTGACTAAGTTATTAACTACATACGTTATTAAAAATAATTAATGAAATAACCCAGTCCATTTCTCTTAAATTTGGAGGATGTGTTTAGCTGGAAGGTTCTCCTGAAGTATCTCCAACAATATATGAAGAAATAAAGCGATTATAGGAATATAAAATGCTTTATTTTTGTGGTGCCAAACGTGTTTCGCCCCAGAGGCGAAAATACGAAAGACTATATCTATATCACCTGAATTGTATAAGATGATAACAATTTAATTCTCTACTATTCCCCTAAAACCCTATCACAGCTAAAATTAACGAAAATCCAAAAACTTCTTCGAGATGAGTATCGAATGTCGTGATTCAACACGTGGGTGGGTTACTCAATACAATCGTTTTGTTTCTTCAAATATTGCTAGAGGATGATTGCTGGCACTCATGGAGTTCTCCTTGCTAAGCTTGATGGATATTGCATTAGAGGTAATACTTTAAAGCTGCTAGCAAACTACTTAGACATTGTACAGCAAAGAGTTAAACTTGAGAAGCATGTTAGTGAGTAATAGAGATTTAAAACATATGTAGTTTTTGGGAGCTATACCACTGATGCAACATCTAGCCTTATTATTCATATAAATGGAACTAGAATTAAATAAGTTGAAACTGTAGGTACCTGAGTGTAAATTTTGTTTTAAATATGAAATAGAATAAACATGTTAGATATACATCAACATGTTCATAGACCAACATTATAGATCAACAAAATATAGATCCTAATTTTTCTGTTCTACAAACTGTCAACAATTTTATGCACACTGATACAGTAACAATTAGGTATTTATTATGCGTTTTTTCATAACCTCATTACCTATGAAAACAATGCTTGGGAGAAAGTAAACGAATACTCCAACTTTTAACATAAATAGTGAAACAAAAGTAGTGAAACTAGTTAGTGAAACTAGTGAAACAAAATATAAGTCGTAAAAACGTTACACTTGTGCTATTAAGTACCTTAACAATTTTTCATATGAGCCTAAAATCTTAAAAATATCTAACAAAAAAAGAAAACAAAAAGATTAAATGGAAATGGATTTCCAATATATAAAGGGAAAGATTGACTTACGCTACAGATTTAACATATTTTTTCAACTATTTTTAACGATTTTAATTAAACGTTTAACAAATATGTACACACATATTTTTAACAACTGTTTAATACAGAATAAACTTTATACTGGTACTTTTAGCAAACGTATACTAGTATTACTAAGTTTACTCTATGTCCCAGTGTATGCACAACAATAAACTACCTTTATTTTTAAAGAGAGAAAAAGATAATGAAGGTTGTCTAGAATTACGTTTTAGGGTAGAAAACTAAATTAAAAAAATAATGCCAGTTTAATATTTTATTTAATTTTAAGACATTTTGGCAAAAGAAGTTCTTAAAAATGATAAATTATGCAACTGCTGAAAATGTCATATAATAAGAGGATAATTTCAATCCATTTAATACTACACATTTTTAAACAAATAAATGGATAGAATTATGGTTCAGTTTTCCCTTCTAACCTAACTTAATGGGTTATCTTAGGTTAAGACTGTAGATAAGATTAAAATGATTTAAAACATTAATGCTCAAATCCAAAAAAATTTTGATATATACACCTACTGTTACGTTCATTTTGGGACATTGTTCCAAATGTCTCCAATTTTGATTATAAATTTTAAATTTTCGAATTGCTAACACTATGTGATTAACTCTGGAATTGTGAATCCCAATTTTGTAAAATCACAAAACTTTCATATTTAATGTTTTAGAGATTTGTGATAATAGGGAGTTTTGAAAGTTAAAAAACTTCAAACAAAAAATAATAATTAAAAACGTTATGCAAGTGAAATTCTTTCACTTAGTTGAATGGTTGAATTAATTATTTTTCACCCATTTTGCGAGTAACTAATTTCAAAAAAATTATGCCAAAATATGTATGTTACAATCTCCTAAATCTTAAAGAAATAGGCTAATGGAAACATACTTTTAACGCTTATTATGTTTTTTAGCATAACGAATACGATTACCAATACCGAATTCTTTAAAAGACTCTTTTAAAGACTCAAAACGTCTTAAAAATAGAGGTATTCTAAATATTTTTTTGAGAAGGGACCTGCTTATAACAACAAATCTTGAGAGACTTACTTTTAGTGGTGCTTTTGACACTATTTGACTATTAATATTAACACACGTTAATAAACATGTCAAGATTTGTTATAGTAGAAGCTCACAAGCTTTTTAATCTTTCTTATCTCATTAAATTCCAGTAGAATACAATTTCCATTTGACAGTTGAAATTTATTAACTATCTACATGTGGAAGTTTCTTGTGATTTGTGATGCCAAAACTATATTTTTATAACACGTGATCTCTTACTATTAGAGTCGCCAAACGTGGGATAGCTTAACTATCTTGAATTGTAAGTTTCAAGCTTATCGAGTAACCCTAGGACTTGTTAAAAAATAGAATATAAAGAAAATTCTATGGTCTAAACAAATCTTAGAATCACATTTTAATCCACTTCCGCTCTATTGAAAGAAATAAATATATAATGTAATCAAAATAAAATCAATTATAAATAAAATAAAAAATAAATAAATTTAGTAGTGGGTTATCGTTAAGAATGACACCTGAGGTCGCAATACAAGATACTAATAATAATTGATTTTTTATGTTTATTTATAAATGTTTTTATTATTATTTATAAACAATTAAATGTACTATTATGAAACTTAAAAATTTGTATCTTACGACTTACATCGTCAAAAAAGTATCGATATAATTTTTGAGGAGTTAATTTTGGACAGATGAAAGTCATTAATGAATCACTAGTTTTGTTCACAAACGGTTTTCTAAATTTAACTTGGCAATCTTTTTCCAAATTAGTTTAGGTAGTTCGAAATTTCATAACCCTAAACTGGGGTTATTTAATCATTATTTACTGACCTATTCACGAGTATATTCACCTACATTATCATTATCATTATTCACGAACCTAACCTATTTGTTCTTGGTTTTAAAATCAATATATTATCGAAAACACCTATTTGGTTGAGTAGGGTTTTAAACTGCGTTTACTTCAATATTAAGACAATTGAAATTAATTGAAGTGAAAGATGTTTTAGAATTTTTGAGGTAATGAGAAAAGAAAGTTTGCGACGCGCATTGCAGTATTTTTAAGCAATAATGCCCAAGATACAAGTGCAATTAGTGTAGGATTTTGTTTTTAAGTAAGTTATTCCAATTAAAATTCGCTCATTCACTGCGCTTTATGTCAAAATTGCGCTCATATTGTACTTATGTTTATATTCTCATGTTGTTTTCTTCGATAAAACCACAGAATTATCAACAGACATCGAAAAGAATTCTCAGTTGATTTTATATATAGAGTGATTATTATCTTTGCAACCTATCGCCTTAGATAATTCAAATTTGAGTTGGCGCAATGGTGAATTGAACTATCCCAAAGGATTGGCCGGGAATGCCTTTTCAGTTTTTAATCAATCGGTTAATTTGATTAATTTCAATTTCATCTCTGACGGAATTTAATTATAGAACTTTTGTGTTCTATTTGAATGAGAAGGAAAAATTGTGGTACTTTTAATGTGATAGATAGATTTCAGAATATCTGAATGTGTGACTGTCGAATTGCTCCTTACATGTTGCTGCAATATTTTGATCTTTCATGGAAATCTTGCACACCGGTGCGAATGTTCTACGGACATTTTCCATTTACACCATTGCGAAAGTAACTTTCGATAATGGAAATCGTGTGTTTAATATTAAGTATACTTTAGTTTAAGTTCGTTTTGTACCATTTAATTGTTTTAAGAACTATTTCATAGCCTTGTAGAGTATGATTTATGGCCATAGATAACTTAATCTCAGTAACCACTTGGACTTCCCGGTACTTCATCCGTAAACCTTAAAATCTCTCTTCTCTTCACAAGCATCGAGCGCAACGTAATCCCTGGACACCACCGCACAACAAACAGAACTGATTTCCACCTTCACCACAGATCCAAATATTCAGGGAAAATGTCGGGAAAATAGGTACGTACCTGTCGCGGTAGGTGCTATCAGTCACCGGTCGCCAGCAGACTAGAGGCTCGTGTCTATCTTCGCCCGGGAAATTCGGGGGCGGGAAAACGGGAGGCGGGTTTTCCCGAAAATTCGGCACGCCCCCGCTCCCGTTGCCACACTTGCGGATTTCCCCGGCGTGTGTACCGTTTTTCCACGCGGCGCGACGAGCCGGGACGCCGCCGAGGGGGGTAGCAAGAAGCGAGTCTCTCCCTCTTCATCCCTCTCCCCCTCTCTCATTTTCCCTCTCCCACTACCACTCCGTCTTCCTCTCCTCGGCGGCATGCGAGAGTGCGAGACAAAGGAATGAAGTATTATAAGGGATTGCTTCTGGAATTCCCGGTAATAGGATGAAGATTTTCTGTTTTGTGCTACCTAAACGTTTGTATTCTCGTTTTTTTATGGCGGACCGTTCCTCTTGTGGTGGTTTCCCTTTTTCCTTCCAGAGCCCGTCCGCTCGCTTTTTCTCCCGAAGTTTTACTGTACGTCAAGGGTACTCCAGTGGGATTAGTATCGATGTAATTGGTAAGCGGCTTTTCCGACCACAAATTTAAAAATCGTCGAGGAATTGTCCATCGAGAAGCATCTTAGTCGGCAATGTTTCAAGTTCTTGACCATTATCATATTTGGATATATTATTATAGTCCAGTCATCTTAGGCCAAATTGGGTGAATATCTCGGAAAATCGACATACCCAGTATATTAACACGCAAAAACTTCTATTTTGGCATCCTAAAACTTTCCTCAAAATTCACATATAATTGGATGGTCGCAAGTTTTAAACTCGGGGGTCAAAATACACAAAAATCGATTTTTTCTACATTTTTTGCAAATATCTCGGTTTCTATGGGTTCTACGCTATTTGTATTTATTATCTACATTGTAGAGAATCAAATTCTCTACAACTTTTGTATTTAATATTTCTTCATATCTCGAACTGTTTTCGAGATAGAGAGCGGAGAGTGCTGGTCAGAGAATCATGTGAGGTCAACTGGTAGTCCCGATCAAAAACTCGTAATATTAAGGTTATAAATTATTGCTAAATATTTGATTAGCATTTATTATTACCTTTTACATTAAACTCAATCTTTCTTTCTAATAATTCTAAAATTTATCAATTCAATAACACTCATAATCTCTTTCTGTAATTGCAAAATTGTCAAGGGACATACTTTAATTACATTTTAATTATATTCTCATTTACACTAATTGCATATCAAGTAAAAAATAATTAATTACATCTTGATTAAAATCCGTAAACTCCTAAATATTAAATCTATCAAATGACACTTTTAATAAAAACATTAATTTAAAAAATTATTTCTTTTCTTCTTTATTTATTTAGAAAGTCATTACATTGGTATAAATTAGATTAGAATTAAAATATAATTTAAGTATTTTCCTCAACAATTTTTTAATTACATGGCCAGGTAAAAGTTATTAAATAAATTGACACTTAATTAAAAATAGATAAGTAACCAAAAAAATGAATTTAATGTTAAAGTTAATAATAAATGCTAATTAAATATTTAGCTATAATTTATAACCTTAATATTACGAGTTTTATATCGGGACTACCAGTTGACTTCACATGATTTAAAGTCACTAAATGTGGAAAGTACCGCAATTCAATGTCCCAACGTGTTAGAGAGAGAAGTACATTTTCGGACACAATATGGCGGATTACAGCTACAATCTGCCTGTTTCATGCCTATTGTTGTGTTTTGTGGGTTGGTTGTATAGGTATAAATTAATTTTTATGTACATTAATTTCTCGTGAAATTTCGTTTTTACTTTTTGGGAATAAAATTGCCCAAGTTGTTGTTTCCTATCTTGTAAAAATGGAAGCAAAAATAGGTTATTTCGATTGCCTACAGTTAAAGGTTTCATATCTTTTTTCAATTAGGTGAGATATATATATTTTAGGTAAAGACAACATTAATAAAACGAGTCTCTGGATAAATCTTATAGGTAGGAAAGACTTGACTGAAAATTCCAGAATAAGTGAGGTAAGCTCTACTTTGTTAAAGTATTGTACCGAAAATTATTAAATTCAATCAAATTGTATCAATAAATGTAGGTATATGAACAAATATATTCGTTTTATTTTGATTATGAAGATTGTCCAAATGTAGAATTCGAAACGGGTAAATTTTTGTTTTCTATTTTGAATTTGGCGCGGCGTGGCGCGGACACAATATGGCCGCCCATTGCGATACTTTCCACATTTAGTGACTTTAACATGATTCTCTGACCAGCGCTCTTCGCGCTTTATCTCGAAAACAGTTCGAGGTATGAAGAAATGGTAAATACAAAAGTTGTAGACAATTTGATTCTCTACAATATCGATGATGAACACAAATAGCGTAAAACCCATAGAAAACGAGATATTTGCAAAATATTTAGAAAAAATCGATTTTTGTGTCTTTTGACCCCCGACTTTAAAACTTGCGACCATCCAATTATATGCGAATTTTGAGGAAAGTTTCAGGATGCCAAAATATAAGTTTTTACGTGTTAATATACTGGGTATATGACGATTTTCCTAAGTCAACCCCCTATAATGACTGGACTATTAGTATAGCATTATGTCGGGGGACCATTTGAGATCTGTCGATCGGTTAGAACACGTTTTAACCTACTTGAACCTAATAGAGCCATCGGATACACATATTCAGTGTATCCGGGACAATCTTAGAGGATCCTTAGCCGGTAAGAAAATGTATCTGTGTTTAGGTCAAAATCCATTTTTTATACAAAGTCATTTTCGTATTACTTCGTTTCTTTTCAATTTCCCCGAATCTTCTTTTATATTCTGAATATTTATTTTACTGTCGAATGTGTGTAATAAAGTTTTATAACATTTTTGGCTAAGTCTTCCCTGAAAGGCTTGTCGTTTTTCGATTAATTTAGGAATTCTCCCGAAATCCGCTCCAAGATTTTTTAAGCCTTAAGTGTGTTTGTTAAGCCTTAACTACTGAATTTTTATAATAATTATATATATGAGAAAATAGTGCGATGGACACATCGTTCATCTTTTGAGGTCGAGATTTTTGTAAATATTCGTTTCTGTTTAAATAATATTAAGCATTTTCAATTCAATTTCATTGATTTCAGTATCTCCTAATTGGAGGACTTTTATTCATGTTCCTTTATTATTAGAAAAATAAAATCAAAATTAAGCGTTACACACCTGTTTTCAGCAAAAATCCCCTAGCAACCTAATTTGAAATTATATAAATTGATAAACAATCATACTTTAACGTATCGATTCTGGAAATGATACCTTTTCATTCGGTATTTACTACAAGTTCGCTAACAAACCCCCGGACAAGGTAAAATTATTGAAAAATTTGGTCAATTATATCCGAAAATCAATATTAACAGAGCCAATTATAACTGAACATTTTCATATTGATTTCCCTATTCCGATATTCGAGACTATAAAAACATTCAATTACAACCGATTTTGTGTTTACTTGTACTGTACTTTTAATTAATATTTTATTAATCGATTTTTGAAACAATTTAATTTCACGTTTTGAAATCTAATTCAAAGAGAGATATCCAAAGAAACAACGACCGAAGGTTGTCCAGCTTCTCAAAGTTGGCCATGGCAATTTAAACCAAAGGAAAAGCACCAAGTCTTGAATAACTGCTTTATTTAAAGATGAGCGACCGGTTTCGGCTTCATGGAAGCCATCCTCAGGCTCGCAAACAAGTTATTTTTAGGGCTCCTCTTGCTCGAAATGTGCGGCGTCACACATACAAGACAAATACGTCGACATACACAGTTAAAAATAAATAAAAATTAACACATATCGACCAAGAATGTTAACTACAAAAAGTTCTTTCAGGATATGGATACAGCCCTAAAGGAGTGAGCTTCCTCATTCTAGAGAGGTTGGTAAGTAACTAACCAAGGTTGGTTGGTCAAGACTTGGTGTTTTTCCTTTGGTTCCAAAGAAACAGTTTATGTCGCTTCTATCGGTGGATTCAACACCTGACAAGGATCAGTTATCGATTGTCATAAGATTTGTTTGAGAATATATAACACCAGCAGAAGTATTCCTAACATTCGCACCAAATGTTGTACCTAATTTTGAAGAAATGTTCACTACTGCAAATAACACCTAGCTTCACTTGAAATTAAATTAGATGATTGATTACCTGGGACGAACTGCATCCCCAACGAGCTCCTAAAATATAGAGGTCCAAAAGCCGCAAAGTTAATTTCACAACTATTTAAAAAAATCTTAAACTAAACGGGAACTCCAGAGGAATTGCATAATAGCATCACCATTCCCGTATTTAAGGAAGTACAAAAAACTTGCCCACAGAACTACAGAGGAATAGCCCTCTTAAATGCCTCAGTGTTCAATCGGTTTGATTGGTTTGGTTCAGCACTGAGAATTTCCATTGCTTCCTATCTACCAATCTTTTCATTTGCAGGTAGGCATCCCATTTGACATCTTTCATTATTTGTTTTACGTATTGTTTTCTCGGTCTTCCTGGTGCATTTTTTCCTTCTATACTTCCCATATACCAGTCCCTTGCATAAGAAATAAAAAAACGTATTATAACCCCTATTGACTAACTTACCTACTTTAATATTTACAGATTAGTATTGGTTCTAAAATGTTGTAACACATGCTACTTGTTTCTTTAAAATCAAATATATAGTCTTTATCGTATTGCAGATATCTGGTTGTATAGAAATTCTTGTTCATAGGAAAAGCCTGAGTTACCATCTTTAGTTACTGTTCAACCCACATATGATGGTAGTGGTAGTACCTACTTTAAATAAGTTTTTTTTTAAATGCTCATTCCGATTGGCAGTACTTTTTTAAAGTGCCACATGTCCATGATAACTCATGAAACTTTTGTTTTGTTACACAACTTCTTTTGTGGTACATCTACTTTCCCGATCAGTTTCGATTTAATGCGCATCTGAGCTGGTTTTGCTTATCTTAACTGGGCTTGGAATTCGGTTGGTGTACCTGGAAGACGATCAATGAAGTTTTGAGATCTGCTGATGGTTTCTAAATCGTCTTCTACTCCTTACGTTCCCATTAAAATATTACAATGTTTGATGCAGGAAAGAAAATCGCAAATTATAGTTTTCAGTTAATGTTTGATGTGGCTGTGTAATGACTAGTTTACGTCGAACTAGTTTAATGGAATTTGTTTAATATCCAAAGGAATATGTACCTACCTCTTGAAACTGTAGGAAATTTAAGATAAGTCTCAGCAGTACTGAGCATATGCTGAGATTGCCAGAGCTGTTAGAGTATTTGGGGTGACCATCTGTAAATTCCTGGATATGAGCTAATGGTTCACTACGCTGCCCTGATTGGAATCCACTTTGCTACTTTTTGCGCGGTTTACAGTGAAAAATTGATTAGCCAAACCCGAAAAGCGAAAATTGCAGAAGTTTTTCGAGTCTTTTCATCGACAAAGGTTGTTTCGAAATTTGTATTGGATTAGTGACGTTATTTTTTCTACAATTAAATTTTTTTGATAAAATATTTAATCAGTGCTTCAAGGTAATTACTAAGTCAGGAAAATCTCACATTACTGAAGAGGAGCTAAATTGAAATACGAGGCACTTTGTGCCGCATATTTTAAAGCTCCGAGTCAAGTAAGAGATCTTACTGACCTGTTTTGTATTATTTTTTTCGGAAATCGTATAAAAAGAAGAAATTTACAAATTTTAGAAATTTTTTTTACAAATTCCATAAAAATGAAGTTTGTCATGTTGTTGGCAACTATAGTCCCAAAGTGAGCAATACTGAAAAAATTTCATCAAATTTTGTGCGTGTGCTGTGAAAACAGTGTATTTTGCGTCCTGTAAAGTCTTTACAGTACTAGTCCGGAAAATTCAATTTTCCTGCGCGAAAATAAGCAGGAAAATGTTTCCAAGGCGATTTCCGGAAAAAGAATTTTAAATAAAAATGAACTTTTTGCTTCACATAAAGAGATGAAACTCCAGTGTCAAGTCAAATGTTTTAATTATGCCCTTAGTTTATTATAAAAAATATATATCATTTTTCCTTCCTTGTCTTGTCTTTTCTTACTACAAATAAAAAAAAAATAAAAATAATTACAATGAATGTGGAGTAGTTGTGATCTTAGGTAATGTAGCAAAATTGTTTATCACATTAAGATTTATCATACACATTATTTGAAATTATAAAGCAGGATATAACAAACCAACCACCAAGAATGTGTCATTTACACATGCAATTCTATGGTTTGTTGGAATCGTTACATCTTTGAGACGAAGAACAAGTTCTCGGGGTACAAGAGCGATGCTAGATGACGAAGGTTCTCAATTTCCCCAAATAAAACCATCAAGTAATGTGGATGATGTTTAATCCAACAGTTATACCGACGTTTCGTCTACGATCGTAGACATAATCATGATTATTTCCAGTGAGCTCATCACTGGAAATCATCTCATCATCTCACTGGAAATAACCATGATTATGTCTACGATCGTAGACGAAACGTCGGTATAGCTGTTGGATTAAACATCATCCACATTACTTGATTGTTTTATTTGGGGAAATTGAGAACCTTCGTCATCTAGCGTTACATCTTTGAATAATTACTAGTAAATAAGCGAGAAATGTAATTTAACTTAAGTCGAATATACTATTCTACTATTAAAGACTTTTGTAACTTTGGTAAACCGTTTTAAATACTTTATTACCTGCTGCTTAGCAATTACTTTTTAAAAAATTGAATTCAATTGAAAGACAATTTGTCTCGTTCCTGATTTAAATTTAAGACTAATTGCATTTTGCATGGTTTTTTAATATGGAACACTTTTTTTTAGTAAACAGAATAGTTGTTTACTTATGGCTATACCGATATCATCAATTATCGCTTTGTTCAAATATTTGCAAATTTAACGTATCCATCAGAAATATTTCTAAAATTTTTAATAAATTATTCGATGTAAGTTAAAGTACTCTGTTCTTTATTATTAATTATTTAAAAGTAGAATGATTCCAACGACCCAAAAATTATGTGTGGGAAGGGCCCACCCTTATGTCTTAAGGATATGTCTTTCCATTTGGACAACCTCCTTTTGTTGATTGAGCAAACTTGAAATTTTAGTATTTTTAGTTCTTATTGGAGATTTCCATCAATGTTTAGATCTTTTTTATTACTCTCCTATCTACACGTACTGATCGTGGGTATTAGCATACAGTTTGTTAAAGTAAGCATAAGTCATGGTTGTCAGTCCTGTCGCCTGACAATTATTGTTAAATTTCACATAAGACCGACCTTAGCTAAAATGCCAAAAATTTGGTAGATCAATTTAACTAATCCAAATTCTAATCCTATTCAAACTCTAATAACTTGATGAGTTACTTTATTCCTTTCAAATTAAGTCAAAAAGATGTGAAATTATGTTTTCTACGTCTCCGAAAATACACAAAGACTTGACACGTACTTTGGTATTGAGTACAAAATACAACGAAACATGTTCATTACACGTAGACGTAATGTTTCGTTATTCACAAGCAAATTCGATAAAATATTGTAATGAAGGCTGGCAATATATCGGTCCATTCTTCGCGTATAGTCTGTAGAAAACTCGCAATAAAGCGCAACAAATTTTTTTTGAAACGCATCTACATTTTCACTTACACCGCTGATAATGTATTCTTGTTGTAACCTTGAAATAAAGACAATACTTGCCCATCCGTATTTTTTATTATCCATAACTAATTGTACCATTTGCAATAATAGTCATGATTTTTTATTACTTTTACGTTGTATTGTGAAAGGGATATTACCTTCGAGCTATAGTTAGAAATACGAGTTTGTACGTTTCTTTCACAATACAACACATGTACGTATATACAGTAGCGGAAAATGAAAAGTACAATGAACTTTATATTCATAGGTACAACGTACATATACGTAACTCATTGTAGATGACTATAATTTTGTCCATGTACTTTTTATCGTTAATCAATCAGTATAAAAACTTTTCCGGTTAAAAGCTTATTTAGTGTTTGAAGCGTTAACTTGTGTCCTTGTGTGTTAACTAAACATGCGATCAAAAAAATTTATAGAACAGAACGCGTTTTTTTGAACGCACCACACGTTTGTGTATATGCTTAATATATTCAAGTAATAATCATTAAAAGGGTGATTTTAAATCGAATATAACGTAATGTGTTTAATTTCATCAAACACTTTACCGAAGAAAATGCCAAAGACAAATCTAACAATACAGACAGTCTGTTGTGAAATGCGTAATGTAATGTTGTAAGCGTCACCGATCGGTTTCGTAACACGTCAAATCGCCTTCCACCCTGTATAGCTATTAACGTAATGTTTTAATGTACGCACGATTACTAAAGATTACTAAATGATAGGGTTGTCCCCCGATCGGTCGCAACAAAGACACGACAAAAAGCCTTTTAAGGGGGTGTCGTTATGGGGTGAGAATTTATGTAAGTTTACTCGGGGGTGGTAGGTAATTCGGAGAGAGGAAAATAATGATTTTCGTCACGACGCATCACCATTACACATTATGTATTCCGAAATAGTCAAACTTTTAAATAATGAATTAATTCGATTATTAAATGTGACTTCGCCACCGCGGATTCACCATAATTGAATATTAATGTAGATATCAAATTTTATTGTGACGTGGGTGTAATTTAGTTACAAGTGTTTCAAATATAATAGCGAAGGTGTTTAAAAAAAATTTGATAGTGTATTAAATGTTATGTAATAATGTACCATCATGAAGCACGCCAAAATGTGTGCAATTTATAATGAACCATTATAATTCAATCGAAAGAGACATAAATACACATACAGGGTGTCCCAGAATACATGGACAACTCTGGGAAACGTATAGTATATCTGAAAATAACAAAATACGTTTGTATAAAATGTTTCCTTACGGGGCTTTCTCAACGAAAATTTCACTGTCAAAGACGGGATACAACGAATAACTTTTAAATTTTTTTATAAAATTTTACGAAGTTTTTAGGGTTCTCTTAATAATTAGCGATATTTAGAAAAATGTAAATGTTGATGTAATGAATTATTTGGAAAGCTTATGAGAAGCAATTTTTGAGACTTTTTCCACATAGCTATTTATTGCCAGTTAAATTATTTTATTCAAACTTATAGTTTTTTATTCCTTGTATTTTTTGATATAAGAAAGGTGATATTGTTGTATGTAGCTAAACTTAGCCAGTTCCGAGAAAAAAATATTTCTATGCTTGGCAGTTTTTATCAAAATTTTATCAATAGGGTAGATGGCATTAATAAAACTAATAAAATTTTAATTGTCATTGACATACGAATTCAGTCGCAGCAATAGTTGAAAATACATAATATTTATTAACATAAAAGCATATAAATACAGCCATTAGTTATGTGACCTCGAACATTGATTAGATCAATCACCAATCAAAATAATAAAAGACGTTACAATTTACCATTTGCAATAATGAAAAATCCCTACTATTGGTAGAATATATTCTAGAATATTAAAAACCCTAGTTGAGGAGAGTATCAAAGAGAAACAACCAGAAAAACAGGCAGGCTTTCGGGCAGGACGGTCAACGGTAGATAATATTTTCACTGTCAAAATTGCAGCAGAAAAAAGAGTACAACGTAACAGAGAGACACATATAGCCTTCATTGATTTGGAGAAAGCTTATGATAGTGTCCCAGTCTCACAATTATGGAAAGCAATGGAGGATTTGAATATCAGCAAAAGTTTAATAAAGACCACTAAAATATACTATGAACAGAACACAGCCATGATCAAACTAGGGAATAGATTAACCACTTCATTTGAGACAACAAAAGGCCTGAGGCAGGGATGTTGCCTATCTCCCACCCTTTTCAAAATTTACTTGGACAGATCTTTAGCAAAGTGGACAAAGAAATGCAAAAATATGGGACTGAGGGTGGGAGATGACAAATTGTTCACGTTATACTTCGCAGACGATCAAGTCGTCTTAGCGGAGGACGAGGAAGACCTTTCATATATGGTTAGAAAACTCAAAGAAGAGTATGAAGCAGCCGGGTTAACTATGAATTTGGCGAAGTGTGAATATCTTGCTGTCGGTAAAGAAGAGGTTGAGAATTTAATTTTGGGGGATGAGAGTTTGAGAGGAGTGGAAAAAAGTAACTATCTGGGAGTGATTCTAAATAAATATGGAAACAGTAAAGATGAGATAGGAGAAAGAATAAATAAAGGACGATCTGTTACTCGAGCATTAAACTCTTTGTGTTGGGACAAAAACATAACAAAAAAAACTAAAAAACATATTTATGAAAGTATGGTTCAAAGTGTCACTTTGTATGGCTCAGAGGTATGGGATGTATCCAGTGCAAACAAGAAAAAACTAATGGCCACAGAGATGGATTTCCTTAGAAGAAGCTGCAGACGGTCAAGATTGGAAAGAGTCAGAAACGAGGTTATACGGGCAGAAATGAATATGAGTAGACCAATATCGGAAGAAATAGAGAGGCGACAATTGACATGGTTCGGACACGTCAAGAGGATGGCTGATGATAGATGGCCTAGAAGAGTGCTGGAGTGGATACCACCCGAGAAAAGAAAGAGGGGACGACCTCGGAGAGGCTGGCGAGATGATGTGGAAGACGCCATGACTACGAGAAATTTAGAGGAAAATCTATGTTATGAGAGGGAAAAATGGAAGTTGGGGACGGAGAGACGGCGACAGCTATAGCAATCCGAATATATATAATAATGAAAAATTAAATGCCATATACATTTAATGAATATGTGGGTATGCATTAAATTTATGGTCTTGCTCCCAGGAGTAGCTTGGAATCCAAGAGATTGTAGGTGTGCAGAACGATTTCCAGATCGTAGAATTTCAAATAGGAAACTTTTGAGAGAATTGATAGATGCTTGTGGAGAAACTGGTAAGAAATATGTACTGTAAATTTTAAAAAATGGTAAAAGTAACTAGATTTCCCACTGGTATTTGTAAAGAATTCACTTAATATGAACAGTACGTAGCGTTTAACTTGAGGCAAATGTCTTGAAAGCAGTAACGGGTAATTCCAGTTGCAGAATTAGGAATTTAGCCATTTACCAATTCATCTAATTCATCCATTACATAAACAAAATCAGTTGCTTTACTCACATCACTTGCAAAAAGTACAAGTTAATTTTGCTACTAAATGGAAATTTGCAAGTTGGTTATTGAACCACGAGAAAAACAATAAAGCACTACTAGTTCAGTAAGGTACCAGTTAGTAGCCGAACGCAATGTACGTACCTACTCTTCCTTGGGTTCAATGCATATGGAAATTCGTTGTAAAACCATTCAAAAGCTAATAATTTCCCTGTTAATCCTCGCAAAACTTTCTCGTCCGATACTGATATCGTCTACGTAGTACCTCTTGGTTTCAAAACGATTGCTGGAAGCAAGTCCATACATTAAATACATATCTGCATACTTCTATCATTTTAGTAAAATTGTTTGATAAAATTTCATCTAAAACTGCAATGACGAAATGATTTCTTATCGTAAATAGTTAATTTTTCGAGATACAACAATTCTTTCAGCCCAAGATAATGGGAATAACATCAATTTCAATAATATGCTTACTGGCAATCGATCTACACTTTCCAGATATATCATCAGTGATCATCAACACCTACATAGCTTAAAGAGATTTATTTAATAAGAAAAACCACAACATTTCAGTACATCTTATTGAAAAATAAAAAAGGTATTGTTAAAATTTCACCTATTGTAATCTGGATTAAGAGTAAATTTCTCATTAAGAAAACCCCGTGGAGAAAATTTTTATATGAACGTATAGGGTTATTTTTAAATGCACTACGTCCCCTGGAAAACTCCCTTATACTGGAACACACTGTAAAAATTACACTTAACAATGAGAAACAATTCATATCAAAAGTGAATCTTAATAATTTTCTTATAATATTCTCATCTCAGTGTATTTCAATAATTTAACAGATCAATTGAAATTTGGAAAGCTCCAAATAATCATAGACTTTCAAAAAAAATTCATTTGTTTTTAAATCAATTTTTAAACTGCATTTTCGCCCAATCAATATCATAAGTTACGATATTTAGATTTATGGTTAGTTTCATTAGTATATTTCAATAATTCCTGCTAAAAAATAAATAAAATTTCGTCATTTGGTTACGCAGTATTGGGTGTACGCACTAGTACACTTATTTTCACCTAGTTTCACCAAAAACAAAGTTATTTGAAGTCCTAAGTCCACGCCATGTGTTTCATACTTTAAGTAGATATATGGTATTTATTCCCATCTGATAACGTCTTTAAATAAACTGCAGTTGAAGAAATTTTTTTAACTCAAGAGTATTTCGATAAACAACACACAAGAATTTCAGTAATTTGTAAAAAATTAAACACCCATTTGAGTAAATTAAACTCTTTTTTTGAAAAAATTTTGAAATTTTTGAAAAATCATTAATTTAATTATTTTTTTCAATGATAGAGCGCAATAACAAGTAGTTTTGAATAATCAAATGGCAATAATACACATTTTATTTAGTGTACCTACCGATTACACATCTATCTGAAAGAAAACCAAAACTGATGCAAGAAAAGTTGTTACGGATAATACGGATATCAAATACGAAATATGTGAGCATCTCAGTAGTTCCTACTTGTATTTTCAGTTCTGACACGAGTCTCATTCATTTAAAGTACCATTTAAGGATATATAGATTAAAGAACTAAGACTGCAATAAATATTGTCGGAGAAGAAACAAAGGAAACTCGATGTAAATTCAGCATTTCATAACTTTAAAAACGAAGAACTAGAGAAACTAATCTAACTCAATGTTAACTCATAACTTACACGTTAGCAGAACTGACATCAGCTCCCTGCTAACTCTGGCAGAACTCAATGCTTCCAATTCTCGGATATAGAAAGGGATCGTACCTACGTTTCACATATTTCTCAAGTTGTATGTTATATTTTAGCTGCCAAAAATGCAGACATTCTCTATTAAATTAATAGCACTTATGTAACTCATTTCGGTGAGGAGTATGAGACGCAAAAAAAAGAAAAATAGCGAATATTAAGTGCATAAAATCCTTTGTAGAATCAAGCTGGATATAACCTAGTATGATATGTGTGTAGAATTACCTACCCACCTCATTCCTTTGGTTAAGCTTGTAAGTGGCAGTTAACAACAATTTTTGTTAAACGATCGATTTATTCTTAATCATATTCTTAATCTTTATCGATTTATTCTAGTCTGACAATTAGACAACATTTTCT
The DNA here is from genome assembly GCA_946251905.1 of Cryptocephalus moraei. Lineage (NCBI taxonomy): Eukaryota > Metazoa > Arthropoda > Insecta > Coleoptera > Chrysomelidae > Cryptocephalus > Cryptocephalus moraei. The sequence continues at coordinate 21,632,592 of OX276452.1, forward strand.
TAAAATTAATTCAAGTATTAATAGATCCGACAAATACTCGTCACAATATGTAAATAAAGAAATGAGTTCTTAATAAGGGATACAGTCAATGTAATCATGTAGTCATAAAATCCCAAACCCAATTGTCCCACTGTACCTATCTAATTAATATTACTAAATATGTTTGAACGACATTAACATAGGACAAAAAGCATTTTGGATTTAACTTTGTGTTTGTCCTTAAAATTAATACCATAACACATTGCTTTTCTTACAATATTTTTCAATCCTCTTTCAAGAATACTCGTGGTCTAATTTAATCCTTTATTAAGAACCGACAGATTGTAGAATAAAGCTGTGGTGTTGACATAAAGCACATTAACATCAATTACATATAAAGAAGAGTGATACAGTACATTCAGAATACTTAATAAACATTACACTTTTATTATGAATAACTTTCTTTCCTTAAAATTGGGAACAAATCGATATATACAGTCAAATTCATCTGGATTTTATTAAAACAGAAATGCACCATACATCAGGCAATTCGCAATACTCCGAGAGGACATTGGGATGAGTAAATGCCTCGTCCTTGTTTAAAAGGTGCTTTGTTCCCTCTTGCTCTCGAACACACGCCCATGCATCTTCGGCATGCATAAGGTATCACGAAACAGATAGTGTAAAGTAAACAAATCTCATGCTACACATCTAAAGTATTTTGAGCACTTCCCCACGTACATACGTCTCTACAATACCATTTCTTCGCTCTATCCCGATGGACAGATTCCAGTCGTGCCATCCAATCGTACTATCACCAAATAAAATAATCAAATGAACGAGAACAATGCTCTCGTAGAGAGAAATATTCGTTTCGTAACGAGAGACGTAAACGCCAAACAACCGTCCCGTGGCTGACGACGTATAGACGAAGAAGAAGAAGAAGAAGGGGAGAAGAAACTAACCTCGACGTTTGTTTGGTGTTGCTGAAAGTTCAGCTTTTACAACCTTTTAAAGTCGGCAGGCATCAGAAGCTGAACGATGTCGGGCGGCATGTTGTACGGGGGCGACGAGATCGGCGCGTTGGTCTTCGATCCGGGCCACCATTCCCTGAGGGTCGGCTACGCTCAAGAGGACACGCCGAAGGCCGAGATCCCCGCCATAGTCGGAGTGGCCCCCGAGGACGTCGCCAAGCTGGACCCGGAAGTCAAGCAGGAGGAGAGCAACGTCTCGAGCACGCCGTCTAGTGAGTTCAGAGTGGTTTGCACAACTTGATGTTTGTGGTATTGCACCCCTCGAAAAGAAACCTAAAAGACGTTGTGGTGAATGACTAGATCTACTACATCTCGCCTACGACGCCCACACCACTGACAATAGACATCTATTTATTGTATTGCTACATATGGCTTAGTAAAAAAATAAGTAAATACACAATATAGATATATGCAACAAAAATGCGCATATAAAACACAGACACAAACATAGAGTAAGAGAATTATATCGGTTGTTTAGTGGAAGACGTTCGTATCTCCAGGCGTCCAGCAGTACGCTCTGATCTCAATATATCTGCCTAAATGCTCGGATCTCCATGTGTCTCTATACGATCGTAACCCAGAACCTCGAAAAACGTAGTGGTATGCCTGTTTTTCATATGCTGGCGCGCTCCGTCTCAAGGTAATATGCGCCATGATTCATCGAGGGGGCAGCGGTGGCCGAGTGGTTTAATGCGCAAGCTTTGAATCAGACGGTCACCGTCGTTGTGGGTTCGAGTCCCACGTAATCCATGGGTGTTGTGTGTGTTGCGGGAAGTGTGTAAAATGTATCCAAAATCCCGTTCCTATTTACGCCGGTAACCAGGCCGGATAGGATCGGATATCCTGTAGGAGGGTGGGACTAGGATACATACACCCTGAGTCGGTAAAGCACGGAGTGGATCAACTGGGGTGAGAACCTTAAGGGGGTACAACCGTGTTCGAGGACCATGGTTCGGAGCCCACGTTAAACTGTAGGTCCCGTCCAATTAGCCTTGGCAGCAAAAAGAGACGTTAACACAAAAAGCAAAAGCAAAGCATGATTCATCGATTCCAATAGAAAAATCTCCTATTTTTTTGGTTTTTGTAGATATGAAATGAGGAACGTAAAGTGGCGGACGACTCAAGGGTTTAGAGTGAAAGAAAAAGAATAGGTGAAAATAGGAGCGAAATAACAATCCTCGATATATGTTCCGTGGGAAATTCCACTCATCATTTATGTCACCAGCGAATGATTTTCGGTAATTTACAGCATTCGTGATTGAAGTATTTTGAATGTTTTACAAAGAATCTGAGGATACTAGATTAAAGATTCGTTGCAACGCAATAAGAAGTTGGGAACGCCTACGGAGATAGAAGATGATAACTCACTACTCTAACTTATTATTCCAGTAGACAATAGCGATTTAACTAAATGACCACACCCTGCCGATTATATAGATAATTTATTCAAAGCGGGGCATTTTTGGGTGATGTATTTAGATGGAATCTGTGATTCATTGAGAATCAATTCATGATACAAAATAGAATTCTGCGAATAACTAATTCATCGAACACAGGCAGCTCCAGACATGTTTACTTTGCGGCGAGCCGTTTCGTTACAACATAAAAATTAGAAACATGTAAGCAATGTGTGGAATTTTATAGAAACTTTTGAACGCCTTCGAACTGAAAAATCTCTGTAAACGCTCTATATACTCTACTATGCGCACGCTCATTCTTTATATTTTATCAGTGCCGCCACTACAAAGGAAAAAAACCAAAATGTTACCGACTTGCGATCATATAGGGAGATAAGTGGAGATCCGAGCGTTTAGGCAGGTATATGGAGATCCGAGCTTACTGCTGGACGTTTGGAGAAATGAGCATATAGTGAGACACCTGGAGATACGAGCGTCTTCCACTAAACCAGTGGTATGTTTATGGTGAAGTTTTCAATCCATTCAACTGCCACATGTGGAAGATTGAGGATGTTAGATAACTCGCCAGGGTATGCCGTTGTTACGCAGTCCTGGAGAATGTGCTGAATGGTCTGGTTATCCCTTCCACAGTCACACAATGGGTCCAGTATTCTGTTCCATTTATGTAGACTCACATACACTGTGATTTGTCCGAATTCTGTTGGGGGTTTTACAGATGCTTGTATGTTTGTTTGTAACTGACTCTACTAAATTGGATTTCTACTCACTTTCAAACGTTAAATTAATCCGAAACTTTGCATACTTATTAAAAACTAATGACAGTACAATAATTTAATAACCAAATCATTATTTTGTAGTTTATTTTGGATATATTTAACGAAATATAATTATAGAAAAGCCAGGGATAAACTACTATTGATGGCAACGGCCATACCACATTGAATACGCCAGTTCTCGTCCGATCACTGAAGCTAAGCAATGTCGGGCGTGGTTAGTACTTGGATGGGTGACCGCTTGGGAACACCACGTGCTGTTGCCTTTTTTGTTTTTTCATCATTTTTATCTAACCTGTTTTGGATATTATGTAATTTTAAGTTTAAGAATGTCACGAGTCAATAATTCAAACACATTATTACCCTTTGAAGGAAAATATACAGAAATTTGATCATTTAACAAGAACTTCCACGTTATCGTCGATTGGGCAGGAATCACGCCACAAGTTAGAGTAACTTTCTACACTTAAGTATATTGCCTTTATGTTATTTTTCAAAAACTTACCTTTATTTATAACAGTGACTGTATTTTTCAATACTTCTGTTTTTTTTGCCTGTTTCACTGCTAGGTTATTGCTCCATCATTTTCGGGGGCGTCCTAAACTCGTACATTGTAATGGTGATTTGTCGCATGCAACTGACTATTTTTAACGCGTCTTTCAAACCTTTCACCTTTCAACCTCTTAAGGATGAGGTAGCTATATCCTTTAGGGCTATCTCCATGTCTTAATGTATGTTCTTGTTGGACGTGTGGTAATTTTTATCTTTTAACTGTGTATGTCGGCGTAATTGTAGTGTGATGTCCCACATGTCGGGCAATAGGAGCCCTAAAATACTTTTGTTGCGAGCCTGAAGATGACATCAACGAGGTCGAAACCGGTCGCTCAATTTGATTAAAGTAGTTGGCGAAGACTTGGTGTTTTCGTTTGGTTTACATTGCCATTGCCAACTTAGAGAAGCTGGACAACCTTCGGTCGTTATTTTTAACGTTAGCTTCAATTATTTGTTTTTTGTTTGTAACTGACTTTTAAATTCGATTTTTACTCACTTTCAAATGTTAGATTAATTCGAAACTTCACATACTTATTAAGAACTAATGACTACAATAATTTAATAACCAAATCATTATTTTATCTATGCTCTCGATTGTTTGCTGCTGGACAAGCTTATTGAAGAACTTGATTGCCTAAAGTTTACAGGGAGGGTCCCATGTAACGCTGAAGCATTAGAAAAATGACTAGATTACGAGAGAGTAGTTCATAAGACAAGCTGATAAATCTGACTAAAAAGGGAAAAATAAATTATAGTTAAAAAAAACGCTTTAATGGTGAATCCAACTTAAAAGGTAAAAATATTTTTTTTAGAAATAAGAATAGTATAACTAACGAGAAAATAGATGTTATTGTAATAAAGCGTGGGGTGCTTCTTGTACAATAATTTTATATTAATTGTACTGATGAATTATTTTAAACAGCATATATCAAGCACCCCACGCTTTATTACAATTACATCTATTTTCTCGTTAATTATACTATTCTTACTTAAAAAAAAACTATTTTTACTTTTTTAGTTGGATTCACCATTAAAGCGTGTTTTTTCAGTTTTCTTTAAACTATAATTTTTATTACTGGACGTCTGGATTTAAGCCTGTTGGATGTGACTACTGAGATATAGTTATGGATTGGGAGCTGTCCGTTATATGCAGTATTTTTTCATATTCTTGGACCAGAGCTCCTTGTCTTCTTACTTGAGGTGGTGGAATATGGCTGAGAGTGGGGAGCCAGTGGGTCGGGGTGCTCTTTACGCAGCTAGTGATTGTTCTCATTGTAGAGTTTAGTTGGGCATTAAATCTGCCAGTATGACTACTTTCAGCCAGATGGGCGCATAATACTCAGCTGAGCTGTAGACAAGTCCGAGCACTGCACTTCACAGAGTTGAGGCTGTGGATCCCCACGTCGTACCATATAACTTCTGAATGATATTGTTTCTCGTGCAGACTTTAGGTGCTGTTTTTTGCAAATGAGAGTTGTATATGAGGGACCTATCAAAAGTGATACTAAGGTATTTTGGAGTTGGGTTGTGTTTCACAGGGTGTCCATCAAACTATGTTAAGTTGGCATGCGGCTTCTTTGTTGTTGAGGTGAAAACATATCCATTCTGTTTTGTTAGGATTTGGTGTCAGTCTCCATTTTCTGTAATATGTCCCCAAAGTAGCCAGAACATTAGTTAGGATTCTTTCTATATTTTCTGTGGTATTGCGGGTTATGACAATGGACAAGTCATCTGCATATGCGAGCTTTATGCTAGTAGTATCCGGCATGTCCGCAATGTAGAGATGAGGCACTGATTAGTCAAAATTAACATCCATCCTTCAAACCGTTTTCGTTCATCGCCACCATTCTTTCTACTTCAATAGTTGTATGTCACTATGTCGCTTTCCTCACAGCTAACATAAGTTGCATCATGCCTGTCGACCATCTCCGGACTAACGACAAATCCATTTAGATCACGTATCGCCCTGATAACAATGCCATGAGCATTATCTCTTCTTCACGGATAATTACCATCCACAACAGGCACATCCCAATAATTATACAAATTGACAATTTTCCTGTATTAACATGATGTAGTACAGTTCTCATTAATTCAAATGCAATGTTCGACAGTATGCAGTGACACTCCATTCTGATAACAAAATGCAGCAATATAATAATGGTCACTGTAGTTCAATTAAGAGAACATCACCTTCTTTCGCAATGATCTATTTAGTCGAAGGGGTGTGCCACGGATAATGTAACAAAAATACCAAAATGAGGCACTCCTGGAATGACCGAGAGAGAACCGAAAATTATTTTGTTTATATTTATTTCTATCAATTGTTTAAAAATAAACAATTAGTGTGTCAATATCGAGATTTCCGAAAAACGACAATAGAAACTAAACATCACATCAAAAACTTTTCATAAATTTGTTTGTTTCTCATGCGATTTCACATAATAAACTATTCCGAAACAAATCTTTCCAAGGGGCGGGAAATGCGTGGAAACAAGCGCGGTTTTTTGTTATCAATTAAAAAATGTGGATTTATTTGCAGAAAATTCAATAAAAATGGCTGAAGCTGTACCTCTTTATGAGTAAAATATTACCTCCATGAGCCATCACTTTTATTTTATTATTTTAGCAGTAAATGCATTATTCGCTAATATTTTCTAATCAAAATGCAATGTAGGTTAGAAAAACTTCTTGATCTGAGCTAATCTATGAGGATTGTTAGCATTTAGCTCAAAAATTGCCAACTCTGCAGCAACATGATAAATTAGTTTATTGTCAATTGCTTATTAAATTTGGGAGCTTGTTTCAAGCTATAATAAATATTACATTCAGATGTACGTCTGAAAGCATATGTATATTATGTATACTAAACCTACAAAGAGATTCAGGAACTTGGATCTATCTAAGCTGCTTTCTAGATTGAAATGCTGACCATAATTTTGTAATGATGAACTTCAATTTTCTAATAGGACGGGGTAAAGCTATTCTTTTGAAACTTGCATTGCCAATTTCTATAATCAAGTTTATGGCTTTGGTAATTTATTCCCCAGACCAATTAAAATTCGTCAAATTCTTTGCATTAATATTTTCACTCATTTTACACATTAAGGTTAAAATGTGTCCAAAAATCAGTTTTTATTATCAACACAATACATTTGTACCTTGTCAACCCCAAGCTCCTCTCAGTTTCTGCGCAAATAATCAACTACAGTAGTTTAGATTTCTGGAAATCTCACAGTTTTCACAGGATTTTACAATAGTTTCTACGTTTAAATTAAGATGTAGATATCGATATAGATATGTAGCTTTAACATCCACGTATGTATTATAAGCGGGCACTAGTTTATGTAATATTTAGACATTTAAGAGTGTGTATTTTAGCTATAGTTGTTAGTTTCATCTTTTAGTCAAAATTTTGTGCTATACTTTATGTATAAATACTGCTGTACAATGTTTTGGCTCTATTAATTGGTTATATACTATATGGTTATGGTTATATTATGTCCTTATAAGCGCTGTTTGAAGTGAATCAGATATAAGATTCAGTCTTTACAGTTATGGTACATTCAGTTTAACTAGTAATTTTTAGATTTGATTATATCCATTGTAATAGTTCGACATAACGTGATTCCCTTCAAACCACCAAGTTTTGAAACATTGTAAGTATCGTAATACTAGTAATAAGCAGTGATGATGTAGTAATACTAGTGTTAATATTAATATAAATGTCATTATCGTGTAACGTAAAATGCCAATCTTTTACAAAAATAGATATATAATTAACAAATCCATTTACATATGTATTACTATTATGTCCAGTTATTGTTTTTATTACAAACAGAATGAAGAGATGAAAATCAATTTCATTTCATTATCCTGACAGTGTATGAGAGTGTTTCTGTTTGTTGGTATATTTGTTTTTTTAATACAAGAAACCCCTTCCATGTAATATTCAACAATAACAATTCTGTAACAACTAAGCATACATCTTTTTCGTTTCAGCCTACAAGTATTATATCGATACCACCTTTTTACACACTCCTAGACCACACATGGACCTTCACAGTTATATGAAAGATGGCATGATCGAAAACTGGGATATGTTCGAAAAGATAATGGATTATTCCTATGAAAAGGTAATGGAAGGCTAATTGAATTTATAATGCATCGTACTTTGTAGTCAGTTTTCGAACAGACCTTAAATAATTTCTCTTTGTATAAATGTTCAATTATGCTTTTCAGATAATTCAATCGGAATCTCAATACCACCCCGTTCTATTTTCTGAATCTCCATGGAACCAGAGACAGAAGAGAGAAAAGTTAACCGAAATCATGTTTGAAAAATACAAAGTGCCAGCTTTCTTCCTTGTGAAAAATGCTGCCTTGGCAGCTTTCGCTAATGGAAGAGCCACCGCGTTAGTCATCGACAGTGGTAAGAACAATTGAAATGTGGAAAAGCTGTTAATTTTTTGACTTAGTTCTCCTCCATGGTTTACCTAATGGACATTTGAATAAAGTTACTTGTTTCTTCTAAGAACAACAATGATAGAAATTGTCTCTTTTGCACATTTCAGCACCTCTTACCTGATGCAAGAGTTTATCAAAAAGCTATCTGTTTGCATAGAATAAACGCCTAGGGTTAGGATTATTTCTTTTAATCTGTTTAAGTTTGAAGAACTACAAGTCTTGTTTTTGAGTTAGTTAAATAAATTATTTTGTAGGTGCAACGCACACAACAGCTGTACCAGTCCTTGACGGTTATGTCATATCAAACGCGGTGGTGAAATCGCCCTTAGGTGGAGACTATCTTATTTTACGGGCTAAGGAGATGCTTGAAAGTATGGGCATAGATTTAACGCCAGCGGCACTTGTGGCGAGTAAAGAAATCGTCAGGGAGAAAGAAAGGCCGAAGTTTACAAAGAAAAAACTTTCATTTCAACCTACTCAGTCTTGGATGACTTACATGATCAAGAGGACTGTTCAGGATTTCCAGCAAACTGTATTGCAGGTTAGTAATTGTGTTCGCATTGAAATAAACACCATTTCATTGAATCGATTTTCATTTTTCAGGTATCTGAGAATCCTTATGATGAAAGAACTGCAGCAAATGTGCCAGCAGTGCATTATGAGTTTCCAACGGGTTACCATCAAGATTTCGGACCAGAGAGATTCAAATTATCTGAAGGTTTATTTGACCATGCCATGTTAGGGGCAGGTTATATAGGTAATAGTTGAGCAATTCAGATAAAATCTTTAGATTAACATGGTGTGTTATAGCTGCAACCAGTGCAGGAATGTGTGATGTAGATATAAGACCTGCTCTATACAGTTCTGTTGTATTAACGGGAGGAAATTCCTTAATTCAGGTAAATGTGATCTCCTTTCTAAGCTGTATGTTTAATTATAGGATTGGGGCACTCGGGGAAGATATAATTGTTAATGTCAATTACCTGCCAGGATTACTCAATTACAACACTTTCGCCTGTTAATAGCTAACGAATTGAGTATATCATTTTGCCTTGTAACGACTGATTAATGTTTTTATTAGCATTGATTCTACATCGCCATTTTTAGGGTTTCAGCGATAGATTAAGCAGAGACTTATCATCGAGAACGCCGGGTTCAATGCGTTTGAAAATGATCGCAGCCAATGGTACAGTGGAAAGGCGATTCGGTTCATGGGTAGGAGGCTCGATTTTAGCCTCAATAGGAACTTTCCAACAAATGTGGGTGTCTATGCAGGAATATCAGGAAGCTGGTAAAGCACAAGTTGACAGAAAATGCCCTTAAGCGAAAACTATAGTTTTTAATCACCGAATGAACACAAAGGGTTTTAAGGAAATATGATTGTTATAGTGTTCTACGTAATAAGCTTTTTAATGTTTATCTTGCTTACAAGACTGGATATTTTTTTATACCACATTCGTTTTATAATTTGGATAATATTGTGAGGAATCCAAAACCTAAAGACGTCAATAAGAGAAAAGTGAGGAACGTAAATATTATGAAGATTCTTTTTATTTAAAATAGTTTTAACCATAGTTAAAATATTTAGTGGTTTGTACACATGTATGCATGTACATGTAGTGTATGTATTTGTCAAAATTTCATGCCAAGCCACAACCACAAATTTTTGTACTGTAAACTTCCCAAGGTGACAAATAAAACCAATAAGTTTAATAAATTTATAAATTATTTTTTCCCATAGTCAAAATAACTTTGTAATTACTGTTGTAATAAAAGGAGCCACTAAAACTGGAACACTGTATAGACAATGTGAGAAACTCAAATTCGCATATGAAGCAATCATTTATTAGTTTCTGCTCAGTGTCCACTAGACACCTGACAGGGATGAAGTACATTTCCTCATTCTAGTGTCTTGGTGTTCTGTTAGCAGAATTACTAAATTTAACAATTTTAATTTTCGTTCATTTTCAAAGAGCTTGTAAGGGTGCTGTTCAAATAATCATTTAGTAGATTAAGATGTAAGAAGGATGCTTTGAGATAGCCATGAAACATTCGTTTTTCTTTTACTATTTATTCTCTACTTTTGGCTATTACAGATACACATCAATAATATGCTTTATACCATACAATTAACATTTATCAAATGGATGTCCGGGGTTACAAAGTTTCATCACGTTTTGATTAGACAACAATATATTACCTGGGTCCCTTCAAAAAATGACAAAAGCGGTACAATTCATTTGTCTAGGTGCCCAACTAAAATGTGGTCAGACTCTATAATTACTGATGTATGTAATTGGAGAAAAATACTTCAATATTATTTAAACATAATCAAAGCACAGCTAAGAAAAAATATAATATATAACAATATAATTTAGCCTTGTTGAAATTGATATCAATTATTCCTGAAAGCAGGTTCATTTCATCTTATAAATGGATGTCAAGTAATGTTCATATCGATTCTACACCAATTTGTGTAGTTGATTACAGCTAAAGTTACAATTAAGGTGTATATAAACTTAAAGCTCCAACACCTGCTCTTCGATAGACTTCTCAATTTTTTCTTTAAATGAATTCAACAAAGCTTCACAAAGCAAAACTAAAGGTCCCATGTAATACATCTCCTTAACAAATTTTTGCTTATTCATTCGAAGTTAACTATAACTAGTTAAATTAAATTATACTTATGAAACTAATATTTAATTGGTCTGCACTTCATATTTACAGGAACAAATGAACCCAAAAATTTTAAAATAGTATACTGAATGCAGTAGTTTAACTTACAAGAACAAGTGAACCTAATTTTTTTTTAAATAGTATGCTGAATGCAATAGTTTAACGTTTAACTGCTACATCAATATGAAGTTTTTTAAAACTTTTCCATTATCTACTAAATAACTATATTAATAAATAGTTTTTAGCACTAAAATCGTTTTGTAAGTGGTTTCTGATACAGCAGAGATAATTAGAATAAACTCGTTCCAAGACTATTTTACTGAATATGGTTATTTGGCAGAAAAACATTGTTTAAACAAGTTTCATTGTTTTATAAATAGGTTGGTACAATTACTCCATGACATGGGATACATATTATCTATAAGTATATATATACTATAAACTAGTACAAAGTGAATTACAAGGTTTATAAGTTCACTTGTGCAACTAGATCTACATGTTTTATCTGGCATGATGCACCTCAAGTTCAAAGAAATATTTACAAGATAAAAAAATAAAAATAAACTGAAAAGATCTTAAAATACACACAATGCAGAAATTTACAAGTGCCTTTCATTAGGATGTAGAAAGCAAGAATTATTAACGCCATTTGCCAACATTTAATACATCTGTAAAGGGCATAGCAGAATGTTTTTTAATCCGCAAAATTAAACATATCCCAAAAATCTACAATATCTACCAGAAATACATTTTATTTGAGGAATAGAAAGCAAAGGACCTGATAAGTTTTGAATGAGCACATGATGTAAAGATGCCAGTACAATTCTCTCACGGCCTGGTAAATATCTACCAAATTCAATCTACAGTTTGCCCATGTTTGCTTCTCAACCAAAAGAATGTACCACAGAATGTAATATATTGATGCATTCTGTTGCATATTGTAAGAAATACACCATGTTCATTTGTATAAAGAATATGAACAATAATTGGCCCGTTTTAAATATTTTACATCACAGTTTGAAGCCGAAATATAGATATAGAAACCATAATGTTATTACCACATTTTTTCTTGTACTATAATCGTCATATTTGCATCACATTTTTTAACAAGAACTTCTAGAACAAAAGCAATAATTGAGGTACAGTGTATTAAATGTTTGAATACATGATTCCAATCGAAAACCCCCATCTACCTAGAGAAGACAACTTACATAATTACATCATGATACACATTGATTAGTGTGACCCAACAAACATGAAATTACCTTCTTATCATATCATTTTGAACTCTTTTAACATCTCGTTTCATACAAACCGCTCCTACCAATATATCTGACCCACTTAATAACATCGTGGTCCGAATAATTCAGTTTTGGCTCGAATACTTTCAGATATCGAACCTTAAATCCAGATGGCGCGAACGGAACCTCAAAGTTCATTGATATAGGTGGGCGCGTCCACTTTTTCTTGGTATCAGTTTCTAGTAATTCAATTTCGGCAGAGAGCTGAGCTTCCTTCATTCCAGCCATACGTTTAATCCTAAAATAGGGAATTTCAATGATGTGTAAAAAAATATAGACACTGAATTTTAAACTAAAATTAGATTTTTAGTATTTAATATAATGTGTGGTACTGACTTCCACACGATGGCATTTTCTGAAGATTTGTATTTGGCTTTTCCCTTAACGCAGATCAAATGCACTCCTGCAGTATTCAATGGAGTAGGAATCTTAACTTCAATCTTCTGGCCCAGCAGTGAGGGCTTGAAGTTACTCTTCAGGACCACTTTTACCTCCATTTTAGTTCGTCCGACTTCCCTTACCAACGGTATCACCCTGAACGGTAGAGATATGTCTTTCGTGGTGCGATACCTGAAACAATACTCCTTATAAAAATTTTAGGTTATTGTAAGGATATTGGAATGAGAAGGGAGGAATACTGATATTAAGGTTACTCTTTAAATACTTCAAAAATCTAATTTAATATCTTCAATGATATGGCTCTCACATAAGCTATTTAAGTATGAAATCATAATTATATAAATAATTCAAATAATTATTAATAAAAAATAAACTTTTAAATGATTAACTCATAACTTTTGAATGTAGCCACCTGTATTTTTAATTATAAATAAAAGAGACCAAGATCTACAAAATTCAGACCAATCTTGATCAAATAAATTAATTAATGAACCCACAGGTTTTAAAGCAAAGAAAGGACATAGTTCAAATAAATGCTATATTTCATATTGAGCCTAAAAATTGACTTACTGTTAAATGCATATGTCCCCCTAAAGTATAATTAACAGATAATTTTGACATTTTTAAACCAATAATTCCAGCATTAATAATTACTAATAGTTATTTTTATAATAAAAGGAGGAATATCGAAATATGGAGTAGTAAAATTAACTGACCTAATATTGACCCTGAAAAACGACAAATAAAATAATCAAACTTATTGATTTTACTATAAAATTTCCTTACTGAACCATTATCTTATAGTCGGACAAATAGAAATATAAAAATAATAGATAAATAAAAATATTTAAACATTCTATAGATATAACTTCAACAATGATATCTTTTGAATAAAATCCAAATAAAAAAGGCAGTCCACAAAGACTAAAATCACAAATATAAAATAAAGTAATGGTGAAACATACATGAGAAATTAAACCACCTAAATAATGAATATTGTGACTATCAATACATCTATGAATAATAGAACTAGCATATATAAATATTAGTGTTTTAATTAAAGCATCAATCAATAATCTCCCAATGATTTCTAACACATTTACCTCATGAGTTCAAATTCACCATCGGGCGGTATGAAACTGATGGAATGTTCCGTTTCGAATTTGCTGAGCTTGACGCACTGGTGGAACTGGCAGTCGTCGATGACGACGACCGGCTTTCCGGACCTCGCCGGATCAGACTCAGAAGTTGTCCCGAGGCTACCTTTGCCTTTAGCCTCCATAACGATTTTATCGTTGATACCAAATTTGCATTCCGGCATGCCGGACAGGTAAGATTTCATTACTACTTTGCCGGCCACATGAGCAGAAAGGACTTGACCTAGAAATTATTTTATGAGTTACGATTTACTAAATTTAATTAACACATATAACTTAAGCTTTCTTGACTCACAATTCATTATGTGGTTAGTTAATTCCTGGTTAAAATAAGGACACAAACGATCATACTTATAATGGGCAAGAAAAATGAATGTAATTCATTTGGTAGGCTGTTTATTTTAATCAGGATTATATTAACCACGTATTTAATTGGAGAGGAAAATACTTGTAGCTGAATATTAAATTGAGGTAATTCTTTGACATTTTTTCAATTCCAAATGTCCAAAATTGAATATGCGCATTAGTAATGACCTAGGACATTTGGAGAGGGGATGGTAAACCATGGTAACTGTTTCTACGCTATTTTTTTCTTATGGGAATTTACATGGGGAACATTTTCAAGCAGCTGGTAATCTATGCAAACAAAATTTCTTAACTAAAGCTGTGAAAAATAAGAAACATTGAAGTACAGTCAACTTCGTTTACAACGCACTCGCATTTAGCGGACTATCGGATTTAGCGAACTTTTTAGGAAGTCCCGAACTGATGCCCTTTACTTTATTAAAAATAAGCGTCGTATTTACCGTACTTGCTTTTAACGGATTGTCGGATTTAGCGGACGAAACTCTCTTAGGAAGTACGTTATTACCACGGATTTCGAAGAAATTGTCAGCGTTAGCATGACAAATCACAAACCGTTAGGACGGTTAGGGATCAAGGAATTAACAGGATTAGGGAAACAAGGATTTCCCCAAAAATATACCTGTTATATATGTGTACCTGCTGCGTAAATTATAAATAGATCCGAACCCGACTAATTTGTTTATTATCCTTAATTTAACTGAAACACCCCAACATGACTGACCATCCCAATAAAAAGAACGGTTAGCGTTCTGTGTAGGGGGAAAATTTAAAATTATCCGCGAAATAGAAGCCGGACGGAAACAAAGTGATATGTGTGATATAAATGAATGCAAGTATGTACATATCTTTTATTAGTATGTACATATTTTTGTAATCCCCAATAAATACCTCAGGTATTTGTTCAATCGCTATATAGGACTGCCACATATCACATTATATATATATTATATACATATTTATGAGGTAAATACATTTTCCATATAAATATATATATATATATATATATCTATATGGTACAACTGTGCGTCCGCCCATGTTAAATCTTAGGTTCACGCTGCGTCCAGTGTCACTGAGCGTCCGGATATACGGACGCTCAGTAACCCTACCCTAAAAATTTGTCTATGTGATCCCTAGGATGGTTAGATTACCATGGCGCAAAAAAAAGCCGGAGGTGCTCTGACACCTAAAAATGATCCCTGTATAAAATCGTAGTTCAGGCTTTCACCAAGCGTAGCGTTGTCGGCGTCGAATTATATACGTGTATTCAATATTTATATGGTGTAGGCTTACCAAGCGTCCGAATATATAAATCGTTATGGTGGATCACTTAGCGTCCGATTGTATACTGCGAATAGTGAAACGGTTCACTCAGCGTCGTCTATTTATAGCACATTTATACATATTTAGGTATATTTAAAGTGCCACTCTGCGTCCTATAAAATATGTTTAATGATTGGCTATTTACTGTGAATGAGACTTTCGGGTTTGGAGCAGAGTACTGCTAAGTCGCGGAAAACAATTATTTTTCTGTTTTGTTGGTTAACCGAGTTAACGTATAAACAATGCTACTGCCAGTTAATTATGATATAACCTAATAATGCCACTTAACAACTTCATTTTCTTCTGGTTGACAGTACTCAAATTAAATTTTTTTCTGTATAACAATTAACTTTTAAATTTTCGGGCTAGCGATTTAAAAAATTCAAATTCATTAAATAGGCGATAATTCAGTTTAATTCATTTTCCAAAAATTTAATTTTTGGCAACACCTTTGTGCGGATAAACTTTTAATTGATTCTGAATAAATCTTGATGTGGAATACTAATTAAAGTCTGGTAGGTTCGTAGTTGAGAATTTTATTTGTTTTTAAATAATTAACAATTACGTAGCAAATAGTTTTAATATGCTTTGTAATTCATTACGTTAATTAATAAAGGAATCATTTTGTAAAAACCGCGCGGATTTATTAATGAATGGCAGTGTTACAGGTGATTAGAGACCTTGAATTTTTTTAAATTTTTAGTAGTTTGTGCAGTTTTTGTTACTAGTATTACTAACGATCAAAACTCGATAAAAACACTAAAAACATTTTTCGCAGTTCAAGGAATTCCTTACAAATTTTTTTCTTCCATTTTTCCCAAGAACCTTTCCCTCAAAGATATAAGTAAGGTATTAAAGATGAATTATCGATAGTTCCCGATATTTGCCCCTTTAGAGAAGGGAAATAAGATTTTCCCGCTTTTCCCGCATTATTAAAATCATTAGTTGAAAATAATTTTGTCTTTAAATATCATTATAAATGGCTCTTAATAGAGTTAAAATTAATAATTTTTTCATCAATAATTTCACTCTTTATTTAGTTACCAATTTGTTATAAATAACTTTTAAGTGTCCTAATAATATTTTTCTTATACTACTAAAAATTACAAAAACAATCATATTCAACTGAGAAAAAGCTGAGATTTTTTTTTATTTTCCACTTACACATAATCGGTTGTTTATGTCTGTTATACGCGGTACATAATGACGTTAGACTCTATGGCGGAAAAGAGGGGCGAACTAGAACGTCAAAAAACGTCATTTTGACATGATTTTGATCATTTGGTCCAGAATCTGACACATATCACCATAAATACGCTTTACGAGTTTTTTTTTCAATAACTTCACCATAGATGCACTTCATCGTCATTTTGACATACATGTCATACATGACAACGTAGACGTGATTTCGGTTTTTAACATATACAACCAATTATTTGCAAGTGAGAAATAAAACGCATGCACCTAGGGCAGGCATGAGCAACCCGCGGCCCGCGGGCCGCATGCGGCCCGTCGTCATGCAACGTGCGGCCCGCCAAGCTCCTGCAAACCTATTGCTGTGTCTTCTATATGTGCAAACATAGACCAAATAGTTGCAAATAAGCAATGCCAAATTTCTCATTAAATACAATAAATAATTTTTTCTATTACATAATATCTTTTGTTCTTTTATTCGTATTGCTCATACTATCAGTTTATTACTTGTTTAGTTCCAATATTGTACCTACCTAATAGGCTTATTTTACTAAAGAGATATGTAGACTGGAATAGTAAATTTATGTTCATCATCAAGTGTTTGAGTTTTTCATATGCGGCCCGAACAAAATTTTCAGAATTGTAAGTGGCCCGACCCAAAAAAAGGTTGCTCATCCCTGACCTAGGGCATAATTGGGTGTTATTGATCTCGGGAAACCACAGTTTAAAAAGGTCTCGAGACCTATCGGCCCTCGACCTTTTGAACTGTGGTTGTCCTCGATCAACAACACCTTCATCATGCCCTTGGTACAAAAATAACTATTCCGTAATATTGAATTTTTAAAATAACAGGATATTAATGTTAAGCAATAAACGCTCATAACTTTTAAATAATTATAGATACAAAAATAGACATTCAGGATTAGTTTAGAGAGCATTATTTGATCTTTAACATAAAATTTACCCCAAGTCTGTATGTAGAATGGTACATTGTTTACACGCATTTGTTTATCACAAAAATCTTAAAAATTAATGCTAAAGACTAAATTAACAATCTATGTAATTGCTCAGTTATAAGCGTATCAAATTGTTCTGCATGAAAGTAGTCGTAACTTCAACAGTTTAAAAAAATTTAAGCAATGAATGATGCAAATAGAAGGTTATTTTAAAAACAAACGAGGGTAAACAAAGAGCCATTGTAGATAGAGACTTGTAAATTTTATGTCAAATATCAACGAATGCTCTCAAAAATCATCCTGAATGTCCACTGTCTTATCGTTAATAATTCAAAAGTTACGAACGTTTATTGCTTAACAAGTCAAATAGCCGCGTCACCTTTAATATCCTGTTATTTTGAAAATTCCATTAAAATTACAGAATTTTATATCTCTCCTTTGTTGAATATGGTTGTTTTTGTAAATTTTAGTAGTATTAGAAAAAAATTATGTGACACCCAAATGTTGTTTATAACAAATTGTTAACTAAATAAACAATGAATTAATGAAAAAAAATATTTTTTTTAATTCTATTAAGAGCCAATTTTTAAAGACAAAATTATTTTTCAACTAATGATTTAAGTAATGCAAATCAATATAAAACGATTATTAACATTAAAAAAATTTTTTTAAAGAAAAAAAATAAAAAATTATCATTGACCCCAAACAAAAGAATGGTAAATTTTTTTTTCGATACCATTAAAGTAAACCATTTGTTTATAAACAATTTATAAACAAATAGTGTTAAAACATTTTACCCCAAATAATTTCTTATTCCAAATATAAAAACCATAAAATACCATAAAAATGAGAAAAAAATTTTTTTAACAAAACAAGAGTACAATTTTTCATTTTTTGTTAACTTAAAAAATTCGATATAAACAAAATAAACAAAATTTATACAACTTTATGACGCCATCTTATTGAGTACACTCATAGAAAAGACTCCAACAAGAGGCGTAAAATTTTTTGGGTGATTATTTAAACAATTATCCAGCTTTCAATGTAGACGGAGGTACGAAAAAAAATAGGTAATTAATTAACAATAGGCTATCTTTTTGAAAAATTAATTTAAAATACTTTTCCCAGCGTGACTTTCTTTCTTCATGTGTTGAAATAACACCATAATTTTTTCAAATTTTTGAATCAATATTTAACGGTTTAAAAAAAGTTTTTAGACAAATGATTATATCATGATTATTTCTACAATTAACCAATAACAAATTGCATATTCTTGATGTACCCGAAAAGCTAATACAAGTTGAGAAAAACACCAATTTATGTTAATTGGTTTCTGAGATATAACAAACTCCATCAGTTTGATGATGCAACTTTACTTCAATTAGAGCATCCACAGTACACGCTCTGGCTGGATTGAAAAAACCCTTCGTAAATAAAGCTTTGCCAACAGCTCAATTTTAATGGAATCGATTTGAAAATTTTTGTACTGAAAGTTAAACATCTGAACTGCAAAATGGCATTATTTTGTTTCTTAATGTTTATAAACATGATACAAACTACATTGTTAATATTCTATAAGAAAAAATTATACTAAATTTGAATATAAACATGAAAAACTTAATTTTTTAGGGCTAACGTGTCTCGGAACTCCGTTCCTATTGATCGTAGGGCAACTTTTTTTAAAAATCGTGTAAGAATACCACCCATTAGGATAAGAGAAAACCATTTCTCTAGAGTTGAAAACAAAAAAGTTATTATAATTTTATTGTTTATTAGCTAAGAAATGCAGTATTTTTGCAGTGAAGTTTTATTATTGTTAAAATTACAATTTATGAATTTTAACATAGTATATTGATAGAGCAAGTCTTCTTTTTCAAACAGCACTCTTTAGAACTGCCCTAACTTTATTCTTTTACGTAGAAATTTAGTGCAAATTTAAGTTGTCTGGGATAAACAAATTAATTTTGCAATACCTATTTGGTGAATCGCTTTGAAATTTTTATGGAAATTTTAGCAACACAATACCCTACTTTTCACAAAAAATTAAAACTACTGAGCCCTTTTTGCAATAGTAATAAATAATTTAGGAATTCCGTCTTTTTTTCATTTTCATTGTATAATTAAGCAACAAATACAGTAAAAAAACATGTACCATAGCTCAATTTGAAGGTTTTTTTATGCTCTACAAGATTGCTTTTTTTTAACTAAATGCAGCAATTTCACGTATGATTAAAATAAAGTAACAAATCACTCTTTTTGCCATTTATTAGCAATAACTTAATTAACACAAAAAATCTTAGATGGAATCAGCGGGCTTCTCGGGCGGGAAAAGCGGGAATATCTGATTTCCCTGGTCTAGAGGGGCAAATATCGGGAACTATCGATAATAAAATTCTTCTTTAATAACCTAATTATATCTTCGAGGGAAAGGTTCTTGGGAAAAATGGAAGAAAAAATGTTGTAAGGAAACCCTTGAATTATTGCGAAAAATGATTTTTGTGATCGAGTTTTGATCGTTAGTACTAGTAACAAAAAACGCAAAAAACTACTAAAAAGTTTAAAAACCATTCACGCTGTCCAATCACCTGTAAAACTGCCATTCATTAATAAATCCGAGCGGTTTTTTACAAAAAAGATTCCTTCATTAATTAACGCAATAAAATTCAAATTAGTTTAAATCTATTTGCAACATAATTGTTAACTATTTAAAAACAAATAAGATTCTCAACTACGAACCTACGGGACTTTAATTAGTTTTCGACGTCAAGACTTATTCAGTATCAATTAAAAGTTTATTCCAAAAATTAAATTTTTACTAAATGATCGCTTCTTTATTGAATTTGAAAAAATTTTAAATTGCTAGACCGAAAATTTAAAGTTAATTTTTATACAGAATAAATTGAAATTTGAGTACCGTTAACCTCTAGAAAATAAAGTAGTTAAGTGGCATTATTAGGTTTCATTGTTATTAACTGGCAGTTGCATTGTTTGTTAACCCAGTTAACCGATCAAAACAGAAAAATGATCGCTTTTCGCGACTTAGCATTACTCTGCCCCAAACACGAAAGTCTCATTCAGGGTAAATAGCCAATCATTAAACGTATTTTATAGGACGCAGACTAGCAGTTTAAATATACCTAAATATGTATAAATGTGCTAAAAATAGACGACGCATAGTAAACCCATAGATAGTCAAATACATCAGGACGTTGAGTGACGTATTAAATATACCTAAATATGTATAAATGTGCTAAAAATAGACGACGCTGAGTGAACCTGTCTATAGTCAAAGACGCACAGTGACGCCGTCAACGTAACCGTTTATATACGCCTCATATACGCCGGACGCAGGGTAAGAACGTTCTTGGTCCGGACGCGGAGTGATACTGCATACAAGTATATATATATATATATATATATATATATATATATATATATATATATATGTATTTAACGTACTTCGCATTTATCGTACTTTTTTTAAGTTCCCTTGAGGTACGTTATAAACGGAGTTGACTGTATGTAGTTTTCTTGTATATGAAAGAATACATACACGTTACGAAAGAAGGAAGAAAAAAGGGATTATTTCGGAGGTGACACTTCATAGTAATTCAACTTTGGTGCCACCACCTGTCCAAAGTATGACATTAGCAATTTGTTAACCAATCAGAAACGACTACCACACAACAGCTTAGTGTCACTTCTCCTTTCTTTCAGGCTTTCATGCCCATGCCTATTATTCTTGTTTGATTGGTTCACAAATTGTCATTTTCATACTATGTGACAGATGGCAGCAAATTGGGAAGACACCACAGACACCAGACACCACCTGGACATGGCAAATTAATAACATACGTTACCTTGAGGAGACATCAATAGATTAACGTATTCCAAAACATCAAGGAACAGCTCATTTCTGCGATATTTAATTCCTTCCCTTCTCCAACCGATCTGTCCGGTGACTTGGGAAGTAATCTGAGCTTGTTCCTCCTTTGTGGCAGATTTAATGCCTTGTTGGGTAATAAATGTCTTCAGTACCCCAGTATCAGTATTTTGTGGATAACCAAAATCGAGAATTTCTTAAAAAAAAAAGATAGAATCAGAATTTGACAGTGAAGAGTAGTGATTCAAAATTTACCATCCAAGAGCTCATAAATCAATACGAAGTTATTCTTGATGTTCTCTTCAGAAATTTTTCCGAAGTAGGACTGCATTACTTCAATGATTTTGAGTAAAAACTCGAACACCATAGCGGCATTAACATTCTGCTTCGTAACTGCAGCTATCCAGATATTAGCACGCTAAATGAACACAACAGGCTTATTAAAATAAGAAGTGTGAATGTAAGTAGACTATGTAGTGGACCTATTTTTTAACAAAAAAGCATACTATTGTGCCAGCATATGCATCTTTTCCTCAGTCCCTTTCGATGAGCATAAAATAAATCCAAACAGGAAAAATTGTGCACATACATATTATAAAATAATTCAGTATATATGGAGGGTCACTTAACTTAACACACTTAAGTTACTTGGACAAATGAATGGTAACTTCTCTGCCATTTATTAAATGAACTCATCAAATCATGATTCGATTAAAATATAATTTAGCTATATAAACACAGGTTTAACAGGTTATGACAAAGGTGAAAGCATATCTAATATCATCAATTGTCTTCAAACTCCATTCTAAGTTATTAAAATTGGTACCTTAATGTGGAAAAATGAGGTCCGTGCTATGTTCGTTACTGGTGACCTGACTTGCTGACGAGCATGGATAACATTAACGCGAAACGCATCGACGGCATTTCGCCCAATATCGTCCCGATAAACCCTAGATATCAGGACTTCTCCCTTATGGTTGTACACGAACAACCCTCCGATCATCTTGACTAGATTTGTATCCTACAATGAAATAGAATTGATATTTTAAGTTTCTAAATCAAAATTAAATTACTATGGGAGTATAGGACTTCAGTCTTATAGATAGAAGATGTATCAGAAGATTACACGAAAAACTACCTATAGAATTAAAATATGTGGATTAACAATAGGTAGAGATACATCTGATAAGGCACTAGAGATCCGCCCCTAACACCAATAAAATCGATCAATTACTAAGAAATATATCGAGTATTGCTACTCAACCTTAGAAATAGAACATTGAACCCTTCTAGGAATGAGATAAATCCATAACTTCCAGTTAAATTAAGAATTAGAGAAGTTAACCCGCCCCCATAGTAACCAACTTGTAATAAAGCAGGCAAATTACTGCTAAATTAAAATATGCTTTAGCTTTAGCCATTACCTTCAGCAGTCCTTTGCACTTTCAAGCATTTTCACTGCTTTTTGTCGAGCAAAACTATACAAAAAAATTAAATGATAAGTTGGAGAACAACATGAACAACCATCCTTGTCACCAATTTTCTCAGAACATAATTTTCTTTCACAGAACAACTTTAACTTTCATCAAACACAGAATCAGAAGTAGGCAGTGTTCACACAGAATTGGGATTAGGATTAGATAAAATAAATGAAAGTGCATCAAACTAAACTACTCTATCTATAGCTTACGCTTACTACCTACGTAATATTTTAGAATTACTTACTCATTTTCGGTATATATCGGTAAATTAACATCAAATGGGATCAATGCATATGGTGGTATCCTTTTAATGTTTTATGGCCTGGATTTGATATTTGATGTCATTGTTGAACATAACCTAAATGTTGATAATCTAAAATGAGTGGAAATTTAACTATAACACCAACAAGGATTCTAAAACTATACAAAGACCTCTTAAGGTATGGTGATAATTTAAAATATACAGATAAAAATTACTTCTGCCAAAGAATCCGTAAGGACTTCAAGAAAAACAAGACACTAACTGATGAAACCGAAATTAACCACAATTTTGAGGTAAATACTTAAGCTAGCTTACCATGAAATATAGCTTACATATAGCACACACATACACATAATACATATTACACGTAGCTTACAGACTTATGAAACATTAGAATATATAGTTCAGCATTACCTCCAACTTCTGTATTTTTAGAAAGGAATTACGTTGCTTCTTCGTCGCACGATAGTATAATGGTTTTCTTTAGAAGAGTATCCTCCATGCCTATAAAATTCACCAGACTTAAGTACACTATTGACAAATCAAGGCTCCCTGTTTTATTAAAAAAAGATCTCCAGGAACAATTTGTTAGAGGGTCAGGCCCAGGCGGATCGAATACAAATAAGAACTCCAACTGTGTTGTATTGAAACATTTACCGACTGGTAAGTTTAATTAAACCAATTTACTATTCATATTGTATGTGACATATTTTAGGTAGACCTCAGATCCATAGTCCTCTTATGACTTTTGTTAGATTTAAACATATGGTAGATTATTCAAAAGTACCTGTCTTAGATGAGAGAGATCTAGAAGAAATGTTTGTGAAAGGTTCAGGACCTGGTGGACAAAAAACTAATAAAACCTCTAACTGTGTAGTGCTTAGGCATATACCAACAGGTACTAACGAATTTATAATCAGTTATCTAATTCAACAAGCTAATTATGTTATGGATAGCTCATGGATAGCTTGTTGAACTGAGTAATGGAGGGATCGACAGTAATAAAATGAATAAATTGAAGTGATATTCAAATCAAACCATTTACACATTTATTGGTTTTTTTCTGAAATCTTCTCATAACTATTCGGACAACTGAGCATGTCTTACACTTAATTGCCTATAATATTTTTATGCAATGCTTATTTAAATTTTCAGTTTAACTATGGTGTTTTATTTTTTTTTCCAGGTATTGTAGTGAAATGCCACCAATCCAGATTATTGCAGGAGAATCAGAAAATAGCTCGTTCTTCCCTAATTACAAAATTAGACAATTTAATAAATGGAGAAAATAGTGTAGAATCACAGTTGAAGAAAATAGATGAAAAGAAATCTGCTCGTAGGGAATATAAGAGATCAAAATTACAAGCATTGAAAGAGAAATGGAAACAGGATAAACAGGACGACAATTGATTTAGTTATGTTATTTGATTAGTTATAATAAAATGTAAAAAAGTCACTTAGTTTTATTACTTTAAAACATACATTTCCAAAACACTGGTAGCATAAGTTGACGATTATTGATGTAATTTTAAATAGGAAATTTGACATTTTGTCCAGTCTTAAAAGTGGACAAAGTTCAAAAACGAGATGAAATTAATTTTTGTAGAAGTGGGGGTTAAAATTATCAACAATTACCGTACATGCAGTAATTTACAGCAAAATAATAGAACAACTTAATTTTTACCATCGATGCACTGATGTTAAGCTTCTACATTCTAGATATTTACTAGCTATTTAAATATGAATTACCTATTTATACATATTTATTATTTGGAGTTAATTTATTTCACTAGAGCCTTACCAGATCAAAAAAGGTAATTCTAACCACTAATTTTTGTTTCAAAACTCCAGTTTTAAATTTTTGTAATTGGGAATCTGAAAGGTCCAAAAACTAACTGGGGCAATTTTTTTTTGTTTTTTTACTCGCATCTAAAAATATCCCTTTTATGTTCCGATTCATAAAATGTAGGGTAAAACATTCTTCTTTGTAATTGAGTTTGCTTTGGGGCAAACTTTTGAAGTGCTTTACTACATTTAATGTTATCACGCGTGCGTGCTAAAGTTGCGTGTGTATTTGTATGAAGATATATAAGTGTGTCTAATGTAAATAGTAATCACGCTAAAAAACGATAAAAAATACCTTGGGATTTGTAGTATCAATAGTTCACAAACTTTTTTCTGTAAACAAGCTTTACCTATTGTTTACTTTTACTTTATTGTTTTATATTCAATGTATTCACATGGGTTCTCCATTAGGACTTCAAGTGCGTCATTCGCTTGTATGTTGTACTATTGGGTTTTCTTTAATTTTTCTGCTTTAAAATGAATAGAAAAAATATTGTATCTGAGGGTTTTTGAGAAATTTACTAAAATCAATGGATTGTGATTATTATAGGACGTATTCACTTATTTATGTCAATAAACGGACAAAATTGTCCTCACAAAGATGGATATACACATAGAACAGTTGAATTTGTATTACATGTAATATACTACACACACTACTTCTGGACAAACAAGGAATAACAAATTCATGAAAGTGATAGAGTTGAAGTGGAGGTAATATTAAAATAAGATTCTTCTATAAAATAAGAACATTCTTCTTTGTAATTGAGTTTGCTTTGGGGCAAACTTTTGAAGTGCTTTACTACATTTAATGTTATCACGCGTGCGTGCTAAAGTTGCGTGTGTATTTGTATGAAGATATATAAGTGTGTCTAATGTAAATAGTAATCACGCTAAAAAACGATAAAAAATACCTTGGGATTTGTAGTATCAATAGTTCACAAACTTTTTTCTGTAAACAAGCTTTACCTATTGTTTACTTTTACTTTATTGTTTTATATTCAATGTATTCACATGGGTTCTCCATTAGGACTTCAAGTGCGTCATTCGCTTGTATGTTGTACTATTGGGTTGTCTTTAATTTTTCTGCTTTAAAATGAATAGAAAAAATATTGTATCTGAAGGTTTTTGAGAAATTTACTAAAATCAATGGATTGTGATTATTATAGGACGTATTCACTTATTTATGTCAATAAACGGACAAAATTGTCCTCACAAAGATGGATATACACATAGAACAGGTGAATTTGTATTACATGTAATATACTACACACACTACTTCTGGACAAACAAGGAATAACAAATTCATGAAAGTGATAGAGTTGAAGTGGAGGTAATATTAAAATAAGATAACGGGATTATGTTCATGGACAAACAAATCCATTGAGGGACCAATTTTAGAACAGAGGTAACGAATACCTACTTAATTTTATGCTAAGGCTCCTCTAGAACATCAATTAACTACTACAGTTATAGGAGAAAATCAAATAGGTAACAGAGCAATCAGTGAAGTGAGGAAGAACAACAACAAAAAGCATTTAATATACGCTGTTTGAAAGAGGAGGTAGAATCAAAAATAACACCAAGGTTCGGGATAAAAAAACCCTTTTAAGAGAGACCCCATAAAGTTGACAATCGAACTCATGCAAGAGGGGCTAGATGCGTTTACGAACTGGAATAATATTACATTTATTCATATTCGGCGAAAGTTAAAATATGAATTATTTAGCGAAAATATCAGTTAGAATGAATAATGCTATCAAGTAACGTTGCTGACGAGATGCATCCAAGGGAGATCGATTAGTGGCAAACAACTTAGATTCATCAACATACACAAGAATTTGGCTAGAAGTAAGGCAACGTGTGAGATCATTTGTAAAAATATTGAACAAGATCTGCACCTGGAATGCGTACAATTCGTGACCGGTGGAATGAATAGGATATCATCAAAATGATATTAAATGACAATGAAAAATCCAGGTGCGCATCAACATAAAAAAAGAGTTGTCCAGATTTAGTGTGTAGAAAATCTGAAAATAAAAGCAGATTAGTGAGAGTAGACCTGCTATTTGGGAAAACATGTGTTATTCATTGGCAATACGTTTGAAAACAATTAAAAATAGACGAAGCAATGATCGCATTAAACACTGGCAAAAGAACTCAAACTAGAGATGAAACGGTACTTCCTTTATGTCATTCATGTCGCTTTTTATGAATGGGATGAAGATTTCGCCGATTTCCAGTTTAGGAAACATATCAACGAAAAGTGACATGTCAATAAAGCCTCTAGATTAATCAATCGAAACTCACTAAATTGTTTTTATGATTACAGCTGGAATACTGTCAGGGCCACCATGTGTTTCATGTTCTAAATTATTGACCAATATGCATCCAAATCAACCATGAAAAGTGCAATGTGATTTACCAGCTCTTCACCCTTAAGATTCATCAAACAAATAAGGAGAACAGATTTTCGTATACACGGTACCAAAGTGGTCAGCAAACAATTCAGCAGCTGGGATTGTTACACAATGATATCATTCTCAACAAGCATATGGACACAGAATCTGGAGGACTTACCAAGAGAGTTAATATATATCTATGTAAGACGAGAAAGTGATAGTATGCTCGGCATGCCTCCTAGGGATTCTTTTGCAGCATTATGAATACCAAGCTTGTTTTATTTGTTCGTATATTTCCTCTACGTTCCCCACTTCCTGTATTTGTAATTTTGAGGCTAAAATCTACATTTATAAAGAAACTTACGGAGTCCTGTTGAAGACTGCTAAGGTTATATTTAAGTTGTAATGAGTTTTCGTATGACTGGTCTCGGTGACCTAGGTCTTGTTCTTTCCGGTATGGAATATATACTTTTGCTCTAACCATAAAATGGTCAGAGCCGCACTCTGGTCCTCTGTATACTCGCACATCGTTTACGATAATTTGCGATTATTGACTCCGAATTACATAGTCTATAATACTTTTTAGGTTTCTGTGTGTTTGGTGCCAAGTTAATTTGTGGATCTACTAATGTGGGAAAAAACCGTTCACTATCTTCAGGGAAAAACTCGTGGACAAGTCTATTATGTAGTCTTTGTCCGCTATCATTGTTTAAATTCTCTCCGTATTTGCTTACTACTTTACTATAGTAGTAGGCAAAAATAAATAAATATATATAATGTAAAGAAATATATATAAAAATATATTTTGTACACTTACTGTCCTTGCACTGAAGTCTCCTAGTAGAAAAAAAAAGTTATTCTGGAATTTATGCTTGCTAGAACTTCTGTCAATTTCAGTAAAACTCATCTTTAGCCGTTATATTTTAATCGTTGTTCGGCGCATATACACCTATTATCGCAATTTCTCAATCATTTTTCTTAAGTTCTAACGTCATTATTCTTTCGTCAATTTTTTGCCAACTTTTTACCTATGTTTTTCTATTATTTCTTATGTGCGATTATTGAGACTTCCCTTTTTGCTCTTTCATCCTTATCAACCCCGCTATAAAAATGTAAGTATTCGTTTATTACCCTTTCCTTTCTTTTTTGTTTCTGTAAGTATCCCGATGTCGACTTTCATTTTTGCTATTTCTTCCAACTTGCTGTCCAAAGTTGCTGTTCTTGTATCCTTGATCCGTCCCTATTCCGAGGCTTTCCGTTGAAGTTTTTAACTTGAAAAATATTATTTTTTCTGGAAAGGTGAGGAGTTGGCTCATCGTTTCAACCCTTAACCTTGAGGACCAGAATTTTCTGTTGGGGTTTGTTCCTTTAGCTAGTTTACTCCTGTTTTAAGGCACCACTTCACCCTCTCTCGTCTGCTACATTACGCACACCCATTGCATGCCATGTACCGCGAGGCACATGTCTTCGATGATGTGAGAGTAGGATTTTCTGGAAGAGATGTATTCGATTCCACAAATTCTAAACTCATCTGTCTGGTTTCAATGGGCTTTTTCCAGGGTTTTACAAGCTGTAGAGAGACTAGCAATCTGTACAACCCTTAAGACCCTTTACCAGCCTTTGACCAGCATAAATGATGTATTCTGGCAGCATTTATGCAAATCATATTCTGTTGACTGACTTAATTCGGGTTAGAGTATAAAAATGATTCGTATTTTCTATTGTTCTGTGTGATAGAGGGAGAACTAGATGTAATTCTTAAAGATCTAGAAGATTTAGAAAATTGGGACGTACACACTTATGCTCAAAATCGGACAATTTATGCAATGCAGAAAATGTAGATGCGATGTGGATGTAGTAATATTGATATGAATGTAGCAAGGAAACGAACTCCATTCCATTAAAATGAAAGCTCCATTAAGCTTAGTAAACTGTCGTACTTTGGACACGATCAAAATATGCTAGTCGAAAGAGAAGTTGAATTAAGTTGAGTAAACAGTGCCCATGGCAATTTCAGTAAAACTTCATCAGCCCCGTACCGATCGAACAATTTATTTACAAATCATCCCCGCTCGAAGTAATCAAGAACTATTTATTTTAGGTATCGTCGTGGATCGATCTCACCCGAAATAACGTCGAATAAGTAAATAACTAATCGTGCTGCGGCAAACGTTATCGTCCCCCGAGCAGCCCCCGAGGCCCGAAACAAATTGAATGGAGGTCAGGGGGATCGCCGTCAGCTGTATCTAAATTAGGGAAAGTCGCTTCTAATCCTGACAACACGAAAGGTATTATCCGAGCCAGTGAACAGTGACAATACCTCTTTCATGTCGACGGGGCTTATCGGCGGTTTCCAACGTCGCTCTTCTGCTCCGAATTCTGAGCCTTCCGAGCTTTTCAAGTGCGTGTTTACCTATCGGAAAACTCGGATCCCGTAAAATCGGTGAGTGTTCCAGAGCGATAACACGATTAATAGTGTGCCGTGCCGCAAACACAGCGGCGCTACCACGGAAATATAACCGTGCAGGGAAATTTTTTACGGTTTTCTACAAGTCACAGCTACTTAGCTGTAAATAAAATGACAGCCTTAAGCTTTGATTGGGTTTCAAGGGTGGTAACTTTTTTCCGTTCGATTTCAGTGTTCTTTGTAGCAAACTGTAGACGTAGACTTTTAAGCTTGAATAGCTAGCTCGAAGAATGAAGTGAAGCCAATCACACTTCTTTTAACGCTACTAGATCTAACCTGCAAGCAACTTTTATCCTTGTTAAAATTGATACATAACAACCATGACAATTGGAATATCTAAAAACTTTTCTGTAACTGTTTTTACGTCAACTGAATTGAAATGAGCTAATAACTTGATTAAAGTGTATTTGGCAAGCAACCATTGTAAATGACGATAATTAACGAGATGTGAATTGATACGAAATGTGGACTTACCGACGCATATTAGGCTTACCTTGGTCACATTTTTAGACACGACAGATACCAGTTGCTGCAAATAATTTTGGAAGGAAAAATAGACGGCAGAAGAGGAATTGGGAGAAAACAGATGTCATGGACAAGGAATATTAGACAGTGGACCGGATTAAGAACGATAGAAGAGCTTGTCAGCGCAGCAAGAGACAGGGATTATTTCCAACATGTGGTCGCCAACATCCATTGAGTGTTAGGCAGCTTGATTGATTGAATTGATACGAAACATAGCAATCATGTAGGTATTTTGTAAGATAATTAATTGTAATGTATTATCTTAAACTGATTGAAGTGTCAAATGGTTTTTAAATTAAAAAAGAACGAATTGGGCATGTTTCGGTCATGGAAAATAGTAAAACACTTAGCACTACAAAGACGATTTACAATGCTTGTTAAAGTACATAATCTCCCTTTTAACACTGCTAAATGTCAAGTAAAATAAACAATTTCCAGGCAATGAATCCTACTGAAAATAGTTATTATTGAAAGAGTTAATAGATTAATACTAAAAGACGGTGGTTGTCATACAGATCTGTGGTCATACATCAAAGACCAACATCTTACGGAATGATTGTAGATAGCTAAAAATCTTGTAGATATTCGGGTACCTACCTACCTATTAGAGTCATACTAACAAAATGTTGTAAATTGTTCAAAGAAGACATAAAATATCGTAATTATCTGCAGAATAGATTGTGAACCAATAGTTCGCAATAACTTATCTTCTACCAAAAATAAATGTTTTAAAACACTGCAATGCACTTGTATGAATGAAATTATAACGAAATCTGTTCTATGTAAACATTTTTGTGTTGTAGGTACCTAATACTATACATCAAATTATGACGTTCTCTCTAAGTTGGAAAACGCCAATTCATCAGTGTTGGCGGCAAGTGATCAAAATCTTCCGCAGAGTTTTACCTGTAGTTCGTTAAAAACTAGGCATATCCAAGAGATGTATTAAACTTGTTTTTTTAATTCAGCCGTGTTTTCGATAGCTTATTCCAAGGTAAAGAAAATTTAGTTACGCCTATGCTGCGATATCCATGGAAAATTGTAAACCCGAGGAAACTACTATCTAGCGAAATGCTTCGTTTCTAACTGATTTTCCATATTCAAAGGACGTATTCTACAAACACTGTAAAGCTTAATTTAAAAGTAATCATGTAGATATTATACTGTAACTATAACTATACTATAATATACAGATATATGTTCATTGCTACTACTTCTTTACGTCATTTAGAATAACCGGATATTAGATGTAGTTTTCAGTATTTATTGACGAAGTTTTACCGCAGCAATTTGAAGTTACATCACTTAAAAAATTAAACAAACAACAGTACCTATTAGGTTTACGTTACATTATTATTTTAAAGAGTTTTTGAAGTCTATTTTGCGTAAAAGTCAACTCTAACAATACTACCAGAAACGAAAACAACCAAAGAAAAAATTAACATTAATGTATTATTATGTCTATATTATATAATATTATATTAATATGTTTTTAGAAGTATTTTGTAAATAATTTTTGTTAGTAAACCCAAAATGTCGCGTCCATGGGTAGAAAATTAAAACAAATTTTTAAGTTTTGTGGTGGAACTTAGGGAAACATGCCTGAATGTTTTTAAACTAAGATATCAAAAAGATCAATTGAATCAATTAATGTACAGGGTGTTATTAGGGTGGATGTTCTAAAGACGTCCAGAGTAAAGTACCCTCACGTTAAGAGGTACCCACTTATAGCAGAATTCCACTTTTCAAACAAATCAGTTGACACCAAAAAGTTATGTATTGACTAATAGTTGAACCACCAAAAGTGCAAAATTTATGTCTATTTATGTCCATATCAGTCTATGAGAACCTCCGACAGGAGATTAAAAAAATATTAGGTATTAGGTTTGCATTTGGTGTAAGGAAGTAGGTACTACTATGACAGAACTTTAGCAAAAATAAAAAAGACAAAACGATATGGCTTACTTAATGTAATCTTAATATTAATAAGTAATGTTATTTTAATTCATTAATGTGATACTAATATAAATTAATACAATGATAATGTGACAGGTGTAACATTGTGAAAATATAATATAATATTATAGATATAATCATATAATAATATCTATTTATTTATCTCATGGCATGTACAAGAGCAGTTATATGAACTGGTGAATGCGCCCTTTACTGAGAGTAAGCTAGGAAATTCAATTCATTGCACCGTTCATTCTATATACGATTCAAACAAGTGTATCTTTTCGTTGGTAAATTGTATGAAGAACTTATTGTTGCCGCCTGCGTACCATAACTGTCAATACATATAAAATTTCGAATATTTTACCATCGGCCTTGAGCCGTTCCTGACTTTTTAAGGAAGATTGCAAATGCACTTAGTACAAAAAAATAAAGGTACACCTACGTTATACATCCACACCAAATAAATATTATTAAATATTGAGTCATCGATATTTGGTTTCCTTTTTAAAACTCTTAATTGTAACTTCAAGATGTTGAGAAGTTATTCTGGATCTGTTTTTTGTTTTAATACTTTGAATGTGTTCTCTCACAAATATGTCGAAACAAATAATGAACAGAGTTTGACATAAGTGTCGGTTAAAATGGGATTTCATCTTTATCAATTTGGTGCCACAGTTCTTCCCCTGTCAAATTTTTATCCCATACAGAAATCAAACAATCTTACCGCCAACAGATGAATTTCGGATTTAACACTATTTATTACATAATGTGGAAATTACTTCGTTACAGTGGTGATCATTTTTTTATGGTAATATTTTGGCATTTCTCAAAAATGAGAATTTAAAGACTTACAAAATATTTTAATATTTTCTAAATTTTTAAAACGGCTGTTAAAAGCTTTCAATTTTCGCCCTTAATAAGAACTAAATTTATCGTAATTTATATTTACGTCGAGTGCAAAGGGAACTCCTTGTGATATAATAAAGGTATAACACTTTTCGCTTTCAATTCCGAAACCCATTGTTGTAAATCTAATTGAAATTTATGAACTACTTCTATCATGTCCCAAATATTTTAAGTGTCACCCTGTAATTGTAAATTTAATATATTTTTCCGCAAATCGTCTTGAAAACAACATTTTCCTGCTTATTTACGCACAGGAGAATTGAATTTTCCGGACTAGTAGGTACTGTAAAGACTTTACAAGACGAAAAATACATTGTTTTCACAGCACACGCACGAAATTGATGAAATTTTTTCAATGTTGTCCACTTTGTAACTATAGTTGCCAACCAAATCGACAAACTTGATTTTTGTGGAATTTGTGAAAGAAATTTCTAAAATTTGTAAATTTCGTCTTTTTTTACTATTTCCAGAAAAAATTAATACAAAACACATCAGTAAAATCTCTTACTTGACTCGGAGCTTTAAAATACTTGGCACAAAGTGCCTCGTTTTTCAATTTAGCTCCTCTTCAGTAATATAAGATTTTCCTGACTTTTATGTAAATAACTATAAATACGACTTACGAAAAGACAATAAGTGTAGAATATACCAACCTATAGTGGAAGGAATAACATTGTATAACGCAGAAACATGGGACCTCTTAAAAAAATACATCAACAGATTAGAAGCCTTGGAAATGGATGTGCTGCGACGAAGTTGTAGAATATCAAGAGTGCAACATGTTCCAAACAATACCATAGGGAAAATAATGAATGTCGAAAAGGGCATAATTGATAGAGTGGAAAAGACAAGGTTAATTTGGAATGGGCATTTGAAGAGATGGATCGAAAATCTATATTGGTATCAGACTGCACAGATTAAGTTAGATGGCGACATGTCCAGTAGCATACATTTCCGAAAAGGAGTACGATAAGGACGTGTCTTAGTATCAGTATTAAGGTTACCGGGGTATGGATCAACAACATTC
Organism: Cryptocephalus moraei; assembly: GCA_946251905.1. Taxonomy (NCBI): domain Eukaryota; kingdom Metazoa; phylum Arthropoda; class Insecta; order Coleoptera; family Chrysomelidae; genus Cryptocephalus; species Cryptocephalus moraei. The sequence goes on from OX276452.1 coordinate 21,666,941, forward strand.
GCTATGTTGATGACACAATGCTAATCGCTGATAATGTGCAGGATTTACAACGATTGGTCAACATAGTCGGGGAACACAGTAGATCAGTGGGTCTCAACATAAACACTAAGAAGACAAAGTTTATGGTGATCACAAGAGGTCTTAATGCGTTTAAAGACTCCGAAATAACATTCAATGCGATGCACATAGGAAGGGTGAACAAATTTAAGTATTTGGGAGTTTGGTTATCTGAAAACTGGTCATCGAACTTCGAAATTAACTGCCGCATTGGGCAGGCCCGACAGGCATTCCTGAGATTGAAAAGAGTATTCACTTGTTCGGACTTCGATCTTGAATTGAAACTGAGATTTTTGAAATGCTGCGTTTGGTTGGTACTTCTTCATGGGATGGAAGGTTGGACCCTCAAAGTAAAGCCATTAACAAAGTAGAGGCATTCGAGATGCGGTTATACTCAAAATATATTGGACAGCAAGAGTGACAAATGTAGACGTGCTAGCTTCTGTCAATAAAGAGCGTGCACTGTTCACTACCATTAAGAAGAGAAAAACTGCATACCTAGGGCACGTCATGAGAAACGAAATATATAAATACTTGCACTTGATAATCGAGGGTAAGGTCGGAGAGGAGTAGGTAAGAAAAAACTATCTTGGCTGCGAAACATTAGACAATGAACGGGAATGCACAACATACAAACACTGATCCACACAGCTAGGAATAGAAACGAAATGGAAAATGTGGTCGCAAAAATCCGTTAACGGATAGCATGGGAAGAAGAAGATTTGAAGAGAATGATGGCCAAAGAAGATTTGGAAATGGACACCGTATGGACGAAGGAAAATAGGACGATCTACAAGAATATGGGCACAAGGCGTAGAGGAAGCTATAATAAGCAGACAACTGTGTCCAGAGGATACCCTGGATAGGACAAAATGGCGTATTGGTTGCTGAAAACGGCGGACGCTTTATGAAAACCGCTATATATGCATATGCATTTATAGAATTTTGTCGGGATATGCACATACACACTTTATATCATCATCATCATCATCATCATCAAGCCCTTTATTGCGCACAATATTGAGCATAGGCCTCCCTTCCTTTCTTCCAGTTCTCTATGTTTTGTGCTGTTCTCGTCCATCCAATTCCTGGCACTCGTTTTATGTCGTCATACCATCGCATAATTGGTCTTCCTCTTCCTCTCTTTCCTTCCCATGGTCTCCAGCGTATTATTCGGGTATTCCATCTGTCGTCTGTAAGGCGGGCTATAGGTATGTCCTGCGAAATTACACTTCAGGCTTGTGACTCTCTCCACTATATCTACCACCGTTGTTCTCTGTCTAATCCATTCGTTTCTCTGTCTGTCTCTTATTGTTACGCCTATCATAGCTCCTTCCATGGCTCTTTGTGTTGTCCTCAAATTATTCATCATTGTCTTTGTGAGGGTTTAGGTCTGTGCTCCATATGTTGTCACCGGTACTACACACTGTTCAAATATTTTTGTTCTATATTGTGGTATCCTTCTATCCTTAAGTATATGACTTAATTCGACAAATGCCGCCCATCCTAGTCTCCTTCTCCTTTCTATCTCTATCTCCTTGTTACCCTTTCCTATCTCTATTTGTTGTCCCAGATATATATATTCTTGAATGTTCTCCAATATATGCCCGTTGACTGTTATTTGTACTTGGTGTTGGCTCATTATCTTGGTTTTTGTTTTATTCATTTTTAGACCGATTTTTTAAGATTCTTTGTCTAGTTGGGAAAGCATTCTTTCAAGATCCATTGTGTTGTCGGCGAATAGCACAATATCGTCTGCAAATCTTAATTGTGATATTTTGGCTCCATTTATGTTCAGTCCCATATTTCCCCATTCAAGTTTTTTGAAAATTCCCTCGAGAGCTAAGGTGAAGAGTTTTGGAGATATTGTGTCTCCTGGTCTGATACCTTATCAGGATCTCAATTGATCGGAGTTTTCAACCAGTATGCGGTGTGTCATCGTTATAGTCTCTATCCCAACGAGCACCGTACCTCCCCAAGGAAAGTTAAAGTTGCTCATATAGGTCAAACAATGTTCTTATAAGGATCTCACTCATACCTTCATGATACCTTCATAGTATTGCTGCATAAAAAGGGTGATAATAGCCCAAATATAAAACTACAGGCCAGTCAGCTTACTTTCGCAGATTTTTAAACTCTTCATGAGAATCATTACCAAAAGGCTAACAACGAAATTTGATCTCTGTCAATCAAACGAACAGGCAGGATTCCGTAAGAGCTATGGCACCAATGATCATCTCCACACAGTGAAAATTCTTATTGAGAAATGCATAAAATAAAATAAGCCTTTGGTGCTCGTTTTCGTGGACTACGAAAAAGCTTTTGATACAGTGGATCACCGAAGTATGCTCCAGGCCCTCGCGGATTGTAGAATCGACCATCGTTACACCAAACTTATCGAGCATATTTACAAGAAAGCGAAAGCTGTTATTAGGTTCCATGAAGATACTCCCGACTTCAAAATGGAGCGAGATATGCGGCAAGGTGATGTCATCTCTCCCAAATTATTCACTAACCTTCTGGAGTACATGTTTAAGTGTACTAAGATCGACAACTTTGTAACATCAACGGCGAGAAGCTGAGCCATCTTCGCTTCGCGGATGACCTTGTATTAATTGCAGACAAATTCGATGAAGCAAAAGAGATGCTAAAGGAACTGGAACTGGCATCCAAAGAAGTTGGGCTGAATATCAACATCAGCAAGACCAAGTTCATGACAAATCTAGTCAACACTGAAAATCTAAAAGTATACGACTTGAATATTGAGCAAATGTGGTGCTATACTTACCTGGGTCACGAAATACGATTGGGGAGTGACAATCAAACCTGTGAAATCGGCAGAAGAATAGGTCTTACCTGGGCAGCCTTTGGAAAACTGGAGCTACATCTTATGATCTAATATTCCCATATGTCAAAAGAGAAGGCTATATAACCAGTGTGTTCTGCCAGTGTTAACATATGGAGCCGAAACAATGACACTAACAAAGCAAACGGCAAACAAAATATGAGTGACACAGAGAAGCATGGAAAGAGCTATGTTGGGTCTCTCTCTGAAAGATAGAGTCCGAATGCGGAGGTGAGAAGGAGAAGTGGAGTGACAGATGCCATTGAAAAAATATCGAATCTTAAATGGAACTGGGCAGGCCACGTGGCTAAAATGAACGATGGCAAATGGACACGAAAAATAACTGAATGGAGACTTAGAGACCATGCACTTCGCAGCAGAGGCAGACCGCCGACTAGATGGTCGGATGATCTGAAGCGCATTCACACGAACTGGATGAATGCGGCACGGGATAGAGAGAGATGGAAACATTTAAGGGAGGCTTATGTCCAGCAGTGGACGACTATATAGCTGTTTGATGATGTCTGATACCTCTTTTGATTTCAATGTTGTATGTTTCTTCGCGTAGCCTGATTGTTGCATTTGCTCTTTGATATATATTTGTAAGAAGGTTCTTGTACCGATGGTCTATTCGCGCTTTGTCCAGTTCGTCAGATATTGCCCAATGTTCTACGGAGTCGAATGCCTTCTCGTAGTCCACGAATGCTATGTGTATTGGAAAGTTATATTCTGTCGACTTGTCAATTACGATCTTTACTGTAAGTAAGTGGTCATTAGTAGACACTGTATGCATTTTGCATATTTCCGGAGCTCTAGTGATAATGTGGCTGCCTCCAGGTCGAATGGCGTACACCCTGTATAAGCGGCAGGTATCGGAATTCGTGTAAAGATTGGCGCTAATCCAGTGACACTAATCCGACGATTTTTTCGACGTTAGAAATCCGGCAGAAAGTGGGGCAGTGTGCGGCCACGCAGGGGGCCAGGGGCGATCCCCCAAATCAGAATAGGATCCGTATCGAGTGTAGTATTTGGGTCCGGAATGTGCTCGGGAGCACCCTCGAAGCGCATCGGCGCGCCGCAGGAGCGAGACCGACAGGTGGTTTTCAGCCGAGCAGCAGCAGCAGCAGCAGCACTTCAACAACAACAAAATTTCAGCGACGCTCTTCAGTTGTCAGGCGGACGTCGGTTCTGATGCAGCACCGCTCCTAGGCTGCCGCCGCCGCCGTATCGATTGCGCCGCCGTTTGTGTATATTCCGTTCTAGTCGGTTTCTTCCCTTAAACGGTTTCTACCCTTAAAAAATGCATGACGGTCGAACGCCGAAGGGCTCCCGGAGTCGGACGTGAAATTAGACGGTGGGTCGAGGTGAAAGAGGCGCGCTTTTGAAATTAATGTGAAGATGGCGATCAGAGGGCGTAAGAATAGAAAGGGTATTTTCCGCTTCTCGCGGCCGCTCGGGCTCATGTTTACCTAAGGTGTCGTGCCGGATTTTACCACATTTAATTTATCGGGCGCCAGCGGCGCCGAACTTAGCGACCCTTCCGTCGTTTTCAAAATTACGCGAAGGCAGTTTTTCGTTATTACATTCTCTTATCAAAAGTAGGCTTGTAACCAACTTTATTACGATCCCCTAGGTCTGTGGTTCTCAAAGTGCGGGTGCGATAGATTTTTTTAAGTAAAAATAATATTTTAATGACCGGTGTTATAAAATTTCTAAGTAAACTTAACAAGTTTTATCACACCGGCCGGTAAACATTTATTTAGGCATAAAAAAATAAATTGAACCATAAACCTCTTAAGACACTAACATTTTTATTGAAACGTAAAGCACACCACCAAAAGGGGAGCTTTTAAAACTTCCCAACTTCCAAGTAAACATAATTGGAACATAAATTTACTTACAGGCGAAAAGTTTTGAAAGCCGACTATACAATACAGGATACCAGAAAAGTAACGCCCGTCTGTTTGAAATTTGAAACGGGAATCGTATACCTACAGGTAAAATGAAAAGTGGAGAATTTTCTTATTTTACCTCTTTTATTGAAAAAAAAATTGATATTTCAATCAAAACATGAATCCAATCCAATCAACAACTAAATCTAGTTACTATATATACAACTTCATATAGCTGTAGCGTTACTTAATTTGGATTCAAATAATATTGCAGTAACAGTTAGTTTGAACTCCTTAAATTATCTAATCATCCTAGAGTAAATTATGAATTAAACTGGAATTTTTGCAAATTACACGTATTTATAATACCAGTCTAGTGGTGTTAATATGATTTCTTTATGTGATTCATTTTAAATCGGGATAGTTAAAATATCCACTTTCAAAAAATTTACGTCTCACAGAATAATATATTTTAATGAATTTTTGTATTATAAAAACGTTTTAAATATAATACAAACCGTTAAAACTTTCTTTTTTGAACACAATTATGTAATGTTTTAACACTGTTTTTTAACAAATCCATTTGTACTTAAATATGACTAACAAATACTTTGTTGTGATGCTATCGCTATTTTGGTTATTATCGAAATATTTTGAGAAATCATAGTAAAACATCATTCGAGAAGCTTACGACACATTTTAAAACAGAATTATAAAACTTGATTTGAAATGGTTTAAATTGCTTGCTACATATAATTTTACAAAATTATTAATTATTGCGTTATTATTAATTAATGCAACTTATTTAATGCGTTTTCTCAAGTTCCAGAAAAGGTTTTAAAATATTTGAAACAAGTACTACAACTAAACATTGTAAAACATTTTTGGACAACTTTATAAATGTCGTTTCCTTTTTAAGTATTGCATAAACGAAAATTGCATTTCCTTTGAACACTTCACAACAAGTTTTGAACTGACACTACTACTCAATAGGACGGAGCAATTTTGTCCTGAAGCCAAATATCATTAATTTAAAAAAGTTTTCAAAATACTTATGTTGAACTTATACCTAGAACATCAACTCAGCTTTTCAAAATACTGTTTTATAAAATTGTTTTAAATACTTTATAAATTTTGTTTTATTAAATGTTGTCAGGTAGTACATTTGAAATGTTTTTTCAAAATAGTCTAACAAATCACTTTAAAAATATCTCGGTACTTTAAAAAATATTGTTTTCTGTTAGTCCCCTTCAATATAAAACTTTTTTTTTATTATATGGATTGATTGGGTATAGATTGGCTACTTTTGTTTTGTTGACTATCATAGACGAGAAGTTCAATTAGAGTTTATAGTATAGCACTACAAATGGCGCTAAACAATATTGGTCGGAATACTTATTCCACGTGCCATGCATACTAGAATGGTATGCCTAGCATATCATCATGAAACACAGTAGTGGTTATGTTAATAGTGGTATAAACACACCAAAATTAATTTAGGGTCTGTAAAAATAAAATTAGTATCAGTCGATGGTAGTTGATAGGTACACAGGCGCTGCAACAATTCTAAATTAAATAAAAATAAATTTTATATTACAGTGACATTACAATTTACACGTACTTATTAAGTATACTTTGCGAGTTTAATTACAATCTCAGTTTTTGGACAATTAACCAGAACATTAGTTTTTTTGGGAAAAAAGTTCATAGATTTTTCAGGAAACAAACTTCATAACGTCTTTAAAAATTTCTAAACTCGATATATACCGAGATTTATGGATCGGTTGTTCGGTTCAAAGTTCGGTTTTTGAATAAATCAGTAGAAAATTAGTTTCTTGGACAAAAGCTATTTGGTGTTGTGAAGAAGCGACTTGTGACGATTAGATACGTGATCACAGGATTAGGTACAAAAAACAGATTTCTGGATCAGATCTTCGCTCAACAGTTGAGGGGGTCCTTTGAAAATTGACTAAAATCCACCAGACTTTTCCGAAAACTAGTGAATTTAGTTTAAAAGCAAGATTCATGAACCAGACACTTAGTTGGAATCTCAGTTGGCGGAGAATTGACAACGATATTAGTTTCTTGAACAAACGCTATGTGAACTTTTTCGGACAATTGCCTCGACTTTTCAAATTTCGACTCGAAATTCAAAAAATTCAGCTTTGCGAATAACTTGCTTGGTTAAATGACAGTGTTAACCATAAAAGTTATATAACTTTAAAATAGATTTTATCGAAGTTTAAAATATATTTAGACTGCATTTAACCAAATACAATAATTAGGTGCCGCATTGAAAAACATTCTAAAAGTTGAAATTACATCACATTACATTACAATTAGAATTAAATTACACATTAAAAAAAGCATACAGTTAAAATTAGTATAGTACATATAGTATGTATGAAGAGGGTTAGTTTCTAGCAAGTTGTCTGGATTCGTTAATACGACAAAACGTTTCTTAAATAGGCTGGCATTAGGAATACATTAGATTTTCTGTACAGTTATGGTTAAAAATTAAATCAATTTCTGAATCATCAGCTAGAGCACATTAGATTGTTTTTGGTAATCAGCTAAAGTTGGTCAAAACGCAGATTTATGGATCATATTTTTAAATAAAGGTTGGGTGAATATCTGAGAAAATGAATAAAATTCGTAGAACTTTTCGAAAAATTACTGATTTTGTAAAAGTCAGATTAATGGATCGGTTGATTCTAGAAATTGATTAGGACATTAGATTCTTGAAGAAACGTCGTGTGAATTTTTCTGGATAATTGACTCGAATTTATGTCATTTTTAGAACGAATATTTACATTCAAAAAATCTTCATTTGTAGTTAAAGGTTTAGTTTCCAGAAAGTTGTGTAAAAAAATTAGTTAACAATACAGAAGGTATATGGAATTCTGAATAGATTGATTAGAATTCATTAGGTTTTTCTGTATATGTACTGCTGAATTAACTATAATGACACATTTTTTTTTGTATAAAAAGCCAAACTAATTTCTAAGTAATCGACTAGGGCACATTGGATTCTTCACTAATTAGATAAATTAGGTACAAAACACCGATTCATAGATTAGATATTTGATTTACTGTTGGGTGAACTCTTGAAAAATTGAACTTTTCATAGAACTTCCATAGAACTTTTCGGAAAACTCCTGTTTTTTTTTTTGAAGCCAGATTAATCGATCAGTCACAGTTAAAATCTCAGTTTCTAGAAATTGGCAAGAATATTAGTTTCTTGGACAAACGCCATGTGAATTTTCCTGGATGTTTTACCCGACTTTATGTAATTTAAAAAAAATATTTAAATTTAAAAAATCCAGATTTGTTGTTAAAGGTTTATTCTCTAGAAAACTGACTGGAACATTAGTTAATACGACAAAATTGGTTAAAGGATAATTTAGTTTCTGAATAATCATTTAGAACTCATTAAATTTTTGGGAAAACTTAAGTTCGTTCAAAAGACAAATTTGTAGACCAGAATTTTGATTATAAATTAGGGAATTTCCAAGGAATTGACTAGAATTCATCGAACATTTCGGAAAACTACTCACTTTATCTTAAAAGTCATATTCAATGATCAGTTGCTTTGGTATAACCTTAGTTTTTGAAAAGTGACAAGAACACCAGTTTCAGTAATAAATGCCTCAGAATATTTTTTGGATAATTTACCCCATTTTATTTGACTTAAGGGAAAAATATAGAAAATGGTTTAAACTCCAAATTAATCGAATAATTGGTTAGTTAGTTACAAACTAACATATTTCTTAAAATAATTAAGAAATGTACTGAGAAAAATAGGAAACTGAATCATAAATTATAAGTTTACTACTCGTTTTCCGTTCTGGTTTTTGTCATATTTCATTTTACGCAGTACGCCCACAAAAATATTGTTAATTGCCACTGGTGTCTACCTTACATCACAAATAATTATAGTTCTTGAGTGTTATTCCGTATCGGAATTATTTAAATTAGTGCACAAATTTTCAAATAAAAAAGTAGTTAACTGTAAGATCGTTCAAACTAAACTGCACTCATGAACTCATGAACGGTGTTAAATTGAAACAGACATCACGTATAGTAAGTTAAATTTTGTGAAAGAATGAATCATGAAATGACACCAATTCTTGTAAATTAGCTACTAATTAAGAGGTTGAACAACACTATGCTAAAAGTAATAGGTAACACCTTAGATTGATACGTTTTTGAAACCCCGTGACCAATTAGATGATTTTTAGTAAGTACTCTTACTAACATACTTCATTTTCCATGAGTTCACTAACGCAATGGGAATGAATTAAACTTGATTTTCAATTAAAGTCGATTACTTTTTATGCTTTCATTGGTTTTCAGTGGCTGTCTTTATATTCTTCTGCTTCTTTGGGTAACGAATCATAGAGGTCACTAAGTCCATATCCCCATCGCAACAATGTAAGGGTGTTGTCTTCAGCCCTTCTTCCCAAGGTGCCATATACATTTAATGAATGTTAGCGACAACTCTGGCATTCTCTTTTCGATTCTGTGCGACTCTGAAGAGTGTGTGGTCATCGAGGTTTGTCCAGTCTCTTATGTTCTTAAGCAACGAGTATTCTTTCTCCTTCGATTTTTCCTTCCACAATTAGCTTTAAGAACTGATACTTGGAATTTCTGAATATGTGACCCAGTTAAGCAACCTTCCGTATTTTCACTATTTGTGTCTTCAGCCTTCAGTCTTCAGCCCGACGAAACATAATTGCTGCATCGGATAATTCACTTCATTCTCTAATATTCCGAAGCCAGAATGCTGTTTTCTTCCGGGTCCTCTGCGTTCTTCTATTTTTCCCTGTAGGATCAGTTTTGTGATTGAATAACGGTGACCTCTTATAGTATGTACCCCAAATAGGACATTTTTCTCTGCTTTATGGCTTTAGCCCTTCTCAACAGCTCTTCATTGGTTACGTGTTCAGTCAAAGATATTCTTAATAGACAACGCAAAGTGTACATTTCAAATGCTTCGATGTGGTTTACTCTTTTTATTTTAATTGAGAAAGTTTCGGTATCCTACAGCAATACAGACCAGATCTAGCACATGTCTATATACTAGCAGAGTCTTAAGTTTAACCAAAGTTGTTTTGGCCATACCAATCCGCGTTTTCACGTCTTCATCACAATCCCATTTATGATTAAATATTGACTAGAGTAGGTTAAGCGTATTTAAATTTGGTAATACTCTCAATGCTTTCCCCTCCAATCAAGATATTGGGTTCTGTAGGTTGCCTACCAATTCTCATTATCTTCGTCTTTGGTATGTTAATTTGCAAGCCATAGCGTTGTCCGTGTTCATCCATTTTGTTTAGTAATAACTGTAGATCCTCTAGTAGGTATATCAGCATTATATTATATGCTTTATATGCATTACATTAATATATAAAGCTTTACTATATTACCATTACGTTAATGGGTCGATTTGCTTCTGTTTTGATTCCGATTCAAAAACGGGTCGCTTCAACAACAAAAATTTACCCCAAAGGAGTTTCCCTTTAAACATGTTTGAGAACCACTGCTAAAGGGGATGGTATTGTTTGTGTTGGAAAGTTCCATCGCGAGTGATTACTAAATACATAAATGCTGTTTGAGTGGCTCTAAAGCTCCTCTCCTTTCATTTTATGAGCTGTTTCGCTTCACGGACAAGAAATCGCAAACGGTAGCTTTGATACTGTATTTACATTAAATTTTTACAGTTTCATAATTAAATAAAAGCGTATCGCCTTTAGAAATGAAATATCTTAATTTAAATTACGAAAGGTGAAATTTTAAGCAAAATGGGCAATGTAGAAGGCTCAAAGTAACGAACAGTTGAATTAAATTAAAATTAGTACCCAGTAAATTCTTCAGTCAGAAATCGCTAATGAAATTCAAATTCGTGTTGTTTTACTTATTAAACTTTATGAATCATATTGATTAACGTAAGTTTTAATTGGGGATGGCGTTATAAAAGTACGGAGGAGAATTAGTGCCGCAGCCAATATCAAGGCGTACGTGCTAATTGCACTTAGGATGAGCTCTCACAATTACTAAATATAATCCAAAAACGGACGGGGTTAAACTCATGAAAGGGGCCAATTTTTACCATTCTCCGCCCAAATTACACGCCTGATACAGAAAATAAAATAAAGTACGACCATCAAAGACTGAAAAGAAACGTAACATTTGGCGAATTCACGGGCACACATTACTATTTCAGGAATTCGCCAGATACCGCAGCACTTTAATTCTATCTAGAAATTCCTTTCATACTTTTGTCTCTTGGTTTTCCCTTTTAAGTCTGATTTAATCGCTTGAAAAACGTAACTTGCGTATTGCGCTGAAACAAACTCGAATAATAATTTTCTTTTATCTAAGCAATTCTGTTTTGAACAAAATATAATGATAAAGCAAAGAAAGTTAAAGAAACAAGCTGCGTGAAAAGCTTTATTAAGCTGCGGGAAATAAAAGAGCTTTTGTAATTACAATGGTAACAGCGTAACCGAGAAGCGGATAACAAAATGTAATATGAATCGTGTTTAAACGTAGCGAATAAAATGATGGGAATTACGGTTTTCATGGGATTTTAAAAAATACTTTCGGAATATTCGAGAAACAATTTCTCTAATGAGTTTTGGAAACGACGAAATTCAGACTGAACATTTTTAACGGAATGTTTTATTTGGTTGCTGTGCGACGGTACTGATTTAAAGTCATTAGTCTCGGCTTAAAAATTGGAGCGTAAATTAAAAAAGCGTATCTCCGTCTGCCAGCGGGTGTTTGTTTTATTTTTTATTTTTCGGCATGAATTCTTTCATTACACATTCACCCACTTAAACACAATATAGGTCATTAGAGGTCTATAATTAGAAAGCGACATTTCAGACACGAAGACTAATGAATGTGACAAGCGCTACGGGGGCAACGTTGATCACCGATGACTGATCTTTCACCGAGACGGCATAAATATGAGCAAAAGTGCGGAAAATCCGGCGGAAACCCCCTGGAAAATATCAGATAATGGGTATATAAACGCGAAAAACGATCTGGACACGAACTCTAAAAGTGCAGTGGTGCAAATCACTAGGACCGGCAGCACAAAGACTATGGTGGTGTCTAGGAGAAAACCTGATAAAGAAAAGTTTCTCATCGCGGTGATATTAGCCTTAATTATGTTCTGTGGAATGTTAGTAATACTTGTTTTTAATAAAAAAAGCCAACCATGTGCAGGTAAGAATTTATTTCATCACTTTATCACTTTCAGCAAAATGTATTCACCCCAACCCTCTTTCAATAACCAATAATTGTGTTTTTTGTTTTCGATCTAACAGCTTGCATTAAAATTTAAAGTCTTATAGATTTACTGTTATAACGCCATGGGGAAGAAGTAACGGATCACCACTCATTCCCTTTACAAAGTCACTTGGATTGCAAAGAAGAATGCCGACGTACCGAGCGAAATCAAAAAGTGCTTTTTGCCTTAGACTAAAGCACAGAATTTATCACAGAACATTTACATTATTAGAAGTGCAAACCCATGTCTTATGAAGACAACAATATTGACAAGTGGTAGTGGGCCCCGACTACAGTGCCTCTTACACCAGATCTTGAACTACGACGAATTCCTCGCGGTAAATTTTAATGAATATTTTCGAGAGATAGTTCGTAAAGAATTCATATATAAAAATATTCCTTTTATCTTCATTTAAAACATGCTTTTATTTACTTTGCGATACTAATGATCTCAATATTACATCAAAAGTAGTGTAATAATATCATAGAGATAAAAGAGAGAGGAGGTAACAATTAGGGAGAGGGGGTAATAAATATTGTAGACGGAACCGGCCATATTGAGAAGCCACTTTTCGAACGCCTGCTTGCGATTGTTATTGCTCAGTTGTGCAGTGGCGGATCTATGGGGGGAGCTACAGTCTACCATTGGGAACCAAAGCTTAACAATTAATATTAAAACATACATATTTTTAATATGACATACCCACTACATAACTGAATCAGCTCTTCCTCTCCTTCCTGGTTTCCTGCTCGTTCTTTGTCTTCCTGGTATACCTGGAGCACATTTCTTTTTTGGTAATTTTTCTTCTATTAACTGATTAATCCGAAAATCGGAAAATTTTTGGTTTGTTTCCGTTTTCCAAAGAATGAACAACAGCGTAAAGTTTTAAAAACTGATGTAGGTAATTTTGTTATGAACTATTAGTATAAATATGCGTTAAAGTAATCAACAAAATTAAGAAAAAACATTCTTTATTTAATTCGTATTGAGCAACCTTCGTATTGTTTCATATGTTAGCATTTTGTGACATTTTATGGAAAATAAAACTGCTTCATACAAATTATTATTTCATCATTTTTGTTAATGTAATGCTACGCCAATGGAGAGAAAGATTTCTTACAGGAAGTCGGCCATATGCAGAAGCCACTTTGGTCTGTGCTTTGGTCTATTTGTTCCATCCACATTTGTTACCTCCTCTCTCTTTTATCTCTATGAATAATATTCTTATTATTACACTACTTTGGTCGGTGGTCGTGTGGTTTAGGCGCTGGCTTTGAGTCAGGCGATCACTGTCGTCGTGGGTTCGAATCCCACGTAATCCATGGATGTTGTGATTGTTGCGGGAAGTGTGTAAAATGTATCCAAAATCTCGTTCCTATTCACGCCGGTAACCAGGCCGGATAGGATCGGATATCCTGTAGGAGGGCGGGACTAGGATACACACACCCTGAGTCGGTAGAGCACGGAGTGGATCAACTGGGGTGAGAGCCTTAAGGGGGTACAACCGTGCTCGAGGACCGTGGTTCGGAGCCCACGTTAAACTGTAGGTCCCGTCCAAATTGGCCACAGCAGCGAAAAAGAGACGTTAACTTAATAAGACAAGACAAGACAAGACACTACTTTGGTAACATTTAGTTTTGTTAAATTGGTACATCAACCTATCACGTAAACGTCAAGGTTAAATTATTAGTATTTCACTAAATTTCTTGAGCAGCTTAGCGTATTTCTGGGGGTGTACAGGTCAATTCTACATTTTTGTCTTCCATTTCGCGCACGTAAGTAAGTAGTTATTGAATTTTTCCTAGGACTATTAGATCTTCAAATTCAAATACGAAACGTCAATGTCAGTGACGTCAGTGTAACCAATACACGCAAAATTCCATAGTGTAATATGAAAACTTAAACAGCCAAAATTTAATGAATTAATAAAGCAAAGTACATAAAATAGTACTCGTAAATAGTATAGTCGTTTAATAATATACTATTATATAAAGTATCAGTGATGTATCTGTATTTCATATGAAATAGATAAAAGATATTAATAGTGAAGGTATTACAATATGTGACATGATCTATGAAAACGGGGTTAAAGGCTGAAACAGACTATCGTCACGTCACGTGAGCTCACGTGCTGTCACGTTAACTCACGTCACGGATAAAAAGTGCGGAGTAATATTTCACATGGTATTTAAATGTATTAGAACCAGACTGAGGTTACATCAAAGTGACGTGAGTTAACGTGACAGCACGTGAACTCACGTGACGTGACGATAGTCTGTTTCCGCCTTTAGGTGTCAAAAAATCATTCTCCACCTTTTTGCCGACTCGGATAGAGATTGAGACAATCTCTCATATAGTGAAAACCGGAAAGTCATAATTTGTTGAAAATTTTACTAAAACTGTAGAGAATGAGGAGTACAAATACGAAAAAACTGTTTTTTTTTAATCTGGAACGAGGAGAGAGAGAGAGATGAAATCTTTATTCCAGATCAGTTCTTATGACTATACACAAGATTTTAGCATTCATGTCCCTAAATTAAGTATTGTGTACATCGCTTTATAACATATAAAACATTATTATATGCCAGAAAAATATTACTAAGTAGCTTTTGTATTTTTCTTCGTCGTCGTCTTTCTTGAGATCTTTCGAGAACATCTCCACTACGCTTCGCCGCTTGTTTCTTTGATGCTAACTCTTTATTCGGTAAATTCGGTAATGGTAATTCGGTAATTCGAAACCATACGTTTCCTCGATGGCAACTCGCGTTTTGGTAATGGAGCCATAATATCTGCTTTACTTATATCCGAAACTGAGGTGTAAAGATTCTGATAAATATATCACTGACCAATAACTAACGAGAAACTGACGAAATGAGTTGTACCTTCATCAACAACCACATAAGACAACAAATAACACCATTCAAAAATAACTCCATAACACCCAAATTATACTTATACCAAAAATAAGTAAATAAATAAAACATAACAAAATCTCAAGATTTTGTACCAAGCAAAAATTGTAGTTTTGAACAGAATTTTGATAATAATCTTCAAATTTTGCTTCCAAATTAGTTATATGGCCATTAATGTCCAAAAAATTATATAATTTCGAACAAACGTCTCCTTTAAAGTTAATTATCTTACTACTAATCGCACCTTTGGATTATATTCCTTTAAAGAAACGCAATATATTCTCCTGAAATGGTTGAAAATTAATTGGTTTGACAAGTCGGTACCGATGGCAATTGAAAATACATTCTCAGGTATTTATATACATGAGGAATTCGCTTGTGTACGCAGCTTCGAGAATTAATGAAATTATACATAATTCCATTTAATCTGCTTTCTACTAATTCAAAGGATCCAGTTTCATATAGATCCTTAATATCAGTTAAATAGCTCTCTACGTTTTGGAGCTTAGATATCTACTTAATCGGGTGGTGACATTATAATCTGTTTCGTAATTTTCCCTTCGTCAGGCATTAAGTCTTTTCTAGAAACATACTGATGCCGATAATGTACTTAATCTTTAATACTCCATTTTTTAATCTTAGTCTTAATATATGTACGTAATGACGTCATCGGTTATTTTTCAAATGGCAATCTTTGTTCATTATGATCTACTTTTAATCAATCTACTGTTCATTTGTGTATTTGCTTCATTAAACAGTAGGAACAGTAACATTTTAAACTGACAGCAATCGATATATTTCGTTTTATCTGGATTCGGATGAAGTGTTTTCGGAAACTAACATTACCTGACTGAAACCGTAATGATGACAGGTTACTGCGATAAGACAAAAACCCAAAATAAAGTGGTTCTTTCACGCAGGGATAAATATCTCATTTTCTCTAACCAGTAGCAATTGGAACACTCAATAAAATCTGAATTTACCGAGGACATTCGAAAAGAGCCCGTTATCTCTATACAAAACCATGGGATTTATTTCTTTGCTTATTCAGAAACGCACTGGTATATTTTAACACGCAGATGTACGTGTTCGTGCAGTCGTCCAAGTGAAATCGTATATGTCAATATATGGATATCTACAGATAAAGAAATAAAGGGTCCATTGGGTCGCAAAATTGTTTTTACGACAGCGGCGCTTCGTTTGTATCTTCTTCTTCTTCTATGGAGCATGTTTTTCGGTTCTTCGGCACTTATACTCGAGAAAGCAGTGGTGTGTGTATGTGTGTGCCATTTATTTATGCTATTTGAAAGTGAATTCATTGTTAGAGTTATTATCCGTAATGATACGCCAATGGACGACCGGGCGGCACCACTTAAAAAGCCATTAAGTGTTTTTGTTGGTGTTCTCCAATTGTAACTGGACATAGTATACCAGAGTACTAGAAAATTGAGAGGAAGAAAAAACGCACCTATACCAAATGGCTCATTACATAATGTCAATTATGTCAATTATGTCAATTCATTACATAATGGCTCAATTACATAATGTATAATTACATAAAAAATATCATTTTTATAAAAGATTTTGTAAGAATCCCTATTTGATAAAATTTTGAAGGTAAATTTGACGTATTTTGAGGCTCATGAAGAAATGATGTTATTAGCATATTAAAAATACGCTGAAAAAAATTGTCGTACTGGAGGAAAAGTGGCTTTAGTTTCAACATATTTTCTATAATTTTTATCATTCTGTTTAACATAATTTCAATAGATTTGTTTTTGTTGGTTACGACGAAAAATTAATTAATAACTACTCTAGGTAATAGGTAATATTCATACCTATTTTCTTTTTTTTAATAAATTCATGTATAAAACCTAAGGAATTGAATGGACATATTTTAGACTGTATTTTTCCCTATTTCATCGAGAAAACGCTAACTAGGTCCCAGATGTTAATTGTCCTATATTGTTAACAAACAATATACAACATGATGTCTTTGACATGTGCAAAATATCCATAATTAGATTATAAAAAAGCTTAAGAAACTGCTGAAAGGCTTTTTCAAAATTTGATTTTTAGTTACAGTGGAATATTGATAAAGGTTAAAAACAAGTTGGAAGAAAATTCTGTGGGGTGATTGATCAAAGGGTTCTTAATGGTTAATAATTATTTTCGGAGAATGCTTGAAATTTGTTCACATACTCAATCTTCCAACAGATTAATTATTAAGCTTGAAATAATTATGGAAAGCACAGTCTCATTTAAAATTTAATTAGATGTCTTAAAAGTAACATAAAATGGAACATTGTGTTTTGGGAAATTTTTCAGATATGACCATATATTATTCTGTCATCCAATGAATTAGTGACAAATTTAACAACAATTTCAGGAAATACCAATGTTTAAATTTGATCAGACGACGAGCGAGTAGATAAGTTAAAGTTTTTAGGAAATTTTTAAGTCATGGAGATATGTTCAATGCTCAAATCTTCAAAAAACTTGTAATTATCAGAATTTAATCAAATGAGTAATCAAATTGTAACGAAAAAACTCAACTGGTCTCTTACGATAATACAAAATTTGAATTAGCCGACAAATTGTAAGGTTAAAAAGACGTCAAACCAATCAGAGTTGCCCAAATTGGTTCAAATTTGGTAGGTGGGTAAGAAACCGAAAAATAAACAACTTTTACACATAATATTTTTTAATAACTTTTTGTATCTTTTTTGAAATAATGTCAAGTTGTGGCATATCGATAGAAACAAATCGTAAACGTCATTTCGCATTCTTTTCAAAGCAAAAACTCCATGGACTCTAAATTTGCGGAAACAGTAACAATGCATTGTGATTTTGTCATTTATTTTGTTTCCCACGCTCCTACTCGTAATATATCGGATTTATGGTGCTATATTTCAATAGTTTCCATGCGATTGAATTGCAATGATCTAACAGCAGCAATACAATCGCATGTGAATGTGTGATTTATAATTGATTCGCTTACATAATTTATAACCCGTGATGTTAAAAATCGATATTAGATACCAGTTCTAAATTGATCAAAAGGAAGAAAAACTACGTTGAATTTTTCTTATTTTTAATAAGAATACTTCACATTACTTAAAATTATTAATTGTTTTATGTATGCTTGTGTAATGCAAGCGTACTACCTTATTCATTTTGTAAGTACTCCTTATTCCATACAACTTGGTATTTTATTTGTTAGTGCTGGTCTATCATTTTATAAATTTGTGCCAGCAATCGGAAAACATGTTAGACATAAACAAGTTCTGGGAGTGTATAAAAGTGACATGTTTCTAACATGAATTTTTTTTTACTGAAACAAACCTTTTACATGGTAACTCTGAAACAACCCAAAACATTTTACGAGACAATCACCTATATATCATCAGTAGAGGCTCAATACCAAGAAATCAAAGTTAAATTGGGATTAATAGATTTTACACAACAGTTCAAAAATCGGACGCGTAAAACTGAAATACTGAAATAGGTTCAGAAATATCCCGAAACCCCGAGTTTCACTTCCTGAACGGTCGAAAAATAGGAGAAATGGAATACAATTCATTGCAGCGTTATTAAATAACCATAAGTAAAATCGCTTGGACAGGTCGATTTTAGTTTTTAAAATTACATTTTTTTTGCTAAAAAAGCAGTAAGTGACGTAACTGGTTTTTACGGGTAATGAATGTTTTTTACATGGAAACTGCCACTTCTTATTTAGAGTTATCATGGAGTTCTGTAACGTTTATTTTACTAATTTATATACACTATCCTAATTAAACACTTAACACTACTTAGTTTATCTTAGACTATTACTAAACTAATTTATACAACACATTTAACTAATTAATTTATATCACACTTCTTAATCGTTAATTTATTTCACTTCAAACGCTCTCGCTATTTCGCTATTTACTCTCGCGGCTTCCGTCTAATAATAATAATCATTCGACCACAAGCCCGCTTATATATACATCTCAATTGTAGTCGGGAACCTTCTCGCGTATTCGTGTAATTACTCAAAATATCTTTTATTATGTAGAAAGCTCCAGAGTGTCATAAATCACTTTCCTTAAATAATAATCCCGGAGTATTCATGGAGCTGTCTTTTTTTTTTATAGAATTCAATTAAGCGTCGCGGCAATTCCTTTTGAAGTAGCCGCTCAGGTCTGATATGAGTAAACACGTCTCGCGCTGTTTACTTTTCGCATTACAGTATAACCATTAAAAATTTATGGATAACTGCTTGTTCATTAAAGACGTTTAATTATCTTACAAACATTTATTTTTCGAAATTCCTCTTATGTTACATTGCGAAATATGATGACAAAACTAACTTAAGACAAGAAATTGGCAGTCTCCAGTTAAAAGCACATACGTTAATATCACTACCCGAAAACCAATGACGTCACTAATTACTTTTTTAGTGAAAAAGATTTAATTTTAAGAACTACAATCCACCTGTCCAAGCGATTTTTTATAAACTTTTAATATACCGAGCTGTACTAAATTATATTAGATACAATCCAGGGCCGGCGTTAAAAGTTTAGAATCGATTAACTCGAGCTGTAGGCCGTACTGACAAAAAATTATAGAATATTTTTTTAGGTTATACTCTACGTACAGTTAAGAAGTATTACGTTATTTCATACTCATTCTGTTTTGTGAACATATTTCTAAAATCTTAGTTTTTTGAACTAGAAACTAGAGTGAAAAAATATTGCATATTTCTAGGGTTTGGTAAAAATGGGTACCACGTTGTTTCTTGAAAACCATGTTCATTTACTCAAGAGTACATTTGCTATAGTATTTATATTAAAGTAAAATATAACACAAGTAAAATATAAATAAGTTAGGGATGAAAAACAAATGATAAATTAGAGATGTGGATTAGACGAAATATGAAAGAGATAAGTCCAGCATTAATCTGAAGAGCTAGAATATGAAAGAAGGTGCATCCATCTAAAATTTTACCATCATTCCTCCCTTTCTTGTGTCAAGTTCAAAATTGTTTAAAGGGTTAACTTTGATGCCTGAAAACTGGAACAGCTACCGAAAAGAACGAAAAGAGGTAAACGCAAAGATAAAAGAACTAAAGGAAAATTATTGGGAGAATTAACAAAAGGAATATAGAGAGACATGTATGGAAGCCAGAGAAAAATATGGGGAATCCTAAGAAGAAAGAAGCTTGAAGTCAAAGATACAGTGCAAACTAATAAAATCACGTCAGAACAGTACGAAACATATTTCAAAAATTTATGTAAGGAAAATGAAGACATGGAACATCTACAAAATTGGGATAATGACATAGAGCTAACAGATGACAAGTTAGAAAACACCTTAGAGTCCCTTAAGAATAGAAAAAACCTTGGACCATACGAAATCACCAATGAGATGCTTAAATAAGGAGGAGAAAAACTGCAGAACGAAATATTAACCCTATTTAAGAATATAGAAGAACAAAAAATTCCGAATGAATGGAAGAATAGTATAACAATACCCATTTTCAAAAAAGGCGAGAGAACACGTCCAGAAAACTATCGAGGAATGACACTTCTCGATAGCATTCACAAAACATACTTAAAAACGATACTAGGAGAAATCACGAAAACCACACGAAAAATCACACAATAGACCGTGGGCCCATGACACCAAAAGTGTCGATAATCGATGTTCGTATGCACTTTTAGGAACATACACAGACAGCCCGCGAAACCGGGAAAAAGTAACTCCAAGCGTCTGTGCCCAGTCCTAGCACCTCCGCTTCTTGTTGATGCTGGCATTAGTCGAGATGCCCTCTCCGGAATCGTATGCAAATGTCGGAATATGGTTACTGGGTCGAAAGGAGTCGTTCCACCAAAGGGCATACTTTCCTCGATGATCGTCTATCACCAGTGTCTATCACCGTATCGCCAGACGGTAAAAGGGCATACGAACATAGATTATCGACACTTTTGGTGTCATGGACCCACGGTCTGTATGTATACGAGAAGAACAACAAGGCTTCCGAAAGAACAGATCCACTATCGACGCAATATTCATTGTCAAACAAATATTTGAAAAATCTCTAGGATTCCATAAACCTGAATAAATGTGCTTGGTCGATATGACCAAGGCTTCTGACAGAGTGTGTTTAAAGGATGTCTTAGAAATGATGAGAACAAAAGGTCTAAACCATAAACTAATTAACTTAATATATGATATCCAACACCCAGTGTAGAACAAAAATTAGAGTAGAACTTACGACAACAGAAGACATAAATGTAAACACAGGTATTAGACAGGGTGATTCACTCGGCCCCTTCACATTTAATTTGATAATGGATAAAATAACAGAAAATCTTCCCAGAACAGCTGAATACCAAATAGGAAACACATACTTACATGCGATCTGTTATGCTGACGATGTTATCCTTATTGCAGATTCTAAAGATAACCTACAAAGGTTACTACACTCTTTTAACACTACAGCAAAAGAACTAAACATGCTTATCAACACCGAGAAGACCAAATGCATAGTTACATTTTCATTCTTACATCACATACATTCTCCAAAGAACCGATAAGATGTAAGCTGGAAATTGATTTCAAAACTATCGAACAGGTAAATCACTTCAAATATCTGGTAGTAGAAATAACGAGCCAGGGAAATCTTTTTAATGAAGTAAGAGAGAAAACAATGAAAGCTGCTCGAATCTCAGGATGCCTGAAAGAAATTTTTTGGAAGAAAAAATGCCTTAACACCGAAAGCAAAATCAAAATATTGTAACGCGAGTTGTAAACAGCAGTGCGAGACGTGTTTACTTTTGTCGGACCACGTCGGCGTCTCTCAAAGGAACGGCGCTATGCTTAATTGAGCCTGCCGCCAACATCTTATTAAAGAAGGAATCGTTCCCGACCTCTCTAGACCTTTCTTCATAAAAAAAGAACGTTCCAGTAATTTCAGGCACTATCGTGAACACAATTGAGAAGTGTATATAAGCGGGCCTGCGGTCGGATTAAGGGGATTAGTAGACGTGAGCGCGATATAGTAAATAAGCGAAAGACCGACCAGTGAAATAAATTAACGATTAAGAGTGTGATATAAGTTAATTAGTTAAGTGTGTTATATAAATTAGTTTAGTAATAGTGTAAATAAATTAAGTAGTGTCTAGTATTAGTGTTGGTGTAAATAAATTAGAAAATAAACGTTACAATATATAAAACGGTCATAAGACCCATCATAATATAAATGGCAGAAACAAGACCCGACACAAATAGAACTATACAAATGATGAGAACAGTTGAAATAGGAACATTAAGAAGCATACAAGGCAAAACACTGTATAACAGAATACGGATCGAAGACATCAGAAAATAATGCGGAATACAGGAGATAGGGAGGTGAGTGAGAGAGAGAGAGAGACGAAGGTTTTGAAACAAGATATCGGGTGTTTTTTTAAATTTCACCTCATAGTAGGCTGTGGATAGTGTTTGTGAATGCGCCTTACTAAAAAATGTCAAAATTGACATAACCTCACTTTTTTAATAAAAATTTAAACTGCTCCACTCAGTTACTAGTGTCTTGAAAAAGACACCTCACTCATCTACGCCTAATTAATAGAGCCAAGCTGTCTTTTTCAAGACACTATTAACCGATTGGAGCAGTTTCAATTTTTATTAAAAAAGTAAGGTTATGTTAATTTTGACATTTTTTAGTAAGGCGCATTCACAAACACTATCCACAGCCTACTATGAGGTGAAATTTAAAAAAACACCCGATATAAAGAGAACGGGAGACAGCAAACTCATTAAAAGCGTAAAAATGAATAACCCAGTAGAAAAAAGACCGCAGGAAAGACCACCAAAACGATGGCGAGAATGCTGGACCTCACCTTCCGGGGAAGACATGTTGGCAATGAGCAGGCAGTAACCTACTAATATGATTATCCATATTAAAAAGAAGACGAAGAACTTTGATTCCATTTTAAAAGAATTCACTGCAACCCCTTAGTGCTTCATTTATAAATTATAATGGCCATAAAAAAATAATTTTGTGCCTGGGCAGAAGGTGAATATTTTCTTTGCCGCCACTTTTGGCATTTTTTTCGCCAACTAATAAAGTAACAAGTTAAAAGTAGTGCTTTTAAAGTTACTTATACAAAAAAATGTAGCTCATTAAATCTTATTTCGTTGTTATACCATGATTTTTTTTATTCATTTTTATTCAGTTACTAATGTACGTAACGAGTAAGACCTTTAAACCATAAAAAGAAAGTGTGTTCCTTGGTGTGGTTTGATAGTAAAATAGACTTCCGTACAGATATTTTTAAGTCTTTAGAAAATTTGCAGTATTGAAACAAAACGATCGACAACTCTTGATTTAATATTTAGAAGAGTTTCATCTAAAGTTGTCTATTTAATAACAATTAGATATTTAATAACCTCGAATAACCGTGATAATTTTGTTTTAGTTAAATCAATTCACGTAGAGGATTTGCCAGATATGATCAAAGAATCCATTTAACATACTAATTAATATTCACGTATCAATTACCTACTTTGTGGTTGTTTGAAATTTCTGAAACATTTCCTCCTTCACTGATTCGAACTTCCGTTCATTAGTCCATCCACGTCATCATCTCCCTTTCGCTTTGAGTGATCCCGTACGCTGTACCTACCCATCAAAACTTTTGTAGGTACTTACACGTTAATTAAATCAGACTCCATCGGGAGAGTGCTCCTCCTTCGTCTCATCATCTTCCTCTTCCTGTGTGGTCGAAGTAAAAGGCTTCTACGTTTCCGATGAAGTACGCTTAATTAACTTTATCCATCAAATACCTAATAGTCCTTTGTGGAAGTTTCCAGCGTTCCTCACAATCGACGACTATCTACCCACCAAAAACATTTAACTAACTCAAGTTGCGTCGTTAAAGTTTCGAGAAACGTTTCGGAATTCGCTAGCTACCTAATGGACTATAATGTAGCAGCGAGCGCCTCTTCAATTAGCTGAGTTGATTACGTGGCGACTTTTTATTAGGCACCAAGGAATTCGAAACAAATTCAGGATACATTGGCACAACACAGATGAAGCGAACGTTTCGAAATAATGGGATGTACATTTGGAAACGTTTTTGGAATGATAATAAATAGCTCATTTAATGACTACATATTAATGAATTAAACGTAATTTCTTTTTTGGATGTAATACGGTTATTAGGGATTTGAACTGGATTTGTTATTTTTGACTTTTCCTTTAGGGAAATTGATTATTTCTCATTTGTGCCTAACAAGTTTTAGGTCGTCTATCTTTAATATTAAGTAGTAGTTTGTTAACAGTATTGATCATTTTTTTTCGTTTAGAATCTTATGTTAAATAAAAAATTCACTCTCCATCCAAACTCAACTTATAGAGCAGTAAAATATTTGCGACTACATGAATTTTCACTACGCTTAAGCTGTGCCTACAGACCAATCAGTCTGCTGTCTCAGGTGTACAAATTGTTTATCAGAATAATTACAAACAGGTTAGAGCGAAAACTTGAAATATACCAACCAAGAGAACAGGCTGGATTTAGAAGTCACTACAGCACTACCGAACACCTCCATACAGTAAAACAACTGATAGAGAAGGCATCAGAATATAATATATCTATATGGATGGCCTTCGTAGACTTCAGAAAGGCCTTCGACACTATAGAAACCTGGGCAATAATAAAATCTATGAGAAATGCCAGAGTGGATCAAAGATACATAAACCTAATAGAAAATATATACAAAACTTCTACAATGACTATCAAGATTCACGCACAGACGAATAAAATAGAATCCAAAAGAGGCGTCAGACAGGGAGATGTAATTTCGCCAAAATTGTTTATTCTGGTTTTGGAGGATGCCTTCAAGAAAGTCAATTGGAGGGAACAGGAATAAACATCCATGGTGAATACCTAAGCAATTTAAGGTTTGCTGATGATGTCGTCCTGTTTGGAAGAGATAAGCAAGAACTAACTAAGATGTTGGAAGAACTACATGTAGAAGCTGCCAAAATTGGACTACATATGAATAATACAAAAACACAATTCATGACAAACGTTCTTGATGCAGACCAAACCATTACGTTTCATGGACAAACTATAAACAAAACACAATCATACATATATCTTGGACAATCGGTGACACTAAGCAAACAAAACCAAGAAATTGAGATCGATAGGAGAGTCAGATTGGGATGGGGTGCCTATGGTAAATTAAAATACGCTTTCAACACGAAAATCCCCATGGTATTAAAAACAAAAATCTACAACGAATGCATTCTCCCAGTCACTACATACGGATCCGAGACCTGGGTCCTGACTAAAAAGATTATTAACAAACTAAGAATACATCAGAGGGCCATAGAGAGAAGAATATTGGGAATATCACTGAGAGACCACTAAACAAACCAGTGGATACGAGAAAGGACAAAAGTAACCGGACATCATACAGAGAATCAGTTCCTTAAAGTGGCAATGGGCAGGACATGTTGCAAGACACAGAGAGAATTGGAGTGGACACATCACTAGATGGAGACCTTGGGGAGAACGAAGAAGTATTGGCAGACCAAAACAGAGATGGTACGATGATCTGAAAAAATTCGCTGGGCTGAACTGGTACCAGAGAGCAGAAAATAGAAGTGTATGGTCAAACATGAGAGAGGCCTATATCCAATGGAAAGAAAATGGCTGAAAAAAGAAAAAGAAGCTGTGCCTAACCAAGTGTACAAGTTCAGCTGACCAAACATGTCGCGATTCCACTCTCGTGTTGTGAACGCATGACATAAACACTAAAAAATGCGATTTGTTTAGTGTTAAACGCGTTCACGCGTTAGTTTACTCCCTGGAATAGACGTACGAAAAAGTGACATACCTTTAGGCGATCGACGTGGGAAAATACACGTATCGGCCCTGACTTAATAATTATTGTTTCAATTGTTAAGTTTTTTTTGTTTGGGCAACTGTAATAAATCAATTAAAGTAGCTTCAAGGTTAAACGTAGACGGTAATCAGTACAATTTTACGTTATTTCATTATTGGTGTTAAATGTTCATAAAACAATATGGGAATTGCGCTTTTTGGGAAGGGTTGATTTTGTTTGTCGTCGGTTATGATCATAATTCCATGATACTTTGAATATGGGATCAACTAGAGTAGGAAACTATTTTAATTTCTGTCGTATTATGTAGGTATTTTTTGTTACTACTGACATCATCCTGTGGGCTGTGGTTAATACATGGTGAAATAATGTATATTATCAATAGAACATACTACTTCAATTACCAAACCTTGCATGATAACTGAGTAAGAGTTGGTATTTCAATTCTCCATTCTAAGCTAATCTTGATCATGTTTTTAAGGGAGATTTAAAGGGAATAGTGATAGCTCTAGACCTAACCTAACTTTTCATGTTATTTATACTTATTGGCAGTGTTACTAAGTATTTAAAACTGAAATTTAAAACATTTCATGTAATTAATTTTCTGTGTACCTAAAAGACATTTTTGACTGATAAAATATTCTAACTGGGCTGGTAAATAGATGGAATATATTCTCGAAATTAATTCAATGTAAAGGTGTATATGAAACAAATGTAAGAGAATCTGTGAAAACGAAATTTGTAGCTCAGCCGGGATGGTGGATGGTAATGTAGCTCAGTGGGCTGGTATACTTTGTCCAGTCCGAGTTGGAACGGCAAAAAAAAACACTTAATGGCTTTTTAAGTGTTGAAAAGCCATGCCGCCCGGTCCTCCATGGGCGTATCATTACGGATAATAACTCTAACAATGAATTCACTTCCAAATCGCACAAACAAATGGCACACACATTCACACACTACTACTTTCTCGAGTATAAGTGCGGAAGAAGAGATCACAAGGAAAGCACACGTGTGCCGCTGTTTATGGTCCAGTGGACCATCCAGTATCCGTAGAGTCTCGCGTACTTCCTCGTACACGATTTCACTGATCGACTGTACACCTGTACCTTGGAAGAAGAAGAAAATATAAACGGAGTGCCGCTGCCGTAAAAAAAAATTTGCGGTCCAGTGGACCCTCTAGTTCTTTATCTGTAAATATCCATACATTCACATATATGATTTCGCTTGGGCAACTGAACACCTGCATTTTAAAAATATCAGGGCGTCTCTGAATAAGCAAAAAGATAAGTCCCATGGTTTTGTATAGAGATAACGGGCTCCTTTCGAATACCCTCGGTAAATTCAGATTTTATTGAGTGTTTCAATAGTTAGTGGTTAAAGATAAATACATTCCTAAAAGTCCATGATTAGCTTGGAATAATTACAATTTGACCATTTTGATTGAAAAACTTGTAAACTCAGTGTGGAGAGGGTAAGTGTTAGCATTTAAATTTTAAGATGTTAAAAATATTATGCTTGTTTCATATCTCATTCTTCTCTATTTTTAAAAATATGTGTACAGATCGAAGATTAAACATGTAATAGTCGATTTTTTACAATTTTTATAAGCAGGGTGTTAACTTAATAATAACGTTCATATGTATTTATATATGTAGGTATTGATATATGTATTCATATACATTCATGGGTATGTAGGTTTGAATAAATGTGCTTTATTAAATATTTAAATTAATGGCAAATAGGATGAGAGCTAAATAAAGTTTTTGTTTTAACGCTGCATCAACTTCACGTAAATATAAAATAAGGAAACTAAAAACGGAAAATAAGTAAATAGTCTTGCAATTTTTGGTAAGTCAATGTCAAATACTACCCCTAACTATATATAGTGAGGACCTAGTAACCATATAACTAGTTACTAGTCTACATACGGTATATATATATATATATATATATATTTATACAATGTGTTTCAAAATAATTGTCATCTAGTCGGCTGTGAAATTCCCATGTAAAATAAAAAAACCCGCATTGCGAAAATAGGAGTTTCTACTAGCTATACATAACCTTAAAATAACCTACTTAACCTCTTTTAACTTCTGGTCTTTCTCTGTCAAAAGAAAACGAATTCTGAGTATTTGTCTATTTGCAGTATTTGTTTTGGCCCTGAAAATGGCCGTTAATTACCAGCAGTACTGATTGCCAATTTGACAATAAATGTTCGAAGTGACACTTGTTGTCAGAATTAGATACGTTCAAATCAATAAAGCGCGGCACATCAAAAATTACATGCACAGAAATTCCAACGCCAACTAGATGACAATCATTTTGAAACACATTGTATATAGTAATATAGCTAGGACTTAAGTAGACTTTACATTTTTCGGTAAGTCAATGTTATATACTACTCCTAACTATATTTGGTGAGGACCTAGAAACTATATAACTAGTTACTAGTCTATATACAATGTATGTACTTCATATATCAATCAACTATAGCGTTGAACCTAGTAACTATATTTTACATTCTCATTATTCTCAGTATTGTAATCGGGTCGATTTTTCTAATTTGAGTTATTAGTATTGTATACGTTTTAAGGTTCCCTGAGCCCAAAAAACATGTTTTTGAAAAAACATCTGTATGTGTGTATGTTCTATAAAATCGGCAGGGATGACTTGCCATTTTTCGGTTTTAGAAATTTGTAAAAATTTGCTCCAAGAATTTTTTAAAACTTTTCATATTTATTCCACTGTCGAATATATATATATATATATATATATATATATATATAATAGAGTTAAATTATATCTTTGGCAAAATCCTCATCTTGCTCGTCATTTTTCGGCTTCTGGAAATTTTCTCAAAATGCACTCATTTTTTTTTCTAAACTAAGAGTGTTTATTCTACTATCAAATGTGTATAATAAATTTTGATAAAAGCTTCGGCTAAATCGATTCTGACAGGTTATCTATTCTTGTCATTTTTCGGTTTTTCGAAATCTGCTCGAAATCCGCCTGAAGAATTGTTTTTAAACATTAAATATTTATTCTAATATCGAATATTTCTAATAAAATATGAGAAAATAGTCCGATAAATACATGGCCTTTTACTAATTCTATTGAGCATTTTTCTTATCCTTGATTGTGTTTTCACTTAGGTTTATTGTGCACCAATTAGAAGTAACTCACCTACTTACGTATCTGCGCAGATACCTACCTAATTAATTTGCAATACGAAGTAAAATAAGCCTATTATAAATCAATTATTATTGTTATTCAAAAGTAACCCAGCGGTAGAATTGCTTATCAGTCTTAACACTGTCTAATTTAAAAGAAGAATTTACAAATTTAAGTACTAATTAAGTTCAAGGAAGAACCATTTGTATTTGTATTTAAATACATTGTCGAGTGCAGTACCTCACATCCAGATGAATAGGTACATGTTTTAAAGATCATTTGTATTTGTATATAAATACATTTTTGAAAGTATTTTTAACAACACTGCTTATTGCTGATGATGAAAAATAAAACAGACAAGACCGCTTAGGCGAAATGACGATAAATAAGTAATTCACTTTCCAGTAATCCAGTCTATATTCTTCCTTTAAAATATACTAATTCCATTTACGTTCTACGCCTGTTTAATAAATGAAACTCACAACAACGTTTTCTGGGATGCATAAAACATTTATCAAAATCTAATATTAGCGTACAAATCCTTGGATTACGTCATTAAATTCTGATGGAAATCGAATTCTCGTCATGGAAGAAAGACGAGGGGCAAAAGCACTTTCACGCCTCCAAAAAAAAAAAAAAATGGATGAATAATTTCTTCTGACACTTTAGTGAATGATCGTAATTTAGGTGAAAAAAATATATTCGGAATACAACACCAATCCTCACTGAATATTAATTTTATTGTATCACCGTTTACGTTTTCTTCAATGATTTATTAGTATTTGTTAAAATCTCTCTTTAACGTGAAATAGTTTTGATTAAATGCAAAATAAGTAATCATTTTCAGATAGACTTTAATATAACTATGAATTTTTTTTAGTAAACGTAGGAAATCACAACAATTTTCATGTACAATTTTTCATCTGGAAACGGAAAATTATCCCTCAAAATTGGAGAACGCGTACCGTTTTCCCTCGTCATCTTGTCACTTAACATCACCTCACGGCATTCCTATTTTTACCACAGAAAATCTGCTAATAAACGAACATATAATATCCCATTACATTCCTTGCGAAATCCCGACCATACATCAACTGTCAGTAGCAGGAATCATCCCTGACGCTTCATTCTCCCCGAAAGGAAATATATTTCTTTCCCCTCGGTTTTATTACATTAGCTCTAGAGCTGTCCATCAAGTTGCTATTTTCGTTTTATTCGATGCCGAAAGACAAATGCGTTACGTTTCGACGTGTTCAATCAACTTGATTGATACAGGGATGGTATGAGGGAATGATCGTGTAATCCGACATAATCAAAGTGAAATGATGGAAAATTTAAAAAGGAGGTTTTGGGAATCCAATTCGTGGATGAATATTCTCTAGATTGTCTAGCATTACCTTATAGTTTGTAAATCTGTTATTGTTATTATTAAATCTGTTAGGCTAATCAACCATCATTTGGTTGAGTGCGTTCAGTATAAAAATCCTTTTGCTCATCGTGTGATCAAAAAACGTTATTAGCAGGGAACAGAAAACTTGTTTAATGTTTTTTTAAGATGTAGATGTACTGAACTTAATTCATCCAATGGCATGTATTGTGTTCTGTCAAGTGAGTGTTCACATAACACAGTTCCTTCATTCCAAACGTTAGAACTAATAGTTTTTTTATTTGTTTGTATAATTAAAATAAGTAAAACATAAAAAACTTGTTTTATAATAAATTTGATTTTTTACCTGTTCTCCATAATCGAATTAATTTAAAAAAAAATACAGGAAATCTATAAAAGACTAATTTCTGTACAGTCAACTCTACCACACCTGTATAGGTACTCCAATAAAACCAGTGAATGTTGTCAACAAAGAACATATACATTTATTTCGAGACGTTTCGAGACCGAGACGAGACCAGACTTAACTCGAAACGAGAGGGGTCGAGACCATATTATTTCTCGTCTCTCGTCTCGAGTCCACTACTAATCCCAACATAGTTGTTCGCGAAGATTGCAATAAACATTTGTTTTAAAGCATTTTCTGTAATTTAGAAATTTTATGAAAATCTAGAAAAATGTTGACGCACACACTGTGTAAATTATACTTATGCACTGCCTGGCGATTAAATATGCTGGCAATCTTTTGTAGGCTATAAATTGATTTGCGATCAATGACAGAGAAGGGTTAAATTGTTAGTGATCAATTGCTGGCGCTGAATTGAGGCCGGTAAATTTTCCATTTGAAAAATTCATTTATTGGAGGCAATTATTCCCCTTAATCCTTTTGCTATAACTCTTTGTTAGTCTGACTACATTCATTAACGTTCCCCATTCTTTTATTACTCGGCATTTTCCGTAACTCTTTTCAGCATTTCTATTGGTTTTCTCTTGATAATACACCGGCCCCATTTAATCTTTATGCCTTTGCATGTCTTACTATCTAATAAGAACTTGCTGTTCTTAATCCTCTTGTAATAATTGGTCCTAGTATCGTCCTCAGTATTTTTCCTCAATTTTCAAGAAGCTTTTTTATTTATAACTGTATATAGTCTCTAAGGCCAAAATACTAACTGTTCTTACAAGTACATGTACATGTTCTCAGGCAAAGAAGCTAACATCTAGACAAATTTCTGGATATGCCTCAAAACTGGCTTAATTAACATATACAGACATTTTGTCCAAGATCGTGGACATAATCATAACAAATACGATAACAAATAACATAATCTGAAATTTTATTTAAGAATCCGTAATATCTTGAAAACATTGAAAATATCAACCAAGCTGTTTCAGAGTTCTACCCAAAATTTCCCAATTTTGGGAAATTTTCTCAATTTCTCTTAATATTGTAACGTTTATTTTCTAATTTATTTACACTAATACTAAACTAATTTATATGACACACTTAACTAATTAATTTATATCACAATCTTAATCGTTAATTTATTTCACTGGTCGGTCTTTCGCTTATTTACTATATCGCGCTCACGTCTAATAATTATCTCCGACCACAAGCCAGCTTATATACACATCTCAAATGTAATCAGGAACCTTTTGGGGTATTCGCGTAATTACTCGAAATATCTTTTATTATGTAGAAAGGTCCAGAGGGTCATAAATTACTTTCCTTAAATAATAATCCGGGAGTATTCATGGAGCTGTCTTTTTTTATAGAATTCAATTAAGCGTCGCGGCAATTCCTTTTGAGGTAGCCGCTCAGGTCCGATACGAGTAAACACGTCTCGCGCTGTTTACTTTTCGCATTACAATATGATTATACTTCAATGAAAAAGTGCCATAGCCGAGATGGTGTACTCCAGATATAAAGGCCTCAAAAATGGAAACAGATAAGAATGCCAATTACTATTATAATAATTATTATGGCCTAAGAGCTTCAGTTCAGCGTAAAGTGCATTTTTAAGGTCCGAAAAACATGTTTTTGAAAAATATATTTATGTGTATGTAACCACAAACTGTTCAAACTGGATTTAGACTTTGTGCTGCACCGGGACCTCCCAATAAGCTTTCCATTAAAATCGGTCTCGATGTAGGGGTAGTTTAGTCTTGTCATTTTTCGGTTTTTGGAAATTTTCTTACATTTGCTCCAAGAATCTTTTCAAACTTTTAATATTCATTCCGCTCTCAAATATATATGACAAAGTCTAATAACATTTTTAGCTAAATTTTCTCTAAAGTGCCCTTTACGATTGTCATTTTTCGGTTTTTGGAAATTTTCTTAAAATCAACTTCAGTATTTTCTTCTAAACTGTGAGTATATAGTTTATTTCTAATATGTATAATAAAGTTTAATGACATTTTTGGCTAAATGGTATCTGAAGGGACTCTACTCTTGCCGTTTTTCGGTTTTTCGGAGTCTTCTCAAAATCCGCCTAAAGAATTTTTCAAGAAATTTTATAACTTTGAATATTTATTATCCTGACGAACATTTATATTAAATTAAAAGAAAATAGTCCGATGAAACATCGCCATTTTTTTGTACCTACTTGCGGTTTCCCTTTTCAAACAGCATTTTGTTCTTAATGCTTGGTTAAATTTTGGTTTTCTCTTCTTTACTCTTACCTTTGCTGTTTGTGCTGTGGTTACCCTTATATTAGTTAAATGAGGAGACCGTTTCAAATTTACGTCTCTGTATTTCTTGTTCAGATCATCTTGCTGCTGTTTACAATGTGTTAACAGCTTTATTCCTATTATGTTTTAGCTAAAATTGTGATTATCCAGTCCTGCTTTTCCCACTTAACAATATACACTCCGCACTACCACTAAGCACCAATGAAATGGAATCCACGAAACAACGGCTTCAATGCATATATCTCCAAAACATGACTGTCAACTAAATGAATATTTATTGATCATGCTGTCGTAAACATTATGCAAATAAAAGCAGAAAGGGATATGACTATGCACATATGTACATAAATACATCCGTTAAATATATGAATATAACCTGATTACGTCAAATTTATTGATGGGTACTGTTACAGACTTTTTGCATTTAACTTCAAACAACATTTTACATTTATTCTCCTGAGAAGGAAAGCTCGGTCTGCTACCCGATACTTTTTGTTAGTTCACGAACAACCCATCCATACTAACCCTTGGAGACTTTGTATCATAAATGACTAATGGTGGTGATCCGTTTATTTGAAATTTTTCGCTCGGTTAGCTCACCCGTAATAAATTCTGCTCGAAACATTGTGACCTCTTTGCCAGCGACTTCATAAATTTTAAACATCCATAAAATTCCAACAGGCCAATTCTCTCTGGGCCACTTATTTAAAAAAAAAAGGTCGAATGTTATCAATAAATTTTAGGCTCTCCCCCAAAAAGACTGTCACTTCCACCTTCAAATAATTGCGTATTTATGCTTGTTACAGAGGAAAAAAGGAGAATATGTTTGACCGAAGAATGCGTGAGAACAGGTAAGAACAGTTTCTCAAGGCAGCTCAAACCTCTTTGAGGATTTGAAACCGATAACGATTTTATGTTATTAAAAGCATTGAATTTCAGCGTCTTCGTTGTTATCAGCGATGGACCACACGATGGACCCGTGCGAGGATTTCTTCCAATACGCCTGCGGCACGTGGAACAAAGTGCACGTCATACCGGAAGATAAAAGCTCAATTAGCACGTTCGAAGTAATGGCGGACCAACTGCAAGTCATACTTAAAGGTAAACCTGATCCCATGGGAAATCAAGAACGGAAACTTAAAAACAAATCTCTTCCAGGAGTTCTAGAAGAACCAATTAATTTAGAGGACAATGAGGCTACCAGGAAAGCGAAGACTTTCTATAATACCTGTATGGATCTCTGTAAGTCGAGGGGTACGCTCGTATTGCACAAATCCGATTAGGAATTTAAATTATAATATAAATTTAAAATTATAAAGGAAAGAAGGACCTTTCGCGGCCGGTGGAAACCTGACCGCTAAACACGTAGAATTCATTTAAAATGTATTTAATCTTCAACGCTCGCTTTCAAGAAGGCATTTGGTTATTTTCCGTCGGGCTTGAAATGCACCAGCGGTATTATAGACACCCCGTGGCGTTAGGGATCGTACCTGTCGGCCGTTCACAGGTAGTAGTCAGGTAGGCCGCACTACCAAACAATATAAAATTGATTATAATTCAATATTATGTTCCAGCGAATTTTGATTAACGCGAATATATTTTTATTAAGATCGTTGTTTCTTCCTCTACAAATCGATACCAAACTTTTATTGTTGAAATTGTTACATATTTGAGAAAGGGAAATCTTGACCTGTAATCTTTATCTTGACGAACAGGGAACTTGTTATACCTCCTTAAGTTTACCACATAAGTAGTGTAAAGTTCCAGGAATGTGCTCTGATTGGAGTCTATGTCTATGATCACAGTCTATGATATATCTCTCTCTATGATATATCTAAACTGTGGTTTGATCCTTGAAACAAGTTTGTGATTGGTCGGCCTTTATGATTGTATTAAAAATTAGCAAAATATTATGGTCAACTATATAAAAGGTTTGTTTTAACCGATAGTTACGTGCCTTGGTACGGTTATTGGTGTCTGGTTCTGTTTCTCAAATATGTAATTCGTCTTTATATTACTGAGTAGATACACATTTAAAGCCATAAAACAATTTGATTTTATTAGAAATATTTTGAGTTTGGTATCGATTTATAGAGGAAGAAACAACGATCTTAATAAAAATATGTTCGCGTTAATCAAAATTCGCTGGAACATAATATTGAATTATAATCAATTTTATATTATTTGGTAGTGCGGAGTACCTGACCACTACCTGCGAACGGCCGACAGGTACGATCCCTAACGCCACGGGGTGTCTATAATCCCGCTGGTGCATTTCGAGCACCACCGTTATTTTCCAACGGTTAACATGGTAGTAACAAGAACAGACGAATGCGGTCAAGTGTCTCATTTTCATAATTTACCATTCAAGAGTATGGGTTAAGGAGGTATAACAACCAAAATAAAGTCGGCGCTGGTAACAGTTCAGAGCTTATGGAAAGCTATACGTTTTAAAAGGAAAGCTATAAGAAAGAGAAGCTATAGGTTTGTTCAAGCAGGTGTACTAAATTGGTTTGATTCAATGTAAATTTTGTTGTAGATGATTAAATAACTCTGCCTCAAAATGTATGAACAGGGTTTGGCCGAATCACATAATCAGTATGTCAGTATATCAGTGTATACCAGACTAGAGAAAATATATTCACAAATTGCAATATAACATAGTAAAGTGACAAAGCGCATTCAATAAATAGCGACAGGGAGATCTGTCAAGTGTCTCATTTTCATAATTTACCATTCAAGAATATGGGTTAAGGAGGTATAACAACCAAAATAAAGTCGGCGCTGGTAACAGTTCAAAGTTTATGGAAAGCTATAGGTTTTAAAAGGAAAGCTATAGGAAAGAGAAGCTATAGGCTTGTTCAAGGAGGTGTACTAAATTGGTTTGATTCAATGTAAATTTTGTTATAGATGATTAAATAACTCTGCCTCAAAATTTATGAACAGGGTTTGGCCGAATCACATTATCAGGATGTCAGTATATCAGTGTATACCAGACAAGAGAAAATATATTCACAAATTGCAATATAACATAGTAAAGTGGCAAAGCGCATTCAATAAATAGCGACAGGGAGATTACTTAATCTACTATTATTTTGATCATATATGTATTATTGTTTCTATTATGTACTCAAATATGTGATTACGATTTATTTGAAATTAATCTTTTTGATACCATTTTTTTTATGTGGTATCATGTTTTTTGATACCAAGCTCGAAATGTTTTGAAACTATATGATTGTTTTATACCCACTAACCTCTTTGCTTTATTTTTCTTCGGTATAGCTATAAATGTCGAAATGAGCCAATTATGTGGTGTTACGCCACTATCGTATACGATGTTGAAGTATGTTACTTTTTTGATAGTTTCTTCCCTATGTGTTTGAAATGTTCCGCTGTTGTTAGTCTTCTCCTGGGGCTTTGTTTGATTTTGTCTCCTTTATGGCCCTTATGACTTCTTCTGTAAGTGCAGGAAGTTTATACCCTTTGTTTATTAGAGGGTATTCTTGGGGTCTATCATCTCATCAGAGTTCCATGAACAGTTCTTATTAATATAGTATTTACTAGTACTTCTTCTCGATTAGGTTTTTGAGGTTTATATTTTTTGTAAATTTAATAAGCTATTTCAGTTTTGACATGCCCTTTTGTACTGCTAGGACTACCGTTTCTTCGAGCTGTCGAAATTAGTATTAGCTTGTTTTTTCGATACTTCTCATGGCAATTATTTTTTAACTTTCAACTGCAATCTTGTTTTCTAACTGAGTACACATTTACAGATAAATTTAGGTATAGCTTAATGGCGATGAATAACCTTATAATTAAATTTAGTTGACGTCAACGGGTAAAAACAATTCTACGTTTTCAAACATTTCCAGTTTGGAATCAAAATCGAAAAAAAAATACATGAAAATCGTAATTAAATTAGGTGTTCCACCGTCAGCGAAAGAACCGTCTTATCTTTATCTTTTCAATCGGATTCGTGTACTTAAAGCACGAGCACGTCTAGAGCCATCGGAAACGTATATAACGAAGGATTTTTCAGATCACATCAGGAAAATAGGAGATAACCCGATAAGGGAAGTTTTAAGGGAGTTAGGCGGTTGGCCAGTAATTACGAAAGACTGGGTGGTACCAGATTTTTCAATTGAAGTTTTGCTGGGCAGAATACGAAGCGTGTTCAACGAGGGATTCGTAATAGAGCAATGGGTGGGGCCTGACGATAAAAATAGCTCGGTTAACATAGTTCAGGTAACAAATAAGACTTTTAAATACAAACAATCTCATCGAAAATAATTCCGCATTACATCTACCAAAGTTCGAGGAGTACGATAAGTTACGACTAGCTCTAAATCATTTCTTTTCTAGATAGATCAAATGTCGCTGGCACTTCCCAGCCGCGATTATTACTTGAAAGCTAGTAGCAAAGGTGATCTAATTGCATATCATAAGTACATGACGAATATAGCCATACTTCTTGGTGCTAACGCTACAACTGCAGCTGAAGAATTGCAAGACGTCGTGGAATTTGAAAAACGCCTGGCTAATGTAAGTACCTGCCTATCATCTACTACATGTATTAAGAGTACCTAAGTACTTCATAAAAGCAGCTCTGACTATCTTTGTGGACACATACGGTGTGTTCACGGATAAAATACGTAAGAAATAGAACAATGTAAGGAATGATACATATTGTAATGCGAGAAGTAAACAAAGCGACACATGTTTACTCGCTCCGAGCGAAGCGGTTACTTCAAAAGAATTACTCCGACGCGTAAAAGACAGCTGCATGAATTCTGCCGGATTGTTGTTTACGAAAAGTAAGTTGTGACCTTCTGAACATTTCCTGCGTAGCCGTTGTTAAAAGAACAGTCGTACCTTCTAGAATGTACGAGATCATGGTTGGGGTGTATATATAAGGGGGCTTGTGATCCAGGGAGTTAGTTAGAAGTAGAGAAGCAGACGTGAACGCGACATACGATCCGAAAGCGGAGCAGTACAAATAAATTAAGTAGTGTCTAGTCTAGTGAACAAGTAGTTAAGTGTGTTAAATAAATTAGTGTTCAATTAATGTAAATAAATTATGAAATAAACGTTACAATATGATAAGGTAAACTTATTTGTAAGGATTTGAAACGAATTATTGGTGAACACTATTAGAGCTGCACAGCTAAAATCGACAGATAACCATGTCCAACATCTACAAACTACGAGCTATTTCCAACTTCAGCAATATAAACGAAACCACAGCTTGCAGTCTAGCTAGTTCATTTTAACAGTTATCACGAGCATTGGTGATACACACTGTGAAGCTTTGGTGAAATCAAAATGGACTGAAAACTTTAACCTTGTTACTGATTTAATTTTAATTAAGCTGAATATTAATTACTCAGAAATATCAAAATATTACGTATCACTAACAGGCAAATGCACAAACAGATAGCGTTCTACTTGTAGTGTCAGATTATTCATATTGTCATAATGTTATACATTTCAAGTAGGAATTCTTCTACGCAAGCCTTTTATTGCCCAATGTTTTGGTTTATAACGCGAAAGAAGCATCGTCACTTGGACAATTTGGTAAGGTGTGGCCTGAAAAAATGTACCTATGGTAATTATAGCTGATAACGTTTTTAACACAAAAGAGAATAAACATGAGTAACTCTAATGAAGATACTGTTATTTTAATAGAGTATAAAGATGTAATAATATTGTGCTAGAATATTTCCCAAAATATGATAAGAGTGAGAGCCTCTCAAGATTTAAAATTTATATTTTGGAAGAAAATGATATTATGATGCACTTGAAATAGTAACTGAGAGTAGAACAGTGGATGTTAGAAGAGTATTAATTCACATTTCCCTATAAAGCTTAGGCGGGATTCAAAAAAATGTGTGCTACGATATTTCTTACCTCTGGATTCATTGCTCAGATCAATACTGTTTTCACCAAGATCTTGTGATTTATAAATCTATAATTTACGAAGAGCATATTTTTCAAATCATTCCAAGCAATTTGGCATGAATAGCTTGATTAGTTTGGGGATAAATATATTGGAAAAACGGACTAACCAGTGCCTACCAACATATCCAGATTTTACAAAAAATTCACCTTAATTTATAGGGATTTCTGAAAGACAATGTGTATCTACAAAGATAGTTTGAAAATGGCAATTTTTTGAAAGACAAAATAGAGATTTGCAGGTATGCCAATACAGCAAATCAAAATGTTATTGGAAACTCAGATGTCTAATTAAAAACTGATCTGAAAGTGGTAGTGATGACAGATTGATGTAGAAGTCGTTAATAATATTTAGTTTAGAGAATTATAATTATTGTAATATTTTCACAAAAAAAGTAACACCAAGTCATCAAAATATCAACAAAAGTA
Source organism: Cryptocephalus moraei (assembly GCA_946251905.1). Classification (NCBI taxonomy): domain Eukaryota; kingdom Metazoa; phylum Arthropoda; class Insecta; order Coleoptera; family Chrysomelidae; genus Cryptocephalus; species Cryptocephalus moraei. The sequence continues at coordinate 21,706,494 of OX276452.1, forward strand.
CAATGCCATACTTGAAAATATTGTTTTACCTGAAAACATGTATTTTTTCATAAATTCACCAGTAAAAAGTTTGCCCTTTTCATAATCCTATTAGTGAAGACCCTGCTGAAAGGGTTTAATAAAAAGCAAAGAATTATTATAATTTTATCTTTGTGTGTTTGTTACAGGCTTCTATACCAGAACAAGACAGGCACGACACCAGCATGATATACAAGAAATTAACCTTAAAGGAATTGGCATCCCTAGTTCCTCAAGTGAATTGGTTGCAATATTTCACTACTCTCTTAGAGTTTGACAAAAAGATTGAAATAACCGAAGACGAGAATGTCGTTGCATACGGCTTATCTTACTTCATAGAAATGGGCAAGATCTTAGCCGAAACAGAAAGAAGGTAACACTGAACACCATGACATCTACAAAAACGTGACATTGTTATAAAGTAAAGTAACAGTCGACTTAACTCCTTTTTTAATTTCAGAATAATCCATAACTACGTACTATGGCGGTTGGTGATGGTCTTGTCCTCCCACCTGATAGATGATTACCAAAGAGAAAGGGTGGAATTCCGAAAAATTCTACAGGGCGTTCTGAGCGAACGACACAGGTGGTCGCAGTGTGTAGAATGGACAAATAAGAAGCTAGGAATGGCAGTAGGGGCGCTCTATATTAGAGACAATTTTAATCACGAGAGCAAGGTTGGTATACCCTTCAAATGAAGTTGAGTAAAAATTTAATTCTATATATATAGAAAACCTTAGCAGGAAAGGGTTATTTGCTTTGAACTTCCTGTCTTTTTAATAGTCTCTACATTGACATATGTAGGGGGTATTGTTGTTTTTCAGGAACTATATTGGTTTTGTACTTTATGTATATAGCCATTCCCTTATTCAGTACATTTTCCGTTAAAGATTTTAAAATCAAATAGGCTACGAGGCATTTTTCTACTTAAAATCATTTAAAGCTCCCTGAAAAGCCATCAGGCAACAACCTACAAAATACATTTTTTAAGGAAACTGCCCTTCAGATGATCCACACCATAAGGGAAGCGTTCAACGAGCTTCTGGCGGATAACCACTGGATGGACGATGAAACTCGATCTGTAGCTAAGGCCAAAGCGGACGCTATGAATGAAAGAATCGGTTACCCGAAATTGATAACAAACAGAGAGGAACTGATTAAAGAATACGCAGATGTAGGTAGATACTAAAGTATAAAAATCTGGAATTATTTTGACCCAACTTGTAGCTTAACATCACGAAACACGAATTCATGAAGAATATTTTGAACGTTTTTCGATTTGAAGCTAAACAGAACCTGGAAAAGCTGAGGCAGCCCGTGGATAAAGACAAGTGGTCTACAGAACCTGCTGTTGTCAACGCATTTTACAACCCTAACAAAAATGATATAGGTAATAAATTACTTCAATGAAAGGAACCTTTCACGTTAGATTATTACCAACGTTAAAACGCTTTATCAGAACCTAGTTAGGATATGCTTTAATATATTATATTATCAAACATCATTTTCAGTGTTTCCTGCTGGAATTCTGCAACCTTTATTCTACAGTCAACATTTTCCAAAGTCTCTCAATTATGGAGGAATTGGAGTTGTAATTGGACATGAAATCACTCACGGTTTCGACGATAAAGGTAACGCGCCAAATAGCATCAAGCAGTCAAAATTTCATTATTTTTTAAAGGGCGGCAATTCGACAAGGATGGAAACATGATGCAATGGTGGAATAACGCAACTATAAAAGCTTTTAGGGAACGCACTCAATGTATAATAGATCAATACTCCCGATATAAAATCGACGAAGTTGGGTTGTACGTCAACGGCAGAATGACACAAGGAGAGAATATCGCCGACAATGGAGGTTTAAAGCAGTCATTTAGGGTAAGATGTCAAGATTTCCATCCAAAGCGTAATTACAAAAAATATACTATCTATACATACCTACTATCGTCATTTAAAAGGTTCTAATTCCCATTTAACATTTAGGGATCCGCTGGAAACATTTCTCAATCTTAGAGCTTTTAACCCAAAAAAAAAATTATTCCATAAAATAATTACGAACTATCTCTATTTTATTGCACTATCTTTGGATTTGTGATACGTGAAAAAGTTTGTCTGTGAATATGAGACTTTATTTATTTGATAATAATGGAGAATTGATTGTCTTATGTTTTGCTATACTTTCTCATATGAGGCTCTCAAATATGAGTATTGAATCAGATTGAGTTTTCGAATTTAAGTTGTTTGAAAGTCCTCAGAGTCCAAAAAAAAACATGTTTTTAAAAAGTAAATGTGTGTCGCATTTTCCTCGCAAAATAAAAATCACAATAGACTTTATATCATACCAGGACCTCCCAATAAGCATTTTGTTAAAATCGGCCAGGATAAAGAGGTATTTTTTCATGTTTCTGATTTTTGAAATTGTCTCGAATTCTGCTATAAGATTTTTTGTAAACTTTAAATACTTACTCAAGTATCAAATATGTGTCGAAATGTTTGGAAATTGGACTACATCTACAATGCCTGAAAATGTTATGTAAAAATAAAAATAACAAGTAAATTATTTGGATTGCAAGTAAAAATATTAATATGTGTATGTACTAACACTGGAGCTGTTTTTAAACATATTTGTGTATATTCAGAGGTGGGTTGAAATAATACATTTTGTATTACAGATACATAAGTGATAGGGATTTTAATTGTTTTTATCACCAACATTATCGTCAATACATATAAATGGGCGGCTAGAAATAATGTTTGCAACGTGTTTTCTACTTGCTGGAGCAAAACTAATAAATACAAATATTGTAACTGCTGAAGGATATGCGATATGCGTATGCGTATTTTCATGAAATATTTGATATTGATTCTAAAAAAAAAACAACTAGGCGTTATATCAATCTCACCTCTTATCACCTTGCATATATGTCACCCTATAGCAATCACTAGAAACTGGAAAAGACGCCCTATAAAATTGTAAAAAGATGCACGCAACGATACCTAAAATATGTAAGTAAATAGGCATTAATTATTGTTTCATATTAATGTTAATTTCGGCTTGCCATCGGACTAGGCCATAATGCGGTCAAAATATGCATTTTTCAGGGAATGCAAAACCGCTGGCCATTTAAATGCGAAATGAGTAACGTGTTGTATAATTATGAACTAATATTCTTCATCACAAGTGTGAAAAGAGAAATTTATGAATTATGTCATTTTCAATGAGAAAAGCACTTTATTTAGACGATATTATTTTAAATAACTATGCACCAAACTTATACTTAAGTACATTTGTGGTTAAGCGGTATACTTAACTTAAGATGTAACCGTACTGTAAGATACTTACTTTACTTTAGATATTTACTGTATGATGTAATGTAATGTAATGTTAAGACCATTGTTAATTACCTACTCTTGCAAAATGACTATAAGAGATAACTTTTTTTAAACTTTTCATGAAACTGTCTCAACTCAAAATAATCCTGTTGTACTACTTCACCATCCATCATTAAAACCACTACAACTGAACAAGTTTATGTAGAGATCAGAGATCAGAGATATAACTAACATTAGGTCACATTTGCCGAAGTAGTTTCGATTTGTTCTAATTTTAAAAAGCGACACTAGCCTGACTAGCCACAATATATGCAGCTAATTCAATACGCTTTTGCTGATAGGTAAAGATTCTTCAATTTATCTGATGATAGTATTAACTCAACATTTGCATTTTTTGAATTGATATTATTGTAGCAAGAGTGAGGCATATCTTTCATTCTCATATAATTCTTCTCTCTATTTTCGTTACTTATGTCTATTATTCCCTGAAAACATCACTAAAAATATCACTAATAATCTTAAATATTCCTGGATTTACAATACATATTCGGTGTACTATAGATCAGATTATGTATATAAAATGCACCATACAGAATGGTTATATTACTAAGATCATGACAAGGGGAGTAAACACATCCCACATTTCTTCTTCCCTAAAGATGCATAGGTACTTCATTTTGAAGACAGAACTGTACTTCCAGGCATATCGTAAATGGGTGTCCAACCACGGCGAAGAGCCCGACCTGCCTGGACTGAACCTGACACACGATCAACTGTTCTTCTTGAATTATGCTCAGATATGGTGCGGTTCGATGCGTCCAGAGGACGCCCTTACCAAGGTCAGATCGAGCGTCCACTCGCCGGGCCCCATAAGGGTGTTAGGACCTCTCTCGAACTCCATAGATTTCGCGGAAGCTTATAAATGTCCAATTGGATCGCCGATGAATCCAACAAATAAATGTAGTGTATGGTAAGGGGATACTGAGAGGTTTACTCTTATGGTGACAACAAAAAAAAAAAAAGAAAAGGCAATGTGGTACCAGAGGACGGTAGAGGATTAAGGGGACTGATTATTATGTAGGGTTTTTCGTGAAGACTGTCGGGAAGTTTTGGTCGTCAAAGATGAGGAACATGTGAGGGAAGAGTACTTATCTAAAAATATTATAGATTTTATGACAAAGATAAAATTAAATTTCAGGTTTTCGATTTTTCTTGTTGAAATTTCTTACAAAAAATATAAAAATGAATATTGCTTAAGAGAAACGTGATTTCATGTTTTGTAATATTTTGTAAGCATGACGATTGGGATAATTAATTATTAAATATAATGTTCGATATAAACTTGACACATAAATTTAAAGTTAAGCAACTTAAGGAGTTCATTTACTACATTTTTGTAGTACGTATGTTTAGTTAGATTGTTTAGAACGTGTTGTACTTGTGTCATTTTTAAAATATAACTTGTCTTAAAAATATTTTGAGGACCAAAAGTAATGAAAACATATTTACATTTTATATCAAGATTGGTAGCAGACTACACTGAATTTACTGAATTAAAAAAGACAAATAACATACTTCAACTGAAAGTTTAAATTCGTTATTTATGCTACTCCTAAATTGATCCCAAGGTAAATTTAAAAATAGCGATCCATATCACTAATTTAAATAAGGAAAACAATTCAGAAAATGTTCAGCTTTAGAGGTAACTATTATCATAACGTTCAATTCGTGCTTTAAGTACCTACCTGAACATTTTCTAAGGTTGTAAACTTGTAGGTATTACGATTTTTTAATATCAATTTTTTTTAATGAATACCCTTATATCTAGGGTATGCCTTATATACATATGCTGGCAAAACAATTGTTAATGTCGATAATAGTAGGTTTTTGATTTTACATGTAATTATAGTACAGTGGAACCAGGAACTTCTCTTCAATGGGCAGTTATACACTGGAAAAATATATCCAAAAAGAAAGTACTACATGCAAGGAAATCTCTATAGTGAAACAATATTTTGTAGTAGAATAAAATTTGTTCTGATAACATTTAAACTGTCCATTGTTCAGAATTCTTTGGTTATTAGCTCTGTTATACGAGGTTCCATTATTTGTAATTATATTACATGTTACTATATCTAACAAATATTAAACTTTGGTTAATTTTGCAATCAATACAATTTTATACTTGGCAAACCTTTTTACTAAAAGAGAAACTGCTCCTAAAATTGAAAAGGTTCAACTTCCTTTTTATGAAAGAAAAAACTAATTGTTATTAGAAATTTGATGTGTAGCTATTTTACATTTTTTCAGGGATGCACCCAATAAAATTATCAACAATTTTGGGAACGTTCCAACTTTGTATATTAAATTGGTATCGTTATTAGTTAAAAATGTGAAATCAATGAAAAAATTCGACATTTCTCAAATTATTCTTGATAAGAAACATTGTTTTTTAAAAATGTAAACAATATAATTGCAAAATAAAATATCAAACACTCTTTAATAGTTTAATTTTAATATTAACAAGTTACAAGGAGAAATTGTAAAAATTTTAACAAAACGTAAATACGCTCGATTTACTTAAGAAAGTACAGATTTCAAATAAATAAGTTTTAGTATTTTAAAGAACTTAGTCCTTCCATTTGAACATGTTTTACATAAAAATGTGTTAACAAAAAAACGACGGGTCCTTATTTACCTGAAATTATTAATTTTTATTATTAACTTCATAATTACACACTTTTAAATTATGTAATAACCGCTATATACATTATATACAGAAAAAAATTTAAGTTTTACGAATTAAAAGTGTACTTTGGTTCAGCACTGAAGGGCACCTGTAAACAACATTATAGAAGTAGGTATTTTAAAGAAAAATATCACAAACTAACTTGTAAGGGTCCGGCGTTTGACGTTTCCTTTATATTACTATCTTGGTATACGTTTGTTGTGGTTCCCTATATAAATAAATTGAAAAGTAAATATCTTTCATTTAGTTTTGAAGAAAAAGCAACAGAAACAACTATCAGTGAACTAATATTCCTATCAGCATTGAATTAAACTGTTGGTTCCAGTTTTTCCTTAAATATGCTAGATTGACATTGATAAGTTGGTAAATACAGATAATAAAATAAAAGGAAAAAATTATTTTCAAACAATAATTATATTCCTAGATTCCACTGGTAAAGTGAAGATGACAAATCTTATATTTTCCTTTATGTTACCATCCGTAGTTTAACTTCCTAATGTTAGTCTAAAACTTTTGTATCTGTTTGCAAGCATGCTTTTAAAACTTATTGAAGATTCCTACCTTATTAATCTCCGGAAAAATTGTACTGAGGTTGAAATTGGTAAAAGACGTCCCCGCCGAATTGATAGAAGGCGATACCTCAGGATGTTGAACACCAGTTCTAGGTAAACCAGGTAAGGGCAGTAGGGTATTCGGATTGAAATCATTAGTCTGCTTCTGATACAGTGAGGTCTTGCAAGGATAAGGCGTGGCAGTTGGAGGTAAGAAACTGGTGTGCATATGAAAGTCTTCAGGTAAAATCGGGGAATTCGTGGATCCAGGAACGGTAAGAAATGGATATTCGAAACTAGAAAAGTTTGTAGGATTATTGACTTCAGATTGTTTCTTCCTGACTTTCTTTGAATTGTTAACACAACCATTCTGCTTTTCCTCTTTAGTACTTCCCTGCCTGTAACTTTTGTTGCAAACTTTATCCTTTGTAGCACTTTGGTCACTGTTAACATTTTCCGAGGAGAATTCGTGGATATTTGTATCAAAATTATTTGGTAAATATGACGAAGCAATAGTCGAAGCAGTATAAATAAAGCTACTAGTCGAGTAGGTGGTATTTTGGAAATTATTATGTGTGAACGAAGGGACATTTTGAAGGTTTTGACTTGATACGCCATAGTTTTCTTCAACGGTAGGAAAATAAGTAATAATATTTTCCGTCAGAAAACTAGACGAACCAAAGGACTTATTAACTGGTATTTCACATTTTTTACTATTTGCTTCAGAATCCTGATTGCCTATTAAAGCCTCAGCAGAATAATTATTAGAAACATTTTTTATGGGATTTCTCGCCTTATGTTCATAAAAAATATCATTTTGACCGAAATTGTTAATTTTATTCTGATTACTACCTTTATCCGTTGTGGTATCCTGCTTAGGAGATTTATTCCTTTTAGAAACAGTACCCTTCGACCTGCTACCACTGTTTCTCCTCGTAGTGGTCCTGGAAGGTGTATTCTCGCTTTTAGTATGATCGACCAGCTGACTAACGGAAAGAAAATTGACTGATTGATTATCTCCACAATTACCCGAAGTTCGTCGCTGTTCTTTCGGGTACTTATAATCGGTTTTTTGATCGTTCAATGTCGTCAAAGCGAGATCCCCTGCAAGCGTCGGAAGGGTTGTCGTAACAAAATTATGAGATGGATCCAAGAAGTTTGGAAATTTAGTCGGCGACCAAGAGAACTGTTTGTCTTCGTTGGAAGAAAATTCCACAGTTTTCTTAGGCTCGGATATTTCGCTTGGTTCTGTCGTTACACACGAAGTAAACGAGTAGGACTGCGAGGAAAAAGTCGGAAGGTAGCAATCGGTGCTTTGCAGCTTCGTTTCTGGAGTAGTCATCCAATTTATAGGTTTGCTGTGGGCGTTCACTGTTTTCGCGTTTTTGTTTATATTCGTATTTCTTCTGTCAGCTTGGAAGCTGTTGGGGTAATATTTGGTGGTGTCTTGGTAGTTTTCGTAATTCAGTCCGTAATATTTAGCATCGTTCTTTACCACCGGAGGCTTGTAGTAACTCTGATTGAACGTAGGATCTGAATAATTGTATGTACAGTTTGAACTTGTGTAAACGGGATTGGTATAGTTTCTACTGTAATTAGGTTTATAGTTGAAATTACAAGTAGCGCTGGGATAAGTCGTAGAAAAGTAGCACTGATTTTTTTCTAAGTTCTTCTGATTTTGTTCGCCTACTTCTCCGGAGCCGATTTGCTTAGACTGAGACTGTTCTATAATTTTGATGTTACTATTGTTATTGCTCTTATTTGACCTGTTTATTGTGTTGTCTTTGGAGTGGTAGTGAGAATTATCACTAGCTTTATTTGTTGTACTGTTGGTTTTGTCATGATTGTTATTAGCGTTCTGTAAAACTTCCTTAGTAGGTCCCATGAAAACGGTAAAATTATCATGATCTGCTTGTTTTTCTATGCCTCCTTTCGTTTTAATGCAATTGTTCACGAATGTTTCACTAGCGCTAACGCTGACTGAATTTTTATCCTGATAAACACCATAGGAGTTGTTATCGGTCGTTTTTGATGAACTCTGTGAAAAATCAGTGGTATGTTTCAAGTTTTCGTTGACGTTTTGATTGACTTTCTTTGAATAACCATTCCATCCATTACCATTCTTCTTTTCGTTCTTAGCAGTTAAGTTTTGCTGGTCTTTCGGTTTTTCGAACTCCAAATTATAGTGATTATTGAAACTTGCTGAATCGACAGACCAAAGGTGCTTCTGCTCATTGTTAGATCTTTGGTGCATACCATAATTAATGGCATTAACATTTGGATTTTTATTATTTTCAATGCTAGGTCTTCCCAAAATTTCTTGAGGCTGATACTGGATATTTACTCCAGGCTGCATATCATAACTATTCAAAACGTCTTGATTCTGATTATGAACCCACAAAGAAGATACATTGGGCTTATCGTTGGCGTTTATTAAATTTTGTGTGATCTTGTTTGACGAACCTTGGTGTAAATTATATGAAACGACACCCTGAGCAAAATTTGTTTGCCAAATGTTAGCATTCTGTTTTTGATTTTGATTTAATACATCTTTATCAGAACTTTGTTGGATGTGATTGGTAGAGTTGTTTTGGTTATTATTACTTGGGCCAGTCTCCTGGATAGAACTACCAGAAACATACTGGTAATTACCCATGACATCTTGGTTCCAGGAATGATTTTGATATTTATCAATATTATTAGATTTTGGCAACTCGTGAGGAATATAACGAGTGCTATCATACTGATTGCTTTTTGAAGAGTTGAAGGTGTTGTATTGTGTTGAGTTTTGCTTATCATAGCTTAAATCTGATGAAGACCAAAAATTTGTAGTTGGTTTTAAATTCGCGTTGGAATGTTGTGGGAGTTTGTTATCAGAAATTAATGGATCTTGATACATGTTAAAGTTATTACAATGCACCAGAGGGTGTATATGTTGTTTCTGTTGAAGCTGATGTGGAGTTTGCTGTTGCTGATGTGTGTGATGGTTTTGCTGGTGATCATGTTTTTGATGTTGATCTTTTTGTGCCATATTTACTAATGGCTGATTTCTATTATTAATGTTATGTGAAGCTTGGTTACTGACGTTTCCATAGCTTGGTTGATTTTTTGTTGGAATGTTTGAAATTGGTTTATGTGTGCTTATGTTATCCTCATAATTATTCGGGGACCAAACAGAATTAATCTTTCCAGGATTTTGAACTGGTTTTACTGGTTCTTTTGTAGAGGCTACAGAGTTTTTAGTATCACAATGGAGGAGGTTAGCATTATCTTCTTTGTAACAGTTCGTTTTCCTTTGTGACGTATTCCACATATTGGTCAAATCATTTTCTACCATCTGATAGGTTGTTGATTTTTTAACGTTTTCTGTTGATTTTATAGACCAAAGTTGTTTTTGGCCGTCACTGTCTTGAGCATTGAAAATGTTTTCAGAAATATTCACTTTATTCTGTCTAATGGGATTAAGATTATGCTTTTCCGTAGATTCGCTAGCATGCTGACCAATTGTAACTTTTCCAGTTGTGGAACTATTATTTAATTGAATGTTGTATTGTAAGTTAATATTTGAAGTATTTGACATATTGTTGAGAAGTTCTTTAGAGGCCTCCCGTGTCTCTGTAGACTGTTCTTTGACGTCCCAAACATCGCAAATTTTATTCCTTTGGTCATCAGTTTTGGAATTTCTGTCTACATTATGATGTGTACTACACACGTCAAAACACGTCTTTGAGTTTTCAATTATGTTTTTAGTTGAATCTGGATTCCAATGAGAAATGCTGTCTTCAGGTTTTTTAGAAATATTTAATTCGTTATTCCTACATTTATTCAAAATTTCATGGTCTACATTTTTAGTAAGTGTCTCATTCTGCTTTTCCATATTCAAAGAGGGCATTTCATAACTAACAGTTACTACTTGAGGATTTTTAGGAGCCCAGCTTTCAGGTGTGGTCGAATGACTTTGGGGTATAACAGGTTGCTGAGTGTTATTTAAAGAAATTTGATTTGTCTTTGTGTCTTTACTATCACATGAAACTCCAGATACCCTTAATAAATTTTGGTTTTTGTTGCAAGTAGTACTGTTATTTTCATCAGTGTTAACTTTATGGATGGGTTGATTATTTGAAATAGCATTTTTAACATTTTTTCCATCAAGAAAGTTTTGTTGTGCTACATTTTGGTGTTTGCTACACTGAATATCAAAATTAATATTTTGATTTTTGTATTCATCAGAAGGCCACACATTAGCACTTTTGTTTTGTTGATATACATTACTACAGTTTTTCTCATTTGGCTCTGGATGTTTTATGTTAGCATCATTTTCCAGGGCATTTTTGTTTTTGGAATGTTCAATGTTATTAGAACTTTCATCGTCCAGATTGCTCTTTTCACCAACAGCTGTCTCATTGGTTTTGCTTCCAATTTCTGATGGTTTCATCGATTCTTCTTTGGAATGAAGGTTCTCTATATTCTTTCCCCCTTCATTGTGACCGAGCCCAAAGGATCCATAATATTCCCCATAAACATTTTTCGACGAAAACAATGTGAAATTATCCAAATTGAGCAAGTTATCACTTTGCGTCGTTTTAACACCATCTATCGCTCCGATCTGCAGAAGAGTCGGAGTGCTGCTTTGGCTCTCGAGGTTTTCCTCTTCCATGACTTCACTAACTTTAACAGATGACACTAGCGGGAATGCCAACAAGAAAGCAGCTGTTGGTGAAGTCGAGTCAGGATTTTGACAGCCTGGTGGTACTTGCAGAGAAGCAAAAATATCATTGGATAGTTCTGAGTGGACGAGATGGTCTAATGTTTTCATTTCTTCGTTTGAGTTCACCACTGTACTTGATGATGCAGTTGTGGCAGGTGGAGTGGTAGCTTTAATTGTGTTCTCAGATTCTTTAATAATTTCATTGGATGATTTTTCTTTGGTAGAAGTAATGTCTTCCACAAACGATTCTGAAGTTGTTGGTTCAATGGTATTTTCTTCAGGAGTTTTGGTTGATTCAGGGAGTACCTGTTGGGTAATAGTAATTTCAGGTTTATCAACAGGTATTGAGTCTGTAATGTCTTCACCAATCGAATTTTCTTTAGGACAATCATTTTCATTTTGTGGTTCTAAAACTTTGTTGGGTTCATTTGCCATATCATCAGATTTTGTTGTATTTACACCAACACCAGTATTTTCAAGTTTACTCTTTTTTACTGTCAATTTCGGTTGTTCTTCATTTTTTCTTTTTCCCCCTCTACTCGACTTTTTATCTTTTTCGGAATTCTTAGGGGTAATTTGTGCTTTCACTACATTACTTTCTGTTAATAATATGTAGTTGTTAGCATACTTAGAAGTCAAGGCAGGGATTGGCACTTTATTAACCTGAGTGGTTGTGGTAAGGCAACGCTTTGGGACAACTTTTGGAAACTTCTTTAAATTTTCGGAAATTTTTTTCTGGACACTGTTCATAGTCACACAAGACGTTACAGGCGTTAATAAAACAGTTTTTGATGGCGGCACAAATGGAGCTGCCGCAGTTGACACTACTGTACTTTGTAGTGTTACGTGTGGCTGAGACAAAGTGACGTTGGTGATAATCTTTGGTAAAGTAGCGAACGTAGGGAAGGTTTTCTGGACTGCAACTACTGGATTCGGGGTAGGTATGATGATCTGAGGTTGGGATAGAACTGGCATTATTGTACCATTAGCAAATAGTAGGGTGCCGGAACCAAAAGCCGACAATGGAGTATTGACATTCAAGCAAGATATTGTTTTCGTTTCAGGTATGGTGGATTTGCTTGCAGCTAAAATGTCATTCTATTAAAATTGTAATATTAATAATAATAATAATAAAATAAATCTTCATGCTCATGCTTCACTCTTCGTACCTAACACATGTACTACATGTGTATCTTTGAAAAGTATGATATAGTCTCAACGATCCAAATATTACTAAGGTAGCAAAGCGCTGGATTAAAGGATATGTCAGATATTGTCTAATTTCTACATTTCTAAATAAATTTTAAATATACTGCCTTCAAGGAAATTATAAAGTGTTCCTGTGTTCTTTTCCAAACTCATTCATAAGTAGTGTGCACAACAATTAATAAGAGCTGAAATATAAAAATAATCTCTAAAATTCAATATAATACCTAACATTTTTCCGAATGAAAATAATAGCAGGCACGGATTCTGAACACTTGTCCTTCCAAATGACAGAATATTGGACTTATTGGACAATAAATTGTCATGTTTGTTGTTAACTCGCAACTAAGTCATTTACAATATATAAAACCTATGTGTGGTAATGTATAATTGAACTGAGTAATTTTCGACATTTTTTCGCACACATGTCAAACCCAAAATAAACATACAACCAATATGATAACTAAACAATTCAGGATAGATTATCATGTACAGATGGCTAACATATAAAATTGAAAAAAGGAACAACAAAAACTGAAGACTTGACTAATCTTGTAATTAAAAACTATTCCATGGTAACCGCAGGTATATCCAATTTCAAAATTGTCAAATAAAAAGGTACTTACCTAACTTATCTGGTACACCATTCGTCAATAAGTAACATGGTTGAGGAATGCTTGATTTAACAGCAGTAGGTTGGGATAACATTAAAAGACAACTGGACGAAGGAGTAGTAGAGATTTTGGCATTGATGCAATTTTTATTCACCAAATTTTTACCAGAAGGCTTCTTTGGAGCCGTTTTTCCTTTTTTCTTCCTTTGTACTAGTTTGGTAACGATGTTCTCTTCTACAAACATATTTGTTATGAAACAAAAAGATCTGAAAGTATGAAACTCACTTTCTTTGTTAAGTTTCTTAAGAAAATGTTCCTCTGATCCAGTATCTGATTTGATTTGAGATTTTCTAAATCTTCCTGATCCAACATATGTAGGCAGTGGAATTCCCACATCTTTAAGTATGAAGCTAAGTTGCTCGTTACGGAATAACAGTTTCTTTATTTTGATTTGCAACTTCTTTATTTTTTCATCTACAAAAAGAATATTTAAAGGATCATCTAACAATAGAGAGAAGTACAACCTTTGAGATCTTGAACATTATTAGACTTTTCTGTCAGTATCTTATCAATTTCCTTTTGTTGCTCTTCAATAGTTATCCTAGCATTTTCAAGAATAAATTCGTGGCACAATGTTACTGAGGGATCATAACAGGGGAGCGCTTTAGCCAGAAGCATGAACTTCTCCTTTAAACGATCTCTTCGGTTCTTTTCCCATTTTCTATTGAGACTACAAAAGCAATGTGTTAATTGAATTGTTTTACAAGGTTTATGTACTTACTCAGGCGGTTTTGCCTTTTTTGGCATTACGGATTACTGTACACATAACATGATTAATTACATTTCTGTAGGAGTTTCAAAAGAACACCCGTAATGTAACAAATTAATTATCATTAGATAGATTATATTTGAGAAAATTGTAGTTATAAACAGTAAAAGTGAGGTTAGGTTATACCAATATGTCAAACGTAGGACATAATAAAGGTTTAATTTTTAATTTGGTTAGTGAAGACAAAACAGCAAATTCTAGTTGTATACAGGGTGTCCAGTGTCCAATACTCTATGGTCCAATATTTAATACACATATTGTGCTCGGTAGTGGTACCACGTCCATACCTTTTTTTGTTAAGATGCAGATGCAGAGTGCCTATAGTAGCATATACAGAAAATATAACCAAGTCTATTTAAAAGACATTGAAAACTTTCCAGTTAATCTACCTCACTTCCTCCCTTATCATATTAGAGAAGTTCTTTTCGTCTTTCGTGCAATTACTATATCATAAATCATTTTAAAGGGAGGGTTAAGCCACGTTAAGCCTCATGAAAGGTGGTAAATTAACCACATATGATTCACTATTACGAAATGACCATATCATATCTGCTACTTGTTATTTTATTCATGCACCTTAGGATTTGAATAACCTTGCTTCTGGTATAAACAATTTTTTATCAACATTTTGCCGGAAGGGTAAAATGTAGTTTATCTCAGGAACTATTCATCATACAATTTTTATAATAATCGAAATTAGGCAAGGGAAACACTAAAAATTAGTTCATATTTCACTGAGTGACAGGGTAATAACAAGTTGAAGTCATACCTAACCTATACTCATCGCCGTCGCCGTAAATAAATACCTAATTCATAAAGTTAGTATACTTTGACCCGAGTGGTACCATGTAGACACTCATTATAGTTTATAGTAGTTTTTTATCTATCCGAACGAGATATATAAGTTCATTTGATCTTGTCTGACTGGCTGAGAAAATGATTTCACTGGTTGGTGTAATTGTGCAAATTAAACAAATACGTTAATTTACAATAGGATTTTTTTAAATTAAAGTATGTTGCGATTCACAAGGATATTTACCAAATTTACAATTAAAAGTAATGTAAAGTGTTACTCCTCTCAAAAACGACAATACAAGGAAGTGTCCATAAAAGTTCCTTGGGGCCATGTTACGGGAAAATGGTGGGAGCCCTACGATACTCGACCGATATTATCACTTCATGGGTGGCAAGTAGGTAGAATAATTTGATTTTGCAATTAACACAATTTTTGCATAATATCAATAAGGTGAGTGAAGGGCAAATATTTTGCTGCTTAATAAATATAGCTAAAACTGGGAAATTCATTGTGTTGTTCCTTTTCAGGATAACTGTGCAACATTTGACAGGCTGATTCCAATGTTAAACAAAAATGTTGGCTTCCTAGCAATCGACTTCCCAGGCCATGGGCATTCATCTAAACTGCCGCCTGGGGTAACTTACGATGCCAGCATGTACCTGATCACTATTCTTAGCCTAATAGACTACTTCAAATGGCCGAAAATTTCCTTAATGGGACACAGTTTGGGTGGTATCACTTCGTACACCTTCACAATGTTTTATCCTGAGGATGTTGATTTTGTCTTATGTTTGGATGGAGCGAAACCCATGATAGCAGTTAATAAATACATGCGTGTGGCGACCGCACTCAAAAAATTTTTACAGTATAATAGCTACGCATTAAGTCCTGATGAGCCACCCAGTCATGATCTGATTGAGATGAGGAAGAAAGTGTGTTCATTAAATAATAATTCTGTGTCACCTGAAGTCGTTGATATTTTACTGGAAAGAAACATACAGCCCTCTAACAAAAATCCAGGTAAATATAACACAAATTAGAAAAAACAATGTACAGTTAAGTAGGTTCCATCTTCCAAAACCTCTTCTCGTTATATCACTTCACAGCTTAATTATTATGAGTCTGAACTATTAAAAGTTTTTTTTAATTCTTTTAAAAATTGTAAAATATTGAAGTATTGCCTGATACTGTAAGTTTTTCTATGTTGTACATTGTCTGGCATTCTGGGTCCTTTACTGCACAGCAACCTATAAAAAGACCCTTGTATGAAATTAAACATTCAACAACACCTCCCTTTCATCTAGTTTTAAAATAACTGACAATTATTTATGTTCAACTTAAAAATCCATCTATTGATTTCTGTTTAAGTTATTTTGTTGCATATTTTCTTTTTTCAGGAAAATATTACTACACATTGGATCAACGTTTAAAATCTTTCGAATTTCTATTATTGTCTCAAGACGACTTACTGGAATTTGCGCAGTATTTTATCCCACCAATATTTATAGCTAAATTTCAACAGGGATCTTACTATGAAGCGAAAGAAAATTTTTATCAAGTTCTGGATGTTCTAAAACGAACAAGCAAAGACTGTTCGTTTCACTATGTTCCTGGCACTCACCATGCCCATTTAAATAATCCAGAAAACGTTGCTGGATTACTAACAGACTTTATTAGAACACATGATATAGAAGATAGAAGTATAGGCAGTTTAACAGATGAAATAGTTATTGAAAAGCCTTAGTTAGTATTATCTCAAGAGAATTACTAATATGGTATTGAATTTGTTTTACTGTTTTAATCTAAATGTGTTGCGATATTAAAATGTATTTAGTTGTAGAGTCCCAGTTTTGAAGTGTCTGATGCCGAAAGTCAAAAACTGCATTGATAAAATTTGTTATTTGAAACATTTATAGATATCATGGTGTGAAGGATATAATGTAATATTCGAATTTTATCTGTTAAGTATGTGAACTTGTGTTCTTCATATCACAGTGATTAAAAAAATAGCTGAATCATTATGATTTGTTTAAATTACTTTGTTAATCTTTTGACACTGAACTATTGCCTCAACTATTTTCTGATATAATATAC
Source organism: Cryptocephalus moraei (assembly GCA_946251905.1). Lineage (NCBI taxonomy): Eukaryota > Metazoa > Arthropoda > Insecta > Coleoptera > Chrysomelidae > Cryptocephalus > Cryptocephalus moraei. The sequence continues at coordinate 21,723,392 of OX276452.1, forward strand.
GACCTCCTTTAGATTTTTGTAAAAAAATTGGTGATGTCTCTGTTGGTGTGGGAACACGTAAATTGGTTCCCAAGTTAATCAGGGTCAAAAATAATATACCAATTGGTTCCCGCAATTTTTGGTTTACCTGACCTGTAAGTGTAAATTGGTTCCCAACGTTTATAATTACCTGAGCTTTACAAAAAACTGAAGTAGCTTATTTTGCGTCTCTGCATTGTAAGCAGAATGAAATATTTTTTTACTGTGGTAAAAAATAGGCAATTGGAAGGGGCAAGGGAAAACCTGATAGGCAATTGAAGGGGCAAGGAAAAACTAGATCGGCAATTTAATGGGGCAAGGAAAAACCTGTGTGGGTTCGAACTCGCCTCCTCCGATAATATCAGGTAAACGAAAAATCCCAGGAACCAATTTGTACATAGATAAGAGGCACTAAGTACTACCTTTTAATTTCTTACCTGCCGGGAACCAATTTACAAACACCGGTTGGGGGAGTCTTCTCATATTTTATAAATCTTCCCTAGTAAAATGAATATTCAAAGGCCAACAAAAATGTTTGGAGCGGATTTAAAGAAAATTTCAAAAAATTTAAAAATGACTGTCCTCTCCGGGAAGATTTAACCAAAAATATTGTTATACTTTACATTCAACGGTAGAAATAAGTATTCAAAGTTTAAAAAAATTTTTGAAGCAAATCTCGAAATTTCAAAAATCGCAAAATAAAACTACCCCGTCATTCCCGCAGTCTTTTAACAAAAAGTTTATTGAGAGGTCATGGTATGCTACAAAGTCCAAATAAAAATTTTGAACCGTTGGTTACTTTTAATTTCCGAGGAGTGTAATTTTTTTTAACATATTTCTTGGACTCTGAGGATCTATAACCGTCAAATTCGAAAAATCAATTCGATTGCAATAATTGTCATATATAGGTGCCTAATATGAAAAAGTAATAAATTCAAAAACAAAGTGTTTCACATAAGTTTATTTAAAAAATATAAAACATCGGTAAAAAATGGAATGAAAATTGTTACTATTTTTTGGTACATATAGCAGTTATGTATTTCTATTTTTTATTACACCATTTAGCTTCATTACAGTATTTTAAATGTATTTTCAGGTATGGAATAATCTTGAAACATTTAAAAAATATTAGTTTGTAGAACAAATTAGTTTATTTGTCTTGTGGCATAAATGAAAAAGGCACTTGTAATGCATTATTATTTAAAAATTAACTCAGCACTGAAGTATTAAGGCCAGTATCAATCATCGTTGTGACTTTTTGATACATACCATTTTTCCTTGAATACTTTCTTTTTGTGAAACACCGGCACATTTTCAGAGTATCTGCCTTCTACGGGATCTCTCGAATCTTTTGAGTATTTAACCGATTTGTAATGCATCTTGTGCTTATTTTTCCCGCCCTTTCTTGATGGTTTTTCATCGGGGTAATCATATTTCCCGCTGTAATAATATGACCTTTCTTTGCCCGGATTGTATTTCTTCTTTGGGTGTTTCTTGTATTTAGATATGACATACTTGGATCCTCTTTTGTTGTTGTCATCTTCGTCGTCCTCCTCTTCATATCGTTCAGATTCATCATCGTCTTCGTCATCTTCGTTTCGGAAATCTGAGTGATCGTCTTCATCGTCGAATCGTAGCCTACCAAAGTGTTCGTCTGAGGACTCGTCTTCTTCATAGTTTTCCTTGTCGTTGTCTTCGTCTTCGGCTTCTTCTTTTTCTCTTACTGGCTTGTCTTCAAACTTATTTTTATTTTCTTTTTCTACCGTTAAGGGTGACTGCGAGGGAGTGTCAACCGTTTGAATGAGGTGCTTCGCTGGGGGGCTGAATTTGTTCTGAGGCACCGGTGGCGGTATCAGATTAGGTTTAGGCAGGTAGTTGTTGTGGTAATTCGCCACAGGCTGTCGAGGTAGCGCTTGGGGATGATTAACTTGGTACAGACCGCCGACGACAGGTTGCTGTTGTAACTGGAACGTGCTCGGGTCGTAGATGAGTCTGCCATTGATGTAGGCGTACTTCCTGGGGACGTTGTAAGTCGGCTGTTGCACGTTGTAATATGGCGGTTGGTGCTGCACGCTGTAGGAAGCTTGAACGTTGTAAAGGGGGTGAATCCTGGGATTGACGATAGGCTGAGAGGGGTGCTGGATCATGTGGCTGTGTTGCACTGGAGACACGATCGTTTCTGAGGGAACGACGCTGGGGTTAGGCGAGGCGTTCTCTGGCGGAGGTTTGTATTCTCCTTGCGCGGTGTTGTGGAAGCTATTTTCCGGTTGAAATACTTGTTTTACCTGAAAATGCAAATGTCACTCAATTTAATTTTAGAAATTAAATAAAACCTATGTACACTTACCAATACACAGTACCTACTTCTCAAGTAAAAACGATACAATTGTATGAAAACGTAGGATTTGTTGAGTCTGATTAGCTTATAGGAAGTGAGAATTAAAAAAAGAAGACTTCCACTATTGACAACCTAAATTCCATCATTTCAAAGAATTGACAATTATATTCAGTTTCGGTCAGAACCAGTGGTGAATTTCCAGAAGCTATACATAGCCCACTACATTTTTAACATGGTAAGAACTGCAGCAATTTGTCTTACAACAAAAATCTGGTGAGCCATTAGCATGTTATATCGACTTCCATATACATAGCGTGTAAAGCTTACGACAAACATTTCAAAACTGTTAAAATATATACATACTTCAGATCAACCGGTTTTACCTTGGACGTTGAATAAAATTTGACCCACTATCATATACTTATTTTACCTGAAAATGCAAATGTCACTCAATTGAATTTTAGAAATGAAATGGAGATCCTATGTATACCATTTCAAAACTTAAAATATACATATTTCAGATCAATCAGTTTTACCTTGGATAAGTTAAATATAATTTTACCAATTGAGTATATCAAAGTTAGGTACCGTCATCCGGGGTGAAGTGGATCAGTAGTGGTGAAGTGGATCAAGTAGGGTTTACATCAGTAATGCGTGCGCATCACACGAATGAACTGTCTAAGAGGTATTTTTAACGGTTGATTCGCATTGTGAAAGAGTTGCTGCTTGCAGTGAGAGTGATTGTACAATCTATACAAAGTGAGTACTTTGAAATAAAATAAAATTTAATAATTACACAAATGTGCCTTTTTTCAAATGAGTACAATCGTTTGTGAGCACAGCATTAGGCTTTAAAGCAATCATTTTGCCGGTTATTTAGATCGATACAATGATATTTGAAGAATAGGCTGACCATGAAAAAAATTAAAAAAAATCATTTGTTTATTTAAAAATGAAATTCTTAGTGTAGACAACAAATATTGGGGTGAAATGGATCAAACTTTTTATAGATTAATTCACACACATATATTGATATATTAAGGTTATAGGTTATGTTTTGTCATGTTTACTATTTATTTCAGATGCCTCGCACATATACCAAAAAACTAGGCTGTAGCCGATGTGAAATCGAAAAAATTGTCCATGAGGAAAGCATCTGAACAATATGGAGTTCCGTACACAACTTTGCATCACCGTGTGAATAACGACTATTCTGGGCAATACGGAGGGCAACCAGCATTGTCAAATGACGTAGAAAAAGTGCTAGTTGATGGACTTCAGCTGTGTGCAGAGTGGGGTTTTCCGCTAAAACCCATAGATGTTCGTTATATGGTCCAACAATATTTTAACAAACGCGGGATAAACGAGAAGCGATTCCGTGATAACCTACCCGGACATGAATGGTTCCTGGGTTTCATGAATCGTAATCGCGAACTGACAACAAAATTTGCAGAAAACACGAAACGAGTGAGAGTTGCAGTGAGTTACGAATCAGTAGCCCAATATTTTGATAACTTACAAGAAACCATAGGCGACATTCCACCATCTAACATAATAAATTATGACGAAACAAATTTTGTGGATGATCCTGGTGCAGCCAAAGTAGTATTGAAGCGGGGCACTAAGCATGCATTCAGGGCACTTGACGCTAGCAAAACCAGCACCACAGTGATGTTTGCAATTGCTGCGGACGGAACTCGTCTTCCACCTTATGTAGTGTATAGGGCCAAACACATATACGAAGGGTGGAAAGAATGTGGAATAGAAGGAGCAGTATATAATAGGTCGCAGAAAGGTTGGTTTGATACTACCCTTTTCGAAGACTGGTTCTACTCAGTTGTATTGCCTTATTTCCGACAGCTAGAAGGCGATAAAGTGGTGATCGGCGATAATCTCGGAAGTCACATCACTTTAAGCGTCATCCAAGAATGTGAAAGGAATAATATTCGTTTTGTTCTGCTTCCACCAAATTCCACGCACATGCTACAGCCCCTAGATGTAGCCTATTTTCGCCCGTTAAAAGCTTCGTGGAAAAAAAATCTAGAGATGTGGAAACTGCGGAACAGGGGTGTTCTTCCCAAGACATTATTCCCTAGAATGTTGAAAGCAACCATAGAGGATCTTGGAGATAGATCTACAGTTAACGCCATAGCGGGATTCAGAGCATGTGGTATAGTGCCCTTCAATCCTAATGCAGTTTTGGACAAGATAAAGCATAGAACTGACGGCACAGGGCAGATAGAAACCACATGGAGCGATGTGTTGATAGAAAGACTTGACGAACTTAAAAGCGGGCCCAGTCAAGCACCGAAGCGGGGGAAGAAAGTTAATATCGTGGCGGGTAGAAGCATTACCACAACTGATGTCACATCGACTCCAATTATGTTATCTGACAAGCCAAAAAGCGCCAATGATCCTGAAATTGATGATGCTGAGGATTCAGATCCAGACTCTTTGAGAGCAGAAGAAGATGATATTTGGGAGAAAGTCGGCGAAAGCAGTACAACCGTTCCAGACCACACTACTGCTCTGAATGTGGGTGACTACGTTATTATAAAATTCAAAACAAACAAGCGCGACCGCCTCTATGTTGGCAAGATCGAGGAAATTTCCGAAAAAGAGGCAACGGTCAACACCATGCGTAAAGTTCATTCGAACAAAGATAATGTGTTCGTATTTCCCCCAAATCCCGATTTGTCGATAGTTGAGCAGGATCAAATAACAAGAAGAGTTAACATCAAAAATGAGCGGAGAGGTCGCTATGTGTTCTACATAAAAAGTGACGAAGAAGAATATTTGCAATAAACTGTTTGCCTACACTGATTTACCAAAGAATTTATTTATGTTATTTACCTGTGTGGATTTTAAGTTCTAACGTATTTATTAGGAAATAGGACTATAGAAATAATTTACCAAAGAATACATTTTTTTCGTTTTTATTCTATCTATATGGTTTTAAGTTTTTATTTACTGATGTTTAATAAATTGTACAAAAAATTGAAAAAAATAAAATTTTGTATGATCCACTTCACCCCTAATAACGTTTAAAATGAACTTCAAGCGATTTTAAATGGGTGATCCACTTCACCCCATACGTTGGGGTGGAATGGATCACGCTTTGACTGGAAATAAATCATGTAATTATTTGACAAAAGAACTGTCAAAATGACATTTGATAGAAAAGGTAAGTAGGAATCTAAGTTCGAACTTTTAGGTAAATAGCAAAGATCGTTTTAAAGTTATTTCAAAATTTGTGATATTTTTGATCCACTTCACCCCGGATGACGGTACCTGTTCATACCTTTATAACTGTCTATTAATACTGTATCTAAAAAAATTGATAAACGTGAGATGCAAAAATTTCAACAGTACCTATGTATATTGTTACAAAGTTTTTCAAAATCTTCATTCATCATAATCATCAAGATTTTATAATCAATCTGCAGAAAACAGAAATACTGTTAGAATAATTTGTTTATGGTAAATTACCTGCAAGTTATATGACTTAATTTATTGCAAAAACAGAGGTGAATTCAAACAGATGTGTTAGTTACTTTACTAAAGCGTTCAGTATGCTTGATCACTCAACATTATTATAGGAGATTAAAGCTGAATATGGCCTCAGTAGTCCTTTTATAGCCTTAATCTTAATCTTTTTCTATTTAACCATAATAAATTTAACTATATTTATTATTGGTTTAATTATCAATGATTTAACGCCTGATAAGTATCCAATTTAGAATCTCTTCTTTATAATATCGTTAATTACGTAGTGAATTAACGTGGATTGTATGCTTTATAATTGTAATGTAATTTACTCGGTTAAAAGTTTTAATAGACTGTGAAAAATTTTCTAATGAAAATCTGCTTCAAATCGAAGATTGCTGTGCAGTGAATGCAGTCTTTCTTCAAACACAAGCATGCTATATATCAAATAATTTCTCACTCTATAAGTAAACCCCATTCATAATATTTAGGTACTCTAATTGATGGCGATGCCCAAAAAATCCATTATCAAACTCGATATCCCGTTTGATTCCACTTTAATATCATTCGTGGCTCAAGTAGACAACATAATTATTTAAAGCAAATTGTATCAAGGCTTTATGGTGCGTGTTAGTATAATGATTTTCAAAATTCTCACGTTCCATTTATTATTCATTGTATAGCATACTATGAGAGAGGCATTAATTCAGTAGCATATGTTTAAAGACAATTTCTACAACTTGTAAGTTTTAGAAATGGCTGTTTCTTAGCAGGCAATGACCTTAAATAGACATCTTACAAAGCAGTTGTCGAAGAAAGTGCAACTCACTTATTTCATTTGCACAAAAAACTAACCGCAGCTCAGTTGGTGAACCAGTAATCTTAAAATAATGTTAATTCATATGTTCCTAGGATATTCACAAAATTTGATTAACCATCTCTCTTCTTATAATAAGAATAAATATTTAAAAAAACTTGGCAGTTTACTTTATGCGTGAAAATTACAATTCACTTTGTTCTTGTATAAGTATATTACATATAGGTACGTTATTACTTACAAATGGATTTCTCCTGCATGATCTATCAATTCATCACTTTTTCAACTAATCTCTGTATGTGGTATGTAAATATTTTTGCTGTATTACACTTTGCTTTTGCACTTTTTTGTAATAAAATAAAGTACTAAAATATTTGTTATAAATTCCTAAAGAAACAGAAAACTACACAGTACTGATAAGTGTTATATAGACATCCGAATATTTTTCCTTATTTCAAATTAACTTGTATGTGCAGGAGTTATACCCCAAAATAACACGTTATGTAGTTAAGGAATTTGTAGAAAATTTGGTAATTAAACATTTGCTACCTTTATGTAAGGAAGAGCATTCTTTCAAATAGTAATAACTCTTCTCGAAGTACCCAACTTTAACTTAAAAAGTCACATTTTATAAATTATAATCACATTTATGTACCACAATTTGAACAAATTTTGCATTGAATGAAAGAATTAAACGATTGTTTTATAGTTGGTACCTATTAAAAGAATTTCTGTATTTCTCTTTTAAGCTGTGCTTTTAAATATTGCAATTATCTTCTGGAACAATCATATAATAAATGCATATTTCACCTGTACACTCGATGATGGATGCTGCTGGTACTCGTACACGACCTGTTGCGCCGCCACTTTGGGTTCGAAAACCTTAACAGGTTGCAAGCCAACTAGCGCCAAAGGTTTCGGAAGTGTGGCGAAATTCTCTGGGGTTCGGATTGCCGGTGAAGGTTTGAAGTTGTCCGTGTAGAGCCATACGCCGTTCGGCTCGCCATAATTGTGCACACTGGACAAGTTGCGTTTCGTTTTGTTTCTGTTTCTGGGATCTGTGAGGTTGAGGGCACAGGATATGTATGTGGAAGACAGTACTAATATTAACTGAAAAATAAATTAGTATATTAATGTACATGGTATTCAGACATAGAGAGGATATTTGAAATCAGATAGAGCCTAGATGATTCCAGAAAGTGAAATTAAACCCATTAGAAGTACATTTCCTGCAGTGAAATGCAAAACACCAGGAGAAAACATTTGTTTTAAATACTTTGATGGCATTTACAAATACTTTCTGATAAGCATTTACAATTAGATACAAAATTTATATAAATAAATTCAAAGTGGAGTACTTACTACTGACTTCATGTTACTTGCATAAAATTTCAGTTTTTACTGTCTAGTCAATGCTGCTATTTTCTTATATATGTTTATTATTTCTGAAAAAGAAAAAGAATTCAACCACTTCCAGTTCCTCGCTACTTGGATAATTTGTGGGATAATCGCTTCTTTTTTTCTAAAGAGGAGAAAATAACAACGAACGTGATTAAAGTGGAATCAAGAATCGATGCAGATTTTTGGTCAGAAAAAGTTCCGTAAAGTAATATTGCGGTATTTCATTACCACGTCGATAAATTAATGTCACGCTTCACTTGGGCTTCGGAAATGGCACCATCCAAAGAGAAATTGTTAATTAATTTAGATTAAATTTGTTGCGGGTAACAGGGTGTTATGTAATAGCATTCAGAAGTATGTTATTGATTTTAGTAGGTGATTTACTACATTGATTTCCTCAAATTTTTTTTTTGAAAATTGATTCCTCTATTAAGTCACGGTTTGATGAAAAGAAAGTGAAAGTGGAGAGTTTTTTATGACTTTCTACTTTTAACACTAGACTTGAAGATACGTTTTTGTAGGAGCCAACTAAATGAAACGAACAGGTTAAACAACTCTTTGTTTTAAAAAACTTCATCTTTTTATTTACCATTAAAAATATTTATAAAAATCCGAATCTAGCTGACTCGCTAAATCTTCAGTGTGACCTCTTTCCATTACTTTTATTATTCATTATTCATACTGGTTATTGATGGTAACTATTCAAATCCTGTACCTAATGTCTACTCTTTACATACCTACTTCTTCGTCTAATAAATATAGTACCTAAAATATATATATTTTAAAAAAATATAGAAAATATAAAAATATGACTTTCAGGAATTCATTATTTTAAGTACACTATTTTTTTAAATAAAACACCAGTTAGTTCTGTAAATTTTATTATCCTAAATCTTAAAATGAAAGAAAACTCAAAAGTTAAACTGAATATAAAAAAATCATTAAAAGCTAAGGTTTTGCATTTTAACAGCACATTTTTATAAAGTACTCAAGTGACGTGGAATTAACATTAATTTTTACTTCTTTTGCAAAGCTACTATCCACTAACGACAAGAACCTTAATTAAACTAGACAATTTCAGAAAAATATGTTTTTTCTTTTTCTTAATATGAACATAGCTAGTAGCAAGTTTTGAGTAAAATGTTTACATCAAATCACATTCATCATACAATTTTTTTGGGTAATAATCGGGTAAGTACTAATTTGATATAATTAGGCTAATAATTGGGAGTCTGACACATATAAGTGTTGAGGGAGGGGGGAAATCTAACTATAAGTTAAGCTCTGGTTCACCCCGTTGACAGTCTTTGATTTTAGGACATCATTTTCGTATGACAGAACCGTTTCCTTCCCATTTTCATATATCCTGGAAAATAAAATGGTATAGAATACATTAGAAAGAAATTCTCTCATTGGGCTAAAAACGAATTTTAAAAATATTTATAATTACAGCACTACTAAATTCAAGTAAACATAAAAGCGAATATATTAATGGCTACATAATTGTAATGAGGAACATGTGGCACTCAAAAATACCAACTTCTAAAAATTCAATCCAAAACCACACATCTACAATAATTCTGTTTTACATTTCACTTTTTTCAATGCATTAAATTGCAAGACGCGATTAACAATTTAAATCACAAGTATTATTTACAAGTACATTCTAATTCACAATACAATTGCAATAGAACATGGCATAAATAAGCAAATACATTACACACTGGATTACTTACTTCTTTGTGGTAATCTTCTTTCCGTTAACAAATCTCGTTGAAGTAGACGTTCTCTTAACATTGGCATTGCTAGGGGCTGCACCATTGAATGTGCTCAGGGAACTGAAGGACGTAAAACCACCCGGTACTTGTCGACCCGTGTTAAAGAAATCATCCATGAGATCATCCCCAAAGAAACCGAATGGCGTGAATAGTGATGCGCTGCTCAATGCGTTCTGAGGGTGGGAATGACGGTGGCGTCTTCTATCTCTTGACGAGGAATGAAAATCTAAAAGAGAAATTAATGCAAATGGCCTGCTTCACGTAATTTCTTTAATGGGATAAAAAAATGGGACAGTGCATTACAATTGAATTGTTCATACCTCCCAAAAGATCGAAAACAGTAGCTCCGAAGAACTCTCTAAAGACATCTTCTGGATCTCGGAAAGTGAAGAATCCAAATCCTCCGAAATCGAATTCATCATCATGCCTATTTCGGCTTCGACTGTTTCCATTGAGCAGGCCTTCTTTTCCATATTGATCATAAACTCGTCTCTTCTTATCTACAATTATGTAATTGTTTAACATGGACACAAAAGCATAGTTTAAGAAAAATTTGTGTGTAATCTCAACTATTTTAAAATTAACGGTAAAAATCCACAAAAACATTGTTGATGAGGGCATGAAACATTTAACAATTATAAATACGTATAAAATGCGACTACTGCATAGAGTTTTCACAAATCTAATTTATCTCCAAATGCAATCATGCAAAATGTTTGAAAAGTTATCTGATACAACTTATTTCACAAAATTTAAATATTCCTCAAATTCGATTATACTATTATATTACCATAATATATATCATATTAAAAATACAAAATTTATAACAATTTCACTGTGTAGTTACTTAAAAAAGATAACATGGGCACATCAATTTCAATAGCAAAAAAAATTAGTTAAGCAAAAAAGCTTCCGAAATCCTGAATCCTGAAACGTTAAGCTACAAAAGGTCCTATTAAGTTAGTATCTTAGTAAAAAGCAAAAATCAATTAAACCTGTTACTTGCACAGAAGGAACACTAAAGAAAAAAAAAACAATATCTTTATATACCAAAAAAGCGTTGTGAAAATGGGTTGTAGTCAAAGTAACTCCTGTGTGAATGGGACCTTGTGGATTTTGCCGAATTAGATCGATTACATCGACTATCATATATTTTTCTTTTCGTATCTGAGGAGAAAAAGAACAATCAGTTGTTAGCATATTCCTCATGAAACACCTATTACATAGTTCTGTCATTTGTTACATTACATAGTGCAAGTAAATAAATAAAGTACCTACATGTTTCTAGTCGTTATTAACACTACATCAATAATTGTTACAATGCCATGTTGACATATTAGAGTTCAAAAATTATTTACATGTTTTAGTTAGAAATAGAACATCTCATTTGAACCTACTGCATTTTTAATGTTTGTTTTGTTGTGCTGACCACACCCAAAAGATTAAAACAAAACTTTGTTTTTGTTGACTGGATTAACCAGTAGGTGCCAATTTTCACACTTTGGTGCACATTATTAATGCATGCAGGAGCATGCTGTATAAAGTAAATTAAAAACTATTTGTACATTTATTTTCAAATGCAACAATACATATTTATTCAAAGAAATTTAACAGAAAAGCGCAATTTGGAAGCTTAAATTTCACGATTTTCTAATATCTTCTATCTTTCACTTGATGTGTTATATTTATTGAAGTTAATTTACCAAGTGAGGAATCTGCTAGCTTGGACAAGACTGATATAATGTTTTTTTTTAAGTTTTAAAATTCAGATAATCAACTTGGAAGATGTTATCTTTAGATTTAGAATATACAGACCTACTTAATTTAACTTGAAAGTGATTAGAAAAGATATTGCAAAAATAGCTTTCTCCTGTAATTAATACTATTAATATGTACATTAAAAATGATGTAATTATTTCAGGCAACCCTGATAATTCTTAAAAGACTCGTGTGTGAAACGAATTTTATCTTACTTAGTGATTTTAATAATAACTGACTCACAATTATTACTAATACACCTCATTGTGTAAAAGATCCTGACAGTGACCTCCACAACTTCCTAGTTGTATTATTCAAAGTATGTACATACGTGTACTGAAGAATGAAAGTTGCATATTTCATTTGAAAAAAAAAAGGAGGGAGACAGTTATAACAAAGTGATGAATCCTTACACATACTTAAAAGAATTATCTAATACGTCATTGACATTCAATCAGTTGATTAATAACACTAAAAAAATTAATGGCTGTGCTACATTAATCTGCGATATCTCTAAAATGTTATACTTAAAATTTACCAATAAATTTTCTCAAAAACGAATTTATCACCAAGCAGCAAAGTCTGTTTATTCTAAGTCTACCACTTTATCATACAATCTTCTCACAAATCAGTTTTGCAGATTTTTATCTTACCATCGGATAGTACTTCATAAGCTTCTGATATTTCTTTGAATTTTTTGGTCGCGTCATCCATGTTGTCGGGATTTTTGTCGGGATGCCATTTTAATGCCAATTTCCTGTACCTACAACATACAACAACGAAATTAAAAAGTGGTAAAACAGTAGATTTTAAATTGCATAGATGTAAGCACTTTTGAGGACATACTAGTCCTCTTATGATGCAACTGTTCATTTCATTCTACTGAACTAAATATGTAAAAATATACTGTTTTAAAAATCAATTTGTGAAGCAGAGCATATCTAATATATCGAATGTCCGGTTTCAGACCTGCATGTAGAAATTAGAACGTCAATGAACTTTTTCTGCAGATTGCTCCTGTCAATTTAAAATAAAGAAACCACAATGGTGTTAATGGACATGTTGAGTGTTGTGTTGCGCATCAAAAGATATCAAATCCAAAATAGCCAATTTTTACTATGAGAAACCTGTTTAAACTTTCGTTATATTTAAATATGTCTGAGTCAGTTCCTTTCAGCAAATTATCAAATCACGATTAAGCAATCATGTTCCATAGAACTCTAGGAACATGTTTAACTTCGTAAGAATCTAGACTCTAGATACCTTCTAGATACTAGACTTAGTACAGACTGAACGAAATACTGCAAAGTTTTCATTTAGAACAACATAAACATAAATTGGCCAATACTGGTTACGTTTCTAATGACTCGATTTTGAGTAGAATTTATTGCTTAAAAATAGTTTTTTCAGGTATGGAATATGCCCAGAGACTATTAGATAATTATTCAATCAGATATATAGATAGTTTAGATTTAATATTATAGACAATTTAAATAGTTTATATTTTATTTTAAATTAATGTTTATAGACAATTTAGTTTTGATTAGATAATTACATTAAAACGTCCCTGACACAGTATCCCATACGTTTGTATGGGATACTTTTCGATTGCATTACAATCTTTAATTCTAAAGTTAAACAAAGCTTAATCTGGAGTTAAAAATGTATTTTTAGTGTGAAGAGGAAACTTTAATTCTTAATTTAGTTGTGTGAAGAACATGCTGACGACTTTAGTTGTGCCAAACATGTTTCGGAAGTCATTTCTGAATACACGTCATCTTGCACTACAAAGTAATGCCAATCATCATGAGATTTCCAGAAAACCGATGCCAAAATTAAAAAAAAAAATGAATAGACCTGGGTATGGCGTGCAAATCTATTAGAGACCATAAGGGTCTCTAAGAAGGGCGCGGAGCTCAAAGCTATAAAATACTAATTTGAAAACTGAAACTAAATATTAGGGTAAAACCCTTAAAACCAAATTAATATCAATGCTATCGAAGTTGGTGTAAATAGAAATTTAAGATTTCGTCCTGTTGAAGAAGAAAAATCAGAATCAAGTACAATAACCATTTAAAGTTCTACTCAATATGAAATAAAAATTCTACCTACTACTTAAAGAAAATTGAGAGAAGATCTAAGATACGATTCAACAAAACTCAACAAAAAAGTTGAGATTCTACAAAAAATTCTAGTAACAAATAAAGCCCCCCAATAATCTAAAATACGACTTAAAGTCAATGTAATGATCACCACAGAACGACATTTACATATGTAAGTCGATATGTAATTCATTTGTCTTTGAAAGGATTGTTGGCTAACGATTGTTCTATTGTCATTTTTAATGATACATATGTTATGAAAGACATAAGCAGCTACTACACACTTCAAAATAATATCAATATTTAAATTTTATTAGCCTTTGAAATTGCCTTCAAGATGGCCAAAAGCATTTTTAAGAACTACTCCTGCTAAGTTGTAGCTAAAATGAATATTTTTCATAAAATGAGGCATTGTAATTTTCTGCAGCCTGTTTTTAACGATTTTATTAAGGTTCTATATGAACTCCGTGGCAGATGACTTGTCCCACTCTGTATATAGATGCTCCAACGGCTTTATTTTTTATTATTAGCATTCGCGGGATCTGTAGATTCTTCACTTAAGTGAGAGACCCAAAGAGCTTGCAAGCCATTCTACATTGAGTCTTTATTAACAGAACTAATATTGGTACCTCTGGTTTTAATGTAGATACCAGACGTACCAGTACCCACATTTCCATTTTAAGAAAGTATTTCCTTTGAATTATAGCTTCGTTACTATCATATTAAGGTAATCTCAAATTTTAAGAAGCGAGTCTGGACTTCAGCCATTTAAATTTGAAATCACCTAAATGTCATTTATTGAGGTTATAATTCTACGACAAATATTTTGATCACCAAAATATCATGTTCCACAGGGGCAAAGGGGCCGTGAATCATTATACTGAAACAGGAATGAATCATAAATTCAAAACGTTTAAAAGAACAGGATCTGTGGATCAAAACACAATGTGATTCGATGATCAGTTGTGAAAGAAATCCACATTTCAGATCATTTTTTAAATTTTTAAGAACATATTTAGCTAAAGAGGATTTATTTAGCTTTGCTGTTAGAGTAGCTTTCCTAAAAAAATTCTTACAAATAATCACTCTTCCTAAACGAGGATTTACACCAAGTTAGTATGAGGTCAATGTTTTCTTTATCATCCTCTAACGTTTTTGGTCTGCTGGAATAACCAGTTTTTAAAATTTGGTATTTCGGAAACTGTTAGCTGCAGAGGATAAAATCTATGTATTTTTTGGAGAAATTTGAAAGTTTAAAGAAACAAAAAATGGTATCAAATGATAAGAGTAATTCTATGAATACAAAAAATTTGGGCCAATCTCCAACAAAAATATGTAATTTGAATATGAATTTTTCGAAAATTCCAGTTTTGGTCATCATAGTTTATCTATATTTATAAAAATGGATGTATGTTTGTTTGTATGTTCCGCATAGGCTCCTATACCATTCGTCCGATTAGAACGAAACTTTGGTGAGTTGTAGGGCGCATGTCCGTGAAGGTTCCTGAAATGGTTCCGAGTCGAAAAAAGAGCCAGGGGGCCGAAACGGCTTAAAAATATATGCATGACAGGCAGTATGTCATCTTTATTTGACAGACGAGTGACTGACAGATGGCGTCATCTCGCGGCGAAAAGGTATCTTTTAAATGTCGAACAGTTTGACAGCGCTTTGAGGATCGAATTGCTCAAAATCATTCTGTTAAAAGTAAAAATATTTTTGGACGTGTGTTGAGTGTTAGTGGTGTTATTTGTGAATTTTGGACATTAGACAATAGAAAACACGCGCATTTCGCTGTGAATTATGCTTCCAAAAATGAAATCGATTGGCAGATCCATATGTAAAGCAAAAAAATAAAAGGCTTTACGAGCTTCAGAAAATGACGGGCAAAGGGATGATAGACTAGAAACCCTCAGATTAAAAAATGGTCAAGCCCGTTTATCTGAAACAGACGAGCAAAGAGAAGCAAGATTGGAAATTGAAGGAGTATGCATTGCTCGATCAAGACAAATAACGCACGCTGATTGAAATCATTTTAATGGAGTGTGGAAAAAGGGATGAGACAAGGTCGCCCCCGAGCGAAGCCGAGTACCTACATCGGTTATAAAAAATAATTACAAAAAAATATTTTATCCTTTTCATAACATTCTACAACATAATCACAGTAATGCAATGCATGGTATTGAAATAAATTATTTGTTCTCTCGGTAAATCTATATCCGCTAGATTAACTATTTTTATTTAATTGCTCATTTATTTCATATCAAACTAGAGCCACAGCGAAGCGTGGTCGGGTCACGGCTAGTTACATTATAAAAAGCTTATTATTAAAGTGGTTTTTCGTGACTGTCAAGTGTCTACTTTACTTCACCCCATTCTATATGACAATCCCTGCATGGGCACGTTCATCAATAAAACCACCAGGGTTGTTAAAACTGAATGACAATAAATGCACAAGACAAACCATTCATTTAACGAATATAATTGAATATAACAAAATTTAACAACAACGCTCCTGATTTTCATTCATTTAACCATTTTCAAGCATTCAGTTTTATGTACAAAATTAATGTAGGAAGCTTATGTTCATAGTCCTATCCAGGGATTAGCCTAATTAAAGAATTAATGCCATCATAAACTTTATAACTACCGCCTAAAATACTGCTATTAATGAATCTGGGTTAACTTTATTTATTCTGTCAATGTGTTTATATTGATAAACCTGAATCTACAAGCAGTTTAATCATCCAAAAGTTGTAAATCGAATATCCACGTAAAAAATTGAAACAAATTGATTGTGGTATAACAGCAGTTGTTTTATTTTTAAATCATTTCAAAACGTGTTCGCATTAATAATTCATAAGGTATAGTACAATGTTTGTTAACCTTGTGTATGTTTTATTCAACTTAAATGAATAGAGACCACAATTCAGACATTGCAAATGCATAAGAATATTGTAGCAATATCAGCTCAATGGCATTCTCCTTCACAGATTCAGCACATGAAAATTCATCATTTGTTTAAATTAACTGCAAATTCAAGTATCAATAAAACCTAGCCATTCATTTCGAACAATCACTAAATGTCCCCCAATTGCAGTTATCCACGTATTTAAAAATCCCTGCATATCAGTTTCCCTATCTTTCAAGTATTGCAATCAGCTGTAAATAGCTATAAATAACTTAAAAATATGGCAGTGAACAAGTATTTGTTACGAATTAATCGAGAAACACAATAACACACTATCAAAGCGATTAAGATACTTACGCTTTCTTAATTTCAACAGTTGTTGCACTTCTTGGCACCTCAAGGACTCTGTAGTAGTCCCCCATGCTGGTGCCGCTTGAATCCTTGTGACCCAGGGTTGAAAATTAAAGCTGGAAATTAAAAAGAAATAAATTCACAGACGTTTTGCATACCATAACCTTTCAGTAGTTGTAAATGTAATATGATCTGCATAATTTCATTGAAGTCATCCTCCCCAAAAATGGCAAGTTCGCGAAAGGAGCGAGAAACCTGTGAATCACACCTTGTCTGTAACAAAGACTGCTTCTTAGGTTTATTCACCTAAAATTGTTTCAACTCCGCACAATTCCCAAGATCAGAAAACCGTGGGTAGTTAGACAATACAACCGGTCAATTTTCTCGTTAAAATTGCTATGTGTTCCAATTAATGTGCCTTTGCTAATGCTTTTCACAGAATCGCTTTAGGGGTTAAGGACATGAAAATGAACATAACAGTGGAATGGAAGTTCTGTAACCTTTAAACTTTTTTTTGCACGATTGTTTTTCCCAAACTATAAATGTGTTTACATAAACAATAGTAAATTACTGTTGCTTTTTAATAGAGTATAATTCATATAACAGCACTTTCCCCTTAAATGTTTCCGTTCAGTTGTGATGAAATCACTTTGAACTGTGAGCAATACGACTAAAGAGTAATAGTTTCAAATGCCGCTAATTTTACAGTTAATTTAAAAAGAAGAAAAAGTACAGCAAAAGCTTAACAATATTGGGCAGGGAAAAATTTGAATTGACATCGACATTCAAAATAGGAAATTACAGCCAAGATAAAAGAGATAAAAAAGTTTTTAATCTTTAACTGCACTGGTAAAGATATGACGTTAAAAGGTTCAAAAGGATAATAGTAATAGTACATATCTAAACAAACAATAATGAACAAGAAGCAGATGTTTTGTGTTTCACGATAAAAACTTAAGTTTTCTAAACACTCACAGTACTGATATTGCAATGCCATTTAAAATAAAATTGAAGTTAAATCTGAATATTTTAACGTATTATTCAGATTTTGTCAGTCATTTTAGGAAACGTTATATTTTTTATATATGTACAATACTACACATAGTGAATCAAGTTTTATTTTAAATTTGGTGCTCCTTTTAGTACTCTTCTTGCCAAATACAGATAAGTAAGATTTTCACTTGTGACATGTGAGGTTGACTTTTTAGTGTTTTAAAAATAACTAATCTTTATTAAAATTGTAGGCAAAATAAAACTTTGCATTTAGGTACTTTGTTTCTTGATTTCCGGAGTTGGCATTAAGTGTTGGGTGGTAATGAAAAAAATTGTATACATTATAATATATTTTTAGAAACCCAGGTTAAAAATAACTTGTCTTATATAATACTTAAGGCAGAACACTCTGGTTTATTTTAGTAATGTTACCCCCTGTACTGAAATCTGAGTATGTACTTAGAATTTGATATGCCATATGCTACATCTTCCTCCA